>CAMRHE010000217.1:1319000-1978500 GCA_947044405.1 Leptodactylus fallax | reverse complement strand
TTTTGATTCTGCCTTGGTTAGAGGTATTTTTTACCTATTTATAATATTAAATGTTAAGTTTTATTTTTGCATTTGTGCTATGCTATATAGAATTCCTAATGCAAGTATGGTGGTAGCCCTGGCTATCTAGTGCTGTTCCACCAGTTTTGCTCAGAGTTTGTGTTTTGATTTAATTGATTGTGTTTGATATGGCTGGTTTATTATCTGTGGGCCTTGATAAAGAACAATGGCTCAGTGAAGCAAAAGAAGTTTTTTCTGACAAAACCTTTGTTCAAAAATGTTATAGCCCTTCTTTTAATACTGCTTTTAAGGACTTATCTGTGGCTTTCAAGGAACAGATTGTCTACTGGTGGGAGATTCAGAGCCTTGAAAGCTACATTAAAAATAATATAGTCCCTAGGGGCTTGAGAGTCGGGTTACTCCTGGCAGCCCGTATTAGAAGCACAGGTTTACTGGCTAAATGGGAAAAAGAAGCAACTAGCTTTTCCCTTAGATTACTAGAAATCCTTTTAGAGGAGGAAAAAAGTCATCTTGTAGTATTGGAAAATCGACTGAAGGAACAACTTGAGATCATAAAGAAATTTCAGGGTGAACCGGAGTTTACAACCAAGGAAATTCAATTACAGATCTCCTTGGAAAAGTTCCAATATAATCTTAAGGAAAGTAAACACCGGCAATTCTCCCGTGATCTGCAAGATTTTAGAGATAATAAAGTATATAGGTGATAGGTCGGTTTTTAGGGGAGGTGAAACTGACATTTCCTCCACGGATACAGAGCAGTCAGATTCAGAAACAAGGAATAGGGTGACCTGAACTCGACCTAGTGGGAGTGGTAGGGGTCGGGAGAGAGGTGTTAAATCCCAAACAGGAGGTTTTTTGGAACAAACTTACCTCCTGAGAAATAGGAATCCCCCTCAGACCCCACCAAATCCCAGATAATTAATCTTTCATCTAAAATTTTAAATATGAAATGGAGGTTTTGAGAAAGAGCCTCTCTTTTGTCCCCAGTTCAAATTTTGATCTTTTTTGTTGGGTCAAGGATTTGCATCTATTTACCCACAAATTAAGATGGAAAAAGTTTTTTAAAGATCAGGACAAGAAAATCAGTTCTGAACTGGGGATTGATGTCACCCTCCTCTCAGACGTTAGACTTTTGGCAAGTCTGGAGGAGGAGGATCTCGGATCATCAGGGCAGGGTCCATTTACTGATCTCCATGTGAAGAGCAACAGACTACCACCTAGTAGTGACTTATCTTGTATTGATGTATTTATGGATAGAGTTATATCGGATCTTCGTAAGATCCAAAAAATACATGTCCCCTTTAATCTAACAAAAACAGAATTCGTGGCCTTAGAATGTCTGGAGCAGAATAATGAGATAATAATAAAGCCCGCAGATAAGGGTGGCAAAGTAGTTGTTATGGATGTTAAGCAATACATGACTATGTGTGACTCGTTATTACAGCAAAGGGATTATTATGAGATTTTGAGAGGAAATCCTACAGTGGAATATAGGGAATTACGTTCCCTATTGCTGAATGCCAAGATTAATAAATTGATTTCGGAAAAGGAATATGAATTTTTGATGCCTCTTTCACCATTAGAGGCTACTTTTTATTGCCTGCCTAAGGTCCACAAGGGCCTGTCCCCGCTGAGAGGTACACCAATCGTGTCTGGAATTAATGGCCTCTGTCAAAATGTAGGGGTTTATCTGGATAAAATCTTGAGACCTTTTGTAACTGCACTTCCCTCTTTCATCCAGGACACCTCTGACTTGTTGCGTAGACTATCAATGTTGCTTCATGCAATTAACCTGCCTATGCTTATGACTATCAAAAGATGTTTATTCTATATCATTAATCCACTGTTTAAACTTATTTGCTTGAATTTCTGCTAATGCAAATGGGGATTCTTTGGAACTATTGAGCACTAACTCTTTATTCATTAATTTATTTAGTTATTTATTTATTTATATATATATTTTCTTTTTATATATTAAGTCATACTTGTTGCATATTCCCACAATGACGTTTAATACTAATATTTTTTTATTTTTATCATATATTTTCAATTGGTATTTATGATATTTATGAATTTTAATGTTGTTTGATGTTTTATTGTAGTGTGATACACTTGAAAAAGGGACTTGCTGCTCCCGAAACGCGTTGTGTGTGCTTACTGTACCATACCTTGGGAAATAAATCATTTTTTGCTAATACCCTTTGGATCTGCGCAGTCCGTGTATAGTGGTCCAAATACCTCCATTGTCCTCTCACCTCCTGCGGATGCTACACAGTGACAGCAGCGATCCTATATCCACCTGTTAAATACTCTTGAAGTTGGTTGTGTTATCAAACACAACCTAAAAAGGTGAGGAGCAAATTGTCTCTACCTTGTCTTCCTTTTATTCTAAATGATAATGCACTATGCACTGCTCGGTGCTTTTTTCTTCTGTTTGTGTGCATAAGTTTCTCCACTGGACGATCCGGACCATCGACTAGGTGGAGTTTTGACCCTTGGGGAAGACATCTGTATTCCTGGGTCATCCTCAGCCCCTTAAAGCAGTGCCTAAACCGACACGCCAAATAAAGACATTCCCTATCTTTGGAACCATTGGAGTCACACCTTTGGAACCATTGGAGTCATTCCTTAACCGTGGAACCATTGAAGAGAACCCCTATCTATCTCACCTAAGACATTTAAGGATTCTTAAGTAAAGTGGTCCATTTATAAAATGGAATTTATCTCTAAGAGAGAACACAAACTCAACGATCTATTTGATCATTATACTAGACCACCTCCAGTACATGCCAGGGACAGTAATACTGTTGTGGCTACCGGTGGAACAACCACAGCACCCCTAATTGATAGAGACTCACTCAGTAAATTGTTCTGGGAATTGGAAAAAGATTTAAATGGAGGAAACTAAACATCTGCTAGACCAGAAGTTCCTCTCTATATACTTAATAGAAGACCTCACCCCTAGAGGGCTGAGATTGAAGTTATCCTCCCCCTTTCCTAATGATTTATTATTCACGGAAAACTGGGATAAACTTTTACATCATAGTACTAAAGGTTTAATTGAATTAATCATCCAAAAAAGGTTGGCTTTGGCCACTTCCTTGAGTAATAAAATAAATACCATGAATAACCAAATAGCTGGGTTTGTGGGTCACCCAGACTTTCCAAAAATGAGTAAGTTTTACATGCACGTACGACTGATTATGAGAGGAATATTCTGGAGGCAAAAAGCAAAAAACTTAACAGAGCTCATAATGATTTTGCTGATAACATAAAATTTTGGTCAAACCGGAGCAAAAGAGCCCCTATGCCCAAAACAAATCTCCATATGAATCAAAATACTAAAACACCTAGGCCACAAACCAGAATCAGACTTAGTGGCCCCCAATCACTAAGAAATAAGATGATGAGAAAACAAATTCATGAACATAACACACATTCTTTTGGTGAATCTGAACCCAATTTACCAGTCAACATCAAGAACCAAACAATACCCAATCATGTAACTCCCAGTTTAAACCAATCCACAAACACCAATAAACCCCCCACATCAGTATCCAGTCTTAATATACCCACTTTATCAGCCGAACCAAATCTATCAATACCCCAAGATGATCAACGTATTACATCCATCCATCCACTATCACCTTCGGGCCACCCACCACCACCTAACCCCAGTTCTCATTGTTTGCCTCCCACAAAATTTGGGACTACACCACATTGTTCCAAACTTCTTTCTCCTGCAAGTGACTCTTCCTTGTCCACCCTTTCCATATATCCGTTTGGACCACCACTACTTCCTCCATCAGCTTCTCTACCAGCTTTTCCATCTAACCTTCAAGATTCTAGCGCCGATTCTGAAGCAGGTGTGTTGGATGATTCACTCTACAACACTCCTCTTTCTATGTCACAAATGCACAAAGCCCTGGAATTGTCCACCACTACAAACATCCTTAATAAGGAGTCTTTTTTAGGCCTACCTCCCACACTAATACCCAGGCTCACAATACGGATACAGGATGCAATACAAGCTACTCCTACTCCCATAACAAGTTTACATACAAAAGAGGCCCCTCTTTACAGCAAAATCTCAGATTTTTACAGCCCACTGAACCTAAAGAGAAAAAACAGAGAACATCAATCAGAATCTATCCTCACCTCTCTAAATAATATAGAGGTTGTAGAGGAGGCAAAAAAAACAAATCTAGGGTCAGATCCATTAAGTCCAACGCCGAAAAGAAACAAACCCTACCTATATGTATCTTTAATCTCTCTGATCATGTCTTGAGTGACTCTGAAACCAGCCTACTCAGCAAAGGGCTATCATTCTGCCCAGGACAAAGTCACAATGATTTTCAATTATACCTTGATTTAAATCACTTTATCAGAAAATTAACCCTCAGAAGACACTTTGCTATCACTAACACCAATACCAATAATAAGGATTCTATTCCTGAAACTAATGACCATACACGACCATCACACGAACAGTCCCGATACCTTCAATAAAGATACTCTAAACCAAGTAAACACCAATGCTCCACCAATCATTCCCACACATCTTAAACCCAAATCTTCTTTCAATCCAATATACAATAGAGGTAGCCACATTGAAACATTTTTTTCCTTAGTTGCCGAAGATTTTAGACACCTCTCCAAATCCCACTATTCCAAAATCAAACCCAATTTGACAAAAAACGAATCAAAATGTATCCGCACCCTTATGGAAAATAAAGACATTGTCATAAGGAGTGCGGATAAAGGTGGTGGCATAGTGATTTAAAATAGAACAGCCTATCTCCATGAGGCCTATAACATTCTATCCGATAAAAACTATTATACACTCCTACCATCGGATCCTTCCAACAAATATCTATTAGATTACAACTCACTAATTTCCAATGCCTTTTGTAATGGCATAATCAGTAAAAATGAGAGGGATTTTCTTACCATTACCCACCCATCAATAGCATTATTTTATCATTTGCCTAAAATTCATAAGCATCCCACTAATCCTCCCGGTCGTCCAATAATTTCAGGCATTCAATCCCTTACTTCCCATTTATCAGAATTCATCGACATACACCTACAGAGATATGTTTGTAAACTGTCCACTCATCTTAAGGACTCAGCCAATGTCATAAGGGATTTGTTAAATATAACATGGAAATCCACCTATATTTGGGCTACTTTAGATGTTGCTTCGCTATATAGCAATATCCCCCATGCCAATGGTATTGCTGCTATTTCAACAGTTTTGACAAATGATTCTACTATGCCTGACCAACAGGGAGAATTTTTACTCAATGGTATTGAATTCATATTGAAACATGTTTTTGAATTTGATGGAAAAATCTACCTCCAAAATAGGGGGACGGCTATGGGGACCAAATTTGGTCCCAGCTATGCCAATCTTTATATGGGGAGTTTTAAGGATGAATTTATCCACAAAAATAAAGATTGGTCACAGCATATTATTTATTTTAAGAGATTTATTGACGATTTACTATTCATATGGGATGGCTCTCCAAATGAGTTTGTTAATTTCACCCAATATTTAAACAACAACAACTAGGGACTAAAATTCTTGGGGAAAACAGAACCCGTTGAAATAGAATTTTTGGACCTAATTCTGGTGGGTTCCACTGAGGGCATCACTACTCGGACATTTTTCAAAAAAGTAGATTGCAACAGCCTTCTCGATTTCAGTAGTGAACACTACTACAAATGGAAACACAAAGTACCGTACGGGCAATTTAAGCGTATTAGACAGAATTGTACCAGTGATGAAGATTACATCCTCCAAAGTAATATTCTAAAAGAAAGGTTTATGGAAAAAAATTATCCACAAGGAATAGTGAAAGCAGCCGAAATTAGAGCCAGCAAACTATCCCAGGCCCAATGCCTAGCCCTTAGGAACAAAAATAAAGTAAAATCCAATGATGCTTTTAAAAGTAACTTCATCACGACTTATAATGGTGCTCATAATAATATTCGCACCATATTACAGAAACGCTGGCATATACTTAAAAAATAACCATTATCTCAAAAAAGCCTACCAACTCAACCTGGAATTACATTCAGGCGTGCTAAAACATTGAAAAATCTGATTGCCCCTAATCGCCTACGTGATAATTCCAATACTTTACAACCCCGAAACACAGGTTCCTCGGGAATTTCAGTAGGCAGCTATAAATGCGGACACAAGAAGTGTAAGTGTTGTCTTAATATAACACACAATACAACTTCAATCACTAGCAATAACACCAATGAAACATTTCAACTCTCACACAGATTAGACTGCTCTACCTCCTATGTAATTTACTTATTGGTGTGCTCATGTGGCCTCCAATACATAGGAAGAACTACAATGTGCCTACGTGAGAGAATCAACAAGCACCGTTCAAATGTAACTAATGGCTTCCAAAAGCATAGTGTGTCCCGTCATGCCTCTCTCAAACATAAGAATGATTTTAAAGGCTTTATGATAACCCCAATTGATCATGTTAATATAAAAAATTCCAGCAGATTCAACATTTTGAAACAGAGAGAGATGTTCTGGATATTTAAAATGAAAACCTTGGCCCCTGAAGGGCTCAATGAAGCCTTGGAAGATATAACGGGATTCTAGCAGTGTTAAATATTTCATAAAACGGAGCACACTTAATATGTTGAACTCTATAAGATATAATTCTTGTGGTTCCGTATACTAATATTTAGTCTATTCTATTTATTTTTTTTTTTTTTCCTCATTCAAGCACTCTTGGGGCAACATAACAATACCCTTTTATATGGGTGTATTTATGGATTCCTTTTATATGGATGTGTATTGTATACAGTGCTAATATTACTGTCCATTAATTATGTATTTATTCTATGCTAATGTCATATAAAGGAAAACATAGTCACTCCCTATCTCTTCATATATCTGTGAGAGCCTCTCATTTTCATTATTATTTTTCCACCATTTAAATCAATCTATTAATCCATTTGAAAAATATTTATATTAGTCCCCTATCATTCCTAAACCTAAATATCCATTTGGTGTAGGAATTTTTGAATAACGAGCAATTTCACCGCTCATTTCATGAGTTCGTAACATGAAGCAACTGGGCATGCTCATATATACCCCTTGAGCATGCCCAGTATGCCTTTTGAAGCCATCTACATCTTGGCCTCAATGAATACGCGCGCATTGGCGTTTTAGCGCATGCGCAATGCAAACTTTAGAACGCTATTTATATGCTAATGACATGGCACTTCAAACTTGAACAGCTCTGGTGCGATCTAAAACTCCTCTTGGAGGGAGGTAAGATTATGCTAATTTTGCACTATTTACATGACAGAGGCACATCATAGTATTCCTTTGTTACCTTAAGCAATCAATCATTATATATCAATGTTGCTTCATGCAATTAACCTGCCTATGCTTATGACTATCAAAAGATGTTTATTCTATAGCATTAATCCACTGTTTAAACTTATTTGCTTGAATTTCTGCTAATGCTAATGGATTCTTTGGAACTATTGAGCACTAACTTTATTTATTCATTAATTTATTTAGTTATTTATTTATATATATTTTCTTTTTATATATTAAGTCATACTTGTTGCATATTTCCACAATGACTTTTAATACTAATATTTTTTATTTTTTATTTTTTATCATATATTTTCAATTGGTATTTATGATATTTATGAATTTTAATGTTGTTTGATGTTTTATTGTAGTGTGATACACTTGAAAAAGGGACTTGCTGCTCCCGAAACGCGTTGTGTGTGCTTACTGTACCATACCTTGGGAAATAAATCATTTTTTGCTAATACCCTTTGGATCTGCGCAGTCCGTGTATAGTGGTCCAAATACCTCCATTGTCCTCTCACCTCCTGCGGGTGCTACACAGTGACAGCAGCGATCCTATATCCACCTGTTAAATACTCTTGAAGTTGGTTGTGTTATCAAACACAACCTAAAAAGGTGAGGAGCAAATTGTCTCTACCTTGTCTTCCTTTTATTCTAAATGATAATGCACTATGCACTGCTCGGTGCTTTTTTCTTTTGTTTGTTGCGTAAACTGGAGGGGGTGAGCCTGGAGGAAGATGTGATATTATGTTCCATAGACGTGGAAGCTTTATGCTCTTCAATACCACATCAGTGGTGTCTTAAAGCAGTGGAACATTTTCTTCACTCACGGGGGACTCAGTATCGTGGCCACAGCTCATTCATTTTGGATCTCCTAGAATTTTCTTTGACTCACAATTTTTTTTTTTATTTTTAATGGAAAACACTTCCACCAGCTCAGGGGGCACGGCCATATGTAGGGGCCATGTGCCCCTACATATGCCAACTTGCTCCTGCGCTGGTGGGAGGAGACTTTCATTTTCAAGGAGGAAAATGGAATCTTTGTGTCCAGCATTGAGCTGTGGGTGCAATATATTGATGATATCTTTGTGTTGTGAAAGGGTAGTCCAGAGTCCTTTTCAAAATTTGTACAGGATTTAAATCAGAATGCTATTGGTCTTTATTTCACCTCTGAGGTGGGGGGATCTGTGCTTCCTTTTTTGGATATTTTGATCTCCAAGGAATGTGGGGGCTCTTTAAGTACAAAGGTCTACAGAAAGTCCACTGCAACAAATTCCTTCCTACAGTGGAGTAGTCATCATACATATGCTTTAAGGAAAGGAATTCCAAGAAGTCAATATCTCAGATTGAGAAGAAATTGCTCACGGAGACAGGACTTTGTGGACCAGGCAGCTGATTTGAGGGTACGCTTTACTCAGAGAGGCTACCCTGATCAGATCTTGAGGGAGGCTTATCAAGCTTCCTTAAATAGTGATAGAACTCAATTGTTAAAATCGAAAGAGAAAAAGGATAGTGCTGATGAAATTGTTCGTCTTATCTGTACATTTGATAATGGGGTTCCTCAGGTACGTAGAATTTTGGAATGTCATTGGGAAATTCTCACCATGGACCCTGAATTAAGAAACTGCATTGGGGAGAGACCCCAAATTACGTTTAGGAGGGGGGAGATCACTTAAAGATCGTTTAGTTCATAGTCATGTGCGGTGACCAGATGGAAGGTAACGCTGCAGTTGGGATTGCGGGGGTGCAAACAGCGCAGACTTGTCACGGTCTCTGGGCACGAGGGCGCAGCGCTGGTGCTGTCCCACGTTACCACCACTGGTACCGGTGATGAGGGGGCTGCACAAATGTTGGTGGTGATTGTTCCCCCGGGGCGCTTCCCCTATACTGTGCCGACTGGTGGTGTTTGGGGCGCCCTGATGTTGTCGGTGCAGAGTCAGACACAGAAACGGTTGTAAAGTTGAACTTTTACTTCCATGGGTGTGGAGGCACAAATGCTTAAACAGTTTACTCAATACAAAACAACGGGGTACGCCTGGTGACACAGCAAAGTCCTGGGGTGCAGGATAGACTTGATGAAAGGTGTTCCTAGCCCCTTATACTTCAGTGTTACAGCCCTAAGGTGCGTCTGGGCTCCTATTTGGCTCATAGGAGGATGCCCACCATGATACTAGTACATAATATTCCCCACTCACGTTATGTGGTCCTGATAGCTCAGAGTTTCGGGGTGCAATAGTCAGGGTGGCAGGATATTCCACAGGTCTGGCCTTGGCCCCTGGATCCTGTGATACTGGCTATGGAGCACGTGTTCCAGAATGTTCTCTCCACAGTCTCATGCTGACAAGATAATGATGCTTGACTTCCTTCAGGGCGATGGCTAGGCAGACGGGGACAGGATCTTCTGAATAGCTGGAGTATGTCAGCTCTCCAACCTTCCTGGGCCTGTCTAGGACTTGAGATTCCTGCACTAAACTCACTGCTTTCTTCACAGGACATCACACTTATCTCCTCACCTCCTCCTCCTAACACTCCACACTTCTAACTCCTCACACGCAGGCCCTTCCTGCAGGGGTGTTACCATGGGGACCCAGTGATCAACTGACTCCTCCCCTTTTCCCAGGCGATGTCCTCCCATTGGACATTTGGTTACTATTCAATCCTATGGGAGGTGTAATGCATGTGTGAGGCTCACTAGGTGGCGCTGTGTTGTGTGAGACTCAGGACCCCCTGCTATGTGACACAGGCTATGAAGCAACAGGAAATAATACAATGCACAGAGATCACCCTCAGCCCAGCCATAGCCAGCTCTGGGATGCCACATACTCCCCCTCTTTCCCTGAGCCGACCTCGGCGACGGGCTGGGGTGAAGGTGAGAAATGTAACATAACGTTAATAAATACGAATAAAGTGCAAATGTCACTAACAGTTTAGAAAAATATAATACTTAGAAACTTGAGGTAAGACCTCCCGGCATAGTCCTGAAATGTCCATGAGAAGTCTGAAGGGTAACGGAGAGATAATTAAACTCAGACTTATGGAACCTTTTGGCGGTACCATCAGACAGTCCATATAGAAACAACAGTAGTGCAAATGGGTCCAGAGGCTCTCTGGCACAAATTTCGTGAGTGTCCATTATCATGAGAGTCTCTCTGAGAAACAATAAACAGTCCTTTCTGTAAAGAAGAGTGGGCACTCTAGCACGAATGTCCATACCGCAATGGGGTAACAGAACTTCCTTGGCTCAGTGAGCCAGGCACTATGGCATGGATTGTTGCATATAAATGTAAATACTATATTACATGGCAAGATGTTATATATATACTGTATATACACACAGGAAAAACATTAATGTAATCAGAGCAGGAATAACATATATACAGAAGCAGAGACAGTTAACCTCTTTTACCCGAGGACAGCCATGGCATCACTATAGCGTGTTGGAGGTATGCCTTTTGTGGTACGCTCAGAACGCCTAAGTGGAACAAGATTTGAATCAGGAACAGAGTCACTGAAATCAATTAAATCATCTGTCGAAGGGTTCTCTTGCACTAGAGCAATTGGTGGATAACAGCTAAATGGTAGTAGTTTAGGCGCCCACATAAGCTCAGTTAATGTTGGGGGTCTCTCTTTCGCTTCAGAAGGTGACAAGATCTCTGTACTCGTTGTCTCAGCTGGGGGCACCTCTGTGGGTAGTCCTTCTTTAAGGCACAGCTTCAGACGGTTTCGGTGTACTACTTGGGGCTGTCTCCCAGGTTTAGAGATCTCATACACGTCGGATTCAGGATATGGTATGGAGATGACACTGTATGGTTCTTTCTCCCAGAATGGATCCAATTTCCCATTCCGATGGTTATTCCTTAACCATACACGGTCGCCAACTTTCAGGGGAGCTGCATGGGCGTGATGGTTGTAATCCTCCTGTTGTCTCCTACGAACCTCATCCATGCGCGTTTCAACTATCTCTTTAGCTTCCTCCATACGTCGGAGGTGTTCAACAACCCAGTCTGTTATGGGTAGTGGATTGATGGTGTCAGGGACCTTCACACCAAGGGTTAAGTCTGAAGGAAGTTGACCTTGTCTTCCAAACATTAGATAAAATGGTGCGTATCCCGTAGATGTTTGGGGTGTGTTGTTGTAAATATAGGCCAAGCCCTTGATACGCTCAGGCCACTCAACACCAGGTGTAACTGCGGCTGTTCTTAGCATGCCGATGATCACTTGATTTGCCTTCTCGCACATACCATTCCCTTGAGGGTGATACGCTGTGGTTCGCAACTTCTTGCAGTCTTGGAACTGACACAGCTCACGGAACAATTGGGATTCAAACGCCGATCCACGGTCGGTGAGGATATGCTCAGGACAACCGTAATGGCGGACAAACTCTGCGTAGAAGGTCTCAGCCGTAGTTCTTGCTGTAAGATCTCTGACAGGCACGATGACAAGGAACTTGGAGTAATGATCCACCATTGTCAGAGCGTAGCTGTAGCCGGAACGTGTGGGACCCAACTTCACATGGTCCAGAGCAACAATTTCACACGGCTTTTGAGTCTTAATTGGATGTAGAGGGGCCTTCTGATCTCTTCGACCTTCCTTGGTGATACTACAGGCGGGACACTCTCGGCACCAACTCTCAATGTCACTCCTCATCCCAACCCAATAGAAGCGACGACGGATGGTAGCTTCGGTCTTTTGTACCCCGAAGTGACCGGATCTGTCATGATACGCCTCAAGTATCATCTGTGCGTCTCTTCTTGGTACGAGGATCTGATGAAGCCTTTCACCTGTGAAAGGATCAAGAGTGTTTCTAAGTAGAAGGCCTCGTTGGACAAACAGGCGCTTCCTCTGTCGCCAAAGGCGTTTTAATTCCACGTCATGAAGACCTCTCTTTACACGGGTTGGTATTCTTCCTGTAAGCAGGAAATCTGACAATTCTCCTAAAACTCTGCTCTCTTCTTGGAACGTTTTCCACAGAGATGGCTCCTGGAGGGATTCAGCAGCTGTTTTCGCCAGAGATTCTCCTTCTACAGGGACACCAATAGCAACCTGTTGGGCAAACTTGTTGTAGAATGGTGGCATCTCCACCTCTTCCCAGATGTCTTCTCGGGGTGGTTCTTCTCCCACAGGCAACCTTGAGAGTGCATCAGCGTTAGCGTTGGACTTGCCACTGCGATACTTGACAGAGAACTTGTAATTCGCGAGTCTTGAGGCCCACCGTTGTTCAAGGGCTCCCAGTCGAGCAGTGTCCAGATGCGCCAACGGATTGTTATCTGTGTACACGGTAAAGGGTGTGGCAGCCAGGTAGTCTTTAAACTTCTCTGTCACGGCCCAGACAAGCGCTAGAAGTTCGAGTTTGAAAGAACTATAGTTCTGGTCGTTCTTCTCCGCGCCTCTCAGACTCCTGCTGGCGTAGGCGATGACTCGCTCTTTGTTGTCCTGAACCTGGGACAACACTGCACCCAAACCTTGGTGACTTGCATCTGTGTACAAGCGGAATGGCTGACTGTAGTCGGGATAGGCTAGAATTGGTGGTTGCGTCAGAAGTGCTTTAAGCGCTTGAAAGGCTTCCTCTTGACGTGCTGTCCAGTCTACCGGAAGCTTTCGGTTGTAGTTTTCTCTGGGACAACCACGCAACAACTCGTTCAGAGGCTCGGCTACTTGGGCGAAGTGTGGTATGAAACGCCGGTAGTAACCTGCGAATCCAAGGAAGCTTCGGACTTCTTTGACGGTAGTTGGTCTTCGCCAGTTCTGGACTGCAGTGATCTTTTCAGGATCAGGTTGGACGCCTTGTGCGCTCACGACATGCCCAAGGTAGTGAACTTGGGGTTTCAACAGGTAGCACTTGGAGGGCTTCACCTTTAGGCCGTGCTGTATAAGTACCTTGAATACCTCGGACAGGTGACGAAGGTGTTCTTGGTATGTCCGGGAGAATACAATAACATCGTCCAGGTACAGTAGCACACTCTGGAAATTCTCATGGCCGAGGCACCTCTCCATAAGCCGTTGGAATGTGGCTGGGGCATTACATAGCCCAAATGGCATACTATTGAATTCAAAGAGTCCTATCGGGGTCGTAAACGCAGTCTTTTCACGATCTTCAGGCGCCATAGGGACTTGCCAGTATCCACTGGTTAAGTCCAGGGTCGAGAAACAGGTAGCTGATCCCAAAGCCGTTAGAGATTCCTCAATCCGTGGCAATGGGTATGCGTCTTTGTGCGTGACGTTGTTGAGTTTACGATAGTCCACACAAAATCGTAGGGTTCCGTCTTTCTTCTTGACAAGGACTAGCGGGGCTGCCCAGGGGCTGTTACTCTCCCGGATGACATCAGCATCTCGCATCTCTTGGATCATCTTTTTCACCGGTTGGTACATCGCTGGTGGTATTGGACGGTGACGCTCCTTGATTGGATGGTGGTCGCCAGTCAGAATGCGATGTTGTATGGTCGTGGTCTTACCAAAGTCCAATGGGTGTTTGCTGAATGCCTGTTGGTAACGCTTGGCCACATTGCGAACCCCATTGATGTGCTCTATAGGGGTATTGGCGTCTCCCACGTTCAATTCATCCCACCAGGACTTCGTGGCTCCATTCTGAATGTTCTCAGCAGCGTGGGTGGAACGCTGTGTGGCGGTAGAATCACCAGAGAGAATGTCTTCTGGTGCTAACCGGTGTAGCAGGGCCACAGAGTGGAACTTGTGGAGGTTCACGGGAGCATCGCCCAAGTTGACTAAGCGGACAGGAACACGTCCATTGGAAACTGCGACAAGGCTGCGGGCAGCCATGACAAGTGGTTGGCCATCTACCTGTATGGGTTGTAGCAAGGCCTCGTAGTCCTGATTTTCTATGCCCGGACGGGCACGGCACCACACCATAGTTTCTGTTCCAGGCTGTAGGGTTACTGGACGGGTATCTTGGATCCGGACTCGACCAATTTCACCTTGTTTGTTGGCGAACTTGCGCTGGGCATTGAGTACACGAATGGCCCGCTGAATGGTCTGCTGGTCACTGGGAGAAGCTGTAAGGAGAGAGGCATGCAAGGCATCCAACACTTCTGCAAAGCAATGGCGTAAAACATTCATGTCTAATATTACAACTGCAAACCTATCATCCTCTACATCAGTGACAATTACAACCTGTCTAGGCAGTTTCAAGTCCCCAATCTGGATAGTGGGTTCCCAATAACCCTGCTGTGGTATGGGCTGTCCATTGCTGGCACACAGATTTATCCATGTGTCAGGTGTTCTATTCAACACACCTAAGTCCCAATGTTCAAGGAACACCTGCTTGCGCAGGGTTGTTACCTGAGATCCAGTGTCCACCAACGCTGTCAGAGGGACGCCGTTCACCCGGATTGTGATGTGTGGGCAGGCTGAGACGAAGCGTGACAATGGCACTGAAGATTCACCTGGGCCCTTCTTCTTTCCTCCCGAGGGGCGGCCCGCTGCCTCGGGGGTGGCCCGTTTAACTGAAAACACTGAGGCCTGGTGTGTCCATATCTATGGCAATAGGTACAGTATGGCCTCTCATTCTGCGGAGGTTTCACTGAAGACGGACGTCTGGGTGGCGACTCAGGTGAGATGTTGAGACTTCGCAAAGGATCACTGGACGATGAAGACGGCTGGGTCAGACGATCTAGACGGACGGTGATCTGTTCCATGGCACGGGTCAGATGATCCACTCGGGCCAGAAGGTCATCTCTGGAGTCTGCTGGTGTAGTCTGCACAGTTTGGGCGGCAGGTGAGGCACCCAGAGGTAGTGGCAGGACAACTGGAGCAATGCTTGTTGAGGGTCCAGGTGAGGGAGCACAGATGACTGGGCTCGGCTGGGGCTGCTCCTGTCCCAAGACCTGGATGGCAAGGGCCTTGAAGTCAGCAAACGTGATGCTGGGATGTTGTGCAGCAAGCATTCGCAACTGACTCTGGAGCAATGTGGTACCCGCCCCTTCTATGAAGCGGTCAAGCAAGATTTTATCAGAGTCCACATTTTCACGTGGATCCACTTGCACCACAGCTCTGAACGCCTCTTGGAGGGATAAAGCATAGTCCCGCAGGGTTTCACCAGGTAGTTGTCGTCTGGAAAAGAAGCGCATCTTTACCTCGGAGACAGATCGCACGTCAAAGTTCACATGGAGTTTGTCCAGAATTTGCCCAGGGGTTCTTTTGTCAGAGGCAGGCCAGGATTTGACCTCCCTAGCTGCAGCACCCTCAAGCTGGCCCAGCAGGATCTGTATCTGCTGTTCTGTATTCAGAGGATAGAACTGGAAGAGAGACAGCATCTTCTCACGAAAGTCCCTGAGGGTATGCGCCTCCCCTTTGTAGCGCGGCAGCCATGGTGCGCCAGGGTAAAATGGCATGGAGAATGGTAGGCTGCTCGCCATGGGCACTGCTGGATCACTAGAAACAGATGGCACAATGTCACTTTGCTCAGTCATGTTGTTTGCAGGTATGACTGAAATTAGGTCGCCGTCTCTTTAAGAAACTCAACTGCTTGCTGGCAGGGAATGGAGACTACAACTTGGAATGCTGTCCCTTTAAGAATGCTGTAGCTATTAACAGAGTCACTGTGATGCAGGCTGACGGTGTGCTCCCCCTCTTTAATGGTGGCACTCCCCACGGACACTGTACACGGAAAGCACTCGCTGGGGCCGTGGGAGGACTGAAGACAAGGACAGGGAGGCACAGTACTCACTGACAGCAACTGCAGCGTGGACCAGAGATCAGCGGTGCACAGCAGGGACGGTGATGCGGCACCGGAGAGTCAGAAATGGCGCTGGCACGTTCGCCTTTCACTTTCTTGTATGGGTGCGCGTAGCATTGAGCTCAGCATTCTGGGCTCTCCTAAGATGGCGGCAGATGGGTCTCCTGGCCTCATGGGCAGTGCTAAAAATCTCCCGCACTTTTGCAAGGTACAGTTAACCCTTTGTGGGCGTTCTTACACAGCGATGTGGCCCAGCAAACAAGTCCTGGGTGTTTTAACTCTTCCAGGGCTGTAACACACTGAGAGGACAGTCTTTAGGGCTTGCTTCAGGGGTATAGGGCTCCCCCCTCTTTGTGGCAAGCACTCTCAGGGAATAAACTTGATCTTAGCAAAGTCCACAATAAAGACCGATGCTCTGGAGACAATTTGGCGCACTTTTCGTGGCGACTTTCTCAAAATGGCACACACCCGTATCCTGTTCGTGACGCCAGTTTTTCTTGCGGTGACCAGATGGAAGGTAACGCTGCAGTTGGGATTGCGGGGTGCAAACAGCGCAGACTTGTTACGGTCTCTGGGCACGAGGGCGCAGCGCTGGTGCTGTCCCACGTTACCACCACTGGTACCGGTGATGAGGGGGCTGCACAAATGTTGGTGGTGATTGTTCCCCCGGGGCGCTTCCCCTATACTGTGCCGACTGGTGGTGTTTGGGGCGCCCTGATGTTGTCAGTGCAGAGTCAGACACAGAAACGGTTGTAAAGTTGAACTTTTACTTCCATGGGTGTGGAGGCACAAATGCTTAAACAGTTTACTCAATACAAAACAACGGGGTACGCCTGGTGACACAGCAAAGTCCTGGGGTGCAGGGTAGACTTGATGAAAGGTGTTCCTAGCCCCTTATACTTCAGTGTTACAGCCCTAAGGTGCGTCTGGGCTCCTATTTGGCTCATAGGAGGATGCCCACCATGATACTAGTACATAATATTCCCCACTCACGTTATGTGGTCCTGATAGCTCAGAGTTTCGGGGTGCAATAGTCAGGGTGGCAGGATATTCCACAGGTCTGGCCTTGGCCCCTGGATCCTGTGATACTGGCTATGGAGCACGTGTTCCAGAATGTTCTCTCCACAGTCTCATGCTGACAAGATAATGATGCTTGACTTCCTTCAGGGCGATGGCTAGGCAGACAGGGGACAGGATCTTCTGAATAGCTGGAGTATGTCAGCTCTCCAACCTTCCTGGGCCTGTCTAGGACTTGAGATTCCTGCACTAAACTCACTGCTTTCTTCACAGGACATCACACTTATCTCCTCACCTCCTCCTCCTAACACTCCACACTTCTAACTCCTCACACGCAGGCCCTTCCTGCAGGGGTGTTACCATGGGGACCCAGTGATCAACTGACTCCTCCCCTTTTCCCAGGCGATGTCCTCCCATTGGACATTTGGTTACTGTTCAATCCTATGGGAGGTGTAATGCATGTGTGAGGCTCACTAGGTGGCGCTGTGTTGTGTGAGACTCAGGACCCCCTGCTATGTGACACAGGCTATGAAGCAACAGGAAATAATACAATGCACAGAGATCACCCTCAGCCCAGCCATAGCCAGCTCTGGGATGCCACAAATGTACCTGTTACATCTACTTGGCTCTCCCCCCACTAGGGGTTGTTATAAATGCAGTGGTTGCTCAGCATGTCCTTTTTTACTTACAGGATGAAATTTCTTTTCCGAGGTCACAAATAAGTCTTGATATTCGACATTTTATCCCTTGTCGTTTAAAAGGGGTTATTTACAAAATTACTTGTCAATGTAAAATGGAGTATGTTGGGAAAACCAATAGGGAGTTCAGAAGGAGAATTAGTGAGCACTTGGGGGATATTCGTAATGAACGTGATACCCCTGGGGCAAGGCACATTAATGGACTCCATGGTGGAAATATGAATTGCATTAGGTTTATGGGTATAGATCTGGTTAAACCACATCCGAGAGGGGGGATTGGCAAAAGGCCACCCTACAGCGGGAAGCTAAATGGATTTTTAGACTGGCAACTGAGACCCCACGTGGTCTTAATGAACGACTAAATTTTTGTAGATTATTTTTCATGCGGATCTGAAACTTGGGATTAATTGACTTTTGAGGGGTTCTTACTATGAGTGGTTTTTTTTGTTTGTTTTTTTTGTTTACAGGTCACTAATTATTTCTGCCTGCAAAATTTCAGGGTATGCGAGTTGTTCTCGATTTGACTCATGGACTAAAAGGACAAAATGTCACATGTGACAACTTTTTCACATCCTACCAACTGGGCCAGATGTTGCGAAAAAGACAATTTACCATGCTGGGTACTATAAGGAAAAACAAGCCAGAACTGCCGCAAGGTATCCTTAGTAAAAGAGAAGTGTATAGTTCTACTTTTTACTTTACTGGAGATACAACAGTTGTGTCTTATGTTCCCAAAAAAAATTAACAGGTAATTCTAATGAGCACAATGCAACATGACAATGCAATAAGTAATCGAGAAGACAAAAAGCCGGACATGATATTATATTATAATGCCACAAAAGGGGCAGTTGATACACTAGATCAAGCAATATCAACATACACATGCAAACGCAAAACTAATCGTTGGCCAATGATAATGTTTTACAAAATTCTGGATGTTTCGGCATACAATGCATTTGTTTTATGGAGAGAAATCGACCCCAATTGGAACAGAAATAAGCTGCATAAAAGAAGGTTTATTGAAGAATTAGGAAAATCCCATTTGTTTATGATCAAACATGTTCACATACAGTTTAATAATGAAATAGGTATTCAAAAAAAACACTTACAATAGCTAAAATCAACATTTTAATAGGTCGGGTCATATTGATCCGAAACAGTACAAGTGTATTGTAAATGCGAACAGTACAGCAGGGTTAAGCCAACTGATGTAGCCAATGCAAACAATAGATATATTGTCTGACCTACTCCATTTATTCATTATACATCTTGTGTATTTTTTGGATTTCCTGTTTATATAGCTGGTTTATTTAGTTTGACTTGTAGGGTGCTTCTTAATATTGGGTCTCTTTTGGTTTATGTAATTTGACTTGTAGGGTGCTTCTTAATATTGGGTCCCTTGTGGTTTATGTAGTTTGACCTGTATCAATGAGCCAAGGGATTGTTTTTCCTACTGTAATGTGATCATCGCAAGTGGATAATGGGTTTTGTTCCTACATCATATTATCATATTACTGGACGTGGTTTATCTGAGGAGCTATTGTAATTCGTTGGTATTATCTCCCCCATGTAGATGATCACTTTGTAAGCTTAGGTACAGTCAAATCGGCGGTTATTCATGCTAATTGACATCTGCCACTTTGCCTGTACGCTAGTTGACATTTAACCGGAAGTGACGCCGTTACCGTCACTAGAAGGCGCCCACAGGCGCATGTGGGATTGTTTACACATGTCTCCCCTCTGACAGCGTTGGTTCAAGCAGCTGTAGTGATTTGGACCTGATTAGGGAGGCGGCATGTATTTAAATTACCCTATGATGCACACTTGCTGGCCACTGTCATTTTATGCTTAGACTAGTGAGGAAAAGTCCCACCACTGTGGGTTCTCTGATTTACTATTTTTGTACCCTGTGAAGCACTTTTTTGGATAGTGTGATAGCTAAGGTCTCCTGAGGAGTGGCGCAGGACGTGCCATGAAACGCGTAGAGACTAATAGGGACAGTTAAAGGTACAGTTTGGTACTGCCCTTGTTAGGGCCAGGAGTCAATATGGGGAACTAGGGAGAGTGTGTAAGGGTTTGGATAGGGACTGTTTATCCTGCCCTGCAAAAGCCATCTCCTTTGGGCGACTTCCCTGTATCCTGCAGTGTGGGTAAGATCTATCCATTTTTACCTTATAGTGGTGATTTTTGGTGCTTTTGATTCTGCCTTGGTTAGAGGTATTTTTTACCTATTTATAATATTAAATGTTGAGATGCACCTGTATATACAGTGAAGGAAATAAGTATTTGATTCCTTGCTGATTTTGTAAGTTTGCCCACTGACAAAGACATGAACAATCTATAATTTTAAGGGTAGGTCAATTTTAACAGTGAGGGATAGAATATCAAAAATAAAATCCAGAAAATCACATTGTATAAATTTTATAAATGTATTTGCATTTTGCAGAGAGAAATAAGTATTTGATCTCTCTGGCAAACAAGACTTAATACTTGGTGGCAAAACCCTTTTTTAAAGCACAGCAGTCAGACGTTTTTTGTAGTTGATGATGAGGTTTGCGCACATGTCAGGAGGAATTTTGGTCCACTCCTCTTTGCAGATCATCTCTAAATCATTAAGATTTTGAGGCTGTCGCTTGGCATCTCGGAGCTTCAGCTCCCTTTATAAGTTTTCTATGGGATTAAGGGCTGGAGACTGCTAGGCCACTTCATGACCTTAATGTGCTTCTTTTTGAGCCACTCCTTTGTTTCCTTGGCTGTATGTTTTGGGTCATTGTCCTGCTGGAAGACTCAGCCACGACCCATTTTTAATGTCCTGGTGGAGGGAAGGAGGTTGTCACTCAGGATTTTACAGTACACGAATCCATCCACTCTCTCATTGATGCGGTGAAGTAGTCCTGTGCCCTAAGCAGAGAAACACCCCCAAAACAATGTTTCCACCTCCATGCTTGACAGTGGGGAATGTGATCTTTAGGTCATAGGCAGCATTTCTCTTCCTCCAAACACGGTGAGTTGAGTTAATGTCAAAGAGCTCAATTTTTGTCTCATCTGGCCACAGCACCTTCATACATTCACTCGCAGAATCATCCAGGTGTTCATTGGCAAACTTCAGACAGGCCTGCACATGGGTCTTCTTGAGCAGGGGGACCTTGCTGGCACTGCAGGATTTTAATCCATTACGGCGTAATGTGTCACCAATGGTTTTCTTGGTGACTGTGGCCCCAGCTGCCTTGAGATCATTAACAAGTTCCCCCCGTGTAGTTTTAGGCTGATCTCTCACCTTTCTCATGATCAAGGATACCCCACAAAGTGAGATTTTGCATGGAGCCCCAGATCGATGTCGATTGACAGTCATTTTGTGTTTCTTCCATTTTCTTACTATTGCACCAACAGTTGTCTCCTTCTCACCCAGCGTCTTATTTATGGTTTTGTAGCCCATTCAAGCCTTGTGCAGGTCTATGATCTTGTCCCTGGCATCTTTAGAAAGCTCTTTGGTCTTACCCATGTTGTAGAGGTTAGAGTCTGACGGATTAATTGAGTCTGTGGACAGGAGTCTTTTATACAGGTGACAATTTAACAGAGCTGTCTTTAATGCAGGTAATGAAGTTGATTAGGAGGGTCTAACTGGTCTGTACGAGCCAGAACTCTTAATGTTTGGTAGGGGATCAAATACTTATTTCTCTCTGCAAAATGGAAATCTATATATATAAAACTCAAAATCTGTAGTAGCCCGCTCTATACAAATCCACAGTTCTCGCCTGATTTGGGTGAAATTTGGCACGCCCCCTCTCCACCCACAGGAGCAGAATACTGCGCACGTTAAATCTTGCTAGCGTCCCCCAGTCATCAGATTGGGGCCCCCGAAGTTAGGCCCTATACATATAATGGGGAAATGTGAAGGGGAAAACAACAGTTGTGACTGACAGGGACGGATTATAGCGACGGCGCCAAAGAGTTTCTGCTAAAGGAACCGCACTACCATACACAACACATAAACATTTCACAAACACCATACAAACATCACACAGACAGCACACATACACCAACCCACAAGCACAACACCACACAAATGCCACAACACACCATACAAACACCAGACCACGCTAGACACACACAACACAAACACCTCCCCACAAATACCACAACACCACTCCATAAATAACACATGCGCACCACACACACACACAAACACAGGAACGCAAGGACCAGACATGCACGCAAACACAGAGATGGATGCACCCTACGCATACGGACGAACAGAGCATACACATGGATCACACGCGTGCACACACACACACACACACACACACACACACACCACGCACTGACAAAACATGTCTAGTATCCTTACTGGCTGCTTGCTCACTACAGTATTTTTCACGGGCCTCCGGGCCATGGATTTGGCGGTTCCATAGACTTTGTGCACAAAGCTGTGAATTTTGCAGGCTCTATAGACTGTTTATGGAGCTGTAAAATCCAAGGCCCGTGACCCGTGAAAAATACTGTAGTGTGCAAGCAGCCTTACTGAGCAGCAATATTGGTCAGGCGAAAACTGCCTCATAGTAAGATTATCATTATTGCTTACTATACAGGGAGCTTTCATCACTGAAGCTGCTGAGGTAAAGTGAAAGCTGAGCTCTGATTGGTTGCTATGGGCAACTACACAAGTCTGCCTGTGAGGCGGTTTTCATTACTGAGATGTGAGCTCCTTCAGGTCATAGTAATACTGTGTGAGGGCTGCTCTGTATTTACTATTCATCCTATTACATCTCTTATCAGTGTCAGGTGAAGACTAAAGAGGTCATAATACTAAGGACTGTTTTTTAAAATGCCGCCCAAAAAACGACCACGGCTTGAAAAGAAACGGATGAGACAGGCTAAATGTAAGGCAGCTGAGACATCAGAGCAACTGGAATATCATCTTCACAAGAATTGGATAAGGCAGGCTGAAGCAAGGAATATGAAAACATCTGAACAAAAGAATGAACGTTCTGAAAATGACCGCATACGACATATGCAACATGTGCAAAGATGTAGGCAGGCTGATTTGTGTTTGGAAGCATTTCACTACAACCCAATTCAAGACTATAGGTTACATCAGAAAGTCATAATTAGCAAAATGGACATAATATGCAAACATTGTCAAACGAAGTTTAACTTCGAATCGCCTGGTATGTGCTGCTCAAATGGCAAAGTCAGTTTGCCACCTTTACATCTGCCTCCTTCTTTCATACATGTGAGGAACAACTCCTGAGTCAAAGCATTTTCTGCAAAATATTAGGAGATACAATTCATCTTTCCAGATGACATCCTTTGGTACGACAGCTGGACTCCAGGAAGCAGGATTTATGCCAACTTTTAAAGTCCAGGGCCAAATATATCACAAACTCGGTTCAATGCTTCCTGTAGCAAATGAAGATCCAAAGTTTTTACAAATTTATTTTTTGGGAGACGAACAAATGCAAGCTGATAGACGTTATGAAGCTATACTTGAGACAAAAAAATGATTGTGTTGAATTTGCAAAGATTTTTCCATCAGCACAATCAGTTAGTAAACCTTTTCAAAACAGCCTTAGAAAGAATGCCATGTGATGAACATCAAGTTGTAATAAGAGCAGACAAGACACCGCTTGGTGAGCATGAAAGGCGAATTAATTCTCCCACTGTTAATGAAGTAGCTATTGTACTGGTTGGACAGGACTTTCAAAGCCAAGATATAATTATTCAGCAACGAAGCGACAATCTTCAACGTATTGTAGAAACACATAGATCATATGATGCTCTGCAATATCCGATAATATTTTGGAATGGCCAAGATGGCTATCACTTTAATCTAACACAGACTGATCCCAAGACTAGGCCAACCAATAAAAAAATATCAGCTATGGACTTTTATTCCTACCAAATAATGATCAGACATGGGTCTTCTAACCACATTTTACAATGTAGGCAACTTTTTCATCAATTTATAGTTGATATGTATGCCAAGGTGGAAAGCGAGCGTCTTTTGTACATACGATTGAACCAACAAAAACTAAGAGTGGATGAATACATTCATTTAAGGGATGCTGTTGCTAATGATGGCAACGTGGCTGACATTGGGCGTATGTTTATTTTACCGGCTACATTTACTGGAAGTCCCAGACATATGCATGAGTATGCTCAGGACGCCATGACATATGTTCGGATATATGGTCGTCCTGATTTGTTTATTACAGTTACATGTAATCCAATTTGGCCAGAGATAAAGGAAGAGCTTCTTAATGGTCAGGGCCCCTCTGATCGACATGATTTAATAGCAAGGGTTTTTAAACAAAAACTGATCAAGCTCATGGACGTAATTACAAAGTGTTACATTTTTGGTGAAAGTCAGTGTTGGATGTATTCAATTGCGTGGCAAAAAAGAGGTCTTCCACATGCTCATTTACTGATATGGCTAAGGATAAGATACACCCTGATCAAATTGACAGTGTTATTTCTGCTGAGCTTCCAAATCCAGAAGAGGATCCGGTACTTTTTGAAACTATTTCTAAAAATATGATCCATGGGCCAGGTGGGCCACTTAACCCAAGATCACCATGTATGAAGGAAGGAAAATGTACTAAAAAGTATCCTTGCAACTTGATTGTAGAAACACAAACAGGAGATGATGGTTATCCTCTTTACAGAAAACGGAAACCTGAACAGGGAGGATATACTGCAACAATCAGATTAAAACGGGTTAAACAAAACACAGATCTTGAAATAAATAATCGATGGGTTGTACCTTACGCTCCACTGCTTTCAAAAATGTTTGATGCGCACATTAACGTAGAATATTGTAACTCTGTTAAGTCAATTAAATACATTTGCAAATATGTTAACAAGGGCAGTGATATGGCAGTTTTCCAGCTACATAATCCAAAATGTACATCTGATGAAATTATGCTGTATCAGATGGGAAGGTATATAAGTAGTAATGAAGAGTGTGGCGATTACTAAATTTTCACATCCATGAAAGACATCCAACTGTACTTCATCTCAGTGTCCATCTTGAAAATGAACAACGAGTTTATTTTGCTCCCAAGAATACAGAGGAAAGAGCTGCTCAACCACCCAATACAACATTGACAGCGTTTCTCCTATGTCAAGCAGATCCATTTGCAAGGACTTTATTATGTTCAGATGTTCCAAAATATTATACATGGAATAAATCGAGAAAAGTATTTTGCAAGAGGAAACTAGGTGCAAGGGTCCCAGGATGGGACAGAAGTTCCAGTGATGCTCTTGGACGTGTGTATACAGTGCATTCAAACAACGCAGAGTGTTACTACCTCGGATTACTGCTTCACACTGTCCGTGAGCCAACTTCTTTCACAGATTTGAAAATAGTTGATGGAGAGCTGTGTCAAACTTACATGGAAGCATGCCAAAAGCGTGGTCTGATCGAAGACGATCAACACTGGGACATGACATTGCAGGAAGCATCTGTCACTCGCTTTTCACCTCAACTAAGAGATCTGTTTGCTATAATAATTATAACCTGCGCATCTTCCAATCCCTACGCGCTTTGGGACAAATACAAAGAATATCTTAGTGAAGATATTCTTAGAGTTCAAAGGAGAGTTAATCCAGACTTAGACTTAAATTTCACTGCTGACATATTCAACAAAGCCCTCTTGATGTTAGAAGAAAGGTGCATATCTATCAATAGTAAAACTCTAATAGAATTAGGTTTACCAGCACCAAATCGACCAGACTTTGATATTATGAACAGAGATATTCTGCAAGAAAAAAACCTATGATTTGGAAAAATGTAAAGAATTTGTCATATTAAATAAGCCTCTTTTGGTTGATGACCAAAGATCGGCCTATATGGCAATTATGGGTCAGATTTCCAGTGCAAATGGAGGACTATTTTTCCTAGATGCACCAGGAGGTACTGGTAAAACATTTTTAATTAATTTGCTGCTTGCAGAAATTCGCTCAAACAATGACATTGCCTTGGCTGTTGCATCATCTGGGATTGCTGCCACTCTTTTAGATGGAGGGCGCATGGCTCATTCAGCACTAGGATTGCCCTTTAATAAAGCGCTGTCAGAAACTCCTGTCTGTAATATCACTAAGGGATCTGGGAAAGCTAAAGTTTTACAAACTTGCAAAGTAATTGTTTGGGATGAATGTACCTTGGCGCACAAGAAAGCGGTTGAGGCCCTTGATCGCACCTTGAAAGATCTGCGGGGAACCGATTGTTTAATGTGGGGAATTGTAATTTTTGCAGGTGACTTCTGCCAGACGTTACCTGTTCTTAAGTGAGCAACACCAGCGGATGAGCTGAATGCCTGTCTAAAATCTGTGGATACATGTTCAGAAACAAACTCTTACTACTAATATGTGGGTTCATTTGATGGGAAATACAACTGCGGACAAATTTATACACCAGCTACTATGCCTTGGAAATGAAAGGTTCCCTGCTGATTCCACTAATGGTCTCATTTCCTTTCCGGAACATTTTTTGTGAAATTACATCTTCGGTAATGGAACTTATTGACCAAGTTTTCCCTGATATTTGGAACAATTTTAACAGCCATCAGTGGCTTTGTGAACGTGCAATCCTAGCTCATAAAAATGATAGTGTCAGCTGTATCCATTGGAGATCCTGAATTCTTTGGAGCCTTCTGGAATGCCACCGCATAAGCTCACTTTAAAAATAGGAGCCACAATAATTTTGCTTCGGAACTTTGACCCACCAAAAATGTGTAACGTCACAAGATTGTGCATTAAAAGTCTAATGCCCAATGTTATTGAAGCCACTATTCTTATGGGAAACTCTAAGGGAGCAAATGTTTTCATTCCGCGTATTCCTTTGCTACCAAGCGACATGCCCTTCAATTTTAAGCGTCTGCAGTTCCCAATCCGACTTGCATTTGCTATGACTATAAACAAAGCACAAGGTCAATCACTTAAAGTAGCCGGCATTAATTTGGAGAGCCCGTGTTTTTCACATGGACAGTTGTACGTTGCTTGCTCTAGAGTGGGTAACCTCAAAAATCTTTTCATATATGCACCTGAAGGTAAAACCAGAAACATTGTTTACCAAAAAGCACTACAATTTTATCCGTGAACTACTTATAGATTACACTTGAGGGAGGGGGGAAGGGATGCACTATGTTGTTAATTGGGTGTAAATGTTTTATATATTTGTGTACGGTGCATAAATTTTAATTTTTGATAAAAAATAGTTCAAAAAATAGTTGTAATAGTTTATTCTACATAATATGTATTGAATATGTAAAATCAATAAAAATGTTGAAATAAAAAAAAAAGTTGTCAATGTTACGACAAATAAGTAAAATAAAGTAAAATAATAAGAAAAATTTCAAGTGGATAAAAAGATTTACTGTAGCACTGAAAATGTCAATTTCAGTGTGACACTGAAAATTTTACTTTAGCTAGCATAACCAACAATTTAACATATTTTCCGCGAGCGAAGCCGCGGGTATTCTACTAGTACATTTATAAAATTTATACATTGTGATTTTCTGGATTTTATTTTTGATATTCTCTCACTGTGAAAATGAACCTACCCTTAAAATTATAGACTGTTCATGTCTTTGTTAGTGGGCAAACTTACAAAATCAGCAAGGGATCAAATACTTATTTCCTTCACTGTATATATAGATATATATATATATATATCTATATATAGATATATATATATATATACACAGTGCCTTGCAAAAGTATTCGGCCCCCTTGAACTTTTCAACCTTTTGCCACATTTCAGGCTTCAAACATAAGGATATAAAATTTAAATTTTTTGGTGAAGAATCAACAACAAGTGGGACACAATCGTGAAGTGGAACGAAATTTATTTTAAAAAATAAAAAACTGAAAAGTGGGGCGTGCAATATTATTCGGCCCCTTTACTTTCAGTGCAGCAAACTCACTCCAGCATACAGTGGGGAAAAAAAAGTATTTAGTCAGCCACCAATTGTGCAAGTTCTCCAACTTAAAAAGATGAGAGAGGCCTGTAATTAACATCATAGGTTGACCTCAACTATGAGAGACAAAATGAGAAAACATCTAGAAAATCACATTGTCTGATTTTTTAAGAATTTATTTGCAAATTATGGTGGAAAATAAGTATTTGGTTACCTACAAACAAGCAAGATTTCTGGCTCTCACAGACCTGTAACTTCTTCTTTAAGAGGCTCCTCTGTCCTCCACTCATTACCTGTAGTAATGGCACCTGTTTGAAATTGTTATCAGTATAAAAGACACCTGTCCACAACCTCAAACAGTCACACTCCAAACTCCACTATGGTGAAGACCAAAGAGCTGTGGAAGGACACCAGAAACAAAATTGTAGACCTGCACCAGGCTGGGAAGACTGAATCTGCAATAGGCAAGCAGCTTGGTGTGAAGAAATCAACTGTGGGAGCAATAATTAGAAAATGGAAGACATACAAGACCACTGATAATCTCCCTCGATCAGGGGCTCCATGCAAGATCTCACCCCGTGGGGTCAAAATGATCACAAGAACGGTGAGCAAAAATCCCAGAACCACACAGGGGGACCTAGTGAATGACCTGCAGAATGCTGGGACTAACGTAACAAAGGCTACCGTGAGTAACACACTACGCCGCCAGGGACTCAGATCCGGCAGTGCCAGACGTGTCCCCCTGCTTAAGCCAGTACATATACGGGCCCGTCTGAAGTTTGCTAGAGAGCATTTGGATGTCCCAGAAGAGTATTGGGAGAATGTCATATGGTCAGATGAAATCAAAGTAGAACTGTTTGGTAGAAACACAACTCGTCGTGTTTGGAGGAGAGTGAATGCTGAGTTGCATCCAAAGAACACCATACCTACTGTGAAGCATGGGGGTGGCAACATCATGCTTTGGGGTTGTTTCTCTGCAAAGGGACCAGGACGACTGATCCGTGTACATGAAAGAATGAATGGGGTCATGTATCGTGAGATTTTGAGTGCAAACCTCCTTCCATCAGCATGGGCATTGAAAATGAAACGTGGCTGGGTCTTTCAGCATGACAATGATCCCAAGCAAACCGCCAGGGCAACAAAGGAGTGGCTTCGTAAGAAGCAGTTCAAGGTCCTGGAGTGGCCTAACCAGTCTCCAGATCTCAATCCCATAGAAAACCTTTGGAGGGTGTTGAAAGTCCGTGTTGCCCAGCGACAGCCCCAAAACATCACTGCTCTAGAGGAGATCTGCATGGAGGAATGGGCCAACATACCAGCAACAGTGTGTTTCAAACTTGTGAAGACTTACAGAAAACGTTTGACCTCTGTCATTGCCAACAAAGGATATATAACAAAGTACTGAGATGAACTTTTGTTATTGACCAAATACTTATTTTCCACCATAATTTGCAAATAAATTTTTTAAAAATCAGACAATGTGATTTTCTGGATTTGTTTTCTCATTTTGTCTCTCATAGTTGAAGTCTACCTATGATGTCAATTACAGGCCTTTCTCATCTTTTTAAGTGGGAGAACTTGCACAATTGTTGTCTGACTAAATACTTTTTTCCCCACTGTGTATATATACAGTATACTGTATATATTTTTAATGCTCCCTATTGGCCCCTTATATAAATAATCCCCCTTGTGTTAATAACGCCCTTATATAAATAACACCTTTTAAGTTCATAAAGATCCCTTATATAAAATCCAACTTCCTAATGACCCCTTATCAGGGGTGTAACTAGCAAAGACTGGGTCCCCCAGCAAACTTTTGACTTTGGGCCCCTCCAACAGCATAGTACCCGCTTTCCTGGCCCCCACACAGTATAACGCCCCATTTACACACACTATAATGTTCAACACCGGACCCTGCACACGGTATTATGGCCCGCCGCCGCCCATGCACATGGTATTATGCCCCATAGTGGCCCACCCATGAACTTTTATTATACTCTGGAGTCTTTTCAGACCCCAGAGTATAATGATCGGAGATCCGGGGAGGTGACAATCATAACCTGTGTTACTTACCTATCCCGGGCACCGTTGCACTCCCTGCAGCTTTCGGCCCTCTTCAATGTTGGAACAGACGTCACGTAGGCCAGGCCGGCATCGTGACATAATGATGCCGGCCTGGCCCACGTGATGTCTGGGACATCACCAAAGAGGCTTGATGCCTCCTCGCAGTAACACCGGATCGCAGGAGAGATGAGTAACACTGGTTTTTATGTTCCCTCACCTCCCCTGGCCAAGGGGTTCCACCATGTTGCCGCTCCCCTCAGCACCCCCCGCGGTGAGATCGGGGGTGCCGATATCTATAATCTGCAGCCCGGGGTCTGCCCAGTTACCCCAGGCTGCCTGGAGCCCCCACTACCTGGTTGATCCTGCTGAGACCTCCAGAAGTTAGGCTATGCCTCTGCATAGCCTCACTTCCTATATAGACTACAAGACACTTGTATGCTTGTGTCTTGCAGTCTATAGTACAGAGCCAGCAATCAAAGCATTGATGGTTCAGGTGTCCTAATAGGACACATGAAAAAAAAAAAAAAAAAGTATTTGAAAAAAATTAATAAAAGAATAAAGCCCCAAAAATTCCCTTTTCCTATATAAAATGAATTATATAAAAAAAAAAAACTAAAAATTAATAAAAACAATGCATATTTGGTATCACCGCGTCCGTAACAACCTGTAAAATAAAAGTGAAACAATATTTAACATACACGGTGAACGTCGGGAAAAAAAAAATGGAAAAAACCCGCCAAAAGTAATGATTTTTCGCCATCTCACCTTACAAAATATGCCATGAAAAGTGATCAAAAAGTCATATGTACCCCAAAACAGTACCAATAAAAAGGACAGGTTGTCCCTCAAAAAATAAGCCCTCAATCAACTCTGTAAACAGCAAAATAAAAATGTGACGCATCTCAGAAGATGGTGATGCAAAAACAATTGATTTATGTCCCCAAATGGGTTTTTGTTCTGCAAAATTAGTATTGCATAAAAAAACAATATAAATTAGGTATTGCTGTAATCATACCGACCCGTAGAATAAAGGTAACATGTTACTTATGCTTTATGCTGCATGGTGAAAAATTTAAAAGGTAAAACACAGTGCCAGAATTGATGGGGTTTTTTTTTAATCCAGCAAGAAAGAGTTAATAAAATTTATTCAATAAGTTATAGGCACCCAAAGATGTTGTAATTACAAAATACATCTCACCCCTCAAACAAGAAGCCCTCATATGGCTCAATGTGAAGACAAAAACCCCAAAAATCACCAAATCATTAGAACATAACTGGCTGCGGCAGCAAGAGAATGTATAAGCCGTGCAAGCGTATATTAGGGGACAAACCAGATTTAGAGTTTATGAGGGAAAATAAACCAGAAGTGACCCCCCAAATAATAGGAACTACTGGGGAAATAGTAGGGAATTTGGTGTTCCCAATGCAAACAGAAGTTTGTACCCACATATGGCGTTGTTAAGTATGTTGTCCTGGGTACACCAGTGTCATACATGTGGGCATAAACTGCCATTTGGGCACACAGCACGGTGTAGATGTGAAGGAGCACTATGTACTTTTGGAGCGCAGATTTAGATTGTTGGTTTTTGGACACCATGTCACATTTGCAGAGACCCTAAAATTGCCCCTACAAAATGGGGTCACTTCTTGGGGAGTTCCAGTTTACTGGCACCTCCAGGGCTCTGCAAAAACAACATGTCGTCCAGAAAGTCCCTATAAATCTGTACTCCAAAAGCTAAAAAAACACACAGTGCTCCTTCCCTTCTGAGCCCTGCTGTGTGCCCAAGCAGCAGTTTACACCAACATTTATAATTTTTTTCCCCCCGGGATAGCCCACTTAATAGTTTTAGGAGTACATGTCTCTGATGCCACAAAGTGGCCGCAATGTATTCTGAAATTGGATATTTCTTCAAAAACTTCAATTTTCACTTTGTACATTAATTTTTGGGAAGCATTTTTAGGCTCAAAATGATAATACCCCTTGATACATTCCTCGAGGGGTGTAGTTTCTAAAATGGGGTCACTTTTGAGAGGTTTCCATTGTATTGGTACTTTAGGAGCTCTGCAAATGCGACATGGCACCTGAAAACTATTCCAGCCATATCTGTCCTGAGCCAAATAGTGCTCTTTCCATTCTGAGCCCCACTACAGCAGATTACAACCACATATGGGGCATTTCTGTGTTCAGAAGAAATTGTGTAACAAACTGTGGGGAGCTTTTTCTTCTTTAACCACTTGCAAAAATTAAAAATATGTCGCTAAATGGACGGTTTATTGGAAAAAAAGTAATTTTTCATTTTTACATCCCAATGTTAATAAAATCTGTGAAACAGCTGTGAGGTCAAAATGCTCACTATACACCTAGATAAATTCTATGAGGGGTGTAGTTTCCAAAATGGGGTCACTTTTGGGAGTTTCCATTGTATTGGTACTTTAGGGGCTCTGCAAATGTGACATGGCACCCGAAAACTATTCCAGCAAAATCTGCCCTCCAAAAGCTAAATAGCGCTCTTTCCATTCTGAGCTCCACCATGTAACCAAACAGCAGATTACAACCACATATGGGGCATTTCTGTGTTCAGGAGAAATTGTGTAATGAACTTTGGGGAGCTTTTTCTCCTTTGCCCTCTTGTAAAAATGAAAAATTTGGGGCTAAATTGACAGTTTATTGGAAAAAAAGTAATTTTTCATTTTCATGTCCCAATGTTAATAAAATCTGTGAAACAGCTGTAGGGTCAAAATGCTCACTATACCCCTTGACATGTTCTGTGAGGGGTGTGGTTTCCAAAATGGGGTCACTTTTAGGGGGTTTCCACTGTATTGGTACTTTAGGGTCTCTGCAAATGCAACATGGCACCTGAAAACTATTCCAGCAAAATCTGTCCTACAAAAGCAAAATAGTGCTCTTTCCATTCCGAGCCCCACCATGTACCCATTCAGCAGTTTACGACCACATATGGGGTATTGCCATGTTCAGAAGAAATTTTTAACAAACTATGGGGTCCTTTTTCTCCTTTAACCCCTTGTGAAAATGAAAACTTTGGGGATAAAGTGACATATTAGTAATTTTTCATTTATACATCCCAATGTTAGTAAAATCTGTGAAACAGCTGTGGGTCAAAATGCTCACTATACCCCTTGATGAATTCTGTGAGGGGTGTAGTTTCCAAAATGGGGTCACTTTTTGGGGGTTTCCATTGTTTTGGTACTCTAGGGCATGGGTGTCAAACACAAGGCCCGCGGGCCGAATCCAGCCCGCTGCCTTCTGTTATCCGGCCCGGCACTTATCTGGCTCGGCCTCACGCAATACAGGACAGGCCGCTTTAAAAAAAAAAAAAACAGAGCTGAGCGGGGCCTGTCCTGGGCTGGTTTAAGAGACGTCGCATCTGAGTGCAGGCGGCGATACAATGACGTCATCACGCCGCCTACGCTGAGACACAGACGTCGCGGACAAGAAGAGGAGGCGGCGGCGGCTGCATCAAGGCATCGCAGGTGAGTATAACTTTTTTTTTATATATAAATAGGCTGTAACCTGCTGGAGTATCCCCAGCAGGTCATGGCCTTTTTATTTACCTACCCCGCGTTTGCTCGTGGCCGCCTCCGCTTCCCCTTCTGCTATGGGACGCAGAAGGGGAAGTGGATGCCGCTGTGAGCGGCCGCGGGCATCGGTAAGTGAGGCCGCGGGCCGCAAATACTACTATTGTTATACTCCGGGGTCTTTTCACACCCCGGAGTATAATAATCGGAGGCCCAGGGGAGGTGAGGGAACATAAAAACATATCCTACTTACCTCTCCTGCGATTGGTGTTACTCCGAGCAGGCTTGAGGCGTCTGGTGACGTCATCAGGTCACGTCGCCGGCCTGATCACGTGACGTGCGTGCGCAATTAAACAGGGCCGAAAGCTGCAAGGAGTGCACCGGTGTCCAGGATAGGTAAGTAAACACTGGTTTTTATGTTTGTCACTTCCCCTGGGTCTCCGTTCATTATACTCTGGCGCTATAAATAGGGGCTATGGCGCCTGTTTATATTATACGCTGTCTAATAGCTCACTTAACTGTTAAGGAGAAGTTACTTTTATACACGTGTAAAATAATCTTGGCCCTTCAAGGTACCCCGTGAGGCTGAAGTGGCCCCTGGTGAAAATGAGTTTGACACCCCTGCTCTAGGGGCTTTGCAAATGAGACATGGCACCTGAAAACTATTCCAGCAAAATCTGCTTTTCAAACGTCCAGTGTCACTCCTTCCCTTCTGTGCACTGCCGAATGCCCAAACATCAGTTTACACCCACATGTGGGGTATTTCTGTACTCTGGAGAAATTGTATAATAAACTGTGAGATGCATTTTCTCCTTTAACCCTTTGTGAATGTGTTAAATTTAGGGCTAAATGAAGGTATTAGTGGAAAAAAAAATGAAATGTCTAAACTTCACCTCGATATCGTTTTAATTCTTGTGAAATGCTTAAAGGGTTAACAAACCCTTGCTCCCAAATGCTGTTTTGAATTATTTCAGGGGTGCAGTTTTGAAAATGGGGTGATTTATGGGGGGTTTCTAATATATAGGCCTTTATACTCCCCTTCAGAACTGAAGTGGTCCCTAAAAAATTAGTTTGGGAAATTTTCTTGTAAATCTGGAAAATCGCTGTTTTTCACTTGTAAGCCATCTAACATCCAAAATAAATTAAAGGACGATTAAAAGATTATGCCAATATAAAGCAAAGATATGGTAGATAATATTTATTAATGTATTTGGGTGGTATGACTATCTGTCTGAAAAGCAGAGAATTTGACATTTTGAAAATTGTGATTTTTTTCCAAATTTCCATCAAATATCCTATTTTTTTTTATAAATAAATACAAAAATATTGATTAATGTTTACCACTAACATGAAGTACAATGTGTTACGAGAAAACAATCTCAAAATCACTTGTGTAAGTTAAAGCGTCACAAAGTTCTTGCCACATAAAGGGACACATGTCAGTTTTGAAAAACAAGGCCTGGTCCTTAACGCACTTTTGGGCTGGGTCCTTAAGAGGTTAATAATGCCCCTTTCTGCTCCCAAAACAGTAACAACCACCCCCCCCTTATGCCCACACACAATTCAAATAACTACCTTTGTACTGCCTAATAGTTTTTCGCACCCTCTCATCAGTTATTATAGCACCTCCTTATACATAATCGTCCCTGTTTATAAACAGTGCCCCATGTCAGTGGGGACAATTATATATATATATATATATATATATATATATATATATATATACAGTATAACCCCCTCATAAATAATAGTTCACCATATCTATAATAGTCCACATTATCAATTTTAGCCCTCTTATAAATAATAGTTCCCTCTTATAAATAGCCCCTTTAACAATACCCTCCTTATAAAGTTTCCCTCTTATAAATAAGAGACCACATTATAATAGTCGCCCATATAATGTCCCCCTTATTATAAGCCTATTATGAATAGTTCTTCCCTTATAAATAATAGCCCACCTTAAATATAATTTACTCTAATAGTAGCCCCCTTATAAATAGTTCCCCTTATATATAAGTCTCCCCCTTATGAATAACATTTCCCCATTTATATATAACAGACACCTCCTTATATATAATAGTTCTTCCCTTATACATAATAGCCCCTTATACATGTCTCCCCCTTATAATAGCCCCTTTATATATAATTGCCCCTCTCTTATAATAGCCACCCTTATATACAGTCATATGAAAAAGTTTGGGCACCCTCCTATTAATTTTAATTATTTTTTTTTTTAAATTTTTGGGTGTTTGCAACAGCCATTTCAATTTGATATATCTAATAACTTATGGACACAGTAATATTTCAGGATTGAAATGAGGTTTATTGTACTAACAGAAAATGTGCAATATGCATTAAACCAAAATTTGACCGGTGCAAAAATTTGGGTACCCTTATCATTTTATTGATTTGAATACTCCTAACTACTTTTTACTGACTTACTGAAGCACAAAATTGGTTTTGTAACCTCACTGAGCTTTGAACGTCATAGCCAGGTGTATCCAATCATGAAAAGGTATTTAAGGTGGCCAATTGCAAGTTGTTCTCCTATTTGAATCTCCTCTGAAGAGTGGCATCATGGGCTCCTCAAAACAACTCTCAAATGATCTGAAAACAAAGATTGTTCAACATAGTTGTTCAGGGGAAGGATACAAAAAGTTGTCTCAGAGATTTAACCTGTCAGTTTCCACTGTGAGGAACATAGCAAGGAAATGGAAGACCACAGGGACAGTTCTTGTTAAGCCCAGAAGTGGCAGGCCAAGAAAAATATCAGAAAGGCAGAGAAGAAGAATGGTGAGAACAGTCAAGGACAATCCACAGACTACCTCCAAAGAGCTGCAGCATCATCTTGCTGCAGATGGTGTCACTGTGCATCGGTCAACAATACAGCACACTTTGCACAAGGAGAAGCTGTATGGGAGAGTGATGCGAAAGAAGCCGTTTCTGAAAGCACGCCACAAACAGAGTCGCCTGAGGTATGCAAAAGCACATTTGGACAAGCCAGCTTCATTTTGGAAGAAGGTCCTGTGGACTGATGAAACAAAGATTGAGTTGTTTGGTCATACAAAAAGGCGTTATGCATGGCGTCCAAAAAACACAGCATTCCAAGAAAAACACTTGCTACCCACTGTAAAATTTGGTGGAGGTACCATCATGCTTTGGGGCTGTGTGGCCAATGCCGGCACCAGGAATCTTGTTAAAGTTGAGGGTCGCATGGATTCAACTCAGTATCAGCAGATTCTTGAGAATAATGTACAAGAATCAGTGACGAATTTGAAGTTACGCCGGGGATGGATATTTCAGCAAGACAATGATGCAAAACACAGCTCCAAATCTACTCAGGCATTCATGCAGAGGAACAATTACAATGTTCTGGAATGGCCATCCCAGTCCCCAGACCTGAATATCATTGAACATCTGTGGGATAATTTGAAGCGGGCTGTCCATTCTCGGTGACCATCAAACTTAACTGAACTGGAATTGTTTTGTAAAGAGGAATGGTCAAAAATACCTTCATCCAGGATCCAGGAATTGATTAAAAGCTACAGGAAGCGACTAGAGGCTGTTATTTGTGCAAAAGGAGGATCTAAATATTAATGTCACTTTTCTGTTGAGGTGCCCATACTTTTGCACCGGTCAAATTTTGGTTTAATGCATATTGCACATTTTCTGTTAGTACAATAAACCTCATCTCAATCCTGAAATATTACTGTGTCCATCAGTTATTAGATATATCAAATTGAAATGGCTGTTGCAAACACCCAAATATTTAGAACTAAAAATGATTAAGATTAATAGGGGTGCCCAAACTTTTTTTAAAAAAAAAAAAAACAACCCCCCAAACCCCCCAAACAAAAAAATTTTTTTTTTTTTATCCCCCCCTCCCTTCTTTATCTCCCCCCCTCCTTTTTTTCTCCCCCCCCCTCCCCCCCCCCCCCCCCCCCCCCCCCCCCCCTTTTTTTTCTCCCCCCCCCCCCCCCCCCCCCCTTTTTTTCCCCCCCCCCCTTTTTTTTATTCCCCCTTTCTTTTCTCCCCCCCCCCTTTTTTTTTTTCCTCCTTCCTTACATTATCCCCCCCCTTTTTTTCTCCCCCTCCCCCTTCCCCCCCCCCTTTATCTCCCCCCCCCCCCTTTATTTTTTTTCTTCTTCACCCTCCCCCCCTTTTTATAATAGTTCCCCCTTATAATAATGCCCTTATATAAAACCGTCCCCCCCTTATAATAGCTCCCCTTATATAATAGTTCCTCTTATAATAACCCCCTTAGATATAATAGCTCCTCTTAGTTTCCTTATATAAATAGCCTCCCCTTAAATATAATATATCATCTCTTATAATAACCCCATTATATATAAGTCTCCTCATTATAATAGCCCGCTTATAAATAATAGTTCCTCCCTTATTTATAATAGTTTCAACCTAATAATAGACCCATATATTTGTAATAATTCTCACATTTTAAGGGGGCCTATTATAAGGGGGGGTACAATTATACACTTATTTGTAATGGGGGAAATTATAAGGCGGAACTATTATTTATAAAGGTGCTATTATAAGGGAGGATCTATAATGTATAAGGGATCTAATATAAGGGGGGAACAATTATATACAAAAGCCCCTCCCCTTATATATAATATGTCATCTCTGATAACCCCCTTATATATAATAGTTTCCCCCTATATATAGTACTCCACCCTTACAATAGCCCCCCATTATATTTAATAGTTCCCCTCTATAAATATTAGCCCTCCCTATAAATAATAGTTTGCCCCCTTATCACATCCCTTTCCCTTACCAGAAAACAATAAATCTTTTACTACCTTACTGCGCTCCCACAATGAGCAGAGCAGCCGGGGACTGTCCCTGTAGTAGCGGCACAGGTGGCGCGATGTAGTGACGTCATCACGCCACCTGCACCGCGAACTCCTGTGCGTTGCCGGCGGTCCTCTATTGCAGAACAGGGACCTTTCAGATCCCTGTTCTGTCATGGGATTAAACCTTATCGGCGTGCACAGCGCAACACGCCGATACAGCTGTGGAGCTCCTGGGAGCCGGAGCAGCAGGCTAAAAAGCCTGATGCTTCGGATCCATGGGGCCCCTTTGAGGACGGGGCCCTGGGCAATTGCCAAGTTTGCCCCCCCCCCCCAAACTTTCTAACAGCAGTACAACAAATTCTAGCAAAGTCTACTCGCTAACCCTTGCAGGGTGCCAGCCTGTAGTCTCACTGGGTGCTGCAGCTTTCAGATGACAGGATCCTAGTAAGTAAGAGGCAGGAGCCTTCTTGGATGCAGCCCTGGGAACCTTTTTGTAGTCTGGTCAATCTGGACAGGTGGTACTGCTGCTGTTGCTGCAGGGATGCTACTTCTTCCCTTAGAGTGAGCTGGTGGGCTGGCAGGACTGTCTCTATGTCCTGGGTTACCCAGTTGCTGGAAGAAGCCTTTTCTGCAGGGTCGTGACTAGAGTGGAATTCCTCCTAGTAGGTATGATGTCACAGGAAGGGGCGGAGCCTCTCCGATGAGGGCGGGGTCTCTTCTATCACAACCCTGTGCTGTATAGAGGAAGCAGGAGTGGAGCTCGTGTACAGTAGATAATAATAATAATAATAATAATAATAATAATAATAGTCCTTTAATAGTCCCACAATGGGGAAATTCAGTGTGTTACAGCAGCAAAGATAAGCAGATACAAATACAAATACAACATGTACAGGAATGTTCCAAGGTGAGAGGCATTACATTAATAGCAGATAGACAGATAGGACGTAGCAGAGGGGGGCGGGGGGATATAACAGGCAGAGAGATATTTCAGTTCTCTGTGTGTAATGATCTCCGCTTAGGTCGGTGTTGGTTGTACAGCCTAACCGCGGTGGGGAGGAAAGACTTCCGATAGCGCTCCTTCTCACACCTAGGGTGGAGCAGTCGGTCACTGACAGTACTGCTCAGCGCGATCACAGTCTCATGCATGGGATGGGACTTCTTCTTCTGCATGGAGCTCACCACGGACAGTATCCTTCTGTCACCCACCACCTGCACTGGGTCCAGTGGGCTCCCCAGGACAGAGCTGGCCCTTCTAATCAGCTTGTCAAGTTTATTTCTGTCCCTGGTTGATATACTGCTCCCCCAGCAGGCCACTCCAAAGAAGATGGCTGATGCCACTACCGAGTTGAAGAAAGTTCTAAGAAGTGCCCCCCCGGATTCCAAAGGCTCTCAGTTTCCTAAGCAGGTAGAGCCTGCTGTGGCCCTTCCTGTACAGGGCCTCCATATGATCTGCCCAGTCCAGCTTATTATTAAGGAGCAAACCCAGGTACTTATAGGTGTTCACAATCTCGATGCCCGTCCCCAGGATGTCCACTGGATTTGGAGGGCATCTGCCTTTGCGGAAGTCCACCACCATCTCCTTGGTCTTCCCCGCGTTAATCTTCAGGTGGTTCCGGTGGCACCAGTCCACAAAATCCTGGTTCAGTTCTCTGTACTCCCTGTCATCATCATCTGTGATGAGGCCTACTATTGCAGAGTCGTCAGAATACTTCTGTATTCTGTATGGAGAACAGAAAGCTGTGAGGACTGTTTTGCGGGACTGCATGATGGAAGGGGAGTGATAGGATTGTTTTGCATGGGACTGCATGTTGGTGGAGGCTGAGGGGAGGGAGTGATGTATTTACATGGGACTGTAAGTTGAGGGGCTGAAAAGAGACTGATGTTTTACATGGGACTGTATCCTGGAGAGTCTGGGGGATTGGTTTGATGTTTAGGGTGGTATAGAAGTCCCTGGGGTGCCGTTGGCATCGAGGGAGACAGGGGCGTTAGGGTGCTGCTCTCATCTGAAGGAGAGCAGGGGTCCTTGTTGTGCTGCTGGCATCTAAGGGGGGATGTGCTGGCATGGATGGGGGGCAGGGGTCCCTGGTGTGCTGCTGGCAACTAAAGGGTGTGGAGACATGGGTCTCTGGGGTGCCATTGGCATCTAAATATGGGACCATGCGTCCTTGGTGTACTTCTGGCATCTAAAGGGGGGGGGAGGGGCAGGGGTCCTTTGGGGTGTTGCTGGCATTTAAAGGGGGGCAGGGGTACTTGGGGTGTTGCTTGCATGTAATGGGGGCAGGGTCTTGTGGGCTTCAGGTCCCTGGGGGGTTGCTGCATGTGTCTGTGTGGTGTCCCTGAGGTATTGACTTTGTGTGTGGGGTTCCTGGGGTATTGCTTGTGTGTAAGAGGGGGTTCTGGAGGTGGTCTCAGGGTGCTGCCACCTGTGTGCATGTTTGGGGGTCCTGGGGTTTCTGGTGGAGGGTCCGAGTGGTGTGCAGGTCTCATCTTCATGTAAGTGGGGGGTTCCTGCGGTGCTGCCTCTGTGTGTGTGGGGGGGTTGCTGATGGTGGTCCTTGGGGTGCTACCACCTGTGTACGTGTGGGGGTGCTGCCTGTGTGTTGGAGGGGTCTGGCCCCTGGGGTATTGCCATCTATGTGTTGGGGGGGCTCCAGTCCCTGGGGGGCTGCCGCCTGTGTGCTGGGAGAAGTCTGGTCCCTGGGGGGGCTGCCGCCTGTGTGCTGGGAGAAGTCTGGTCCCTGGGGGGGCTGCCGCCTGTGTGCTGGGAGAAGTCTGGTCCCTGGGGGGGCTGCCGCCTGTGTGCTGGGAGAAGTCTGGTCCCTGGGGGGGCTGCCGCCTGTGTGCTGAGGGGTCCGGTCCCTGGGGGGCTGCCGCCTGTGTGCTGAGGGGGTCCAGTCCCTGGGGGGGCTGCCGCCTGTGTGCTGGGAGAAGTCTGGTCCCTGGGGGGGCTGCCGCCTGTGTGCTGAGAGAAGTCTGGTCCCTGGGGGGCTGCCGCCTGTGTGCTGAGGGGGGTCCGGTCCCTGGGGGGCTGCCGCCTGTGTGCTGAGGGGGGGTCCGGTCCCTGGGGGGCTGCCGCCTGTGTGCTGAGGGGGGGTCCGGTCCCTGGGGGGCTGCCGCCTGTGTGCTGAGGGGGGGTCCGGTCCCTGGGGGGCTGCCGCCTGTGTGCTGAGGGGGGGTCCGGTCCCTGGGGGGCTGCCGCCTGTGTGCTCAGGGGGTCCGGTCCCTGGGGGGCTGCTACCTGTGTGCTGAGGGGTCCGGTCCCTGGGGGGGCTGACGCCTGTGTGCTGAGGGGGTCCGGTCCCTGGGGGGCTGCCGCCTGTATGCTGAGGGGGTCCGGTCCCTGGGGGGCTGCCGCCTGTGTGCTGTTGGGATCTGGACCCTGGGGGGCTGCCGCTTGTATGCTGAGGGGGTCTGGGATCTGTGTGCTAGGGTCTCCAGGACCTGGGGGGCTGCCGCCTGTGTGCTGTTGTGATATGGACCCCGGGGGGCTGCCGCCTGTGTGCTGTTGTGATCTGGACCCCGGGGGGCTGCCGCCTGTGGGCTGAGGGGGTCTGGTTCCCAGTGGGCTGCCGCCTGTGGGCTGAGGGGTCTGGTCCCCGGAGGGCTGCCGCCTGTGGGCTGAGGGGGTCCGGTCCCCGGAGGGCTGCCGCCTGTGGGCTGAGGGGGTCCGGTCCCCGGGGGGCTGCCGCCTGTGGGCTGAGGGGGTCCGGTCCCCGGGGGGCTGCCGCCTGTGGGCTGAGGGGGTCCGTCCCCGGGGGGGCTGCCGCCTGTGGGCTGAGGGGGTCCGGTCCCCGGGGGGCTGCCGCCTGTATGCTGAGGGGGTCCGGTCCCCGGAGGGGGCTGCCGCCTGTGGGCTGAGGGGTCCGGTTCCCGGGGGGGCTGCCGCCTGTGGGCTGAGGGGTCCGGTCCCCGGGGGGGCTGCCGCCTGTATGCTGGGGTCTCCAGTACCTGGGGGCTGCCACCTGTGTGCTGTTGTGATCTGGACCCTGGGGGGCTGCCGCTTGTATGCTGAGGGGGTCTGGGATCTGTGTGCTAGGGTCTCCAGTACCTGGGGGGCTGCCGCCTGTGTGCTGAGCGGGTCCGGTCCCTGGGGGGGGTTGCTGCCTGTGTGCTGAGGGGGTCTGGGTGCCTGTGTGCTAGGGTTTCCAGTATCTGTGGGGCTGCCGCCTATATGCTGAGGGGGTCCGGTCCCTGGGGGGCTGCCGCCTGTATGCTGAGGGGGTCCGGTCCCTGGGGGGCTGCCGCCTGTATGCTGAGGGGGTCCGGTCCCTGGGGGGCTGCCGCCTGTATGCTGAGGGGGTCCGGTCCCTGGGGGGCTGCCGCCTGTATGCTGGGGTCTCCAGTACCTGGGGGCTGCCGCCTGTGTGCTGTTGTGATCTGGACCCTGGGGGGCTGCCGCTTGTATGCTGAGGGGGTCTGGGATCTGTGTGCTAGGGTCTCCAGTACCTGGGGGGCTGACGCCTGTGTGCTGAGGGGGTCCGGTCCCTGGGGGGTTGCCGCCTGTGTGCTGAGGGGGTCTGGGTGCCTGTGTGCTAGGGTTTCCAGTATCTGTGGGGCTGCCGCCTGTATGCTGAGGGGGTTCAGTCCCTGGGGGGCTGCCACCTGTATGCTTAAGGGGTCCGGTCCCTGGGGGGCTGCCGCCTGTATGCTGAGGGGGTCCGGTCCCTGGGGGGCTGCCGCCTGTATGCTGGGGTCTCCACTACCTGGGGGCTGCCACCTGTGTGCTGTTGTGATCTGGACCCTGGGGGGCTGCCGCTTGTATGCTGAGGGGGTCTGGGATCTGTGTGCTAGGGTCTCCAGTACCTGGGGGGCTGCCGCCTGTGGGCTGAGGGGTCCGGTCCCCGGGGGGCTGCCGCCTGTGGGCTGAGGGGGTCCGGTCCCCGGGGGGCTGCCGCCTGTGGGCTGAGGGGTCCGGTCCCCGGGGGGGCTGCTGCCTGTGGGCTGAGGGGTCCGGTCCCCGGGGGGGCTGCCGCCTGTGGGCTGAGGGGGTCCGGTCCCCGGGGGCTGCCGCCTGTGGGCTGAGGGGGTCTGGTCCCCGGGGGGGGCTGCCGCCTATGGGCTGAGGGGTCTGGTCCCCGGGGGGCTGCCGCCTGTGGGCTGAGGGGTCCGGTCCCCGGGGGGCTGCCACCTGTGGGCTGAGGGGGTCCGGTCCCCGGGGGGCTGCCGCCTGTGGGCTGAGGGGGCGCGCTCTGGTCCTTGGGGGGCTGCCACCTGTATGCTGGGGCTCCAGGACCTGGGGTCTGCGCCTTTGTGCTAGGGTCTCCGGTACCTGGGGAGCTGCTGCCTGTGTGCTGTTGTGATCCAGACCCTGGGAGGCTGCCGCCTGTGTGCTAGGGGGGTCCAGTCCTGGGGGCTTGTCGTCTGTCTGTGTGTGTGTGTGTGTGGTTCTGGTTCCTAGGGGCTACCATTTGTGCTTTGGGAAGGGGAGTCCCTGAGAGGCTGCTGCCTGTGTGGGGTGCTGTCTTCATGTAAGTGGGGGGTCTCTGGGGGTGCTGCCTGTGTGTGAGGGTAGACTGTGGGGGTTCCTGGGCAGGCTGCTGTCTCTGTGCATGTGGGGGATCCATGAGGGACTACCGTCTGTGCAGTGGCATAACTAGGAATGGCTGGGTCCCAAGGTGAACATTTGACATAGGGGGCCCCCCCCACACAAACCGCATTCCTGTGCACACTATTATGCCCATTGCGGCCCCAGCACACAGTATTATGCCCCATAGCGGCCCCAGCACAAAGTATTATGCCGCATAACGGCCCAAGCACACAGTATTATGCCCCATAGCGGCCCCAGCACACAGTATTATGCCCCATAGAAGCCCCAGCACACAGTATTATGCCCCATAGCAGCCCCTGCACCCTGTATAATGCCCCATAGCGGCCTCTGCACCCAGTATTATGCCCCATTGTGGACCACCCATGAACGATTATTATACTCTGGGGTCTTTTCAGACCCCAGAGTATAATGATCGGAGACCAGGGGAGGATACAAACAAAAAAAACAATGTCACTTGCCTCTTCCTGGCTCCGGCGCACTTCCCGCTACTTTGGCCATTTTCAATGTTGGACCAGATCTCGCGTGAGTCGGGCCGGCGTCGCGACGCACAATGACGCAGGCCCGGCCCACGTAACGTCACCAAACAGGCCCGAAGCCTTTGGAGCGTATGAGAGGTAAGTAATGTTGTTTTTATGTTCCCTCACCTCCCCTGGACCTCCAATCATTATACTCTGGGGTCTGAAATGACCCCAGAGTATAATGATAGCAGTGTTTGTGGGTTTTGGCCCTCGGCCTCACTTACCGCTCCTGCTCACAGTCACCTCCGCTTCCGCAGAATGGGAAGCACAGGTGGCCATGAGCAGGAGCGGGGATTGGTAAGTAAATAGGGCCCGTTACCTGCTGCGGTTACTCCAGAAAGTAACAGCCTATTAAAAGAAAAAAAAAAAATGTCCTGGGCCCTGCGGCAGCTGCTACTGGAATTTTATTTGGCTTTGATAGACTACGTTGATAACCAGGGGAGGTGGGTTTTTAAAAATAAATAAATAAATAAAATGGTTAATGAGGGTTGTGGGGAGGGTTTTATTTCAATCAAATATATTTTTAAAATGTCGATGTTGTTTGTTTTATTAATATTACTGTATGGGGAGCTTAGTGTTAGATATAGACCCTATACTGACCAACCTGTACAGAACACACCCAGACCATGAACCTACCTGCAGCAACTCCATTCTAGTCAATTCTGTAGTGAGACAGCTAGAATGGAGTTTCTGTAAGGAGGACCTACCTATAGTAACTACAGAATACACCCAGACCATGAACCTACCTATAGCAACTACAGAATACACCCAGACCATGAACCTACCTGCAGCAACTCCATTCTAGTCAATTCTGTAGTGAGACAGCTAGAATGGAGTTGCTGTAAGGACCTACCTATAGCAACTACAGAATACACCAAGACCATGAACCTACCTGCAGCAACTCCATTCTAGTCAATTCTGTAGTGAGACAGCTAGAATGGAGTTGCTGTAAGGAGGACCTACCTGCAGCAACTACAGAATACAGTCATGGCCAAAAGTTTTGAGAATGATACAAATATTAATTTTTACAAAGTCTTCTACTTCAGTTTTTCTAATGCCAATTTGCATATACTCCAGAATGTTATAAAGAGTGATCAGCTTAACAGCAATTACTTGCAAAGTCAATATTTGCCTAGAAAATGAACTTTATCCCCCAAAACACATTTCAACATCATTGCAGCCCTGCCTTAAAAGGACCACCTAACATCGTTTCAGTGATTGCTCCATTAACACAGGTGTGGGTGTTGATGAGGACAGGGCTGGAGATCAATCTGTCATGATTAAGTAAGAATGACACCACTGGACACTTTAAAAGGAGGCTGGTGCTTGCCATCATTGTTTCTCTTCTGTTAACCATGGTTATCTCTAAAGAAACACGTGCAGTCATCATTGCACTGCACAAAAATGGCCTAACTGGGAAGAGTATTGCAGCTAGAAAGATTGCACCTCAGTCAACAATCTATCGCATCATCAAGAACTTCAAGGAGAGAGGTTCCATTGGTGCCAAAAAGGCTCCAGGGCGCCCAAGAAAGACCAGCAAGCGGCAGGACCGTCTCTTAAAAGTGTTTCAGCTGCGGGATCGGGCTACCAGCAGTGCAGAGCTTGCTGAGGAATGGCAGCAGGCAGGTGTGAGTGCATCTACACGCACTGTGAGGCGGAGACTCTTGGAGCAAGGCCTGGTCTCAAGGAGGGCACCAAAGAAGCCACTTCTCTCCAGAAAAAACATCAGGGACAGACTGATATTCTGCAAAAGGTACAGGGAGTGGACTGCTGAGGACTGGGGTAAAGTCATTTTCTCTGATGAATCCCCTTTTCGATTGTTTGGAACATCTGGAAAACAGCTTATTCGGAGAAGAAGAGGTGAGCGCTACCACCAGTCTTGTCTCATGCCAACTGTAAAGCATCCTGAAACCATTCATGTGTGGGGTTGCTTCTCAGCCAAGGGAATCGGCTCTCTCACAGTCTTGCCTAAAAACACAGCCATGAATAAAGAATGGTACCAGAATGTCCTCCAAGAGCAACTTCTCCCAACCGTCCAAGAGCAGTTTGGCGCTCAACAATGCCTTTTCCAGCATGATGGAGCACCTTGCCATAAAGCAAAGGTGATAACTAAATGGCTCAGGGAACAAAACATAGAGATTTTGGGTCCATGGCCTGGAAACTCCCCAGATCTTAATCCCATTGAGAACTTGTGGTCAATCATCAAGAGACGGGTGGACAAACAAAAACCAACAAATTCAGACAAAATTAAAGCATTGATTCTGCAAGAATGGACTGCTATCAGTCAGGATTTGGTCCAGAAGTTGATTGAGAGCATGCCAGGGAGAATTGCAGAGGTCCTGAAGAAGAAGGGTCAACACTGCAAATATTGACTTGCTGCATTAACTCAAACTGTCAATATAAACTTCTGTTACTCATAATATGAATGCAATTATATTTCTGTATGTGATAAAAACATCTGACAAACACACATAAAAACCAGAGGGCAGCAGATCATGTGAAAATAGAATATTTGTGTCATTCTCAAAACTTTTGGCCATGACTGTACACCTAGACTATGAACCTACCTGCAGCAACTCCATTCTAGTCAATTCTGTAGTGAGACAGCTATTGTAGAATGGAGTTGCTGTAAGGAGGACCTACCTATAGCAACTACAGAATACACCGAGACTATGAACCTACCTGCAGCAACTCCATTCTAGTCAATTCTGTAGTGAGACAGCTAGAATGGAGTTGCTGTAAGGAGGACCTACCTGCAGCAACTACAGAATACACCTAGACTATAAACCTACCTGCAGCAACTCCATTCTAGTCAATTCTGTAGTGAGACAGCTACTGTAGAATGGAGTTGCTGTAAGGAGGACCTACCTATAGCAACTACAGAATACACCGAGACTGTAAACCTACCTATAGTAACTATATACTCATAAATCAGGCACACAGCAATACGTTAGAATCTAAGATCTTTGTCATTTATGAATTGCCATAGATTTCCATTATCACTTACAACAAAAAAGTTGCACGAGATATAAAAAACGCGTCACCGCCATGTTCAGACCATATTTGCAAAATGTCTCAGAACTGGTCTGGTGCAAATTATATACAGTCATATGAAAAAGTTTGGGCACCCCTATTAATCTTAATCATTTTTAGTTCTAAATATTTGGGTGTTTGCAACAGCCATTTCAATTTGATATATCTAATAACTGATGGACACAGTAATATTTCAGGATTGAAATGAGGTTTATTGTACTAACAGAAAATGTGCAATATGCATTAAACCAAAATTTGACCGGTGCAAAAATTTGGGTACCCTTATCATTTTATTGATTTGAATACTCCTAACTACTTTTTACTGACTTACTGAAGCACAAAATTGGTTTTGTAACCTCACTGAGCTTTGAACTTCATAGCCAGGTGTATCCAATCATGAGAAAAGGTATTTAAGGTGGCCAATTGCAAGTTGTTCTCCTATTTGAATCTCCTCTGAAGAGTGGCATCATGGGCTCCTCAAAACAACTCTCAAATGATCTGAAAACAAAGATTGTTCAACATAGTTGTTCAGGGGAAGGATACAAAAAGTTGTCTCAGAGATTTAACCTGTCAGTTTCCACTGTGAGGAACATAGTAAGGAAATGGAAGACCACAGGGACAGTTCTTGTTAAGCTCAGAAGTGGCAGGCCAAGAAAAATATCAGAAAGATAGAGAAGAAGAATGGTGAGAACAGTCAAGGACAATCCACAGACCACCTCCAAAGAGCTGCAGCATCATCTTGCTGCAGATGGTGTCACTGTGCATCGGTCAACAATACAGCACACTTTGCACAAGGAGAAGCTGTATGGGAGAGTGATGCGAAAGAAGCCGTTTCTGAAAGCACGCCACAAACAGAGTCGCCTGAGGTATGCAAAAGCACATTTGGACAAGCCAGCTTCATTTTGGAAGAAGGTCCTGTGGACTGATGAAACAAAGATTGAGTTGTTTGGTCATACAAAAAGGCGTTATGCATGGCGTCAAAAAAACACAGCATTCCAAGAAAAACACTTGCTACCCACTGTAAAATTTGGTGGAGGTTCCATCATGCTTTGGGGCTGTGTGGCCAATGCCGGCACCGGGAATCTTGTTAAAATTGAGGGTTGCATGGATTCAACTCAGTATCAGCAGATTCTTGAGAATAATGTACAAGAATCAGTGACGAATTTGAAGTTACGCTGGGGATGGATAGTTCAGCAAGACAATGATCCAAAACACAGCTCCAAATCTACTCAGGCATTCATGCAGAGGAACAATTACAATGTTCTGGAATGGCCATCCCAGTCCCCAGACCTGAATATCATTGAACATCTGTGGGTTAATTTGAAGCGGGCTGTCCATTCTCAGCGACCATCAAACTTAACTGAACTGGAATTGTTTTGTAAAGAGGAATGGTCAAAAATACCTTCATCCAGGATCCAAGAACTGATTAAAAGCTACAGGAAGTGACTAGAGGCTGTTATTTTTGCAAAAGGAGGATCTACTAAATATTAATGTTACTTTCTGTTGAGGTGCCCCCCCCCCTTCCCCCCCCCACATTTTTTTTTTTTAATTTTTTAATTTTTTTTTTTTAATTATAAAAACTCTTTTCACACCCCTAAAATTTTAATACCACCACCAATTATAAATTATATAAAAAAAAAAAAAAAAAAAAAAAAACAAAAAAAAAAAAAAAAAAAAAATAAAAATTAAAAAGGGGGCCCCAAACTTTTTTATACAAATTAATATATATATCAAACAAAAAATTTTTTAATATATATATATATATATATATATTTTTTTTAAATTTTTAATATATATATATTTTTATATATATATATTTTTTTTAAATGTATTTTTTTTATATGCCCGGGAAATTTTTTTCCCCCCTTCCTTTTTATAATCATATATATATATATCTTATGTCCCTCTTGGCCAGTTATGGATCCTCCCTATAGAAACTCCACGCTAGCTTCTCCTGTAGTGAGGTGACTAGATTGGAGTTTCTGGCGGCAGCTCCTGTAAGCAACTCCATTCTAGTCACCTCAGTAATGAACTGTCTACATTGGAGTTGTTTCTAGCAGGTCCTCCCTCCAGCAACTCCAATCTAGTCATCTCAGTAATGAAATGACTAGAATGGAGTTGCTCCTGGTAGGTCCTCCCTCCAGCAACTCCAATCTAGACCATTCACTAGTGAGGTGACTAGATTGGAGTTGCTGGAGGGAGGACCTACCAGGAACAACTCCATTCTAGTCGCAACCTTTTCTGTAGGGTAGATGCTAAATCCTAGTGGGCTAAAGGACCTCTGATGATGTCATGACCAGGGGATCAGACTCTTGTGTGGGCGGAGTTATTTTGTATTGTACAGCACAGTGCGGTGTTACACAGGAAGAGGAAGCTGCTGGCAATGGAGACGGTTGCGACTAGAATGGAGTTGATCCTGGTAGGTCCTCCCTCCAGCAACTCAACTCCATTCTAGACAATTAATTACTGAGATGACTAGATTGGAGTTGCTGGAGGGAGGACCTGCTAGAAACAACTCCAATGTAGACAGTTCATTACTGAGGTGACTAGAATGGAGTTGCTTACAGGAGCTGATGCCAGAAACTCCAATCTAGTCACCTCACTACAGGAGAAGCTAGAGTGGAGTTTCTATAGGGAGGATCCATAACTGGCCAAGAGGGACATTATATATATATATGATTATCAATAGGAATGGAGGAAAAACACATTCCCGGACATATATAAATATAGCACTCATAAATTATATGTATGTATATATATATATATATATACACAGTATATATGTTTATAAGTTATAGAAATTATTTATATATATATATAGCCGCTTTTTTTTGCAACTGATAATGGAAATCTATGGCAATTCATAAATGACAAAGATCTTAGATTCTAACGTATCGCTGTGTGCCTGATTTATGAGTATATAGTTACTATAGGTAGGTTTGCAGTCTCGGTGTATTCTGTAGTTGCTATATGTAGGTCCTCCTTACAGCAACTCCATTCTAGCTGTCTCACTACAGAATTGACTAGAATGGAGTTGCTGCAGGTAGGTTCATGGTCTGGGTGTATTCTGTAGTTACTATAGGTAGGTTCATGGTCTGGGTGTATTCTGTAGTTGCTGCAGGTAGGTTCATAGTCTCAGTGTATTCTGTAGTTGCTATAGGTAGGTCCTCCTTACAGCAACTCCATTCTACCTGTCTCACTACAGAATTGACTAGAATGGAGTTGCTGCAGGTAGGTTCATAGTCTCGGTGTATTCTGTAGTTGCTTCTGTAGTTGCTCCTTACAGCAACTCCATTCTAGCTGTCTCACTACAGAATTGATTAGAATGGAGTTGCTGCAGGTAGGTTTACAGTCTCGGTGTATTCTGTAGTTGCTATAGGTAGGTCCTCCTTACAGCAACTCCATTCTAGCTGTCTCACTACAGAATTGACTAGAATGGAGTTGCTGCAAGTAGGTTCATAGTCTCGGTGTATTCTGTAGTTGCTGCAGGTAGGTCCTCCTTACAGCAACTCCATTCTAGCTGTCTCACTACAGAATTGACTAGAATGGAGTTGCTGCAAGTAGGTTCATAGTCTCAGTGTATTCTGTAGTTGCTGCAGGTAGGTTCATAGTCTCAGTGTATTCTGTAGTTGCTGCAGGTAGGTCCTCCTTACAACAACTCCATTCTAGCTCTCTCACTACAGAATTGACTAGAATGGAGTTGCTGCAGGTAGGTTCATAGTCTTGGTGTATTCTGTAGTTGCTGCAGGTAGGTCCTCCTTACAGCAACTCCATTCTACCTCTCTCACTACAGAATTGACTAGAATGGAGTTGCTGCAGGTAGGTTCATGGTCTGGGTGTATTCTGTAGTTGCTATAGGTAGGTTCATGGTCTGGGTGTATTCTGTAGTTGCTGCAGGTAGGTTCATAGTCTCTGTGTATTCTGTAGTTGCTATAGGTAGGTCCTCCTTACAGCAACTCCATTCTAGCTGTCTCACTACAGAATTGATTAGAATGGAGTTGCTGCAGGTAGGTTTACAGTCTCGGTGTATTCTGTAGTTGCTGCAGGTAGGTTCATAGTCTCTGTGTATTCTGTAGTTGCTATAGGTAGGTCCTCCTTACAGCAACTCCATTCTAGCTGTCTCACTACAGAACTGACTAGAATGGAGTTGCTGCAGGTAGGTTCATAGTCTCGGTGTATTCTGTAGTTGCTGCAGGTAGGTCCTCCTTACAACAACTCCATTCTAGCTCTCTCACTACAGAATTGACTAGAATGGAGTTGCTGCAGGTAGGTTCATGGTCTGGGTGTATTCTGTAGTTGCTATAGGTAGGTTCATGGTCTGGGTGTATTCTGTAGTTGCTGCAGGTAGGTTCATAGTCTCGGTCTATTCTGTAGTTGCTGCAGGTAGGTCCTCCTTACAGCAACTCCATTCTAGCTGTCTCACTACAGAATTGACTAGAATGGAGTTGCTGCAGGTAGGTTCATAGTCTTGGTGTATTCTGTAGTTGCTATAGGTAGGTCCTCCTTATAGCAACTCCATTCTAGCTGTCTCACTACAGAATTGACTAGAATGGAGTTGCTGCAGGTAGGTTCATAGTCTCTGTGTATTCTGTAGTTGCTATAGGTAGGTCCTCCTTACAGCAACTCCATTCTAGCTGTCTCACTACAGAACTGACTAGAATTGAGTTGCTGCAGGTAGGTTCATAGTCTCGGTGTACTCTGTAGTTACTATAGGTAGGTTCATGGTGTCGGTGTATTCTGTAGTTGCTATAGGTAGGTCCTCCTTATAGCAACTCCATTCTAGCTGTCTCACTACAGAATTGACTAGAATGGAGTTGCTGCAGGTAGGTTCATAGTCTCGGTGTATTCTGTAGTTGCTGCAGGTAGGTTCATAGTCTCTGTGTATTCTGTAGTTGCTATAGGTAGGTCCTCCTTACAGCAACTCCATTCTAGCTGTCTCACTACAGAACTGACTAGAATTGAGTTGCTGCAGGTAGGTTCATAGTCTCGGTGTACTCTGTAGTTACTATAGGTAGGTTCATGGTGTCGGTGTATTCTGTAGTTGCTATAGGTAGGTCCTCCTTACAACAACTCCATTCTACCTGTCTCATTACAGAACTGACTAGAATGGAGTTGCTGCAGGTAGGTTCATGGTCTGGGTGTACTCTGTACTCTGTGTGTACTTTGTACTATAGGTAGGTTCATGGTCTGGGTGTATTTTGTAGTTGCTGCAGGTAGGTTCATGGTCTGGGTGTATTCTGTAGCTACTATAGGTAGGTTCATGGTCTGGGTATACTCTGTAGTTACTATAGGTAGGTTCATGGTCTTTGTGTATTCTGTAGTTACTATAGGTAGGTTCATGGTCTGGGTGTATTCTGTAGTTACTATAGGTAGGTTCATGGTCTGGGTGTATTCTGTAGTTACTATAGGTAGGTTCATGGTCTGCGTGTATTTTGTAGTTACTATAGGTAGGTTCACGGTCTGGGTGTACTCTGTAGTTAATATAGGTAGGTTCATGGTCTCGGTATATTCTGTAGTTACTATAGGTAGGTTCATTGTCTAGGTGTATTCTGTAGTTGCTGTAGGTAGGTCCTCCATACAGCAACTCCATTCTAGCAGTCTCACTACTGCCCTGACTAGAATGGAGTTGCTGCAGGTAGGTTCATGGTCTCGGTGTATTCTGTACAGGTTGGTCAATATAGGGTCTATATCTAACACTAAGCTCCCCATACAGTAATATTAATAAAACAAACAACATCGACATTTTAAAAAATATATTTGATTGAAATAAAACCCTCCGCACAACCCTCATTAACCATTTTATTTATTTATTTTTATTTTTATTTATTTTTTAAAAACGCACCTCCACCGGTTATCAACGTAGTCTATCATAGCCAAATAAAATTCCCCTCTGCTGATTTCTGCGGCCAATGTGAACTTAGCCTCAAATGAAGTCTAGTAAACCCCCCTTTTTTGGTTATTTGAGCACCAGAATGTGAGGACTCCTACTGAAAGGATAGTAACTCAGGATAGGTAATCAATGCAGGGGTACCCTGCAGATCTCCGCTGCTATACAAACTGTAAAGGCAAGTGTAGGTACCGCAGCGCTGCCCCATTAAAGTCTCTGTACCAGAGATCTGGAAGGGTATCACGTGTTGGGCCTGGCCTATCCTGAGAAAGCGGATAAATCCTTGAGGGGAGGCGCCCCATGTGGCCTATACGCCACGGTTTGCCAGCGGCAGAAACGTGGCAAAAAAAATGTGAATCCCGTCCCCACTTTGCAGTAAAATACACACAGCGGACACACCGTCGTGGTTTTGGAAATCGCAGCATGTCAATTCTTGTGATTAACCCCTTCTTGGGTAATCAGCAATTCAATCACTTAGATGGAATCACTGATTGCAGGAGGTCTGGGGAATCCTTGGTGAATACATTGGGGGTCAAGTTATATTAATGAATATGCAGGCAGAACAAAGACACCCTGCTATGCAAATAAAGTATAGCAGCTCTAATGTACCTTAGGGCTGCATCTGCTATACAGAAAGATTATAGTAACGTTAACATTTGTTAGAGTTGCTAACTCATGGACTAGAAAGGGTTAATTGCAGTCATAACTTGACCACAACTAAACCTAAGTGCAGGGGTTAGTCACGGTCAAGGGTTTACACTTGGTCAAGAAACACAGACAAATTATGTCTTGGATTCGCCCCTTCTAATGCAGGGACTCCTCCTGCTTTGAAGGAGTCCCTACATTGTGGGTAACCTCTTTATACAGCAATGAGTGTCAGTTTGGTGCCAGCAATCATTGCAGGGTTGGAAAGTGTTTATGCATACAGCTCACACCCTGGATATGAAAGGGTGATGCATTAGGCTGTGGGGGCCATTCTAGTTATAATGCAGGAGGAGTGGGAATACATTTAGCATAGGGGCACAGGAGGGCACTACTGTATGTTATACCTCCAGCGTCCCTGTGCTATGTAACCAGAACCACGTGATTTACACTGCCCCACAACCCTGCCTACACACAAGCAGCCCCCCCCCCCCCAGGACCCCCACAACCACCTCCTCCACACATGCAGGGACTCCACACACACTCGAAATGCGACACTCCCCCGGGACCCCCTCCACCAACACACAGATGGCAACCCCCCCCCCAAGAACCTGACCCCCTCCCCCAACAACATACAGACGCAGGAGTGTAACTACCATGGTATCAGCAGTAGCAGCTGCCACAGGGCCCAGGACATTTTTTTTTTTTCTTTTAATAGGCTGTTACCTTCTGGAGTAACCCCAGCAGGTAACGGGCCCTATTTACTTACGAATCCCCGCTCCTGCTCATGGCCGCCTGCGCTTCCCATTCTGCGGAAGCAGAGGTGACTGTGAGCAGGATCGGTAAGTGAGGCCGCGGGCCAAAACCCACAAACACTGCTATCATTATATTCTGGGGCCATTTCAGACCCCAGAGTATAATGATCGGAGGGCCAGGGGAGGTGAGGGAACATAAAAACAACATTACTTACCTCTCATACACTCCGAAGGCTTCGGGCCTGTTTGGTGACGTTACGTGGGCCGGGCCTGCGTCACGACGCCGGCCCGACTCATGCGAGATCTGGTCCAACATTGAAAATGGCCGAAGTAGCGGGGAGTGCGCCGGAGCCAGGAAGAGGTAAGTGATATTGTTTTGTTTTTTTTTGTTTGTATCCTCCCCTGGTCTCCGATCATTATACTCTGGGGTCTGAAAAGACCCCAGAGTATAATAATTGTTCATGGGTGGTCCACAATGGGGCATAATACTGGGTGCAGGGGCCGCTATGGGACATTATACTGGGTGCAGGGGCCGCTATGGGGCATTATACTGGGTGCAGGGGCCGCTATGGGGCATTATACTGGGTGAAGGGGCCGTTATGGGGCATTATACTGGGTGCAGGGGCCGCTATGGGGCATTATACTGGGTGCTGGGGCCGCTATGGGGCATAATACTGTGTGCTGGGGCCGCTATGGGACATAATACTGTGTGCAGGGGCCGCTATGGGGCATAATAGTGTGCGCAGGAATGCGGTTTGTGCGGGGGGGGGCGGCAGTTCAGGGGGGGACCCATGTCAAATGTTCGCCTTGGGGCCCAGCCATTCCTAGTTATGCAGGAACAGATCTTTTTGAGATCTGTTCACATGTTGCAGTCCTTTGACTGACACCATATGGTAAGGTGAACTTTTTTGTGATCTGTTCACATGGTGCTGTGCGGTGTCTGTCGTTGCTGGGGTGCGGCGCCCATAGGGTGTCTGGCGGCAGGGGTGTTGCTGGGCTGCTGGGTCGCTTGCCCTGTGGGCGCTGTATCGTGGTGGTGGCAGTTGCTGTTCGGTGCCGCACCCAGTAGTGTAGGGACCCACTATAAAGAGGTCGCCGTGAAGTGGCTAGTGGACTTATACACTTTCATCAATATGTATACTAAGAACCTCATGTTCTGTATTGTAAATTTTGCTGAGAAGCACAAAATCAATGTATAATATTGGGATGTGCGGTCCATGTTTTTTCTTTTTTTGTATTCCTAGTTATGCCACTGCACAGACGGCAGTCCCTCATGGATCCCCCACATGCACAGAGACAGCAGCCTTCCCAGGGACCCCCACAGCCTACCCTCACACACAGGCAGCACCCCCAGAGACCCCCCACTTACATGAAGACAGCACCCCACACAGGCAGCAGCCTCAGGGACCCCTTCCCAAAGCACAAATGGCAGCCCCTAGGGACCAGAACCACACACACACACAGACAGACGACAAGCCCCCAGGACTGGACCCCCCTAGCACACAGGCGGCAGCCTCCCAGGGTCTGGATCACAACAGCACACAGGCAGCAGCTCCCCAGGTACCGGAGACCCTAGCACACAGGCGCAGACCCCAGGTCCTGGAGCCCCAGCATACAGGTGGCAGCCCCCCAAGGACCAGAGCGCGCCCCCCCTCAGCCCACAGGCGGCAGCCCCTGGGGGACCGGACCCACTCAGCCCACAGGCGGTAGCCCCCCGGGGACCAGACCCCCTCAGCCCACAGGCGGCAGCTCCCTGGGGACCGGACCCCCTCAGCCCACAGTCGGCAGCCCCCCATGGGACCAGACCCCCTCAGCCCACAGGCGGCAGCCCCCGGGAACCGGACCCCCTCAGCCCACAGGCAGCAGCCCCCGGGAACCGGACCCCCTCAGCCCACAGGCAGCAGCCCCCCGGGGTCCCGATCACAACAGCACACAGACATCAGCCCCCCGCGGTCCAGATCACAACAGCACACAGGCGGCAGCCCCCCAGGTACTGGAGACCCTAGCACACAGGTCCCAGACCCCCTCAGCATACAAGCAGCAGCCCCCCAAGGTCCAGATCACAACAGCACACAGGCGGCAGCCCCAAGGTACTGGAGACCCCAGCATACAGGTGGCAGCCCCCCAGGGACCGGACCCCTCAGCATACAGGCGGCAGCCCCCCAGGGACCGGACCCCCTCAGCATACAGGCGGCAGCCCCCCAGGGACCGGACCCCCCTTAGCATACAGGCGGCAGCCCCCCAGGGACCGGACCCCTCAGCACACAGGAAGCAGTCCCCCAGGGACCGGACCCCCTCAGCACAAAGCCTGCAGCCCCCCAGGGACCAAACTTTTCCCAGCACACAGGCGGCAGCCCCCAGGGACCAGACTTCTCCCAGCACACAGGCGGCAGCCCCCCAGGGACCAGACGTCTCCCAGCACACAGGCGGCAGCCCCCCAGGGACCAGACGTCTCCCAGCACACAGGCGGCAGCCACACAGGGACCAGACGTCTCCCAGGACACATGCGGCAGCCCCCCCAGGGACCAGACTTCTCCCAGCACTCAGGCGGCAGCCACACAGGGACCAGACGTCTCCCAGCACACAGGCGGCAGCCCCCCGGGACCAGACGTCTCCCAGCACACAGGCGGCAGCCCCCCAGGGACCAGACGTCTCCCAGCACACAGGCGGCAGCCACACAGGGACCAGACGTCTCCCAGGACACATGCGGCAGCCCCCCCAGGGACCAGACTTCTCCCAGCACACAGGCGGCAGCCACACAGGGACCAGACGTCTCCCAGCACACGGCGGCAGCCCCCCCAGGGACCAGACTTCGCCCAGCACACAGGCGGCAGCCCCACACGTACACAGGTGGCAGCACCCCAAGGACCACCATCAGCAACCCCCCCCACACACACAGAGGCAGCACCGCACGAACCCCCCACTTACATGAAGATGAGACCTGCACACCACTCGGACCCTCCACCAGCACCCCCTCACACACACAGTTAGCTCCCCAGGGACTCCCAAACATGCACACAGGTGGCAGCGCCCTGAGACCACCTCCAGAACCTCCTCTTACACACAAGTAATACCCCACACACAAAGTCAATACCCCAGGTGCAGCATCCCAGAGTGCTACTGCATTTATGTGTTTGTCTTGTGTGCCTCTGGGTTTTATGTCTGTAAGTTCTGTTCTGTGTTAAGTGTGTTTTTGTGCAGCTTTCCCTTTGTATTTTTCCCCCTGCAGTGTTCAAACCCAGACTAGGTTCAGCCCTGGCCTATCACAGGCCACTGGGCGGGGTTGTGAGGAGATATAATCTCCCCGGCGACAGTTGACACTCAGTTCAGTGTATTCAGCAAGCCAGACAATGTGTGCAGAGCTGACCTGCCACCAGACTGGACTGAAGGCCAACCGCCGCTACCACATCCTCAGGAGGGATAACATCAGCCCCAGGCTCATCTCAAGACATCTCAGAGCGAGAGAGTGGAGGTTTCCAAGTGGCTGAACTTGATTTGTGTCGTGCCCGGAGGAGCAGGAGAGGACCCTGACAGGAGAGTCGCATTCGGGCCTAGTATCCAGATCCCTGTCAGGACTCCCTGTAACTCTATCCTCAGTATAGTTAGCTGGGAGAGGTACAGAGGTGGAGAAGAGGAAGCCATCTTGTGGAGCCGATACTGTCTTTGGGCGCCCTCCTAGAAACAAGGCTGGGGTTAGGACACTGCAGGACTACTACCCCCATCTGGAAGTTGCCGTTGTCTTTTGTTCCAGTTGCCGAAATAAAAGGCTGTTTGGTTTACCTGCAACGCTGACTCCTGAGTCGTGCCTGCATTACCATCAGGGCTCTTCCGACCAACACCACACCGGCTCAGGTAGGAGAGATTCCTCTGCAACTGGAAGTGCCCCGGGGGAAAGAACAACTACCACCACCATCCGGTAGTGCTGCAGGACCCCCCTCGACTTTGTCCGGCCTAGGAGTGGGACTGGAGCCGTTTGGGAGCGTGCTCAGCCTGCTAGGTGGCACAGCATCCACCACTACTACTCCCATCCTCTGGTCTCATCCGACTGGGTTGCGGCACAGGGATCCCACACAGATCCTTACAGCAACTCCATTCTACCTGTCTCACTACAGAATTGACTAGAATGGAGTTGCTGCATGTAGGTTCATGGTCTGGGTGTATTCTGTAGTTGCTGCAGGTAGGTTCATGCTGTCAGTGTATTCTGTAGTTGCTGCAGGTAGGTCCTCCTTACAGCAACTCCATTCTAGCTGTCTCACTACAGAATTGACTAGAATGGAGTTGCTGCAGGTAGGTTCATGGTCTGGGTGTATTATGTAGTTGCTGCAGGCAGGTCCTCCTTACAGCAACTCCATTCTAGCTGTCTCACTACAAAATTGACTAGAATGGAGTTGCTGCAGGTAGGTTCATGGTCTGGGTGTATTCTGTAGTTACTATAGGTAGGTTCATGGTCTGGGTGTATTCTGTAGTTACTATAGGTAGGTTCATGGTCTGGGTGTATTCTGTAGTTGCTGCAGGTAGGTTCATAGTCTCGGTGTATTCTGTAGTTGTGGCAGGTAGGTCCTTCTTACAGTAACTCCATTCTAGCTGTCTCACAACAGAATTGACTAGAATGGAGTTGCTGCAGGTAGGTTCATAGTCTCAGTGTACTCTGTAGTTACTATAGGTAGGTTCATGGTGTCGGTGTTTTCTGTAGTTACTATAGGTAGGTCCTCCTTACAGCAACTCCATTCTACCTGTCTCATTACAGAACTGACTAGAATGGAGTTGCTGCAGGTAGGTTCATGGTCTGGGTGTATTCTGTAGTTACTATAGGTAGGTTCATGGTCTGGGTGTACTCTGTAGTTACTATAGGTAGGTTCATGGTCTGGGTGTATTCTGTAGTTACTATAGGTAGGTTCATCGTCTAGGTGTATTCTGTAGTTGCTGTAGGTAGGTCCTCCATACAGCAACTCCATTCTAGCGGTCTCACTACTGCCCTGACTAGAATGGAGTTGCTGCAGGTAGGTTCATGGTCTCGGTGTATTCTGTACAGGTTGGTCAGTATAGGGTCTATATCTAACACTAAGCTCCCCATACAGTAATATTAATAAAACAAACATCGACATTTTAAAAAATATATTTGATTGAAATAAAACCTTCTGCACAACCCTCATTAACCATTTTATTTATTTACCGTATATACTGGCGTATAAGACGACTTTTTAACCCCTTAAAATAATGGCTACAGTGGGGGGTCGTCTTATACGCCGGATATACGGGGGCCGCACTGTGTGAGGTGTTTTTTTTCCCCGTCAGCGCGTAGAGAGCCGCTTCCTGGGACCGCCGCGCATGCGCGGCAATCCGCCTCTCACAGTCATTAGAAGAGGCTTAGTACGCGCTGACGGGGCGGCGCGCTGTATGCTAATGCAGCCGCCCCGTCACAGCGGTCGGCGTCACAGAGCTGGGGGTCACAGGCGGCACTTACAGAAGCATGTCGGATCTTCATTAATATCACAGCATGGATGCGAGGGGAAAGCTGGCGGTGCAGTAACGCCAGATTCCCCTCGCATCCATGCTGTGATATTAATGAAGAGCTTAGCTTTACCGTACATGTTTGAAACAACCTTATGTTTATAAGTGACAGTTTTGCTGCTATATACAGTACCTGCATGTCATATGCATTTGAATTAAAATTAACATGTTGAAATCAAAGCAGACTTTTTTTTCATTTGGGAGAGGGGTAGTCTTATACAGTGAGTATATACCAAATTCTATATTTTTAGGGCAGAAGTTGGGGGTCGTCTTATACGCCCAGTCGTCTTATACGCCGGCATATACGGTATTTATTTTTTAAAAACCCACCTCCACTGGTTATCAACGTAGTCTATCATAGCCAAATAAAATTCCCCTCTGCTGATTTCTGCAGCCAATGTGAACTTAGCCTCAAATGAAGTCTAGTAAACCCCCCCTTTTTTGGTTATTTGAGCACCAGAATGTGAGGACTCCTACTGAAAGGATAGTAACTCAGGATAGGTAATCAATGCAGGGGTACCCTGCAGATCTCCGCTGCTATACAAACTGTAAAGGCAAGTGTAGGTACCGCAGCGCTGCCCCATTAAAGTCTCTGTACCAGAGATCTGGAGGGGTATCAGGTGTTGGGCCTGGCCTATCCTGAGAAAGCGGATAAATCCTTAAGGGGAGGCGCCCCATGTGGCCTATACGCCACGGTTTGCCAGCGGCAGAAACGTGGCAAAAAAAAAATGCGAATCCCGTCCCCACTTTGCAGTAAAATACACACAGCGGACACACCGTCGTGGTTTTGGAAATCGCAGCATGTCAATTCTACCTACGGAAACGCCGGAAGCTTCCATATGTGTATAATTGAAGCAGAAAGTCCGCAGAGGAAATCTGCAGCTTTTCCTGCAGCTTTTTTGCTGCGGGACGCTACGTAGGCCCTTAGCCTGAACCACAGTCATGTCAAGCTTGTGATTAACCCCTTCTTGGGTAATCAGCAATTCAATCACTTAGATGGAATCACTGATTGCAGGAGGTCTGGGGAGTCCTTGGTGAACACATTGGGGGTCAAGTTATATTAATGAATATGCAGGCAGAACACAGACACCCTGCTATGCAAATAAAGTATAGCAGCTCTAATGTACCTTAGGGCTGCATCTGCTATACAGAAAGATTATAGTAACGTTAACATTTGTTAGAGTTGCTAACTCATGGACTAGAAAGGGTTAATTGCAGTCATAACTTGACTACAACTAAACCTAAGTGCAGGGGTTAGTCACGGTCAAGGGTTTACACTTGGTCAAGAAACACAGACAAGTTATGTCTTGGAGTCACCCCTTCTAATGCAGGGACTCCTCCTGCTTTGAAGGAGTCCCTACATTGTGGGTAACCTCTTTATACAGCAATGAGTGTCAGTAAGGTGCCAGCAATCATTGCAGGGTTGGAAAGTGTTTATGCATACAGCTCACACCCTGGATATGAAAGGGTGATGCATTAGGCTTTGGGGGCCATTCTATTTATAATGCAGGAGGAGTGGGAATACATTTAGCATAGGGGCACAGGAGGGCACTACTGTATGTTATACCTCCAGCGTCCCTGTGCTATGTAACCAGAACCACGTGATTTACACTGCCCCACAACCCTGCCTACACACAAGCAGCCCCCCTCCCCCAGGACCCCCACAACCACCTCCTCCACACACACTCGAAATGCGACACTCCCCCGGAATCCCCTCCACCAACACACAGATGGCAACCCCCCCCCCCCCAAGAACCTGACCCCCTCACCCAACAACACACAGACGCAGGAGTGTAACTACCAGGGTATCAGCAGTAGCAGCTGCCACAGAGCCCAGGACATTTTTTTTTTCTTTTAATAGGCTGTTACCTGCTGGGGTTACTCCAGAAGGAGCGGTAAGTGAGGCTAAGGGCCAAAACCTACAAACACTGCTATCATTATACTCTGGGGTCATTTCAGACCATATAATGATCGGGGGGCCAGGGGAGGTGAGGGAACATAAAAACAACATTACTTACCTCTCATACGCTCCGAAGGCTTCGGGCCTGTTTGGTGACGTTACGTGGGCCGGGCCGGCGTCATTGTGCGTCGCGACGCCGGCCCGACTCACGCGAGATCTGGTCCAACATTGAAAATGGCCGAAGTAGCAGGGAGTGCGCCGGAGCCAGGAAGAGGTAAGTGACATTGTTTGTTTTTTTTGTTTGTTTGTATCCTCCCCTGGTCTCCGATCATTATACTCTGGGGTCTGAAAAGACCCCAGAGTATAATAATTGTTCATGGGTGGTCCACAATGGGGCATAACACTGGATGCAGGGGCCGCTATGGGGCATTATATTGGGTGCAGGGGCCGCTATGGGGCATTATACTGGGTGATGGGGCATTATACTGGGTGCTGGGGCCGCTATGGGGCATAATACTGTGTGCTGGGGCTGCTATGGGGCATAATAGTGTGCGCAGGAATGCGGTTTGTGCGGGGGGGGGGGGGGGGGCGGCGGTTCGGGGCGGGGGGGCCCCCATCTCAAATGTTCGCCTTGGGGCCCAGCCATTCCTAGTTATGCCACTGCACAGATGGCAGTCCCTCATGGATCCCCCACAGCAGCCTGCCCAGGGACCCCCACAGCCTACCCTCACACACAGACAGCACCCCCAGAGACCCCCCCACTTACATGAAGACAGCACCCCACACAGGCAGCAGCCTCTCAGGGACCCCTTCCCAAAGCACAAATGGCAGCCCCTAGGGACCAGAACCACACACACACAGACAGACGACAAGCCCCCAGGACTGGACCCCCTAGCACACAGGCGGCAGCCTCCCAGGGTCTGGATCACAACAGCACACAAGCAGCAGCTCCCCAGGTACCGGAGACCCTAGCACACAGGCGCAGACCCCAGGTCCTGGAGCCCCAGCATAAAGGTGGCAGCCCCCCCCAAGGACCAGAGTGTGCCCTCCCACAGGCGGCAGCCCCCCCAAGGACCGGACCCCCTCAGCCCACAGGCGGCAGCCCCCCGGGGACCAGACCCCCTCAGCCCACAGGCGGCATCCCCCCGGGGACCGGACCCCCTCAGCCCACAGGCGGCAGCCCCCGGGGACCGGACCCCCTCAGCCCACAGGCGGCAGCCCCACGGGGACCGGACCCCCTCAGCCCACAGCCCCACGGGGACCGGACCCCCTCAGCCCACAGGCGGCAGCCCCACGGGGACCGGACCCCCCTCAGCCCAAAGGCGGCAGCCCCCCGGGGAACAAGACCCCCTCAGCCCACAGGCGGCAGCCCCCCGGGGTCCAGATCACAACAGCACACAGGCGGCAGCCCCCCAGGTACTGGAGACCCTAGCACACAGGTCCCAGACCCCCTCAGCATTCAAGCGGCAGCCCCCCAGGGTCCAGATCACAACAGCACACAGGCGGCAGCCCCAAGGTACTGGAGACCCCAGCATAAAGGCGGCAGCCCCCCAGGGACCGGACCCCCTCAGCATATAGGCAGCAGCCCCCCAGGGACCGGACCCCCTCAGCATACAGGCGGCAGCCCCCCAGGGACCGGACCCCCTCAGCATACAGGCGGCAGCCCCTCAGGGACCGGACCCGCTCAGCATACAGGCGGCAGCCCCCCAGGGACCGGATCCCCTCAGCATGCAGGCGGCAGCCCCCCAGGGATCGGACCCCCTCAGCATACAGGCGGCAGCCCCCCAAGGACCGGACCCCCTCAGCATACAGGCGGCAGCCCCCCAGGTACTGGAAACCCTAGCGCACAGGCACCCAAACCCCCTCAGCACACAGGAAGCAACCCCCCAGGGACCGGAGCCCCTCAGCACACAGGCGGCAGCCCCCCAGGGACCAGACTTCTCCCAGCACACAGGCGGCAGTCACCCAGGGACCAGACTTCTCCCAGCACACAGGCGGCAGCCCCCCAGGGACCAGACTTCTCCCAGCACACAGGCGGCAGCCCCCCAGGGACCAGACTTCTCCCAGCACACAGGCGGCAGCCCCCCAGGGACCAGACTTCTCCCAGCACACAGGCGGCAGCCCCCCAGGGACCAGACTTCTCCCAGCACACAGGCGGCAGCCCCCCAGGGACCAGACTTCTCCCAGCACACAGGCGGCAGCCCCCCAGGGACCAGACTTCTCCCAGCACACAGGCGGCAGCCCCCCAGGGACCAGACTTCTCCCAGCACACAGGCGGCAGCCCCCCAGGGACCAGACTTCTCCCAGCACACAGGCGGCAGCCCCCCAGGGACCAGACTTCTCCCAGCACACAGGCGGCAGCCCCCCAGGGACCAGACTTCTCCCAGCACACAGGCGGCAGCCCCCCAAGGACCGGACCCCCTCAGCATACAGGCGGCAGCCCCCCAGGTACTGGAAACCCTAGCGCAAAGGCACCCAAACCCCCTCAGCACACAGGAAGCAACCCCCCAGGGACCGGAGCCCCTCAGCACACAGGCGGCAGCCCCCCAGGGACCAGACTTCTCCCAGCACACAGGCGGCAGTCACCCAGGGACCAGACTTCTCCCAGCACACAGGCGGCAGCCCCCCAGGGACCAGACTTCTCCCAGCACACAGGCGGCAGCCCCCCAGGGACCAGACTTCTCCCAGCACACAGGCGGCAGCCCCCCAGGGACCAGACTTCTCCCAGCACACAGGCGGCAGCCCCCCAGGGACCAGACTTCTCCCAGCACACAGGCGGCAGCCCCCCAGGGACCAGACTTCTCCCAGCACACAGGCGGCAGCCCCCCAGGGACCAGACTTCTCCCAGCACACAGGCGGCAGCCCCCCAGGGACCAGACTTCTCCCAGCACACAGGCGGCAGCCCCCCAGGGACCAGACTTCTCCCAGCACACAGGCGGCAGCCCCCCAGGGACCAGACTTCTCCCAGCACACAGGCGGCAGCCCCCCAGGGACCAGACTTCTCCCAGCACACAGGCGGCAGCCCCCCAGGGACCAGACTTCTCCCAGCACACAGGCGGCAGCCCCCCAGGGACCAGACTTCTCCCAGCACACAGGCGGCAGCCCCCCAGGGACCAGACTTCTCCCAGCACACAGGCGGCAGCCCCCCAGAGACCAGACTTCTCCCAGCACACAGGCGCCAGCACCCCAGGGACCAGACGTCTCCCAGCACACAGGCGGCAGCCCCCCCCAGGGACCAGACGTCTCCCAGCACACAGGCGGCAGCCCCCCCCAGGGACCAGACGTCTCCCAGCACACAGGCGGCAGCCCCCCCAGGGTCCAGACTTCTCCCAGCACACAGGCGGCAGCCCCCAGGGACCAGTCCCCTCCAACACACAGGCGGCAGCCCCCAGGGACCAGTCCCCTCCAACACACAGGCGACAGCCCCCAGGGACCAGTCCCCTCCAACACACAGGCGACAGCCCCCAGGGACCAGTCCCCTCCAACACACAGGCGGCAGCCCCCAGGGACCAGTCCCCTCCAACACACAGGCAGCACCCCTACACGTACACAGGTGGCAGTACCCCAAGGACCACCATCAGCAACCCCCCCACACCCACAGAGGCAGCACCGCAGGAACCCCTCACTTATATGAAGATGAGACCTGCACACCACTCGGACCCTCCACCAGCACCCCCTCACACACAGTTAGCTCCCCAGGGACCTCCAAACATGCACACAGGTGGCAGCGCCCTGAGACCACCTCCAGAACCCCCTCTTACACACAAGCAATACCCCAGGAACCCCACACACAAAGTCAATACCCCAGGGATCCCACACAGACACATGCAGCAACCCCCCAGGGACCTGAAGCCCACAAGACCCTGCCCCCATTACATGCAAGCAACACCCCTAGTACCCCTGCCCCCCTTTAAATGCCAGCAGTACCCCCAAAGGACCCCTGCCCCTCCCCCCCTTTAGATGCCAGAAGTACACCAAGGACTCATACTCCCATATTTAGATGCCAATGGCACCACAGAGACCCCTGTCTCCACATCCTTTAGTTGCCAGCAGCACACCAGGGACCCCTGCCCCCCATGCATGCCAGCACATCCCCCTTAGATGCCAGCAGCACAACAAGGACCCCTGCTCTCCTTCAGATGAGAGCAGCACCCAAACGAACCTGTCTCCCTCGATGCCAACTCCTATACCACCCTGTGAAAGAACCTCAGTGCGCCAATACCGCTTTGGCCCACACCTGAGACTTCTTTAATAAAAACCACACTCACCGCCAGTGAGTGTTGGGTTCACAAGATAATACAAGACAAGCTTTCTAAATTTTGTATATTTATTAACCCCTAGATGGGTCGGTATTAACATCTAACACATGCAGTTCAGAAGAGATATGCGGATATATACAAGCATTAACAGTTACTAGTTACAATATACAGCACATAAAATAAAAAGGGAATAAAAGTGAAATAATTACCACACATATCCTTGATGTGGCTCTATAATCCAACACTCACACATGCCCTGGCATGTGGGGATAACCAGTGGAGGCTCCTAGCAGCAGCATCAACACAGCATTCCAGCCAGCAACTCGTCATAGTAGCTTCTCCCCCACTGATCCCTACCTCATCTTATATACCCTTTATGCCACCACCCAGAATGAGGTCACCGGCGACAGCAAGTCTGATTGACTAACGCACTCAAGTCCAGATTCTTTGTAAGAAGATGGGATTACTGTAAGTGGAATGACACAATGCCATCTATATGTTATCAACCATGTCTGATCCAATAGCCTAGGCTAAACAATACATGTGTATTTGATCACCAAGGGGCTATGTAGGAATTCAATGGAGCCATTCTGGGATGAGTACAAAGCCCTATTGTTACATTGTTGCCACTACTTACAACATACACCTGGGATTAGAGCTACGCACAGCTAGATTAAATGGAATTAAGAGAGAGATACGCTACCCAGAGATCAAAATACATCTTTGAGTTATAGCCATATTTAAGTGGAATCATCACACACCCTAAACATCAAACCAATCCCCCAGACTCTCCAGGATACAGTCCCATGTAAAACATCAGTCTCTTTTCAGCCCCTCAACTTACAGTTCCATGTAAATACATCACTCCCTCCCCTCAGCCTCCACCAACATGCAGTCCCATGCAAAACAATCCTATCACTCCCCTTCCATCATGCAGTCCCACAAAACAGTGCTCACAGCTTTCTGTTCTCCATCTACATGAGCTCCACTCCTGCTTCCTCTTGTGATAGAAGAGACCCCGCCCTTATCGGAGAGGCTCCGCCCCTTCCTGTGACATCATACCTACCAGGAGCAACTCGACTCTAGTCACCACCTAGAAGAAACCCCGGCCTCATCGGATAGGCTCCACCCCTTCCTGTGACATCATACCTACCAGGAGCAACTCCACTCTAGTCACGACCCAACGGGGAGACGGAAGGTAAGGAGTAGACAAGAGGGGGACATGGGGGTGCAGGCTGTGTGTGATGAAGAAGGGAAAGTGGGGGGTGCAGGTTGCGCGTGAGCAAGCTGGGGGGGGGTGCAGGCTGCGCGTGAACAAGCTGGGGATGTGGGTGTGCAGGCTGCGCGTGAGCAAGTTGGGCGGATGTGGGGGTGCAGGCTGCACGTGAGCAAGATGGGCGGACGGGGTGCAGGCTGCGCGTGAGCAAGATGGGGGTGCAGGCTACACGTGAGCAAGATGGGGGGACGTGGGGGTGCAGGCTGCGCGTGAGCAAGAGAGGGAATTGGGGTGCAGGCTGTGCGTGATCAAGAGGGGCAATGTGGGTGTGCAGGCTGAATGTGAGCAAGATGGGGGTGCAGGCTGTGTGTTAGCAAGATGGGGGGACGTGGGGGTGCAGGCGGTGTGAGCAAGATGGGGGGACGTGGGGGTGCAGGCTGTGTGTGAGCAAGATGGGGGTGCAGGCTGTGTGTGAGCAAGATGGGCGGACGTGGGGGTGCAGGCTGTGCGTGAGCAAGATGGGGGTGCAGGCTGTGTGTTAGCAAGATGGGCGGACGTGGGGGTACAGGCTGTGCGTGAGCAATATGGGGATGCAGGCTGTGCGTGAGCAAGATAGGGGTGCAGGGTGTGCGTGAGCAAGATGGGGGTGCAGGCTGTGTCTGAGCAAGATGGGGGTGCAGGCTGTGTGTTAGCAAGATGGGCGGATGTGGGGGTGCAGGCTGTGTGTGAGAGAGGGGGAATTGGGGTGCAGGCTGTGCGTGATCAAGAGGGGGGATGTGGGGGTGCACGTTGTGTGTGAGCAAGATGGGGGTGCAGGCTGTGTGTGAGCAAGAGGGGGAATTGAGGTGCAGGCTGTGCGTGATCAAGAGGGGGGATGTGGGGGTGCACGTTGTGTGTGAGCAAGATGGGGGTGCAGGCTGTGTGTGAGCAAGATGGGGGACGTGGGGGTGCATGCTGTGTGTGAGCAAGATGGGGGGATGTGGGGGTGCATATGTGGGGGGATGTGGGGGTGCACGTGTGTGAGGAAGATGGGGGTGCAGGCTGCGCGTGAGGAAGATGGGGGTGCAGGCTGCGCGTGAGGAAGATAGGGGTGCAGGCTGCGCGTGAGGAAGAGGAGGGACGTGGGAAGTGCAGACTGTGTGATCAAGAAGGGGGGTGCAGGCTGTGTGTGAGGAAGATGGGGAGGAATGGGGGTACAAGCTTTGACAAATGGGGCAGTATCATTGAAGCTAACATTTAAAATATGAGGGGCTGTGTTCACTGTTTTGTTTTTCATGGGGCCTGTGCTTTTGCTGTCACGTGGAAATCTGGACGCTCCTCTGGTTCTGATACTTGCTTTTTTTTTTTTCTAGGTTTATGTGGGTAGAAGAAAGTGACCTCAATGGTGTGAAAACTCTACTACTAGATCCCTAGGTGCTGGTGCTGTAGACTGATGGTGTCCAGAGCTTCTGCCTCATGTGTCCTGTATAGTATATGATGTGTAGATCTCACTACAAGATCCCTAGGTGCTGGTGCTGTAGTTTGATTAAGTCCATGGCTTCGACCCAGGGGCCCACCTTCTATGAGGCAACCGTAGGGGATGGCCTTATTGCATGTTTTATTGCAATAAGCAGCTGCTGATAATTTTTACTCACCTCTCGACGCACTACAGTTACGTCACAACGCTGAAGAATGCCAGGATGCTACGTACAAGTCAGCTACGGTGCACACTGAAGGGCGGCCAAAACAGTGTTTCCTCACCTGTCCACGATCCTATTGGCCACTACTCTGTGGTGAAGGGCGGGGGGTTCCTAATTTTAGTTGCTGGGGGGGGAAGGTGTGTGTGAAAAGAAACAAAAAGGGGGGGAGATCATTCACGGCTTTAAAAAGGGGGTCATATACTGTGTGGCGGACATAAAAAAAAAAGGGTCCGATATGGTGTGGAGTCCATAAAAAGGGGTCACATTGTTGTGGGTGCCATAAAAACGGTTCATATACTGTGTGGGGCGAAAAAAGGGGGTCAGATATTGCGTGGGGGCCATAAAAAGGGGTCAGATATTGTGTGGGTGCCATAAAAGTGGGTGGTGCCATAAAAGGTGTCATATACTGTAGACGGCAAAAAGTCCACTAGGATTTAGCATTCTCTTCTCCCATTCTTGACACACCGAGAGCAATACCGCAGAAGAAATGCTACCACAGGCCTCCTGTATCCGTTGTTTCAGGTGCCCCACATCCCGGATCTTCACAGAGTATACCATAGCCTTGCTCTTGGTGTGTCAAGAGTGTGAAAAGAGAATCGCGTTGACAATTCAACACAATGGGCAGCACTTTGAGCACATCCTTTAGTGTTAGTGGGTTACTGTCGTTGCTCCATGTCATAAATGTGTCAATAACTCAATAATGAATAAAGCTACGTTAAAAATGAGCACACCATTGTTTTTCTTGTGCAATTCTACATGTGTTTGAGGTGTCACATGACCCCCTTCCCATTGAAAAACGTAAAGTTGAATCCAAAATGGCAGCTTTGCAGATGGCCGCCATGGGCGTCACCCGGCCTCAAATGTTTCCCCCCCTCCCATGTACTAATATGCCACAAACGGTAAGGTGATATCAGCAACCACTTCCATTTTATCTGGGTGTATCCATACTTATGGCCCACCCTGTATAAAATGACTCTCACAGTGCGACCACTTATAATAAAATGGCCCCAAGCTAAGTTATTTTTAAGGAGCAAGTGGTAAGCTGCATTCATTACTTAGCATTCAGGTGGATTTAGGGTAACTTTGGCTGTTCAGAAAGTGAGGTCCCCCCATTCATGCCAAAGATCCCTGTGACAGTATGTCACATAGCGTCCCTTGCACACAGTATAATGTCCAAACAATTTTGGGTTTGGCCAAACCCGAAATTTGAGGCTTCGCCACTACTTTTATACTCTTGGGGCTATTCAGACCTGAAGTGAGTAAATATAAGAATAGAGTTAATCACTTTAACTTGGGCTCTGGCACGGATCTAGTCCTCTTTGGCATACCTCCCAACCGTCTCGGATTCAGCGAGACTGTCCCAGTCGGCTGGAGGTATGTCCTGTCTTCAATTCATCTGAGTCCTCTCTGGACACAGATGAGTTGAGTGCATCGTTGAAGCAGGAGCCGTCAGCGGACAGTCCCTGCCTTATCACTCTGCCACTGCATGCCCCGGCCCTGGGAGCTGTAGGTGCGATGTGATTTCTTCACTGCATTGCGCCTGCCTCTCCCTGAAGACGCCAAGAGACCTCAGACAGAGCAGGAAAGGAAAGGGGAGGAGCAGTGTTTTTTTATTTTTGAGTGCTTTTGCTGGTTTGTTACCAGCAGGAAGACCTTAAACTGGGTGGCCAGATGAGGGGGACATTAAACTGGGGGTTCAGATGAGGGGACATTAAACTGTGGGGGGGGAGAGATGAAGGGGACATTAGACTGTGGGGTCTGATGAGGTGGACATTAAACTGAGGGGAGGGGTCTGACGAAGGGGGACATTAAACTGAGGCAGATGGAGGTGGACAGTAAACTGTGGGAGCACCAGGAGGATGACATTATAATGTGGGGGTGACTGTAGGGGTATTATACAGTGTGGGGGTACAGAAGAAACGGATATGAATGGGCAGAGTCAAAGTAGAAGTGGGTGTCCCTCTTTCTGCTTTTTTAAAGTTGGGAGGTATGCTCTTTGGACCTCTTCTGGTCTCCTGAGTGACATCAGGGACAGCTGAGGCCTGTGTGTTATACTTACATCCCAGTTGTCTTTGCTAATTATTTTCTGAGGGTCTAAAGAGACTCCATACTATAGAAAAAGTGTATGGGTGGTGAACCCCATCAACTACTATTGTTTGGTGGAGGGGGGTGTGCCTCTTACTGCTGCACATTTCCCTGGTGATAGCGGGACATACATTGTACAGTAAATGATGTTCTAGTTTAGCAGAACTGTCTTTATTGCTTTATTGCTATTAACAACCAATCCCAGTGCAGTGTTTATTCAGCTCTCTGTGTTTTGTTTTTTTTTATATATATATATGAGGCCTTCTCTGGATAATATATTTTATAAAGATTTCTCCAGTATAATGTTTTGCTCTTTTTCTTTTGTGCTTAAAATATAAAAATAAAATGGATTTTTCACTAAAGCCATGTATTGTCCTGGTTTTTTTTAATTTTTCTTATTTTTTTTCTCTGTGGTTTATAAAAAACTTTTAGGCTAAGGCCCCACGTTGCGGAAACGCAGCTTTTTTTGTTGCAAATTTTGTTGCAGTTTTTTGAGTCAATGCCAAGAATGGCTGCAAAAGGAATGGAAAATATCTAGAAAGTACTGATACTTCTACCTTCTCCTCAATCCACTCCTGGCTTTGGCTCAAAAAAACTGCAACAAAATCAGCAAGAAAAAAAAGCTGCATTTCCGCAAGCAGGAGCCTCAGCCTTACAGAGTTTATTGCTCATAGGCAGACTTTTAATAAACCTCTTAAGGACACAGACAATTGCCAATACTAATTAAAGGGAATGTATCAGCAGGAAAACCAGTATGAAACGAATGACAGAACCTTTTAGGGCTGTTTCTAAACTTTAAAAAGATATCTTTGTTAAAGGGGTTGTCCAGGATAATCACATTTTTAACATGAGGCTCGGGAAGGTGAAAAAAAAATGAAATAAAAAAAGAAACTTGCGCAACTGTCCCTGGTGCTCGGATGTCTTGTTTTGGCAGAAGTCTCCGTGGGGATGTCAGCTGGAAGAAAACACTTGAGCACCAGAGACAGGTATGGTTGTTTATTTATTTATTTTTTTCAACTTCCCTGGCCTCATATAAAAAATAGTGTTATCCTGGAACACCCATTTAATCAAAGGAAAATGAGTATTTTTCTCTTATTGGAGCACACTGCAACATGGGTATAGACCTGGACACTAGAGGCCGACACTAGGAGTACCAACAGATGTTGGCTACGCCTCTTGACTATAACCACTCCACAGACAATGTGCTAGTCAGTTTTAGCCTACTGTCTGTAGGAGGTAGACACGACATGCATGCAGGTCAGCTAGGCTGTAGGCTGCGGAGGTGGAGAACAATAACACCTTAATAACACTGCACTCCTCGTGTTTAGTATCTGTTCATTCACAGATACCGGCTGCTGATGGATTCATACAGCTTCAGTCACACAACCTTTTCAAATAAAAGATGGCTGGACCATTGTAGCAAACAAGCCCTCTGACCTATCTGCTGAAAACTAGCTATCTCTATTGGGCAAAGGGACCTGGTCCTTTAGCCCACTAGGATTTAGCATTCTCATATAGAGCAGGCTAAATTCTAGTGGGCAAAGGGACCTGGTTCTTCTGCTGAAAACTAGCTATCTCTAGTGGGCAAAGGGACCTGGTCCTTCTGCTGAAAATTAGCTATCTGTAGTGGGCAAAGGGACCTGGTCCTTTAGCCCACTAGGATTTAGCATTCTCATATAGAGCAGGCTAAATTCTAGTGGGCAAAGGGACCTGGTCCATCTGCTGAAAACTAGCTATCTGTAGTGTGCAATTACAGATTGCTAGGAGTCCACAGATGATCAGCGTTCACGTGAGCTCTGTTTGATTTCACAGCCCAGCTCATTTATTTGAATGGGACTGAACTGCGATCAGGTCATGTGACTTACGTCATAGGGCCTGTAAAATGGAAGCGGTTCCCAAAGAGCGCCACTGCAGCTTCAAACAGCTGATCAAAGCCCCACAGATCTTAAAGGGAGTCTATAATTAGAAAAACACATTTTGAACTAATGGCATGTTGCAATAGCCTTTCAAAAGTTATTCTACTCCTACCTTGCATTCTTTTGTTCTCCCCGCCGTTTCTGATAAAAATCAGTTTCTTGCATTATTCAGAATAATTTGAATAATGCAAGAAACGTATTTTTATCAGAAATGTGTTTTTCTAATGATAGACTCCCTTTAAAATGATCCGATAAGTCATCAATAAAAAGGACCAAAAACCTGAAAAGCGCTTTGGAATACGTTGGCGCTATCAAAAAATAAAAATAAATGGAAACAGACCATTTTGATGTTTTTAAAATAAAAATTAAAAAAAAATTACACTTCTATATACATTACATATCCTTTAGCCAAATGGGATTTAGTTTTTTTTTTTTTTACATATAACAGGCTAAATTCTAGTGGCCAGAGGGACCTGGTCCTTTAGCTCAATAGGATTTAGCATTCTTATATAGAACAGGCTAAATGCTAGTGGACAGAAGGACCAGGTCCTTTAGCCCACTAGGATCTAGAATTCTTATATAGAGCAAGCTAAATGCTCGTGGACAGAAGGACCAGGTCCTTTAGCCCACTAGGATCTAGCATTCTTATATAGAGCAAGCTAAATGCTAGTGGACAGAAGGACCAGGTCCTTTAGCCCACTAGGATTTAGCATTCTCTATATAGAACAGGCTAAATCCAAGTGGACAGAGGGACCAGGTCCTTTAGCCCACTAGGATTTAGACTCAACCTTTTCTGAAGCCCATGTGGCTGTCCTTTCTCTTTCCTGTGCAGATCTTTCCCATAATTCCCTGATCAGCCAATCAGGCCCTTTCTCTGATACTCCTCCCCCTGGGGTAAGGGGTGTAGGGAAATGTAATCCACTGTGCCTCAGCATAAAATGGCTAATGTCTGCTGTAATGGGTCCTGGCTTGGCATTAACTGCAGCATCTGCTGTATGCAAAGTGCTCCTTGCAGGGGTTACATAGGTGCCTCTCCTCTGCCTTTGACACAATCGACCATTCCCTCCTGTTAGAAACACTCTCATGCCTTGGCATCTCAGACCTGGCCCTTTCCTGGATCTCCTCATAACTCACCAACCGCACATTCAGCGACTCCCACTAGCACACCACCTCCTCGCCACGCCCTCTTTCTGTAGGTGTCCCCAAAGGCTCCGCCCTAGGACCCCTCCTGTTCTCCATCTACACCCTCAGCCTTGGCCAACTCATAGAATCCCATGGTTTCCATTACCATTGCTATGCTGACGACACCCAAATATCTCTCTCTGGATCAGACATTACCTCTCTGTTGTCCAGAGCCCCAGTATGTCTAGCAGCCATAGCCTCCTTTCTCTCCTCCCGCTTTCTCAAACTCAACATAGAGAAAACAGAGTTCATAATCTTCACTCCTCCTCGCACGGCCCCCCTACCTAACCTATCTATCAAAATTAATTGAACCACTCTAACCCTTGTTCCACGGGCCTGGTGACTTGGGATAACCTTAGACTCTGACCTATCCTTCAAGCCGCATATTCAAACCCTCAACGCCTCCAACTGAAGAATATCCATCGAATCCGCCCCTTCCTCACCCCTGAAACTACAAAGATGCTAGTCCACGCCCTCATAATCTCCCGTCTTGACTACTGTAACACCCTTCTCCATGGCCTCCCAGCTAACACTCTCGCCCCCCTTCAGTCCACCTTAAACTGTTCTGCTCGCTAAATACACCTCTCCCCCCATTCTTCATTGGCCACTCCCCTCTGCCAATCCCTTCACTGGCTACCCATTGCCCAGCGAATAGAGTTCAAATTACTAACGCTGACAAACAAAGCCATCCACAACCTGTCCCCTCCATATATCTCCGACCTAATTTCCCGCTACCTGCCTGCATGTAACCTCCGATCTTCCAAAGACCTCCTACTCCGATCTGCTCTTCACACAATCGTCTCCAAGACTTCTCTCATGCATCCCCCATACTCTGGAACTCATTACCAAGACACATAAGACTATCCCCCACACTCACAAGCCTCAAGAAGGCCCTGAAGGCTCACCTATTCAGGAAGGCCTACAACCTCCAATAACACTACTGTCTCCACACCACCACCTAACAGCCTCTCCCCTCACCTTCTGTCTCTATCCCTCTTTCCTCATAGATTGCAAGCCCTTGCGGGCCCTCTATCCCACTGTGCCAATTGGTCATTGTTTTGTATATCTTGTGTACCGTATGTAAACCCTCAAATGTAAAGCACCTTGGAATTAATGGTGCTATATAAATAAACAATAATAATAATAATAATAAAGGTGCATAGTCCCGGTTAAGGCCATGGGAATGTAGAGTCGCAAGTTCAAAAATCCACTTAATTTCTTTTTGTTTCAGGATCATTGTTCTGTCCCCGCCTTATCTTATATTTTTTTTCCCATCTGTAATTTTTATTAAAGTTTTCAAAATATACAACAGAGGAGGAAGACCAAAATACAAAACAAAATGTAATGACAGTGAATGAACTCCCAACAGGGGAGCAAAGAAGGCTACAACAAAATAGTAAAAAACAAAAATGTAACAGTGGGGGGTGCAGCATCCCAGAGGGCTACTGCTTTTATGTGTTTGTCTTGTGTGCCTCTGGGTTTTATGTCTGTAAGTTCTGTTCTGTATTAAGTGTTAAATGTAACTTGTTGTGCAGCTTTCCCCTCGGCATTTCCCCCCTGCAGTGTTCAAACCCAGACTTGGTTCAGCCCTGGCCTATCACAGGCCACTGGGTGGGGTTGTAAAGAGATATCATCTCCCCGGCAACTGTGCAGAGCTGACCTGCCACCAGCCTCTGGACTGAAGGCCAACCGCCGCTCTCACAGCCTCAGGAGGGACATCATCAGCCCCAGGCTCACCTGAAGACAGCCCAGAGCAAGGGAGTAAAGATTTCCAAGTGGCTGGATTCATTTCGTGCCGTGCCAGGAGGAGCAGGAGAGGATCCTGACAGGAGAGTCGTACTCGGGCCTAGCACACAGGTAACCAGATCCCTGTCAGGGCTCCCTGTAACTCCATTCCCAGTGTACCTAGCTGGGAGAGACAGACAGGAGGAGTAGAGAAAGCTATCCTGTGGAGCTAAATAGTCAAAGGGGCTGAGCTCTAAAGTCAGAGGATCAGGTAAGTTGACAAATCTAAAAATGCCCGCTCTGGACCATGAATGGACCATAGGAGCCAAAAGCCCCTCCAGGAGCAGCGGATTATACAGGAAGGATACCATAGAGGATCTCTCCGAGGCAAGGGGGAACAGCGCAGAGAATGTAGACCAGATCGCTTTCATAAAGCATATGAGACCAAGTGCGGGGGTTGGGAGAGGAGGGGGACAACTGGTCCACAAGAGAGCATTAGGGTGCATAGGAGCAAGCTACAGATTCTCAATCTCCACCCATTTCGGAAGTGCCTTCCATGAAAGAGTTAAATAGGTGATTCAAGTAGGGAAGAAGTTCAGCCTGAAAGGTTTTGTAGTAGAGATACGTGAACCCATCTGGGCCCGAGGCCTTACCATTTGGAAGCTTTTTCAGTACTCATACTATCTCTTTAGTAGTGAAGAGTGCATTAAGAGAGGTCAGGGCCTCAGCTGGGAGGAATGGTAGGGCACAGGATTTTATAAAATCCCGAACATTTTGCCTAAGGACCTGGCGGGAGGGGAGATTGTACAATTTCACATAATAGTCACGGAAGGTCTGGGCTATGGCATCTGGGTGATGTTGAGGGTTCCGGACAGCATCTCTGACAACGTGAGGAGTAGATGCAGCATGAGAATTGCGAAGGGACCTAGCCAGCGTGTATATAAGAGGATTATTTTGAAATGGCCTTCTATGAGCCAGGGCTAAATCCTATTGAGCATCTTTGGAAGGAGCTGAAGCATGCCGTCTGGAAAAGGCACCCTTCAAACCCAAGACAACTGGAGCACTTTGCTCATGAGAAGTGGACCAAAATACCTGTTGAGAGGTGCAGAAGTCTCAATGACAGTTACAGGAATCATTTGATTGCAGTGATTGCCTTAAAAGGTTGTGCAACAAAATATTAAGTTAAGGGTACCATCATTTCTGCCCAGGCCTGTTTCATGAGTTTTCTTTTTAAAAAAATTCTGTTGAAGCATGGTTGAAAAGCAATGTCTGACTTTCATTTGTTCATTTTCAAAGAATTTTTATATATTCTTACTTTTGTCAGATTCAAGTCATTTCTGTGACCATTGTGGGTTTTTCTTTCATTAAATGAGGAGTACCAACAATTTTGTCCACGTGTGTACAAAATTTACTCTATTTCTTTACTATCTCGCGATATTTCACTTGGTCTCGCGCATGCACAGTTTATTCCATGGCGTCCATCTTCAGTATCAGGTATGCCTTAATGATCTGATTTATGCAATGCCTGTGTCTTGTTTGTTTTTATTGGTCACCCGTATACTTAAATACTTCTGTGTCCTAAGCATATTTGCCCTAAGCATATTTGTCTCTGGACGAAGCCTACGTGATAGACGAAACACGCGTCGGGAGTAGTGTGGTATTGTGGTTATGTGATTGGTTATCATGTTGCTTATCATGTGTATATCTCCCTGTTGTCTCATTTTGGACACCTTGGGCTTTATGCTGTGTATTTGACCCATTTCTGCATTTCTCCCATGCAGAAACCATTTTTCCTTACTACATATATGTAAACCTTTGTAGTCATTATATCCTGTATATTAACATGATATCTGGCTCTCTTTATTTTTTTTCTTTACCTTTTACTACCATACACATAATTAGGTATTACTGGTTGTGAAGAATCTCATCCTACCGAGGCCGCCATCGGCACACCTGAGATCGCTTCAATCACCTCACACCCACCTCCAGTGAGTGTTCTGGGCCCATAGGATAATACGAAACGAGCTTTCTAAATTTTTTATATTTATTAACCCCTGAACGGGTCGGCACTAGACACTTAACAGAGAATACATGGAGCGGTTAGCAAGCAAGTACAAGTGGAAAGCAACATGACACGGTGCACAAAATAAAAATGGGAATAAACAGAAGGAAAGGAAATATTACCAACACAAGCCTGTGATTGGGCCTCTGGGCTCTGGATGTTGAGCTCAGGGCGCGTACTTAAATTCAGTCCAAAAGCATGCGTCCAGGCATGCTATTCCAGTGGCAGCACCCCTTTGAGTCTGGGCAGTGCTATACGGGTGGCTTTCAGCAGCAGAAGACCCATCTCCAGAACAAGAAGATAGTCCGTTTCTCTGAGCCCATGTGGTAGGCTTCAGGGTTCTTCCTTAAGCAAGTTACAGAGCATGTGTCTCCTACATGCTGTTACATCTCTTTCAGGATCACAAAGAATCTTAGGTTTCAATGCTAGGCCGCATGGTAGGCCACATGTTCCTCCAGGAACAACAAAAGACCCAACCTCTTCCTGGTCTGAGAACTTTTACCTAACCTGGGCTCCTCCCTAAGTGATGTCCATCAGGATCATCTTTCCTTATAATTCCTCGCCCAATGATTGTAGAGTCGAGCGGGCGGTATGATAGGGTTCGTGGCGAGATCCCCATTGCGTAGACACCAAGGATGACACCCCAATCCCCTTTGGGTAAGGCGATCAGTGTCTGGACCTTTTCCGGGCTTTGAACAGTAACTAGTTTGACCTCGAAACATGCCCCTTGACCTCACACATCTGGGGAATTTATCGGGGCGCCTGTAAGAGGTTCCCTGGTGAAGATATGGTCATAAACCATAATACTTTTGATGTGTAGCTGGCTCTATCTGGCCTAGCAATTCCACCTCTCTGCAGGGAATCCCTGTAGAGATGACTAGTGTGACAAAGGTATGTTAATTGGGCTATACATTGCACTACAAAGGGTTGTTGATACAAAGTCGACACACCACATTTCTCAAGCCTATGAGCAAATGGCTGATAACAGCCAGGAACCACACCATATGAACAAGAAATACATATCTGGGGCTCTTATCATCACACCTCCCCCTTTTAGAGCGTGCTCGGAGGAAGGATGATCCTAAGACCACCTTCCACAGGCACCTTGGCGGCCTCACCCTGCCCTGGACCACTTGCGCTGGTCCCTGACCGTATTCCTGGCACACTGATACCCTCTTCCTCTCCAGTCTGAGTGGAGACACTTCTAAGGCTCAGGCACTGAGCCATGTACACCTGGCTACCTCCTGCCTGCTCTGGGTCCCTTCCCTGAGTGCTGGCATCCATCAGACCCACACTCACAACCCCAGGCCCTTGGGGTACCAGTGCAGAGACCCCGTCGCAGCAGTCTTCGCCCACCTGGCTTCCCCAGGCCTGCTCTGGGTCAGTTTCCTGAGTGCTGGCATCCCACAGCTCCATTCTCACAACCCCAAGTCTTTGAGGTACCAGTTCAGAGACCCCACCCCGGTGGTCTCTCAGGGTCTCTCCTGCACTAGCCGCTAGCTGGGAGAGTTCTAGGGGATTCCACACCTCCTCCTTTGCTTCCTTACCTGGGAACACCTCTGGTTCTGGCACAGGTTTAACCGGACCCTGTCCTCCCTCCCAGACACATTGTCCCCCTGGGCCTATGCCCCTCACCTCATGTATTTGGGTGGGGTATGGTGATACCTTGGGCAAATGACAGAGATCATATTCCCCCAATACATTGACAGGTAATACACTTGACATACCCCCTTCTTGGATCCCACCCCCAGCACCCCTTAGTTCTCAGGGGTTCCTCACCTTCCCCTGAGCCTCCTCACTTGGGGACACCTCTGGTTCTGGCACAGGTCTAACCGGACCCTGTGCTCTCTCCCAGACACACTGTCCCCCTGGGCCAACGCCCCTTAGTTCTCGGGCATTCCTCACCTTCTCCTGAGTCTCCTCACATGGTGGCACCCATGCAGATCTGGCACAGGTCTAACCGGACGCTGTCCTCCCTCCCAGACACACTGTCCCCCTGGGTACAGTTAAGCATTCCTCACCTCATGTACTTGGGTGGGGTATGGTGATACCTTGGGCAAATGACAAAGATTATATTCCCCCAATACATTGACAGGTAATACACTTGACATACTCCCTTCTTGGGTCCCAGCCCCAGAACCCCAGGCCATATGCACTTGGGCCACGGGTACTCCTGTAATAGAAATAGAAGAGACGTGTATGTCTTATACCCACCGGACTCCTCCGGCTCCAATGTGGTGAGGCTAGTAACAGCGGTCTCAGTACCTCGTCTGGGTGATATAGGGAATGGCTCAAGGGTCGGAATTCTTTCCACCCTTTTAGCACTCTGGCTGCGGGTTACTACCGCAATACCAGCAGTCCGCCCCTCACCTGGATCGGCCTTGAGATCCCCATGACCTACCTGACCACCTGGCACATAGTCAGCAGTTAAGCGCTGATCTGAGGCACTGGGTAAAGTGGTTGAAGTTGCCTCCAGTGTGATCAGAGGAGCTACCCTGTACATTTTCATAACAAGCATTGGCAATTACATTGACAGTATATTCATTAGCAATTGTTAATTCACACCGCGCTTCAGTGGACAAGGTCACAGGGAGGGGGCCAAGAGTCCTCGCAGATGTGGGCGTGTCCACAGCTAAGATCTCACTAGCTTATTGCACAGTAGTAAACAAATCATCATTTGCATTTTCACTGCCCTGAGCTGCAGGCAGCTCATTAGCATTTTCACTGTTCTCAGCTGCAGACAGCTCATTAGCATTTTCACTATCTGCAGTTGGAAGCATTTCAGAGGGGGGGGTTAGGAGTCCCCTCTGCAGATATGACAGGTTGGGACAATTCATCAAAATCAACATCATGAACAGTTTATCGCAGTGAGTTGGGGTGCTCCCCACCCCAAATTGGGACACAAAGGGCCCTAAATCCTTTCCCAACAGTACATTAGTAGGCATATCAGACATTAGCCTGCATTCCTTTGCCCGCACACTAGTCCAGATTGACACGAGTCATGGGTACAGTTAAGCATTCCTTTCTAATCCCCCTCAGGGTTAGAGGTTTCAGAGGGACCAGTTCCCTTAGTCCCATGACCACTCTATCCCCACAGTGACCGGCTGACGGTTGGCTTTGGGTCGTGGCCCCCCCCCTTCCAACCAAATACAAAGATGAGACAGCTGCTGTGACCTGGGAAGCAGGGGGGCTCTCGGCAGTTTGGGCACTCCGCCTTGAAATGTCCTGTGACACCGCCGAACCTTTCCTTGGGGCTTGAGGAAGGTCGCCGGGGCATAGTTTGTCTCACTCAACCTGAAGACAGACGACTGTGGTGAACTTCAGCCTGGCCTTTCCTTCCAACTTGGGGACCTCTGCAGCGTTGCTTCTCCCTTGGTCTCAAGCATTCTGTTGGCCGCATAGGAGTCAGCGATCTGCGCAGCTTGGTCTGCTGTCTTGGGTTCATGGTCACACACAAACTGCTGGACATCCTGGACTTGGTCCTGGGAAGAGCTGCTAGTCCTCCCCAGCCGGGCCATCACCAATTCATATTCCCTCTCGGCCTACCGCTTGGCAGCAGCCACCTGACGTACTGCCTGCCATTCACGTTCCTGGGCCTCGCTCTCGTCCCGCCAATATTGGAGGATCAACTGTAGTCAAGTGTTAGAGTCATTGGGGCCCAGCTGTTGTAGGGCCATTTGCAAATATAATTCCATTCCCCCCACAGGGCTGGGGCTGCTGGTCCCTTCAGGTGAAGTGATCTCTGGGACAGGGCTAATTGCTGTACCGACTGGCCTGGCAATGATTTCTTATCCCAACAACTCAGGGCTTTGCCCCTCATCCATCTACTGGAGTTCACTAGAAGCCAGTTGCTGCAGACCTCTGGTTCAGCTTCTGAGCCCACTAGCCATCCACTGGAAGCCGTTGCCAAATAAAAGATAGGATAGAAAAACAAAGAGAAAGGGAGGGGGACAGCACCGTACAAAACTTTCACTGTATCTTACAGCCTGCCCTAGTACCGAGCTCGCTTCGTAGGATTTTGGCCGCAAATCCCTAGCATCTGAGTGATACCACACACCCACACGCTGTTTATCCTATATCCCATAAAGCTGCCACCACTGTGAAGGATCTCGTCAAACTGAAGCCATCTTCAGAGATCACTTCAATCACTTCACACCCACCTCCAGTGAGTGTTCTGGACCCATAGGATAATACGAAACAAGCTTTCTAAATTTTATATATTTATTAATCCCTGAACGGGTCAACACTAGACACTTAACACATACAGAGAATACATGGAGCGGTTAGCAAGCAAATACAAGTGGAAAGCAACATGACACGGTGCACAAAATAAAAATGGGAATAAACAGAAGGAAAGGAAATATTACCAACTCAAGCCTGTGATTGGTTCTCTGGGCTCTGGATGTTGAGCTCAGGGCGCGTACTTAAATTCAGTTCTAAAGCATGTGTCCGGGCATGCTATTCCAGTGGCAGCACCCCCTTTGGGTCTGGGCAGTGCTATCTGGGTGGCTTTCAGCAGCAGAAGACCCATTTCCAGAACAAGTAGATAGTCCGTTTCTCTGAGCCCATGTGGTAGGCTTCAGGGTTCTTCTATAAGCAAGTTACAGAGCATGTGTCTCCTACATGCTGTTACATCTCTTTCAGGATCACAAAGAATCTTAGGCCTCAATGCTAGGCCGCATGGTAGGCCACATGGTTGAAGTCCAGACCATGACCTCCCCTCACATCTCCTCCAGGAGCAACAAAAGACAAAGACAAAATACCAAACCTCTTCCTGGTCTGAGAACTTTTACCTAACCTGGGCTCCTCCCTAAATGATGTCAACAGGAGGAGGAGCCCCGCCCTCCTTTCTAAATGCATCAGGATCATCTTTCCTTATAATTCCTCACCCGATGACTGTAGAGTCGGGCCGACGATATGATAGGGTTCGTGGCGAGATCCCCATCGCGTAGACCCAAGAATGACACCCCAATCCCCTTTGGGTAAGGAGATCAGTGTCTGGACCTTTTCTGGGCTTTGAACTAGTTTGACCTCGAAACGTGCACCTTGACCTGACGCATCTGGGGAATTTATCGGGGCGCCTGTAAGAGGTTACCCATATCTGGGGCTCTTATCACACTGGTATTTTTCTTGACTTTCCAAGTCTTTCCCCAAATTTTATATATTATATTATTGTTTGTTGTCCTTGTGTCGATGTATGTTTTTTATTGGATACTAATAAATGTTTATGCATTTTACAACTGTGTGGGTTTTTTCTTGATTTATACCTTAGTGTATTATCCCACATACCCTTTTTTTTTTTTTTTGTATTTGCCTTCGCTGTATTTTGATTTTTTTCTGTATCTTTGCAGAGATTTATTTGCCATTTACCATAATGGATTTTGAAGAACGCTTGGCATCTTGGCAATCACAGACTGATGCTGTATTTGGGGGTACCAGTGCTCCAAGCACTGCCATAGTACTGTAACTGCTGAAGCCTGCCTGCAGCAGGCTTCAATAGTTACATAGCAAATTTGCCATAGACTGCAATACAGGTGATCTAAAGATCATGTGTTCAAGCTCCCTAGGGGAATATAGCTAACATAGCATTTTTACCGCAGAGTGGAAGGCGTAAAAAAAAAAAAAGATGGCGGTAAAAAGAAAGAAAACGGCGGTACTGCATTTTTTTCTCAGTTCTACCTCATTCTGATTTTTTTTCCCGCTTCCCAGTACACTGTACAAAATAATAAATGGTACCATTTTGAAGAACAACGTGTCACGCAAAAATCAAGACCTCATATGACTACGTAAACAGAAAAATTAGAAAGTTATGGCTTTTGGAATGTAAAGAGTATAAAACGAAAACACAAAAATGAAAAACACCATTAAGAATGCAATACGTACCCAGGGAGCCATCCACAGTGTTATGGAGACCTGCAGTCAAGAACTCAAGGCTGCAGACATCTTTCATTCTGGCCAGCAACTCAGATAACGAGAGAGGAGCCGCACTCCTCCAATTCTTGACAATTAAAGTCTTAGCTGCCGTGCAGAGGTACAGAAAGAGCTTAGAGGTTTTCTTACCGAGGTGCCTGGGAGGGAGATTCAGGAGATACATAAAAGGATCCAGGGGAACTCCCTGGAGGAAAAGTTTATCAGTCATCCCCCTGATCTCCCCCCAGAAACCCAGGATCAGAGGGCACTCCCAAAAGATATGATACAGCATACCTGTGGCAGTGCGACAGCGTCAGCTCACTGATGGTATGGCCGGGTTCAGCATGTGCAGAAGAGCCGGGGTATGGTACCAATGAATCAGCAGCTTATATTGGGTTTTCCTGAGGGTCACACACTGGGAGGACTTCTTAGCCTGAGACCACACAATCTGCCACTGTTCCTTAGAGATAGGTTTACCCACAGCCTCTTCCCATTGAGACATACAGTATATCTATGTGCAGGAGGGGGGCTACCATCAGGGGAGGAAAGAAGCTGATAAATGGAGGAGATGAGACCCCTAGTACTGGTACCTGCTTGGCAAATCTTCTCAAAAGTAGTTGGGAGCGTAACAGTTTGGGATCCAAATAGTGACCAGACTAGATAAACCACTTGTTGAGAGTGGAGCCATTCTGTGATTGGGAGACCCATGGTAGAGGTGAGGAAGTCAAAGGATCTGAGCTCCAAAGTTCTAGGGTCAATCATGTCTGCAAGTCGAAACAATCCCGACCTGGACCCCACGGAAACCATGCTAGAGGTGAAATTTTCAGGCAGAAGTGGGTTATATAGGATAGAATCCATGGAAGAGCGCTTAGAAGCCAAGGGAAACATGGACTGACAGTGCGACAGTGGAGAAGATGTGGGACAGCCAGACCCCCACGCCCCCTCCTTGCTAACATCACAGAGCGGGGAATACGATGACGCTTAGCATGCCAAATAAATTTAAAAAATGGCTTTCTGGAGGTTACAGAGATCCGCGCAGGGGACCGAGACTGGGAGCGTCTCAAAGTAATAAAGAAGCTTTGGGAGGAGCATCATCTTGACCGTAGTAATCCTCCCAAATAGGGAGATAAGCAGAGACTGTCAGCTGTCCAGGAGTGCCCTAATTTCATGGAATAGTGTCGGGTAATTAACAGAGTACAGAGTCGCATAGTTAAGGGATATATACGATTCCCAAGATATCAGATAGATGTGGACCGCCACTGAAAGTCGTAAGAGGTTGTGAGTAACATTAAGGGTGAGTGCTTCGGGTTTTGGAGGAGTTGATCTTATACCCAAGAAAAAAACTGTAGGTCTTCAAGAGACGGAGGAGGTTAGGGAGGGTGGTATGCAGAGCATTGAGAGTCAGGAGTACATCACCTGCAAAGAGAGAAACCTAAATTCCCTGTCTCATACCCTGACTCCCTGAACACTAGGGTCCAGAACATCCAAATGCTCTCTAGCAAACTTCAGACGGGCCCGGATATGTACTGGCTTAAGCAGGGGGACACGTCTGGCAATGCAGGATCTGAGTCCCTGGCGGTGTAGTGTGTTACTGATGGTAGCCTTTGTTATGTTAGTCCCAGCTTTCTGCAGGTCATTCACTAGGTCCCCCCGTGTGGTTCTGGGATTTTTGCTCACCGTTCTTGAGATCATTTTGACCCTACGGGGTGAGATCTTGCGTGGAGCCCCTGATCGAGGGAGATTATCAGTGGTCTTGTATGTCTTCCATTTTCTAATTATTGCTCCTACAGTTGATTTCTTCACACCAAGCTGCTTACCTATTGCAGATTCAGTCTTCCCAGCCTGGTGCAGGTCTAGAATTTTGTTTCTGGTGTCCTTCCACAGCTCTTGGGTCTTCACCATAGTGGAGTTTGGAGTGTGACTGTTTGAGGTTGTGGACAGGTGTCGTTTATACTGATAACAATGTCAAACAGGCGCCATTACTACAGGTAATGAGTGGAGGACAGAGGAGCCTCTTAAAGAAGAAGTTACAGGTCTGTGAGAGCCAGAAATCTTGCTTGTTTGTAGGTGACCAAATACTTATTTTCCACCATAATTTGCAAATAAATACTTAAAAAAAAATCAGACAATGTGATTTTCTGGATTTGTTTTCTCATTTTGTCTCTCATAGTTGAGGTCTACCTATGATGACAATTACAGGCCGGCCTCATCTATTTAAGTGGGAGAACTTGCACAATTGGTGGCTGACTAAATACTTTTTTCCCCACTGTATATATACACACACACACACACACACACACACACACCGTGGACAAAAATTGTTGGTACCACTCGTTTAATGAAAGAAAAACCCACAATGGTCACAGAAATAACTTGAATCTGACAGACTGGAATTTGCCAAACTACATGTTGACAAGCCACAAAGCTTCTGGGAGGATGTCCTATGGACAGATGAGACAAAAATTTAAATTTTTGGCAAGGCACATCAGCTCTATGTTCACAGACGGAAAAATGAAGCATATCTTGAAAAGAACACTGTCCCTACTGTGAAACATGGAGGAGGCTCTGTTATGTTCTGGGGCTGCTTTGCTGCATCTGGCACAGGGTGTCTTGAATCTGTGCAGGGTACATTGAAATCTGAAGACTATCAATGGATTCTAGAGAGAAATGTGCTGCCCAGTGTCAGAAAGCTTGGTCTCAGTCGCAGGATAATGACCCAAAACACACAGCTAAAAACACCCAAGAATGGCTAAGAGGAAAACATTGGACTATTCTGAAGTGACCTTCTATGAGCCCTGACCTAAATCCTATTGAGCATCTTTGGAAGGATCTGAAACATGCCGTCTGGAAAAGGCACCCTTCAAACCCAAGACAACTGGAGCAGTTTGCTCATGAGGAGTGGGCCAAAATACTTGTTGAGATGTGCAGAAGTCTCAATGACAGTTACCGGAATTGTTTGATTGCAGTGATTGCCTGCATTAAACAAGATGACACAATATTCCACAGAAAACTTGGGTTCAACCGGCAGCAACTTTTTACTATCTTCTGCAGTCACATGTATTCACCAAACAGTTAACTTATGTGGCACTACAACAACCAGCATTTTCTTCTGTCTTCCACAGAAAACACAAACATGGCACCATAGCCTTTCACATAGACTGTTTGCGATATCCAGTTTCTACACACATTGCTTACTTTCTTGCCATCAGCAAGCACTTTGCCACAGTATACACAGTATTCCCTGGATTCCTCTTCCAGAGTTTTACTTTCACCAGTTTTGCACGCAGTTTGCTATTTTGTAGTTCCACTCACCCCTCCTGGGTTTCTCACTTGAAATCACAGACTTCTTTTTCCAGCTGTAGGCCACAATGCATATTCAGCGAGGTCTTCCAGGACTTGCGTGGATCTCTTTTTGCCCGCATCCGAAGCACCATATGTGACAATTGGGGGGTAGTTTAGCATCAAAGGTGGCAGCTTCCTGGACTTCACAGAGGTGTTGGTGGTACTGGGTGCCAAATAAACAGCATATCAGGTAGTGGCAATCCAAAATAAATGGCTTTATTCAGCTTGTAGGTGATAACAGGAACAAAATAAAAAAACAGCCTAGCCCACACACAGGGCAATACCTCACTACTTGAACCCTGACTCACTTCTGAGAGAAAGCTTTACTGAGGTTTCTTTTTAGTGGTCTGGCTCACACTGAGCTTAACTAAGTCCATTGTGGAACCCAGTTCTCTTGAATAGACCACCTGTCTGTCTCTACTGGTCCACAGTTACCTGCTCTCTGAGGGTCACCAGCAGCACTCCCCTGCCGTCTGCACTCCCTCTGGAGTGACGCCCCCCACCTATGGGTGTGGTTGAGGACCTTTTTAACCCCGGTTTTGGGTCACTCACCAGCGCCCTCTAGGTTCACACTCTCACAATATATATACACACGTGGACAGAATTGTTGGTACCCCTCGTTTAATGAAAGAAAAACCCACAATGGTCACAGAAATAACTTGAATCTGACAAAAGTAATAATATATAAAAATTCTATGAAAATGAACAAATGAAAGTCAGACATTGCTTTTGAACCATGCTTCAACAGAATTTTTAAAAAAAGAAAACTCATGAAACAGGCCTGGACAGAAATGATGGTACCCTTAACTTAATATTTTGTTGCACAACCTTTTGAGGCAATCACTACAATCAAACGATTCCTGTAACTGTCATTGAGACTTCTGCACCTCTCAACAGGTATTTTGGCCCACTCCTCAGTCCATTGTGGAACCCAGTTCTCTTGGACAGACCACCTGTCTGTCTCTAACTGGTCCACAGTTTCCTGCTCTCTGCAGGTCACCAGCAGCACTCTCTTGCCGTCTACACTCCCTCTGGAGTGACGCCCCCCACCTATGGGTGTGGTTGAGGACCTTTTTAACCCTGGTTTTGGGTCGCTCACCAGCGCCCTCTAGGTTCACACTCTCACAATATATATACACACAGTTGTGCTAAAACACCAGTTCTTAACACCGTGTATTGCCCCCTCTAACATCAATGACAGCTTGATGTCTTTTGTGGTAGTTGTGGATGAGGCTCTTTATTTTCTCAGATGGTAAAACTGCACATTCTTCTTGGCAAAAAGTCTCCAGTTCCTGTAAATTCCTGGGATGTCTTGCATGTACCGCGCGCTTGAGATCTCCCTAGAGTGGCTGAATCATATTTTGGTCAGGAGACTGAGATGGCCACTCCAGAACCTTCACTTTCTTCTGCTGTAGCCAATGACTAGTCGACTTGGCCTTGTGTTTGATCACCTCCCTTGGGTTTCCTCCACTCATTATACTCTGGGGTCTGAAGTATAATAGAAGTTCCAGTTCGGCTGTGTTGAGTCTGTACAAAACCGCAGTGCGAACCTCGGCAGATGAGGTTTGCCCAACACATACTCATACTGTAAAAAGGGTGTGTGCATATCCTAAATAATTGCCATCATAAATCGAGGTAAAATGCCCGATTAATCGCGATTTTGATTTAGGTCATAATTATCCAGCCCTAAGGAAAGACGTATGCCTTGTTGATTGTGCACCTGATCTTTCATTTTATATATATATATATATATATATATATATATATATATATATATATAACACATATATATATACAGTACAGACCAAAAGTTTGGACACACCTTCTCATTCCAAGAGTTTTCTGTATTTTCATGACTATAAAAATTGTAGATTCACACTGAAGGCATCAAAACTATGAATTAACACATGTGGAATTATATACTTAACAAAAAAGTGTGAAACAACTGAAAATATGTCTTATATTCTAGGTTCTTCAAAGTAGCCACCTTTTGCTTTGATTACTGCTTTGCACACTCTTGGCATTCTCTTGATGAGCTTCAAGAAATGGTTTTTACTTCACAGGTGTGCCCTGTCAGGTTTAATAAGTATGATTTATTGCCTTATAAATGGGCTTGGGACCATCAGTTGTGTTGTTCAGAAGTCAGATGGATACACAGCTGATAGTCCTACTGAATGGAGTGTTAGAATTTGTATTATGGCAAGAAAAAAAGCAGCTAAGTAAAGAAAAACGAGTGGCCATCATTACTTTAAGAAATGAAGGTCAGTCAGTCTGAAAAATTGGGAAAACTTTGAAAGTGTCCCCAAGTGCAGTGGCCAAAACCATCAAGCGCTACAAAGAAACTGGCTCACATGAGGACCGCCCCAGGAAAGGAAGACCAAGAGTCACATCTGCTGCAGAGGATAAGTTGATCCGAGTCACCAGCCTCAGAAATCGCAGGTTAACAACAGCTCAGATTGGAGACCAGGTCACTGCCACACAGAGTTCTAGCAGCAGACACATCTCTACAACAACTGTTAAGAGGAGACTGTGTGCAGCAGGCCTTCATGGTAAAATAGCTGCTAGGAAACCACTGCTAAGGACAGGCAACAAGCAGAAGAGACTTGTTTGGGCTAAAGAACACAAGTAATGGACATCAGACCTGTGGAAATCTGTGCTTTGGTCTGATGAGTCCAAATTTGAGATCTTTGGTTCCAACCACCGTGTCTTTGTGCGACGCAGAAAAGGTGAACGAATGCCTGGTTCCCACCGTGAAGCATGGAGGAGGTGGTGTGATGGTGTGGGGGTGCTTTGCTGGTGACACTGTTGGGGATTTATTAAAAATTGAAGGAATAGTGAACCAGCATGGTTACCACAGCATCTTGCAGCGGGATGCTATTCCATCCGGTTTGCGTTTAGTTGGACCATCATTTATTTTTCAACAGGACAATGACCCCAAACACACCTCCAGACTGTGTAAGGGCTATTTGACCAAGAAGGAGAGTGATGGGGTGCTACGCCAGATGAGCTGGCCTCCACAGGCACCAGACCTGAACCCAATCGAGATGGTTTGGGGTGAGCTGGACCGCAGAGTGAAGGCAAAAGGGCCAACAAGTGCTAAGCATCTCTGGGAACTCCTTCAAGACCATTTCAGGTGACTACCTCTTGAAGCTCATCAAGAGAATGCCAAGAGTGTGCAAAGCAGTAATCAAAGAAAAGGTGGCTACTTTGAAGAACCTAGAATATAAGACACATTTTCAGTTGTTTCACACTTTTTTGTTAAGTATATAATTCCACGTGTTAATTCATAGTTTTGATGCCTTCAGTGTGAATCTACAATTTTTATAGCCATGAAAATACAGAAAACTCTTGGAATGAGAAGGTGTGTCCAAACTTTTGGTCTGTACTGTATATGAAACAACCTCTTAGACCTTAGGAAAACCCTTGTAAGTACCAGTGATCAGCACTGCAGTACATCGAATTAACAGAGCATGACTATGTTGTAGATCCAATATTTCAGCATTTAGGGTCCCACTTTTAATTTTGCCCAGGGCCTCACTTTGTCTAAAACTGGTCCTGGCTGGACAGGAGCCACCTGTCACGGGGAGGTGCCTGACTGAAGGAGAGGCATTGTTCTGGACTTTGACAGTGTGACTTGGTGTGGCTACATCAAGGTGGTATGAAGTCAGTTAAGTGGTTTAGTTAAGAGACCTGGTCTGCCTTAACACTTACATAACCTGCATCCAGTGGAGAGAGTAGAGTTTACCCTCAAAACTGGCCCCAAGGGTTTATGGGTAGCTAATGCGGACTGGGTCCCTGTTTCACCACCCCGGAGTGAATAGGACTATAAGCAAACACAGTTGGTGTTGGCTGTGGATAACTCCTCCCACACCATTACACAGTGTTTCGCAATGGAAGAGTGAAGAAATCAGGCGATACCTTTTAGAGGCTAACTGAGTATATTTATAAGTAAGCTTTCAGGAGTACTCGCTCCCTTCATCAGACATGGTGTGATACAAGAACTGAAAATTAACAGATTTTTATACACATGGTTTTCAAAGCATTTTAGAGTCCTTAAAAAAAATTGCAATCTAAGTAGAGAAGTTATTTACAACAGGTAAAAAAAAACAGTCTGGAAACTTGTGGTGCGTGACGGAGGGATCAGTAATTCTTGCTGTTATCTGTTTGCTATCAGGAGGTGATTTGTGACCCTCACAGGTCACACATAGTGTGATTTGAAGCTGGCATGAATATTGAGTTCAGTTCATGGTTCAAACATAGTGTGACATGAAGCTGGCATGAATATTAAGTCCAAATTGCAGAGTTTGAAATTTTTGCATAAATTTGTACTCCATTTCTTTTCTTTTCTCCTGTGTCTTAAAATGTCCCATTAAAACCACAACCCGCAAATCTTCAATAGAGTGGTTTTCTCCGGAGAAATGTGCGGCCACTGGGAGATCGGTTCTGCTGTTATTAATGGTGGATCTGTGTGAGTTCATTCGTTGACTGAGTCTCTGCCCTGTTTCCCCCACATAGAGGCCTGTGGTGGGACATTGCACACACATTATGAGGTACACCACATTGGAAGACCTGCAGGAAAATGTCCCCCTAATTCTGTGCACCTGTTGTGACTGTGGGATAGGTACACTGTCAGCGGTGTGGATGTGCTTGCAGGTCATGCACCTTTTATGTAGGCAAGGTGAGGTGCCATTTTCAGTTGGGGCCTTCAGGGCACTCCGGACGATAATGCGCCTCAGGTTTGGTTGTCGAAAGGAGAGGAGAGGGGGGACTGGAAATATGTCCTTGAGTCTGTTGTCCCTATGTAGCACAGGTTGGAGCTCCTTGGCACTCCTTCGTAGGATCTCCAGCTGTGGGTTGTAGGTGACAACTAGGGGCACTCGGGCTTCTTTCTGGGTCTCTCTATATGTGAGAAGACTGTCTCTGTTAATGGCTGCTGCTTTGTTTAATTGGTTGTCTGTCACTTTTGGTTTGTATCCCAATCTGAGAAATTTCATCCTCAGATCCAGGAGGTGCTTGTCCAGGTCTGTTTTGTCGGAGCACAGTGTTTCGCATACTGTCAGAAGCACAGTCGTCATCTTTGTAGGAGGCCATACATCCACAACTGCAGATGCACAGTAAACCATGCCCTTGAAGTACGGGAGTATGATCACCCCTTCATAGGTGCAAGCCTTCAACCAGGCCATGGAATCAGGGTGGGTCCAGGTGTTCAGGGAACCACCACCATTGCCAGCCTCACCACCTAAAGAGGCTAAGCTGTGAGGATTGCCACTTGCAAGTTTTTGTGTCTCACAGTGAATAACTGGCTGGGGTAATCAAGCATTGTGCCCACCATCTGGTTAGAGTTTTACTCCAAATGTTGTGCCCTCCAGGGTACCCCCTGGTTGTATATAGTTTCCCAGTTCATTGCCCCTTAATACATGTGTGAACTGATGAACACATCCCCAGTTAACTTATTCATATAAGTTCTGAACTGTGGACACCAGGAATGCCCTGGAGCACTCTTAAAGTTCCTATTGCCTCAGGTACTTTGTCATAGGAACGGGGGTATAGGCAACTGACTGGACAAATTACCTTATCTTATGTTACCCCCTTTTGTAGGACCCTTCCACTGTGCTCTGGCTCACCTTCCATTTGAAGGGAATCCCTGGTCAATCACTGGTCTAGACTAAGGGGTAAAGACTGTGAGTCTCCAATATTTGTTAGTCAATTAGTGTGTGTTTAGCACTGGTACAGACAAGACCACTTGATGAGTGTGACCATTGCAGCCCCTGAGGGAAGAAACTAGACATCTGCCCAGGAAACTAGCTACAGCCCTGAGACAGGACAGAGAAGCGGTCAGCCACTATAGGAGAAGAAAGTGTGTTATATTGAAGTAAGTTGAGGTTATGGAACCTACCAGCCTGTACCTGATCATTTCCAGATATATGGCTATGTTATATTAAGTGAAGTTCCAGGAATCCAAAATGGGTGAGGCAGAGACTATGTATTACTGGAGAACAGGCACCATAATACCATCTGTATACTGGGCATCGCTCATCCCAAGTCTGGGACCAAACACTGCAGTGAAATTACTAACTTCTATTACACCCATCAGGAAGCTGCATGTGTTACCTGTTACCTCAGTAAAGTTCACATTTAACTTCAACTACAAATCTGCCTCCTGAGACATTCCTGAATTCCAGCGCCCTTCCTAACACCACCACATGGCTCAAGGTCAGAAGAGACCCCCCTCCAACTGGAAGCGCTCTGGAGGAAAATCACCACCATCTCCATCAGGTAAATCGCAGGCGCCTCCCTCAATGGTGCCCGGCTGGAGGAGTTGGTCAAAAGTCTTTAGCCTACCTGTGACATCACAGCCTTATCTACTACTCCCATCCTTCGGTTCCCTCCATTGGGTTGCGGCATCTGGGGCTTGAAAATTAGTGTTTCCCTTAGACAAGTATTTTAGCTGATAGACAAACTCAACAGATATTTACCATTTCCTTTGAAACTTTCTTCTATTGCAAATTTTCTGGAAAAGGTGCAAATCTTCATGTGTGCTTTACAACCGCATTTGCGCAATATTCTGTTATATTTATGTATATGAAACTCCAAGCAAGCTGAGCAGTGTGTGACTAGTACTGCTCCATTGATCCTGGCACAGTTGGATTTTTTTTTCTCTACCCCCACTGTTCCTGAGGAATAATTGCTGTTATTACAGAGCCTAAATAGCATATTGGGCATCAAAATTAGCAGGTGGGCAGTGTCAATCAGGCGAAGGGAAGGGGTATGATTCTGAGCTCTCTGACACTGTCCAGCTCTGAATAATGCTCCCCTCCTAGATTGCTCCTGCCTTCCTGACAGTACAGAACCCAAGTAGCACATCAGGCATGAAAACTAACAACACTGATTACTCAAGAATGGTGGGAGCTAGATAAAAAATTCCAGCGCACTAGAATTAGTGATTGCTGTCACAGACTGTAGCCAATAAGTTCACATCACTGAGTGACCAATCAGACGCATTAGCAATCCAGCTCTGCTCCCTTACTTGTTGAGAGGGAGTACAGCAGTTGCACTGAAGGGCTGGGAGCTTTAGGAGTTGATTCTCCAACACCCCTGATCACTACCCCCTGGGTGTACCTGAGGATTATTTCCACCCCTATCCTTCGTGTGTGCTGATCAGCTACCAGACTGAGTTTTTTTTTTTCTCTTTCTTTTTGTTAGTTCCATCTAAGTAGTCCTCCTTAGATAAATCTTGTGCCTCCTGCTCAGCCTGCTCTGTGCCCGGAAGAGGATTCATGGGGAGGACTGGAATAGTGCACTGAGGGGGTGGTGACGTCTGATAAGTTCTCACTGTACTGGGATGGCACAAACATGAAAACAGTTGTGGATTCATCCGCTAGAGCGGTGCTTGGGACCTAAATTGAACGGCCCCTGTGTGCTTAATTTGCATAATGAATAAGTGTTAATTTTCTTGGCATCCATAGCAGTCTCCATCATTAAAAAGATATAATATTTATCCGTTTTACAAGACCTATATAACTGTAGAGGCAGTTTAAAAAGGTTGGGCGGGTGATAGACTCCCTTTCACTGCCTCCGGTAGCTGGAGCAAATTTCACAGTTTTGAGATGGACAAATAAAACCTAAATTGCAACATTAAAAAATCATGCTAACCCACCATACCTATATATTTTCTTAACGTAGACACCTGCAGCATTGTCAGAATGCCACTTGGTACTGTATACAAACAGGCACCTTCATGCAATTTTCATTTAAATTGAATGTTTTATAAAAAAAAATGCAAATAAATGTATATTAGTTGCTAAAAGTGGAAACCAAACAAAAAGTTATATGCACCAAACCTCCTAAAAATAAGAGTTCAACATGTGCAGAGTTCATTCATATCACTAAGGCCTACACCTGCATGCACATTGTCTTTAGAAAATCACTAGAACTGTAAGGAGCAAAAATCTGCTTTGAAGCTGGGAATGTTAAAAAAGTATAATCCTGGACAATGGTAAGGGTGTGGGTCACAGCGCCAATAAACTTTCTGGTTATATACAGAGGGGTATTATATAAGAATACCCCTCTAATAAGGCTCAGAGGGGTATTACATTATCCCTCTATGGAAGAGTAAAGAAATCCGGCGATACCTTTTAGAGTGAATAAACTCTTCCACTACTTTCTATGGCTAACACAGTACAAGTACAACATTATACTATTCTCCCTCTATGTGACAATCAGAGAGCAAAAGTACAGTATGCTCTCTGATTGATAGGAGAGGGACAGAAGTCCCTGCTACCCCCCTGGGGACACTTACAAATTATGCACAGATGATGATAATGATGATGATGATTTATCATCTCTGTGCAGTCTCCAGGGTTGCTCCTCCCCCCTCCTTCTTCCTACCGCAGTTCTTAAGATGATACCTGAGGCAGGAGGGGAGGGACACTTTAGAGCCCTATGTCTCAGGATGGGTTAGGGCTATGAAGATGATTTTGGAATCATTTTAAAGATGAGAATCTCATCTTTAAAATGATACCAAGATCTTACAGATTCGGAGTGAATCGCTGTTAAAAATGCTGTCGGATCTCGCTAACCAGCGTCTCCTCCTATATAGTCGCCAGCGTTATTACGAGAGAGGTAACAAAGCTCACACTTTGCTTGCTAAGACCCTGCACGAACACCGGGTCTCTTCCATACCACATGCAATCCGTGACCCTCATGGTACCCTCCATCACCACCCTGACTCTATAGCATCTTTATTTCAAGATTATTATACAAAACTATATAATCTCCCCCCCCCCCCCCATACGGGTGCTGATCCTGCCTCCCGGGATGCAACCTTACGCTCTTATCTTGACACTTGCTCTCTCCCTAAGCTCCCAACCTCACTTGCTAATCTAAATGCTCCGGTCATGGAGGAGGAGCTCACTGCGATCCTTAAAGGTCTCCCAAATGGTAAGGCTCGGGGCTGGACAGGTTCACATACTTGTACTACAAAACATTCCAATCTGACCTGCTCTCACACATGTTCTGACTCTGACTCCTTTCTTGATGGCGCTCCCATCCCTCAGTCCATGCTTCATTCCCATGTCACCCTAGTCCCTAAGCCCCGAAAGGACCCTCAAGAGTGTTCTAATTACCGCCCCATTGCTCTTGTAAATACCGATTTAACACTTTTCACTAAGATTCTGGCCAACAGGCTTAACGCTTGGCTTCTGTCTCTTATCCATAAGGACCAGGTGGGTTTCGTCCCTTGCTGTCAAGGGGGAGACAACACCAGAAGGATTGTGGACTTAATAGATGTTGCCAATCGCTCTGCCATTCCCACCCTTCTCTTAAGCCTTGATGCCGAGAAGGCCTTCGACCACCTTGATTGGTCATTTATGATCACCACCCTTAAAAAATTTGCGTTTTCCGGAGCTTTTCTTACGGCGGTTGAAGTGCTATATTCTTGGCCCTCGGCTGTGGTAAAACTCCCTAATTCTCTCTCATCCCCATTCCCCATCCGTAACGGGACGCGTTAGGGCTGTCCTCTATCCCCGCTCATATTTGCATTATGTATTGAGCCCCAAGCCTCCCTGATTCGGTCTAGCCCCGATATCACTGGTGTAACGGTTAGAGATAGGGACTTTAAGATTGGCTTGTTTGTGGATGATGTTCTCCTGACCTTTACTAACCCTCACACGTCCCTCCCCTACCTCCTCCAAGTGTTGAAAGCATATGGTGATCTCTCTGGTTATAAAGTTAATCCCTCAAAGACCGAGGCATTACCCCCTGATTCTACGCTACGTCTGCTTCAGACTAACTTTGACTTTCAGTGGAGGGAGCGCTCGATCCGCTACTTGGGAATTCAGCTGTCTCCTTCTTACTCCTCCCTCTACTCAGTCAATTATCCTCGCTTGTTTAGTGAATTACGTTCTCTTATGGACAAGTGGCACCCTCTCCATATCTCCCTCATAGGTCATATTACAGCTGACAAAATGACTCTCCTCAATTCCATTCCATCATCATTTCTCTATATGACAATAACTTTTAAAATTTCGCTAAAATAGCTCAAAGTCTAATGCGAAATTCTTTATTACAATTATTTATGAAAATATATAAAAATGATCTATAAATCCATTAAAGTTATTCAATTAAAATGAGGTTCAATTGAAATAAATAAAATGTCAGATAATGACAGTAGATTTACCATGATTAAATTCTAGAAGAAATAAAATTATACATAAGCACACTCTCAACCAAACATCTCCTGGGATGCATAAGTCATGTATAAAAAGCCATCTTCATCCATATTGTCCCTGTACAATTCTGACATAGTGAGGGACATACTGACAAGGCTCTTTTCATTCACCAGTATATAGAGTGCTTGTGTCGCTGATAAGTCCATTCGGTTTCTGAAAAAGAAACCAAAGATTAGCATAATGCAGCAGGATTTTCAGCAAAGTCACAATTCTCACAGAGAAAGGTGTCATGAAGCCAGTTAAATGATCCCACTTGGACAATTTGCCAGGACCAATTCTCCCCCATTTTTAGATTACCTAGTACAGTTGTACTAAATAAAAGTACAAAAAGAGCCCAAATATATAGATTTTTTTTTTATGTGCCCATATAAGAGGGTAGGAGCCACCAACTTCCAGAAATTACCTTAGGTGGGTGACTTGTTTGGATTCTTACGCAAAATTGGTCTGTATAGCAGTTTTGTGTTTTTGCTTGTGCTCCATGCGTCCGATTGTGTGTATTTTATTCAATATGCTGATTATTTATTGTACTGAATGTTACACTGTAGCTTTAATTGTGTGCCTGTTGCCAACTTATTGAGTCTAGCTTTGTCTGGTGATTTCTGAAAGAGAGCAGCTCAATGATTCTAACAGGCCAAACCTAGCTGCGCCCATGGTCAGTGTTTCTTTGGCAGCACTTGATATTCAATATTTGTGATCTCCCAAACCCTTATAGTCACATCTGACAGGAATGCTCTATTTCTAAAGACTAGCATGCCAAATCTGTCATGAGCCTGAGAATGGGTCATCTTGACTGTGGAGCTCAAACTCCTGTGAGAACTGGGCAATTGCTGTGTGTGCCACAGGAGTATTGTCACACTGGGAGGTGTAACTGTTGTGTGAACATGCCGTCTAAAAATTAAAAAAGTAGCTGCTAGTCTAATAGGATAGGGGGTGAGCTGTGCCACTGCTCAATTAAAACCATAAAACAATGTAAAAATTTATGGTGACACTTGTGCAGGATTGGTTGTGGAGGAGGGGTATATTTCTCCTAGATTCCTCTCTTATGTGAAGGCAGAAGCCTTCACCTGCTAATTAATCATAGAGGGTGTGTATTTAAGAGTAGGTTAAGAGGGGAACTCTCTCTCTCTCTCTCTCTCTCTGTGCCTGGGGACACAGAAAAGCTAGTCTGTGTGAGACATATGTGAGCAAAAGGTTGCTGGATACAGTGTTATTTGTGAGCCTGGCAGGGAGAAGCTCTCCAAGCTAGGGATGTTTAATGTTTAGTAAGTGTCGGACAGGCACTTTTGTTGTCATTTTATTTTGTGTAAACTAGAAACTTTATCAAAATCTGACCCAGTGTCAGCTTACAGCTATCTGCTGCTGTTTGGCCTGATTTTGATGATAGACATGTCCTTTGGCCACTGAAAAGGCAATCCCAAAGTAAAATCTCACTATAAATATTTACACACCCCGCTATTCCTCAAAAATTCACTTGATATACTAAATCCACACTGCACTACTAATTAGTGCTTATTATCATGAGCGAGTGTAACTGAATAGCCAAATGTAACTAAATAAATGTAACCAAGCATATATTGATTGATATTATGAGCCACCTATGATGATGAGATATACAAATCATAAAATGTGGGTCATATCTCATCAAATACTACATCCAAAACTAACCTGTAGCTTAGCAATAAGGGTCCTTATATGGTTATATATGTTCATTAGTCCTTCTTTGGCTAATTTCTATGAAGATGCTTGAGTGGCAGGACTTAATCCTGTGAGTACACCCTGTCTGATAGCATACCACATGTGCTTGTGAAAAGATGGCCACATGCTTGTGCCATCATTTGGCTGGAGGTACAGAATGCTGAATGAGACAGACCTCGCAAATCTTCCTCGTTCCTACAAGTTCACTAGAGGATCAGGCCACATCTGTTGTCCTCTAGAGAGCTGGCATTTTTTCCCTAAGTCTTCTCAAACACAACCCAATGGCCCTGATGCTTAATACCCACTACTCCACTATGCACATGTAATAGTACTATTAAAACCCTCCTTATTTCATTGTGAATCCATAGAAAATAGCTTGTTTACCTTTTCACCACCTGGTAGATATAATCAAACATACAATAAAATAATCCCCTATTACTAATAAAAGCCAAAGCATTCTATTTCATTGTTTAGGCTATTTGGCACCATACTATCTAAATTAAAAATTTATTTTACTTCTACTCTAGCCATTTGCTTCATAATATCTCCTTTACTCAATTGTGGTGTTACTTTTATCACTGAAAATTCTCTCTTTAATCTGGATCTCATGTTTGCTTAAAATCAACAGATAAGGGATGCCCTTCAAATACCCTCTTGTTGTATAGGGGTTCTCTTATCCTTCTGGTCATTTAGTGCATCCAACAATTTGTTGCAAGGAAACCAGAATATTTCAAACCCCTTCTATCTTACAGCTTATGCAGTGTTTGATACTAAATTAATTAGTCCAGGAAAAAGGAGTACATTTCTAGTACCCCTTCTTAGTGTTACATTTTAATAGTCAACACGGTTTACATCTTCCACAGATGGTAAATCAATTTTTTTTTGCCATGTTTTCCTATGCTTTAGAAAAGATTAAAAAAAAAACAAATGCTGGCACTCTCCTCCACCGGCAATCCACTTAGCTACCTGACATACAATTGACCTCGGATCTCCAAGACACAGATTCAGGTGGTGCTCAGCTCAAAAATCAGGCCATACAAAGGTCTAACTAAGAAAAGGCGGCAGTATTCCCCATCCATAAAAGGCATCTTTATTACAAAAACATCAGACACGGTCACATTATAGACTCTGGGGGGGGGGGAACTACAAGGCAATGGCCGTTTCCCATGTAGCAACGCTTCATTAAGGCCTCTGGCCTTTTCCTATGATTTATGTTATAATCTAGTTCTGCCCCCAACTGTGTCAACTTGTATTTGGGGAAGTGTGAAAATAAAATCATCTTCCTATGGAGGTTAGCTGAAGGAGGTTTGGTGCTCTGACATCAATTAATAGACTATGTAATTTTTATGTGGGATGGTGAACAGTCATTATTGGATGATTTCCAGAAAGAAATTAGTAATAATGATTTTCATCTTAGCTTTACCCCAAACATAAATCTATCAAGCCAGTAAATTCTAATACCTAATGAAAGATGCAAAGAACTGGAGGTGGTGGTGGTGGTGAAAGGTTCTCTTTAAGCAGAACATGTAAAGGAAGATATGTTGAGAATTTCAAGGAAAATTAAAAAAACCATACTGGAAACAAAATATGAATTCCAACGCTATATAATAAAAGGGACATTTTTATATAGCAACACTGGCCCATCTTTTATGCCAAGATAAGTGTCAGAATCCAGATGTATTCTTCTAATCTACCACCAGTGGCCGCTGTTTCACTCACTATTGGACTACCACTCCTCACCACTGGAGGCTGCAGTGCTTGTCTTAGGATCTGGGCTTAACAAAAATGGCCAATGTGTGTTGTTATGAAGCCATCTTGTTTCCTGTTTGGGCCTACTGATACCCATGAGGCAATACAATCATTGCTTGAGTATTGTGGTTTGTTCCAGTCTCCTGCTCCTCAGAACTGTCTTTCCCACACTGTTTCTACCCTTTACTGATTTATCCTTGCGATCTACACTTCAAGCCACACCCCGGACTACAACTCTGCTATACCTAACTGCACCTGGCCTTTTCCATCTGGCTACCGGATTCCAGCTGTGCATACCAGTATCGTAACAATGAGAGTTGAAAAATCCAAATTGTGTTTTCTAAAGCTTGTTTTTTCAGTGTCCTGCATCTGAACATACACAAAGAGGGAGGATAAGGGAGGATACATAAGTATATGTACCACAGTGTGAACAAAGTGGGAAAATATGGCATTTAATTTTGTCAGTAATAAATAGGGAAATCTTTACTCACATAAGACTTACAATATTTAACTTTAACACCTTCGCAACACATGATCTACCTGTAATGTCAGTGTTGCTAAGGAAGTATGGAGAGGGCTCATCTACTGGCCGGTACCGGCTGTATTATACAGCAGAAACTTGCCACTAACAGCCGTGATTAATTGCGTCTAAGGCACCTAAATAGCAGCGGTACGTGGACACCACCATATGACAACCAATCTCCGCCAGGGCCTAACTAGTAAAGACTGGGCCCCACAGCAAACTTTTGATGCCCCATTCATAATAAACTAAAATGTCCCAAAGTGGCCCCTTCACACAGTACAATGTGCCATAGCGTACCCTGCACACAGTATATTGTCTCATAGCGGCCCCTGCACGCAGTATTATGTTCCATAGCAGCCTCCATACAGTATAGTGTCTTATAGTTACCCCTCCACACAGTATTATGTCCCATAGTGGCCCTTGCATACAGTATTATGTCCCATTGTGGCACCAACAGTGTTCAGCAGAACCCAAAATTTTTGGGTTACACCACCCATGAACTATTATACAGTGGGTACAGAAAGTATTCAGACCTCTTTAAATTTTTCACTCTGTTTCATTGCAGCCATTTGCTAAAAGCAAAAAAGTTCATTTTATTTCTCATTAATGTACACTCAGCACCCCATCTTGACAGAAAAAAAAACAAAAATGTAGATAATTTTGCAAATTTATTAAAAAGAAAAACTGAAATATCACATGGTCATAAGTATTCAGACCCTTTGCTCTGACACTCATATTTAACTCACATGCTGTCCATTTCCTTCTGATCCTCCTTGAGATGGTTCTACTCCTTCATTGGAGTCCAGCTGTGTTTAATTAAACTGATTGGACTTGCTTAGGAAAGGCACACACCTGTCTATATAAGACCTCACAGCTCATAGTGCATGTCAGAGCAAATGAGAATCATGAGGTCAAAGGGACTGTCCAACTTGCTCAGAAACAGAATTGTGGCAAGGCACAGATCTGGCCAAGGTTATAAAAGAATTTCTGCAGCACTCAAGGTTCCTAAGAACGCAGTGGCCTCCATAATCCTTAAATGGAAGAAGTTTGGGACGACCAGAACTCTTCCTAGACCTGCTAAACTGAGCAATCGTGGGAGAAGAGCCTTGGTGAGAGAGGTAAAGAAGAACCCAAAGATCACTGTGGCTGAGCTCCAGAGATGCAGTAGGGAGATGGGAGAAAGTTTCACAAAGTCAACTATCACTGCAGCCCTCCACCAGTCGGGGCCCGAAGGAAGCCTCTCCTCAGTGCATGACATATGAAAGCCCGCATAGAGTTTGCCAAAAAACATATGAAGGACTCGCAGACTATGAGAAATTAGATTTTCTGGTCTGAGGAGACGAAGATTGAACTTTTTGCCTTTAATTCTAAGCGGTATGTGTGGAGAAAACCAGGCACTGCTCATCACCTGCCCAATACAATCCCAACAGTAAAACATGGTGGTGGCAGCATCATGCTATGGGGGTGTTTTTCAGCTGCAGGGACAGGACGACTGGTTGCAATTGAAGGAAAGATGAATGCAGGCAAGTACAGAGATATCATTGAAGAAAACCTCTTCCAGAGTGCTCTGGACCTCAGACTGGGCCGAAGATTCACCTTCCAACAAGACAATGACCCTTAGCACACAGCTAAAATAACAAAGGAGTGGCTTCGGAACAACTCTGTGACCATTCCTGACTGGCCCAGCCAGAGCCCTGACCTCAACCCAATTGAGGATCTCTGGAGAGACCTGAAAATGGCTGTCCACCAACATTCACCATCCAACCTGACGGAACTGGAGAGGATCTGCAAGGAAGAATGGCAGAGGATCCCCAAATCCAGATGTGAAAAACTTGTTGCATCATTCCCAAGAAGACTCATGGCTGTACTAGCTCAAAAGGGTGCTTCTACTCCATACTGAGCAAAGGGTCTGAATACTTATGACCATGTGATATTTCAGTTTTTCTTTTTTAATAAATTTGCAAAAATATCTACATTTCTGTTTTTTTCTGTCAAGATGGGGTGCTGATTGTACATCAATGAGAAATAAAATGAACTTTTTTGCTTTTAGCAAATGGCTGCAATGAAACAGAGTGAAAAATTTAAAGGGGTCTGAATACGTTCCGTACCAACTGTACTCTGGGGTCTTTTCAGACCCCAGAGTATAATGATCAGAGGCCCGGGGAGGTGACAAACATAAAAACCAGTGGTACTCTCCTCTCCTCTCCTGGGCTCCGTTATGTTTAACTCAGAGCTTTCCTTCACCCCCATATCCAATCACTTGCACGCTCATATCATCTCTACCTTAAAAACATCTCCAGAATCCGGCCTTTCCATAGCACAGAAAGATTAAAAATCCTTATTGTCGCTCTGATTCACTCTCAACTTGGACTACTGTAACTCCTACTAATCAGTCTTCCCCTTACTACTACTGTAAATTCTGTCCCCTACAATCTATTCTGAATTCAGCAGCCAGGCTATCCATCTAAACTCTACATCAATGAGTCCAGTCTGTGTCAGTCACTACATTGGCTGCCTATTCAATACACAATACAAATATAAAACTTATCTCCAGGGTAGGTTTTAGATATAGTGTTGCCCTGGGAAAACTTAAAAGCGGGGCCCCAAATGCTGACATACTAACACCATCATCATAGTCTATCACTTCTCTAGTCAGTGCTGCACTTCCAGCGACATTGATATAGTCTTAAAAGATCAGGAGAATACAAAAAAATATATATATATATTTAGTCAGCCACCAATTGTGCAAGTTCTCCCACTTAAAAAAAAATGAGAGAGGCCTGTAATTGACATCATAGGTAGACCTCCACTATGAGAGACAAAATGAGGAGACAAATCCAGAAAATCACATTGTCTGATTTTTAATGAATTTATTTGCAAATTATGGTGGAAAATAAGGATTTGGTCAATAACAAAAGTTCATCTCAATACTTTGTTATATATCCTTTGTTGGCAATGACAGAGGTCAAACGTTTTCTGTAAGTCTTCACAAGGTTGGCACACACTGTTGCTGGTATGTTGGCCCATTCCTCCATGCAGATCTCTAGAGCAGTGATGTTTTGGGGCTGTTGCTGGGCAACACGGACTTTCACAGTAGGTATGGTGTTCTTTGGATGCAACTCAGCAATCACTCTCCTACAAACACGACAAGTTGTGTTTCTACCAAACAGTTCTATTTTGGTTTCATCTGACCATATGACATTCTCCCAGTACTCTTCTGGAACATCCAAATGTTCTCTAGCAAACTTCAGACGGGCCCGGATATGTACTGGCTTAAGCAGGGGGATGCGTCTGGCAATGCAGGATCTGAGTCCCTGGTGGCGTAGTGTGTTATTGTCGGTAGCCTTTGTTACGTTAGTCCCAACTTTCTGCAGGTCATTCACTTGGTCCCCCCATGTGGTTCTGGGATTTTTGCTCACCGTTCTTGTGATCATTCTGATCCCACGGGGTGAGATCTTGCGTGGAGCCCCTGATTGAGGGGAGATTGTGGTCTTGTATGTCTTCCATTTTCTAATTATTGCTCCCACAGTTGATTTCTTTACACCAAGCTGCTTGCCTATTGCAGATTCAGTCTTCACAGCCTGATGCAAGTCTACAATTTTGTTTCTGGTGCCCTTCCACAGCTCTTTGGTCTTCACCATAGTGGAGTTTGGAGTGTGACTGTTTGAGGTTGTGGACAGCTGTCTTTTATACTGATAACAATGTCAAACAGGTGCTATTACTACAGGTAATGAGTGGAGGACAGAGGAGCCTCTTAAAAAAAGAAGTTACAGGTCTGTGAGAGCCAGAAATCTTGCTTGTTTGTAGGTGACCAAATACTTATTTTCCACCATAATTTGCAAATAAATTCTTAAAAAATCAGACAATGTGATTTTCTAGATATGTTTTCTCATTTTGTCTCTCATAGTTGAGGTCTACCTATGATGTCAATTACAGGCCTCTCTCATCTTTTTAAGTGGGAGAACTTGCACAATTGGTGGCTGACTAAAAACTTTTTTTTCCCACTGTAGGCGAAACCACTATGTGTGCACCGCAGTGTGTGTACTGCTATAGTGTGGAGAATTAATATCACTATACAGACAATTACCAAACAAAAACACACAATATACAGACCACTAATACCAATAATACCTCAATACTAGGCCCAGATAATACACTACCTCCACACTGTGACTAACTCCATTACACTACATAGTGATGCAAAGACAGTAGTCGTGCACTACATAATATTGTATCCTAATAAACATCAGATCAATGAAAGGGTTTTTACGGCCCTAAATTGATTTTTTTACACTGATAACCTACTGTATACACAGGACAGGTCATCAGTATGTGATCTGTCAAGATTTGTACCCAGAGGCCGCTAGAACAGTTGCTGATGTCCTATCCGGTGGACAGATCACATGCTGATGTCCTATCCGGTGGACAGGTCATCAAAACCAAAAACAGTGTGCGGCTGGAAAACTCCTTTAAAATAGTGAATTAATAATACCCTTTTCTGCCCCCAGTAATAACAACCCCCTTTGTATCGCCTTATGAGTTATTATAGTGCCCCCTTATAAATAATAGTTTCCATAGCCTCATTAATAGTATAATAGTCCCTCCTTATTAAATATAATTCCCCAGCTGGCCTTATTAATATTTGCTCCTTATGAATAGCCCCCCCCCCCTTATATATAATAGTTCCCCCAATAATAATAAAAATTATATATTCCCCCTTTATTAATAATAGTCCCCCCACTGACTTTATTAATAGTTCCTCCTTCTAAATATATATAAGGGAGAGCTATTAATAATAATGTTGGGGGAACTATTATTATTATTATTATTATTATTATTATTATTATGTGGGAGGGGGGTTCCCCCAGCCTTATTATTAATAAGTATTCCTTCTAAATAGCTCTTCCTTATTAATAATGGTTCCCATAGATTTATTAATAATAGTTACTCCTTATAAATAAATATATATTGGGATGGGGTAAATAATGTTTAGGCTGGGCTTATCAGTGATAGTGCCCTCTTATTTCATAGAAAATAATAAAACTTACTTACCTTACCACGCTCCCCCGCTGAGTCCTGCTACTAAAGTCTCTCCCTGCTACTGAACTCCACAGCTAAGGATACAGAGAGAGAGAAGGGACAAACTACAAAGACAAACACAATATCACAGATACATGTCAGTGAATTAAACCAAGTCCTGGGACATGACACTCCCCGCCTGAAATCTTTAGATTTCACTGAAAACAAACATTAAATAATTTGCCAACACCTCCACCAACCCACACTGTAATCCACAAGAATATATGTTAGAAATACGACACGGTTTTAGTTCATGGAAAGAAGCTCCCCGCCATGAGCTGTGAATGGTGTCCTTATCTTCTTTTATGTGACGTCTCCTCTTGGAAGAAGAAGCACCAGTTCATTAATTGGGCGGAAGAAAACTCGCACTGAGCCTCCCTTGGTTACCTTGACCTCCACTTTCCGAGTCTTCCCGTCATCACTAGGGACAACTTTAGTGATGAGACCTATAGGCCATTCATTCCGATGGACTTCTTTATCCCTTAGAAGGACGAGGTCACCCACCTGGAGATTAGGTTTTGAGGTCTGCCATTTGTGACGGCTCTGTAGCATGTGGAGGTATTCTGTTTTCCAGCGGTGCCAGAACACATTGGATAGGTGTTGAACTTGTTTCCATTGGCGTCTGTAAATGTCACTGTGATCTAAGGTACGTGGAGAGGTAGCAGCAGTACCAATTTTCTCAGTAAGAAGCGTTGCTGGGGTTAAGATAATTGGAGATTCAGGGTTCGAAGATACTGGAACAAGTGGCCTTGCATTGATTATCGCAGACACTTCAGCAAGAAAGGTTACTAATGTCTCATGGGTAAGCAATGTCGACTTGTGGTCCATCAACATAGAGTCAAGGATTCTGCGTGTGATCCCAATCATATGTTCCCAGGAACCTCCCATATGGAATGAATGTGGAGGGTTAAATGTCCAAGTTCACCCATTGTTGGATAAGAAGTTGTCTAACTGCAGTTCTTTGCAGGCTCCAACGAAGTTAGTGCCACAGTCAGACCTCAGTTGTTTGGCAGGTCCACGAATGGAGAAGAATCTTCGGAGGGCGTTGATAAAGCAAGATGAATCCATGGATTCAATTACTTCAATGTGTACTGCTCGAATGCTGAGACAGGTGAACAGCACAGCCCACCGTTTACTGTTTGCAGCTCCATCACGGGTTCTTCGTGTGATAACTGACCATGAACCAAAGACGTCCAACACAATGTAAGTAAAGGGCGGATCAGTACTTAGACGGTCTGGAGGAGGGTATGCCATTTGCTGCTGTTGGTGCCTTCCCCTTAACTTGTGGCACTTAACACATTTATGGATCACGGAGGAGATGTGTCTCTTCATTCCCACAATCCAGAAACAGGCTGACCTGATGGCACCTTCAGTAAACTGTCTTCCTTGGTGCTGTACCTTCTTGTGGTAATGTCGGATCAGCAGAGCAGAAATGTAATGTCCACCTGGAATGATCACTGGGTTCTGTTCCTTGCTACACAAGTCAGACTTTCCAATCCGGCCGCCCACTCTCAATAATTTGTGGTGGTCGATTACGGGGTTTAGTTTGTAAAGTGCAGTGTTCCTGGACAGATCGATGCTCCGTGAGATACTGTCAATCTCTTGATGATATACCTCTTGTTGAACACTCCAGATGATAACTTGCTCAGCGTGTTCAATGTCCGCTGCGGTAGGGTGTTTCGTACACATATGCCAGCCATGACACTCCGTTGATCTGTCCTTCGCAAAGCACTGAGCGATGTGAAACAGTCGGGCGACAGCTCTCACAATGGATGTCAGGTTGAGAAACGTTCAAAGCGATGTGGCTTCAGCTTCGCCTTTGGAATCACAGAAGTGTAGAGTGTGGAGGTCATAGGCCTGATTTCCTTGTCAGACTCGAGATCCACTAAATCGTAGACAGCATTGTTAGGAGTCGAGCAGGGATCTTCATACAGGTAACTTGGAGGCGACAGCCACATATGGTCTAGAAGGTGTCCTGTCAGTGCAGGCCTTGTACCACGGTCAGCTGGGTTAAGTTGTGTGGAGACATAATGCCACTGATCAGGGGTAGAGAAACTTCGGATACATTCCACTCTGTTTCCAACATACACATAAAATTGTCTTGTTTGATTGTGTATATAGCCAAGGACAACTCTGCTATCAGTGTAGAATGTAAATGAATCAATGGCAATGTCCATTTCATCTCTTATTGCTTCAGCAATTTCTACTGCAAGCACAGCTGCACAAGGTTCGAGTCGTGGAACGGAGTGTGCAGGTTTTGGGGTCAGTTTGGCCTTACCTAGAACAAATCCACAGTGTAGCTCATGATTGGCTCCTAATGTCCTCAGATAGACCACTGCAGCTATAGCTTCCACTGACGCATCAGAGAAGATGTGGATTTCCTTCCTTACTGCCGCTGAAAGGGAGCTGGGTATATAACAACGTGGAACCTGGAGTTGTTCCAATACTTGCAAAGAGCTTTTCCATTTTTCCCACCTTTGTTGTTTCTCAGCAAGCAGTGGAGTGTCCCAGTCCATGTTCCCAGTGGTAAGCTGTCTTAGTAGTAGGTTGCCTTGAATGGTGATGGGAGCAATGAAACCAAGAGGATCATAAGTGCTGTTCACAACAGATAAAACTCCTCGTTTGGTGAAAGGTTTGTCACAAGAAGACACTTGGAATGTGAATGTGTCTTGTTCAGTGTTCCATAGCAATCCTAGGCTGCGTTGCATAGGAGGAGTATCAGAACTGAGATCCTTCAAGTTGATTGCATGATCAGAGGGAAATGCCTTCATTACCTCCATATTGTTGGAGATGATTTTGTGAAGTCTGAGGTTAGCTACAGACAGCATTTCCTGTGTTCTAGAGAGGAGATCAGTCACTTCTTCACTTGCAGGTAAGAATTTAAGACCATCATCAACATAGAAGTTCCTCTCAACAAACTGACGAGCATCAGAGCCATACTCTTTCTCACCTTCATGGGCGGTCCTGCAGGAGATGGGCTATTGCCAAAGACATGTACCTTCATCCAGTAATCTATGACTTCATTGTTGACATCATTGTCCTTATGCCATAGGAACCTGAGATAGTTTCTGTCATCATCCTTAACAATGAAGCAATGAAACATCTGTTGGATGTCGGCCATCACTGCAACAGGTTCCTGTCTGAAACGGATTAAGACTCCTATGAGGCTATTGTTTAGGTTAGGACCAGTGAGGAGCAGGTTGTTGAGAGAGACACCTTCATACTGAACGCTAGAATCGAACATGACCCTGATTTGGTCAGGTTTGCGAGGGTGATACACGCCAAACGATGGAAGGTACCAGAATTCTTCTCCTTCCTTTAGTGGAGGTGCAGGTTCTGCATGATCTCTCTCAAATATCTTCTGCATGAAACCTACAAAGTGTTTCTCCATCTCTGGTTTCGTTTTGAGGGTACGTTTTAAAGAGGAAAATCTAGAAACTGCTTGCTTCAGATTCGTTGATAGTTTTGATCTCGGGGAGCGGAAAGGTAAAGGTGCTACCCAGCTGTTGGAATCATCTTGAATGAATTCCTTGTTCATAAGTTTGAGAAATCAGCTATAGCCGGTGCCAGCTTGTTGTCATCACTTGTATTGAACACTGTTAATCCAAGGGTGTCGTCCCCAGGCAGGAAAGTATTCACGTTGTCTCAGTGATTATGCAGCCACTTACTGTTGCTTATCTTATCTTTCACTTGGTAGTGAAGTGGACATGGCTGAAAACAAGTGCTGCGACCATTTGGTAACATATGCATATTCAATGAAGAAATATTGGTGGGCCTTTTCATCCTACCTATGCAGACGTTGTCAATGATAGCCCATCCTAGATCGAGGCGCTGGGCAAATTGTGCATCATGTGGTCCATTAATTTGCTGGTGTATTTTGTGCAGTCTGAGAATGTCTCTACCTAGCAGAACTAGAATGTCTGCATTTTTGTCAAGGGATGGTATTTCACTGGCTATAGCCCTTAGATGAGGGTGATGGAAATCCGCCTCTGGTGTGGGTATCTCTTCTCTGTTTGATGGTATATGGTTGCACTCAACAAGTGTGGGCATAGGTATCTCCAGATTGCCCTTGAGAGAAGCTATTACGAGACCACTGTCCCTTCTTCCAGAAACCTCTGATATGCCACTACAAATACCTAAGGTATACGGATAAGTATCACCCTTTAAGTTAAACAGATCAAAGAGTTCTGACTTTGCAAGTGAGTGGTTGCTCTGGTCGTCGAAGATGGCGTACACCCTCAGAGCCCTTTCTGGTTGGCCTTTGGGGTATATATTGACTAGGCATATCCTTGCATAGGACTTGTCACAAAGGTCTTTTCCGCAGACTTCTGAACATGAGGAAGATACTGTGGTAGTATTTGCTGCTTGATCTGTGTTCTCCCCGCCATGCTTAGTTGGGGAAGGGGAACCTCTAGGTGGTGTGGCACTAGGCTGGGATGGATGAAGAGCTTGTACATGGTCGTCACTGCCACACTCTACACACTTAATAGCAATTTTACAGTCTCTAGCAACATGTTCAGTAGAGGCAAAACATTTGAAACATATCCCTAGTTTCTTTAGAAGCTCTCTATGTTCCTGGATTGGTTTCCTCCTGAAGCCAATACACTTCTTGAGGGGATGAGGCTTCTTGTGACTAGGACACAGACGGTTAGGATTTCCTACCTTTTCGTCTTGGTTGTTGTTGCAACTGCTTTCTTCTGGTGCTGATGTAGGTGTAGGAAGAATATCAGTCTTTTTCACCGAAACTGGGCCTCTGCGGTTTCTGTAGTTAGAATGTGAGCTGTCATACTTAATAGGAGGTGAACCAGGAACACTGGGATCCCCATAGGAAAAGCTTGGGTCATTCTTGGATTCTGCAATGTTCTTAATAAACTCACAGAAGTAGGAAAATGGAGGAAAGGAGACACGATTCTCATTTTTGTATCTTGACCCAACTGTGGTCCACCTTTCTTGAATATTATATGGCAACTTGGAGACGATCGGGTTTACCCCACGAGCAGTATCCAGGTAACTGAGGCCCGGTAGGAGATTGTCCGCCTTAGCCAGTAGGAGCTCCATGAGTAGGTCACTAAGTTCTTGAAATTTCTGATGATCCTTACCAGATATCTTTGGAAACCCTTGCAATCGTTTGAACAGAGCATTCTCTATTGCTTCAGGACTGCCATAGGTTTTCTCCAGTCTTTCCCAAGCAGCAGTAAGGCCTGCTGTGGGGTTGTAAATGTGAACGGATCTGAGTCCTTTTAGCACGTTCTGCAGACTGTGGGCCAAGCCACCGGATAAGCAAGTCTAGTTCTTCAGCTGCAGTAATGCCAAGGTCACTAATTGCAGTTTTGAAGGCACATTTCCAGCCTCTGTAGTTCTCAGGTTGGTCATCGAACCTTGTGAGTCCAGTCTTAGTAAGCTCACGGCGAACCATGTACCTTGCAAACTCTGACATGTCTGTTCTCTCTGACTTTAAATATTGAGTTGCTGGCTGAGTAGCGGTGATTACGTTGTTAAAGGGGTTCTGGTTAACAGAGGTAGGTAGAAATGGGGCTGCGTAGGCATTCAGCCTAGGAGCTAGCTTAAAGTCCATAGGTTTAGCCACAAATGGATGTGAAACTGGACGGTTGGCTGCAGTCTGGTGGTATGGTGGCACGTTGGTGTTTACCTGAGTATCAGCATATTGCATTTGCTGAGGTGTAAGGCTTTGGGGATCCATGAAGGAAGAAGAAACTGGATGCTGGACAGGCAGGGCATTGTACTGACCTTGAATGCGGTGTGCTGCAGAAGATACTGTGCCCTGTCGCTCTGGAGAAATGTCATCCCTGACAGGAACATTTGTGGCAAATAGGGATTCACTATTTTGGCTTAGTACATAGTCTCTTGTGCGCTTGAGGGGATCCTCTGCTTCCACATCACACAAACTGGTGCTGTTGCTTTCACTTCCACTGATGGCCTGTTCTAAAATGCTTAACCTTGCCATGGTTGCAGCGTGCTCATATGCTCATACTGTTTCTCTAGAGCTTCTAGTTCTGCCTTTTTTGAGCTGCATTAGCTTCCATCTCTGCTTTCTGTTGTGCAAAGGCCGCCTGTATCTTAGTAGCTTCCGCCTCTGCACGTGCTTTTATAAGTTGCTCACTGAGTGTGGAAGATTTTGAGGAACATGACTTAGATGTACGCTTTGAACGCTTGGTAGACTCAGAAACATGGGATGCCATTTCCTGCAGTTGCGCAATTCTTGTCTCTGTCCTTAACTTAGTTTCATATACTAAGCTGTCTCGTTCTGAATTGAGATGCTGGAAGCTTTGCAATTCAGCTATTGAATCGTCTGTATGTAGTTTTTTCAATATGCTTTCATAGTCCTCAGCATTCTTTTTATAATGTCCATGCATAGCACAAAGCTGTCGCAGAGCTCCCTCTAGTGGTGATACATGGTATGCAGGCAAGCACATGGCAGACATCTTAGTCTGTATTTTCTGCCACCATTTTGAGAGTTCACAGGAAAGTTCATGCTTTAAACATTCTAGATTGTCTCTAATTTTCCACGTAAGTTTAATTGAGCGTCTAGCCTTCTCACTGGGCTGCAGACTGATGTCCATGCTACCTTGTGCTTCAGGGTGCCCTTCAGCCATGATGCAACACAAATAGGATAAATTTAACTTTGCTGGAGTGAGATGGCTGCTTGCTAGAATCTTCTATGCTGAGGGGGTCTGAGCTGCAGATGCAAATTACGCAATGCTGATTCCTTCTGGCTTGCAGGTAACTTGCTGTGACTGACTATGTCAGAAGTTGGTGAACTGTCTTACAGCCGTATCTGGCAGTCTTTATGCATCATTTTTCACTGTTCTGACTCAATAGCTTGGCTGCAAATGTGAGGTTGTGAGAGTGTCCTGTAGTCTCTATGCTAACCAGCAATTTACACCAAGAAATATTTATCAGATAGTGTTCAACTCAACTGAGGAGGCGTAGATAAGATTCCAGATGCTTTAATCCAGGTAAATCTTATAAAACCTCATACAGCAGTAGATGAAAAATGATGATGAATTACCAGGAGCTGAGCAGACATGTTGCTTACAAAGAAGTAAAACTAAACAGAGGGAGAGGGGAGGAGCTACAGCATCACAGCTAAGGATACAGAGAGAGAGAAGGGACAAACTACAAAGACAAACACAGTATCACAGATACATGTCAGTGAATTAAACCAAGTCCCGGGACATGACAGTGCCGCCGACCCGTTTCTGCTACTAGTAGAGCAGAAAGCCACAGAAAGCCTCAGCACTTCATAGTGCTTAATACCTTGAGCATAGTGCTATCATTTGTTGAGAGAATGGCCGCTTGTTTTGATGAAAAACTAACTTTTTATTTCAATGTATGCATTGGGGTCATTTTCTGGGGTGACCGAGCATCATAGCGAGATGTTCCTCTTGCTTGATACCAGTCAATGCAACAATGACAGCTCCTAAGTCCCAGAGCCATCTAGTGTGAGGTGCTGTACTGCACATGCACACCTCATGTCATCTACACCAGAAAGTGAAGAAACACAGCTTCAGTTAACATAGACTGGGCGGACTAGTGATGTGCGCCTTCACTTCCAGAACTACATTATATGAGGCATGCAGTACAGCTCCTTACACTAGGAAGCTCCAGGATTATGAATAGGAATTTGGAATAAGTAAAATTTTTTCACAGTGGCTCAGTGGTGAGCACTGCAGCCTTGCAGCACTGGAATCCTGGGTTCGAATCCTGCCATGGACAGCAAGGAGTTTGTATGTTCTCCCTGTGTCTGTGTGGGTTTCCTCCCACACTCCAAAGACATACTGATAGGGAATGTAGATTGGGAGCCCTATATTGGACAGTGACTTACAATATCTGTAAAGTGCTGTGGAATATGATGGCGCTATATAAGCAAAATACATACTAAATATCCCTATAGTGGCTGAATTTCACTCTTACACAAAAAAAGTTTTTCTGGCACCCATGTACGTCACAGTAGCGGACACTGGGACTCAGAGTGAGTGGAAAGTTTGTTGCAGCCACTTGTCAAAAAAAAAAAAAACAAACAACTGGGTTATATAAAGGACACTAAACATATGTTGTTATTGGAAAATCTATAAAGGGTTAATATATTATCTCTTATATATATATATAAAAATGAGTTCCTGTCTGTCTGTCTGTTTGTTCTTTATGCGCGACCAAACGACTGGACCGATCCTCACCAAATTTGGCACACATGTACATCAGGTGTCCGGGAATATTATAGAATGGGTCTCAGCTCTCTTGGACGTACCGTTCCTGAGATACAGTATTCCCAAAAAATGACCAGCATTAGTTTATACAAGCCTGCAAGTCTTTCACTCATATTCCAACTGCCATACACACGGTCACATATCCCTTATCAGCCAATAAGAGCTTGCAGGCGCTTACTCTCCTCAGGCACACAGGTTTCCATAGCAACCAAGCTATGTATGACCTGTATTAGTGAATAGCAATTCACAGGACCTTAAATATTCATTCATATCACGTGTATCAGCCAATATAAGTTCACATTTAATTTACCAGGTTTCCATAACAACACAGCCATAAATATACTGTACCTATAAAGGACTCAGTGGCGTAACTAGCAATGGCAGGGCCCCAAGGCAAACATTTGACATGGGACCCACCCCCCCCCCCCACACAAACTGCATTCCTGCACACACTATTATGCCCCATACTCTCCTCAGGCACACAGGTTTCCATAGCAACCAAGCTATGTATGACCTGTATTCATGAATAGCAGTTCACAGGACCTTAAATATTCAGTCATATCACGTGTATCAGCCAATATAAGTTCACATTTAATTTACCAGGTTTCCTTAACAACACAGCCATAAATAGACTGTACCTATACTGGACTCAGTGGCATAACTAGCAATTGCAGGGCCCCAAGGCGAACATTTGACATGGGACGCCCCCCCCCCCCGGCAACCCCCCCACGCACAAACTGCATTTCTGCACACACTATTATGCCCCATAGTGGCCCCTGCATACACTATTAGGCCCCATAGTGGCCCTTGCACACAGTATTCTGCCCCATAGTGGCCCCTACACACAGTATCATAGTGGCTCCTTCATAAAGTATTATGCGAACTTCCCGCTACTTCTTCAATGTTGGACCAGATGTCACGTGAGCCAGGCATGTATCGCAACGCATTATGACGTCGGACTGGCCCACCGACATCTGGGACGCCACCAAGGAGGCCCGAAGCCTGCTGAATAGACCCCAGAGTATAATGATAGCAGGGTTTGTGGGGTTCACGGCCCACAGGCCTTACTTACCAATCCCCGCTCCTGCTCACAGCCGCCTCTGCAGAAGGTGAAGTGCAGGTGGCCGTGAGCAGGAGTGGGGATCGGTAAGTAAATAGGGCCTGTTACCTGCTGGTGTTAAAAAAAAAAAAAAAAAAACATCAGAGGCCCGCCGGGTCCCCTAATGTCCCGGGCCCTGTGGCAGCTGCTACCACTGCTAAACCGGTATTTACGCCACTGACTGGACTGCCATACTGGATTTCAGCATTCTTATAAATTGAAACGTTTTTTAAACTACTCATGTCCCCTGCAGCAAAACGCATGGCTGCTGCTCAAGCTAATGAAAACTCTCAGCAGACCCAAGCCTGTCTCCAATCTGATAAGGTATGTTACAGACAACAGCGAGCTGCTGAAACTCCCCAGCAGACCCAAGCCCGTCTCCAATCTGACAAATCATTGTCAGCCACATGCACACAGCTGCACTCCAGGTTTCAATAACAACCCAGCCATTTTTCTTCACTGCTGTAGGTCAGCTTTAAAGGGGCAGGGCGCTGTGGATGACACTGTTACACAAGGTCACATACACACAGCTTTACTCCAGGTTTTCCATAACAACCGATCGCAGGTTTTTCACTGATATCCAAACTGAGATGCACATGATCACATGACACTTATGGACCAATGGAAAATCGCAGGTTCAGTCTTGACATACACACCATTTTACACCAGGTTTCCATAGCAACCAAGCTATTTATGTCCTGTATGAGTCAATAGCAGTTCGCAGGTCCTTAAATATTCAGTCATATGACGTGTATTAGCCAATGTAAGTTCACATTTCATTTACCAGGTTTCCATAGCAACACAGCCATAAATAGACTATACCTATACTGGACTGCCATACTGGATGTCAAGTGCAAAAATGGCCAATTCTTATGGGGTCACTACACAAACAAAAAATGAAATATACCCGTGCGAAGCCGGGTCCTTCCTCTAGTCTCTTATATATATAAAAATGAGTTTCTGTCTGTCTGTTCTTTATGCGCGACCAAACGACTGGAGCGATCCTCACCAAATTTGGCACACATGTACATCAGGTGTCCAGGAATATTTTAGACTGGGTCTCAGCTCTCTTGAATGTACCATTCCTGATATACAGTATTCCCAAAAAAAGACTAACATTAGTTAATACAAGCCTGCAAGTCTTTCACTCATATTCCAACTGCCATACACACGGTCACATGTCCCTTATCAGCCAATAAGAGCTTGCAGGCGCTTAGTCTCCTCAGGCACACAGGTTTCCATAGCAACCAAGCTATTTATGACCTGTATTAGTCAATAGCAGTTCGCAGGTCCTTAAATATTCAGTCATATCACGTGTATCAGCCAATATAAGTTCACATTTCATTTACCAGGTTTCCATAGCAACACAGCCATAAATAGACTATACCTATACTGGACTGCCATACTGGATGTCAAGTGCAAAACTGGCCAATTCTTTCTTATGGGGTCACTACACAAACAAAAAATGAAATATACCCGTGCGAAGCCGGGTCCTTCTGCTAGTATATTATAAAATTATAAATGGATCACAGCAGACGTTAAGTCATTGTATAACTCTACTCCCCATGATCTTGCCTTACTGGTAATGGATCTGGTTTATGTGGATGTACAGTTATAACACAGACTATGACCTCATAGTGCATCCAAGTTGAGGTCGATTTTGCTGCGGAATGCAGTCGGATGACAATCGGAGTGACATCCGAGTGCCATCAGAGTGCATTCCATACTTATCTCTATGGTGACATCCGATCTATTCTATTCTGATGAAACGGAGCAGGATAGGACCTACTTTATTTTCATCAAAACAGAACGGACCTTCAGACGTGTGCATGAAGCCTTACTCCGGAATTTATTTTGGTGTCAGTTGAATCTCTTTTGCCACAATTTTATTTTTGATGGACAATTCTACAGACAAGAAATAGAGCTACAATGGACTTCACATTTTCTCCATTTCTTGGATTTAGGACCTCAGTTGAAGGGTCAATTCTCAACTTAATCAAATGACTGTGTATAAAAAGAATATGTTAGAGAGGAATAGTCTCTCAAAAGCAGCACTGTGGCTCAATGGTAAGCACTGTTGCCTTACACCCAAGGTTCAAATCGAGATTGTATGTTCTCCTCGTGTGTGTGCGTTTCCTAAGAGTACTCTGGTTTACTCCCACACTCCAAATACATACTGATGTGAATGCTGACAATATATGTAAAGGAATGTTGGCACTATATAAGTCAGTAAAATAAATAGAAGCAAAGATGGCCAGAGGTTCACCAATCTGAAAAACGGTGTCTAAAAATAATGGAACAAAGTAAGAAGTTCAAGAAATAAAATTACAGAGTCTTATATGTATCCACTCATTAACTGTATATATCATCAAAATATTCAGAGAATATCAAGAAATTCACATGGTTTGTTTGTGATCTACCAGCCTTCAGTTAGCACTGCATTAAAAACAGGCTTGAAACTCCCCTTCCAGTCAGTGTCGGACTGGGATGTCTAGGGCCCACCAGTGGAATTGTTTCTAGGGGCCCACCATCAGGATCCCTGCAGATCAGCGGTACCGAGACAGGGCGGCTAAAGGTAATAACATGCCGGGAGCCATGCTGCTCACCTGCCATAACATGTGCACCACTTCACTATCTAAACCTACTGCTACATCTTGTATGGCAAGTGAACAGCGTGGCTCCTAGAATTGTTACCTTTACCTGTAGCCGCATTGTCCTGGCAAAGCTGATCTGCAGAGGTCCGGGCTGTTGTATCATCGTAGATGTAAATATTGATGGCCTATCCTAAGGAGAGGTCATCAATATTAGGAAGATGGATAAATCCTTTAAAGAGGTTGTCGAAGGAATTGGAGCAACCCATGTAGCTGGCGGGAGGTGTAAAGTAAAAAATAAGTAAATTAAAAAGCATACTCACCTGTCCCCGGCGCTCCCTTGTCCGCTGCCAGTGTCCATTCAGTCTCATGCCGGCGACTCCTTGCTGGGAGTCCTGCACCTCATGTGATCGCTAAGACCAATTAGGTACAGGATTTCCAGAAATGAGGCGCCGCCATGAGATCGAACAGACACAGGCAGGGGAACACGGGTGCTGGGGACAGGTGAGTATTCTTTTTTTTTAAATTTTCTTATTTTTACACCTCCCTGGCGGCCGACACAGTGGTCGCTCCAGTTTATGGACAACCTCTGGGCCAAATTTTTCTATGGTCACTTCACTGGTCCCCCCACATAGTGGCCTCTTCACTGGTCCCCCATACTGTATGGGGAATAGTGATGGGGTCATTATATTGTGTGGGAGCAGTGATGGGGGCTAACATCCTGTGGGGGGGACATTAAACTGTGTGGGGCATATTAAAGGGGTTGTCCAGGGTTAATCTTTTTTAAGGCCTATGCTCAGGATAGGCCATAAATACCTGATCGGTAGGGGGCTGACACACGGCCCCATCAGCTGTTCGGAGCCACTTCCGGAGCCCATTCTGTACACAACACAGGGCCGGAAGCAGAAAGCTCCATCCGCTGTATAGCAGTCAGACGCCTTCACTGCAGCTCAGCTCCTACTGACTTCAATAAGTGCTGAGATACAGTGAAGGTGCCCAGCCCCTTTACATTGGACAGAGCTTTCTGCTTCTGGCCCTGTATTGTGTACAGTACGGGCATCAGAAGTGGCTCCGAACAGCTGATCGGTCCGGGGTCAACCCCGTACAGATCAGGTATCTATGGCCTATCCTGAGGATAAACCATAACAAATTATGCCTGGACAACCCCTTTAATATACACCCCTAATGCACCACACTTTAAAGAGAGTGTCCAGTATAATTAGGGTGAATCCCCCCTACCCCCCCCCCCAAAAAAAAAACATGCTAAACATACTCACCTGTCTCCGGTGTCCTCCCAGCACGGTACGGTCCTGTAGCTCTGCTGTCTTCTTTTTGCCGGAATTCCTCACTGGCTGTGACGTCCCAGGTCCCTTCCCTTACGCCACTGATTGGCCTCAGGGGTCACATGACGTCACAGGTAGTCACGTGCAGAGGGAACTTGCGCTGGAAGAAAACAACAGAGCTGCAGGACCGAACTGCGCTAGGAGACACTGGGGACAGGAAAGAAAGTTTGTGGGGGGTTTTTTTGTTTTGTTTTTTTCACCTGCCCCGCCGTAATTAAAAAAAAATGAAGGAGCCACTGTATGGAGTATAAGCTCCACAGTGGCCCCCACCCAGTATTATAAGCTCCCCAGTGGCCCCCACCCAGTATTATAAGCTCCACAGTGGCCCCCACCCAGTATTATAAGCTTCACAGTGGCCCCCACCCAGTATTATAAGCTCCACACTGGCCCCCACCCAGTATTATAAGCTCCACAGTGGCCCCCACCCAGTATTATAAGCTCCACAGTGGCCCCCACCCAGTATTATAAGCTCCACAGTGGCCCCCACCCAGTATTATAAGCTCCACAGTGGCCCCCACCCAGTATTATAAGCCCCACAGTGGCCCCCACCCGGTATTATAAGCTCCATAGTGGCCCCACCCAGTATTTCCACAGTGGACCCCACCCAGTATTATAAGCTCCACAGTGGCCCCCACCCAGTATTATAAGCGCCCAACAGCCCCCCTCCGCTCCGCTTCAGTGCTATTATTATACGTTGGGGTCTCCTCAGACCCCAGAGTATAATAATCGGAGGCCCAGGGAAGGTGGCTAAAAATAACAAACATTCATACTCACCTTGCCTTACCTTTCCTTGGCATCCTCGCTCCATCCTGCCGTCTTCAGCGTTTTCAGGCCCTTTTCCGACGACACTGCTGAGGCTTGTGATCGGGCCTCAGCGGTCACATGGGGGCGCACTGACGTCATTATGCGGCCGCACCCCATGTGACCGCTGGGGCCTAATCACAAGCCTCAGTCATGACGGTGGAGCGCCGGAGAGAAGGCTGCACCCAGGAGAGGTGAGAATATGCATTTATTGTTTTCAGTCACCTCCCCTGGGCTGCCATCTATTGGAAAGGGGCCTGCAATATGCCAGGGCCCCTTTCCAATAACAGTATGTATAGCGGTCGGGGAACCAGGCTTTCCCCCGACCGCTATCATAGTAGTCCGGGGCCCCGGCCATCTCCAGCTGGCCACGGGCCACGTACCCTGCCGGGTCCGGTCGCGGTCGCGCCCCCTGTGACCGCGATCGTAACGCCACTAGTCAGGGGCCCGATCGGGATGGTCAGGATCCCGATCGGGCCCCCATGACATGAGGACTAATAGTCGGGGCTCGGGGCCCACCGGTGGATTCACCGGTTCCCCGGTGGGCCAGTCCGACCCTGCTTCCAGTACCTACTTGCTATGTAGAACGTTGGGGGCTGTCACTGCCAGTGGGTGGTTTTTAATTTTTTTGGTTTAACTGTTCTATTTTGTTTGTTGACAATGCTTTTTTCCTATTATACTGTACTGTGATGAACAATTTTTTTTTCTTGTTTCCCAGTGTTGTGTACATACCTTTTACTGGAAAAGTGCAAAAAGTGTATGCTGGATGTTTTTAATAAATACGATCTGATATATTTAGATTTTTAAAAAAAAAGGCATGAATCGGTAATGCAAGTTATTGCATGGACTCAGATCTTTTCTGTGGTGGCAAACCTATGGCACACGTGCCACAGGGGGCACTCAAAGCCCTCTCTGTGGGCATGCGTGCCGTCACCCCAGCCAGTACAGTATCTCCCACACAGTAGAATACACTCAACAGTAGCCTCCACACAGTATATTATACTGTGTGGGGGCAACAATGGAGCAGATTGTACTGTGTGGGGCCAATGTGGAGCAGATTTTACTGTGTGGGGACCTTCACTATTTATATCACACAGTATCTGTTTTATAGCAGACATGATATTATTACAGGCAGTAATAACATTGCACAATCACTAGAAAACAGTTCCTGTGCGATGTAAGTAGCAAACATTAATTGTTTAAAAAGTATACCAAATGCAAACTTTTACCTTTTTCAGTACAAAGTTGTTTGTATCATTTTAAACTCTGTATTTTGTGGGACCGTAAATGTCTGCAGTTGTGGATCCGCACAGTATGAAGATTAAATTCCTGTGTTGGCCCTTTGCAATAAAATTAGTAGGTTTTGGGTTGCAGTTTAGGCACTCTGTCTCTAAAAGGTTCTCCATCACTGATCTAGCGTGTCATCAGCGCACAGTTCAAAAGCCTGCGTATCTGATGGCATAGGGTTGCATTAATGCCTATGGCATAGGCAGCCTATAGATCCTGAAAGGCCCCATCAATGCTGTGCAGTTTTAGAACAACATATCCTGATAATCTCTCTTTCAGGGAAAGCCATTCATATCTCAGTAAGAAATTTCTAAGCTACATACTAAATCCATCACAACATTGCATCACAGAAGAAAAACCTGAACTTTCTTGCCTGTAATCCTAATCTTTCACCAATAGAATACATGTGTTATGAAACAAAATATCTGGCAAAGACGACCCAAAACTGTTGAGCAACTTAAACCCAACATTTTTCTCTCAAAACTACAGCAATTGTCTAACTTCCCAGCTGTTTGCAGTCAGGAGAGCGGTTGCTGCAGAATGGCAGACATTGCCCTGTACAAACTTTTTTGAGATGTGTTGCTGCCATGATTTTTTTTTTTTTTTTTTTTATTCAAATTTTATTGATTTTCAAAAAGACATAAAATACAGTGAAAACAGATAGCTACAACGGCAGTATCAACATTTTATACTGTAGAGAAATGGGAGATCCTCGAGTAGAGGCCAAAGGACAAGAAGAGGAGGGGAAGGGGAGAAGAAAGGAGGAGGAAGGGAAGGAGTGGTGAGAACAAAAACAAACAGAATGAGAGGGAAGAAAGAAGTAGAAGAAAAAAAAAAAAAGGAAGAAGAGGGGGGGGGGGGGATGGGGGCTATACAACAGCAGTATCCGGGTCCAGGACAGGACCCCAGGGGTGCAAGCAATTGAAAATTCTTCATCAGAAAGAGCAATAAAACGCCACAAGGAGCAAAGCCAGAGGGTCAAGAATAGTCCTAAACAGGTTACCCATCAGTTAGCTATAAAAGCCAGAGCATCCCACTGTAGGTCTATAGGGGAGGCACAGGCCCGAAAAGCATCTGCTATTCACCGGTACGTTGGAATTCCATCCAGTAGAACCAGGTCTTGTTAAAAGTTTTAACAGTGTTATGCAGGAAAGAGGTAAGGTTCTCCATATGTATAATCTCATTGACCTTCAATACCCGACAGAGAGGGGGGGGGGGTTCAGTTCGCTTCCAAAACTGTGGGATACCTGCCCGAGCCGCGAGGAATAAAAAATGAAGCAAGGAGCGCTTATAGATATGCATCGGGGACTCACAATGATGGAGGAGGAACAGAGCAGGGCCTAAATGGTGAGAAGTCTCAGTTACTTGAGAAATAATCCTCTTAACCCAGTCCCAGAAGGGGGATAAAGCGCTACAAGACATGAATTTGGTTTTTAATTGTTTTTCAAAAGAAATGGAAAGATGTGTAACATTCAACTTCTAATATGTGTTCTATTTTCAATTGTGAATAAAGTATGGTTATGTTAGATTTCCAACTGATTTGATTTTTGATTTCTTTACATTTCACACATCATTTGAACTCTTGGAATTGGGGTTGTAATCTGAATTTACCATTGAAGATGGCAAGAAATAGCGTGTTTTTTTATTTTTAATATTTAAATAATTTATAGTGATTGTGATAATAAGCAAATCAATACCACTAGGTATTGTTTGCAGGTATAACTGTATTGCATGGCTCACTCATGCTATCCCAGGTGTGTTAAGCATACAATTCCTATTGGAAAAGCAACGTGAAACTGTTCAGGCAGTACCAAGTGGAAGGAGTAAGAACAGAGTGATCAAATGTCTTTATACAAAATGGATCCACATCACTGGGACTGTCTTTTAAAATGTTGAAATAATAAAGTTTTACGATTTTGAAAGGGCTGGATATATGTTTTTTTCTACTGGATTGAACTATCAATATATTAAAATTAGTTATAACTTCAATGTATCTCATTTAAATACACACATATACATACAAATATATGCATCTATACAAGTATGTGTATAACCAACATATTATCTCCTTGTACACAGATTTATACATACACAAGTGACCTCCCTGATCAAGTTGCCAATTTTTTCATCTCTATCTGCCCAGACCACCTTGAAGGCTTCTTTCAGCTATGACTCATTTGTACAAACAATCTTATTATTCTGTTGCTCCCTCATATGCCCCTCTCAGTTCCCTCTACACAATACCAGTTTAACTTTTTCTGCCCAATTAAAAAGTGATCTACACAGTAATAATTTCCCTATTGTTTCCACTATAACATGCCCACTTTAGTGCCTTTCTTTATGGACCACCTAAAGTGATAATCCTGTACCATAATCCTGCCTCTGTACAGTAATACCACCCAGTTTCTTTTCCCCACAAGACAATAATGTTCTGTAAAACACTCTTTCTGCCCAAAAAGTAAAACCACCTATTTCTGTTAGTACTGTCCGGTAGGCATAGGGGCATGATGGGCATAGGGGTTAATTACCCAATATAGAACACTTACTACCTGAAAAATCCCTTCATGTCCTTATCTTGCTGTAGGGCACTCCTTTGTAGGGATTAAAGACCCTCAAATTTGGCCAGATCCTCATGACCCCCACAGCATCCCTATTCTCAGTTACCTTTTCAACCTTTAAGTTGACTCATCTGCAGCTAATGTGTCTTTTACCAAATGCCACCACTGCCTATCCCCCCCCCCCCCACACGAATAAAAAAGACAGCATGGGCCAGTTGACAACTCCTCAACATGCTACAGCATACTGTATGCTAGAAATGGGACAGTCACTGGCTCAGAAAGTCAATCATGTTGTCAATGTTCACAGTACATTACACACTGCTCCCAGGGGTGCAACTAGGAAAGCCTGGGCCCCGTAGCAAACTTTTGGTAGAGAGGAGGCTTAGGCAGGTGAAGGGAGATGACTGTGGGCTTAAAGGGGTTGCCCAGGAATTAGTGGTCTATCCTTAGGACTACAGGCCATTCATTTCTGCCCCCTCCTCCACAAAAGAAGACCCTCCCCCATCCATAGCCTAAATATAGCCGAAACAGTAACCTCCCTCCTCCACACAACATATACTGCAATAGCCCCTCGCATTTATATAGCCTATACAATAATGTCCCTTCTCCTACACACAGCCTATACAGTAAAGGCCCCTCTCTCACAAAATTGATCTAAAATGAAGGATTCTTTACTGTTACAACAGTGAGACAAGTTCAAAGATGGCCTGGATGTCTTTCTCGAACTGAAAAATATTACGGGTTATAGGTTCTAGATTTTGTTAAGGACAAGTTGATCCAGGGTTTTATACTGATTGCCAGATTGGAGTCTGGAAGGAATTTTTTTCCCCTGAAATGGGGCAATTGGCATAAGCCTCATGGGGTTTTCTGCCTTCTTCTGGATTAACACAGTAGCGTTATAGGTTGGACTTGATGGACTGGTGTCTCCACCCAACCTCATCTATTATGTAACTAGTGATGCTGCAGCTGCACTATTAGAGGGCAAGTGAGTAGTGATGCCTGGTAGGGAGATATGGGCAGCGGACCCCCTAATATAGTAGTCCTGCAGCTATATTACTAGAGGGCAAGTGAGTAGTGATGCCAGGTAGGGGGATATGGGCAGCCAAAAGCCTCATAGCAACCACTGTGGCGGTAGATATTCCCCTGATTATATTTTACTGGGAATAGTGAATAGTTCTTTGATCATAGTATTTAATTTCTTACGATTGAGTGACAAAAAGTTAATCAGCACCACTAAACAAGGTATCTGTGTAATGATAACTTCAAAACCAGCCTGCCATAAAACAGTAAGTTTCGGGGACTTTTCAGGAATACAACTCTTTAGAACTCTGCACTGGATTAAACACTTCAGTTTAAAAAGAGCAACAGAACTCTTTGTTCTGCTAGAATCCATCAGTGGGGTTTCTCCTTCAAACTGCCACTCTCTCACAGTGATAGTAAGCAATGACAATGAACGCTTCCATCAATAAAGATGTGAGTACTCTGTGCCTTGTAATGGGCCAAGGAGCAAGTCATTCTTACAAACTTCTACCACTTGTCCAGATTCCCCACCCATATCTTGCTCCAGTGCTAACAGGGTTATGTGTGCAGGTGCTGGAGCTCAGAGTAGAGGCAGGGAGCTGCAAGAGATAAATGCTGTTATCGCCTGTAAGCACCACTAATGCCTAGGCATATGGGGCTGGGGGAACAATTAAACTTTGTGGGGGCAAAAATTAGCTATTATTCTGTGTGTGGGTGCACTAAGGGACTTTACACTGTGTACTGGGTAAAAATGAGCCATTGCGCATTGACTTACTTAGAGATGGGCAAATCACTTTGTCACCAATTGAATTCAACCCGAATATTCCAAATTGTTCGGTTTTCAAAGAAACTGAACAAATGGCAATTCGTCTCAGATGAACTAAAATGGTCACCGCCACATGTTTGAGCAGTAAATACAGAAGAGACATGCGTATATGAGTCACCAACTCACTGTGTGATGTTCTAGTACAACCTAACATCAGCTGACAGCCCTTCAGCCAATAGTGGTAGGTGGACACCTTACAATGCTGATGTCTTATATACAGTATTTAGGATGCTCCAGCGTCACCAGAAGCCAGTTGTTAGCAACCTAGTAATGTACTGGTGGAGTGCAGGATCCATGTTTCATATTACTGAATTATACAGAGCACAGTTCTGAAAAACTTGTAAGCAATAGGAATTTGGTTAGATTCAAGCAATTACACAGGCAGATTAGCAATAGAAATCAATGGAGTGAAGACATTGCTGCTGCAGTTTGAGTTTGAGACTACTGCATTCCTGCTCTAATACAGAATTACAGACAGGCAGGACAGTTAACCCTGTCATTGCTAATCTAATTTTGTTGTGCTGTTGTGCAATAGAGCAGTTTCATCAGTATACATAGTCTTAAAAACATACTTTTAATGACAAAATCTATTAATGAAAAATCCTTTGTCAAGGGCATTTTTGGGAAACAGTTTAAATGTTTTCATTAAATACATAGTAACTGCTGTTCTAACAGCTCAGTGCTGATTCTGACTGCACAAATCTGAAAAAAAAATTTAAGTGGTTTCTTGTTCACCCAATATACAGCCTAGCCTGCGCCAATCACCAAATACACTGTGCTCCTCACCAAATACACAGTATAACTAAGTGGTGTTAATCTAAAAAAAAAAAAAAATATTCAAATAATATCTACAGTATATATACAGTATTTTAGCCTGCTCTAATCTTAAAAAAAAACAAAAAACAAACACACACACACAACCTCTTATTTAATGCTGACTTTTCTTGAAATATTTGTTTGAAAAAAAACAGCAATAGGCCAGTCATCTGGCAGTTGTGAAACTTAAAGGGGTTTTCCCATCTCCCTGTCTCAGCAGCTTTGCCTGCTGTCTCTTTTCACTTCCTGTATTCTTCCACAAGCTGGGGGAGATGGCTTTGACTGTTCGATGAACAGGACACTACGAAGTATCACAATATAGACTTTGCGTTTACCATGAGACATTTATTATGATTACTAGAAATCTAATATAAATGTAGATCAAATAATATGCAGAGTAAATTACAATACACAGGTTTGTATAGAACACTTACCATGCTTCTAGAGAATGGACTCTGTGTTTACATAGAGAGATAACAGACACAGCTCCTGGAACCTTTTATCAGCAAACTGCAATCATCTTAACTGATTGTCTTGCAGGCAGAGCTGTGGATAACAGGGAGAGCACTCACTCACGTTATCCATCCTGCTCATCACATAGGTCATGCTCCATGGAAACTATGTGTAAACAATGGGAGGAATACTTTCACACAGTAGGCAAACAAAGCAGTAAAGTCATGTATTTAGGAAAACTCTTGATTTTACAAACGCTAGCAGTATAGATCGAGATGGGAATACCCCTTTAACTTGGCCAAGCTGCTGGTGGTTCAGTCGCTGCCATAACACTTAGTGGACTCCACTGCATTTCACAACTGATAGCATGTGCTCAACCTCGATGGAGGATACCTAGCCGCCATTATTTCTCTAGGAAAACTGAGTCAATGTTTTTCAGCGGCAGTGGCCACAATCCAGAAACGCAACAAGGCCAGATGCTAGTTCCACACAGAACTGGGCATGCACAGTCTAACATGCAAGACTCATCCACCTCCTCTGGATGATCCTCCCTGGACAATTTCCCACCCGCATCTTCACCAGGGCAAGCTGTTGCTTCCACTCCTCCTTCTCCCCCCTCATATCATGAGTGTAAGGTGAAGCACTGGAATGCGGTTATACAGTTAATGAGCATGGATTAGGGAAGCCACATAGCGGAGGAGTGGCTTTGCTGTATCCTGTTTTCCACTGGATGGTTCCTCTCCAACTGGGCAGGTTTTGCCAGGAGACGGATCCTTATTTCTTCCAAGATGATGATGACGACGACGATGACTATGATAATGACAACCACGTTGGCCAAGAAAACAAACCACGACAAGCCCGCACCCACCCAAGTCCACACATTCACTGGCAGCGACAAGCATATAATTAGCATCAAGCAGAGGGTCGAGTACTACATGGCAATGCTCTTAGATCCTCGCAATAAGACACAAAATGGGGAAATTCTTCCCTGCATCCTAAGGTAAAATTAGATCATCAGGATAGGCTGTATACCCAGCTTACTGCTGTGTTTAGGGAGACCACTGCCAGTTGCATGTGTACCCAGGTGGGCTCTGCCTGCTCCCAATTTACCTCATTAATTCAGTGCTCCATCTCCTCTGCTAGTGCCACAGCTACAATTACAAGAAGGAAAAGCAGCAGTAGCAGCAGCCAGTACAGTATCTGGAGATGATGATGACCCAACTTGCCAAAGTAAGGGATTCTGAGGGGGTCATCCATTCAAGACCAGGATAATGGGCGTGTTTGGCAGGGATAGTACATGCATGAGAACAAAACCTTGTTAGTAAAGTGTTGGAGGAAGCCTGGAGGTTGGGATAATAGTAATTTAAACTTTGCATATTGGATATGAACTCAACCAATTCCTCCAGCTCTCCTGGGCTTTTGCAGTGCTGAGGAGGTCTGCAGGGTTGTGGTCAGCCTTCTTCAGTCTGATGGGAATTGGTTTCAAAATTTTTAGAGATTCATGATATATTTAGGCTAATGTTTTTTTTCCATGTATTATATTTATATACTTTAGGGTTTGTATTTTTATGTATTTTCATATCTGTATCTGTTTCATTGTACACAGTTCACACAAATTGTGAAATTTATTGTTAATGATTATCTGTTCTTTCATGTATTACACTTGTATACTCTTTTTATATTTTATTACACTTCAACTATAATACACACGTGGACAAAATTGTTGGTACCCCTCCTTTAATGAAAGAAAAACCCACAATGGTCACAGAAATAACTTGAATCTGACAAAAGTAATAAATATATAAAAATTCTATGAAAATGAACAAATGAAAGTCAGACATTGCTTTTCAACCATGCTTCAACAGAATTAAAAAAAAAAAGAAAAAAAGACTCATGAAACCGGCCTGGACAGAAACGATGGTACCTTTAAACTTAATATTTTGTTGCACAACCTTTTGAGGCAATCACTGCAATCAAAACAATTCCTGTAACTGTCAATGAGACTTCTGCACCTCTCAACAGGTATTTTGGTCATGAGCAAACTCCTCCAGTTGTCTCTGGTTTGAAGGGTGCCTTTTCCAGCTGCTTCCAAAGATGCTCAATGGGATTTAGGTCAGGGCTCATAGAAGGTCACTTCAGAAAAACCCAATGTTTTCCTCTTAACCATTCTTGGGTGTTTTTAACTGTGTGTTTTGGGTCGTTATCATGTTGCAAGACCCATGATCTGCGACTGAGACCAAGCTTTCTAACACTGGGCAGCACATTTCTCTCTAGAATCCCTTGATAGTCTTGAGATTTCATTGTACCCTGCACATATTCAAGACACCCTGTGCCAGATACAGCAAAGCAGCCCCAAAACATAACAGAGCCTTCTCCATGTTTCACAGTATTAACAGTGTTCTTTTCAAGATATGCTTCATTTTTCCATCTGTGAACATAGAGCTAATGTGCCTTGCCAAAAATTTCAATTTTTGTCTCACTTGTCCATAGGACATTCTCCCAGAAACTTTGTGGCTCATCAACATGTAGTTTGGCAAATTCCAGTCTGGCTTTTTTATGATTTGTTTTCAACAATGGTGTCCTCCTTGGTCGTCTCCCATGAAGTCCACTTTGGCTCAAACAACGACGGATGGTGCGATCTGACACTGATGTTCCTTGAGCTTGAAGTTCACCTTTAATCTCTTTAGAAGTTTTTCTGGGCTCTTTTGTTACCATTCGTATTATCCTTCTCTTTGATTTGTCATCAATTTTCCTCCTGCGGCCACGTCTAGGGAGGTTGGCCACAGTCCCATGGATCTTAAATTTCTAATTTTTAATATGTGCAACATGTAGTTTTATATATTATTAATTTTGTCAGATTCAAGTTATTTCTGTGACCACTGGGGGTTTCTCTTTCAGTAAACAAGGAGTACCAACAATTTTGTCCACGTGTGTAAAGTATAATATGGTATAATAAAATGAATATACAAATGTAGTAATACATGAAAGTACAGACAAACAATAAATGTGTGAAATGTGTACAAACATATGAAAATAAATAATACAAATGAAATATACAAATATTACTTGTATACTTATTTGTACTTTGCTCTTCTGTCCATATTTTTGGTCTACCCATTTATTTTTATAATTTATTGTGTAATATATTTAGCATTTCAGTATCCACAGTATTTCATCTGATAGATTACTCTTCTGTGCAGATACATATCGGAACTGTGGCATAGTATATTTACTATAGGGATTGAATTGAACAGCGCATGCATATGGTCACTCTCACAATTGTTGGCTATGTACTTGCGTGTAGAACATTTGTCAATTTCAGGCAGCACGTTACATTATATACACATCAAACTTACTTGTAAACATAACCCAATGAGGAAGGATTGACATTTTTTGGGATCTAATATATACACATACATATCTATATTCTAAATAATAATATATTATAAAATAAATGTATATACAGTCATATGAAAAAAGTTTGGGCACCCCTATTAATCGTAATCATTTTTAGTTCTAAATATTTGGGTGTTTGCAACAGCCATTTCAATTTGATATATCTAATAACTGATGGACACAGTAATATTTCAGGATTGAAATGAGGTTTATTGTACTAACAGAAAATGTGCAATATGCATTAAACCAGAATTTGACCGGTGCAAAAATTTGGGTACCCTTATCATTTTATTGATTTGAATACTCCTAACTACTTTTTCTGACTTACTGAAGCACAAAATTGGTTTTGTAACCTCACTGAGATTTGAACTTCATAGCCAGGTGTATCCAATCATGAGAAAAGGTATTTAAGGTGGCCAATTGCAAGTTGTTCTCCTATTTGAATCTCCTCTGAAGAGTGGCATCATGGGCTCCTCAAAACAACTCTCAAATGATCTGAAAACAAAGATTGTTCAACATAGTTGTTCAGGGGAAGGATACAAAAAGTTGTCTCAGAGATTTAACCTGTCAGTTTCCACTGTGAGGAACATAGTAAGGAAATGGAAGACCACAGGGACAGTTCTTGTTAAGCCCAGAAGTGGCAGGCCAAGAAAAATATCAGAAAGGCAGAGAAGAAGAATGGTGAGAACAGTCAAGGACAATCCACAGACCACCTCCAAAGAGCTGCAGCATCATCTTGCTGCAGATGGTGTCACTGTGCATCGGTCAACAATACAGCACACTTTGCACAAGGAGAAGCTGTATGGGAGAGTGATGCGAAAGAAGCTGTTTCTGAAAGCACGCCACAAACAGAGTCGCCTGAGGTATGCAAAAGCACATTTGGACAAGCCAGCTTCATTTTGGAAGAAGGTCCTGTGGACTGATGAAACAAAGATTGAGTTGTTTGGTCATACAAAAAGGCGTTATGCATGGCGTCCAAAAAACACAGCATTCCAAGAAAAACACTTGCTACCCACTGTAAAATTTGGTGGAGGTTCCATCATGCTTTGGGGCTGTGTGGCCAATGCCGGCACCGGGAATCTTGTTAAAGTTGAGGGTCGCATGGATTCAACTCAGTATCAGCAGATTCTTGAGAATAATGTACAAGAATCAGTGACGAATTTGAAGTTACGCCGGGGATGGATATTTCAGCAAGACAATGATCCAAAACACAGCTCCAAATCTACTCAGGCATTCATGCAGAGGAACAATTACAATGTTCTGGAATGGCCATCCCAGTCCCCAGACCTGAATATCATTGAACATCTGTGGGATAATTTGAAGCGGGCTGTCCATGCTCGGTGACCATCAAACTTAACTGAACTGGAATTGTTTTGTAAAGAGGAATGGTCAAAAATACCTTCATCCAGGATCCAGGAACTGATTAAAAGCTACAGGAAGCGACTAGAGGCTGTTATTTTTGCAAAAGGAGGATCTACTAAATATTAATGTCACTTTTCTGTTGAGATGCCCATACTTTTTGCAGCGGTCAAATTTTGGTTTAATGCATATTGCACATTTTCTGTTAGTACAATAAACCTCATTTCAATCCTGAAATATTACTGTGTCCATCAGTTATTAGATATATCAAATTGAAATGGCTGTTGCAAACACCCAAATATTTAGAACTAAAAATGATTAAGATTAATAGGGGTGCCCAAACTTTTTCATATGACTGTATATATATACACACACATATATACACACACATACATACACACATACACACACACACACACACACATACAGTGGGGGAAAAAGTATTTAGTCAGCCACAAATTGTGCAAGTTCTCCCACTTAAAAAGATGAGAGAGGCCTGTAATTGACATCATAGGTAGACCTCAACTATGAGAGACAAAATGAGAAAGCAAATCCAGAAAATGACATTGTCTGATTGTCGGATATATAACAAAGTATTGAGATGAACTTTTGTTATTGACCAAATACTTTATTTTCCACCATAATTTGCAAATAAATTCTTTAAAAATCAGACAATGTCATTTTCTAGATATGTTTTCTCATTCTTTATTTTCTCAGATGATAAAAATGGCCATTCTTCTTGGCAAAAAGTCTCCAGTTCCTGTAAATTCCTGGGCATGTACTACGTGCTTGAGATCTCCCCAGAGTGGCTCAATGATATTGAGGTCAGGAGACTGAGATTGCCACTCCAGAACCTTCACCTTCTTCTGCTGTAGCCAATGACAGGTCAACTTGGCCTTGTGTTTTAGATCGTTGTCATGTTGGAACGACCAAGCAGGGCCGGCGTTAGGGGGGGCAAACTGGGCAAAGGGGCCCCCATGATCCGGAACCTGATGACTCCGGATCCCAGAGTCAGGCCCGGCCAAATCAATAACAGAAAGGGACCGCAGGGCCCCTTTCCGAGGTGAGTAAAAATATCAAACTCACCTGTCCTTGCGTCCGACGTCATCTTCTGGCGTCCCGGACATCACCGCTGAGGCCAGGCCTCAGCCGTAGCGATCACGTGGGGGCGTGCTGACAGCTTTCCTCACGTAATCGCTGAGGCCCAATCACAGGCCTCAGCGGTGACGTCCACAACGCGTGACGTCAGCCGCAGAGAAGAGGAAGCCAGCACCGGCGGGGATAGCGGAGCAGCGCGAGGAGGCCCAGGAGAGGTAAGGCAAGGTGAGTATAACTGTTATTTTACCTTACCTACCGCGGGCCTTCGATTATTATACTCTGGGGTCTGAAGAGACCCCAGAATATAATATAATAATAGCACTGTAGGGCCCCTGTGGAGCATTATACTGGGGGGCCCCTCTGGATAGCATATTATACTGTGTGGGGCCACTGTGGAGCATTATACTGGGAAAGGGCCCTCTGGATAGCATGTTATATTCTGTGGGGCCTCTGTGGAAAATTATAATGTGGGGGGGGGGGGCTCTGGAGATAATGTTATATTATGTGGGGCCACTTTGGAGCATTATGCTCTCCAGAGGGGCCCCCCAGTAAAATGCTCCACAGTGGCCCCACACAGTATAATATGCTCTCCAGAGGGGCCCCCCAGTGTAATGCTCCAAAGTGGCCCCACAGAATATAACATGCTCTCCAGAGCCCCCCCACTTTATAATACTCCATAGAGGCCCCGCAGAATATAACATGTTCTCCACAGGGCCCCCTCCCCAGTAGAATGCTCCACAGTGGCCCCACACAGTATAATATGCTCTCCAGAGCCCCCCCCCCCCAGTATAATGCTCCACGGTTTCCCCACACAGTATAATATGCTCTCCAGAGGGGCCCCCCAGTATATTATACTGTGCGGGGCCACTGTGGAGCATTATACTGGGGGGGGCTCTGGAGAGCATATTATACTGTTTTGGGCCGCTGTGGAGTATTATACTGGGAAAACCTCTCTGGGCAGTATATTATAATGTGTGGAGGCCATTTCTGGAGCATGTTATACTGAGTGGGATCACTGTGGAGCATTATTCTGGGGGGGGCCCATGAGCAGAGCCTATTATATTGCGTGGCACCACTGTGAGGCATTATTCGGGGGGGACTAATGAGCATTTTACTAGGGGCCCTCTGGGGAGCATATTATACTGCGTGGGGCCTACTGTGGAACATCATACTGGGGGGACGCTCTGGGGAGCATAATATATTGCGTGGGGCCACTGTGGAGCAAAATACTGGAGGGGGCACTGTGGTGCATTATACTAGCGGGGGCCCTCTGGGGAGCATATTATACTATGGGCCACTGTGGAGCTTTATACTGGGGGAAGGGACAGTGTGGGGAGCCTGTTATACTGTGTGGGGCCACTGTGGAGTGTATTATATTGTGTGGGGCTTTTCGGGAGCATATGATACTCTGTGGGGCCATTGTAGAGCATTATACTGGGGGGGAACATATTATACAGTGGGGGACCACTGTGGAGCATTATACTGGGGGATCCCCTCTGGGGAGTATATTATACTGTGTGGAGGTCATTATGGAGCATGTTATACTGTGTTAGGCCACTGGAGCATTATACTGGGGGGGCATTGTGGGGTGCATATTATAATGTATGGAGCATATTATATTGTGTGGGGCTGCTGGGGAGCATATTACACTGTCTGGGGCCACTAAGGGGTAGTATACTGTGTGGGCCACTGTGGAGTATTATACTGTGTGGAGCCTTACATACCATGTGGGGCCACTATGGGGGGGCTCAGGGGAGCATTTTATACTGTGTGGGGTCACTGTGGAGCATTATATACCATGTGGGGAAACTGGAGGGCTCAGGAGAGCATTTTATACTGTGGAGCATTATATACCATATGGAGCATTATACTGTGGGGGGGGGGGGGCTCACAATTCCTGCTGGCAGCCCTGTGTGCTATTTCTGCATCACAGCTCCCTCACTATAATCTTGCACATATGTGTAGTGCTCCATGGCCATGTCATTCCCCATACAGTACAGTGCATGAGCTTTCCATGGAGTTATTGGGACCTGCACAGTATTATAGGGGCCGACTATACTGGGAACATACTCAGTAACACCGGATAGTCAGCACATATGTAAGACTTCAGTGAAGGAGCCGTGGTGTAGGCTATTAGCAGGAAGCTGTTGGGTGGGGCCCCAGAACAAGTTCCTCTAGTGGGCCTAAGGCCTTCAGTCCGACACTGTATAATGGAGAACTATTGTATATAATGGTGGGTTACTATATATAATTGGGAAACTTAAATATGAGGGGGCTATTATAAGGGGGAACTATTATTTATAAGATGGGCTATTATTTATAAGGGGGAAACTATTATATATAAGGCATCCATTATAAGGGGGGGAACTATTATTTATTAGAGGGGAACTATTTATAAGGGGGGTGTAATTGTTAAGTGGGCTTATTTATAAAGGGGGCTATTAGTGATAATGGGGACTATCATTTATAAGGGTAACTATTATTTATGAGGGGGCTATTATTTATAAAGGAGCAGTATTATTTTTACGGGGTGACTGTTACTGATAAGGGGGAATATTTCTGATACAGGGCACTATTTATCATTTATAAGGGCGCTATTACTGATAAAGGTGTAATATTATTTATAATCAGGGACTATTATTTATAAGGAGGCGCTATAATAACTGATGACTGGGTGCAAAAATCTATTAGGTGGTACAAAGGTGCTCATTTGAATTGTTTGTGGTAAAATGGGGCTTGTTATTACCTTTTTGTTGGCAGAAAGGAGGCATTATTATAGGGGCTGCCACTGGAAGACGATGGTGTTGTTTGCATATCAGCATTTGGGGCCCCGCATTTAATTTTGCCCAGGGCCCCACTTTGTCTAAAACCGGCCCTGTGTCCAAGTACGTCCCATGCGCAGCATCCTGGCTGATGAGTGAAAATTTGCCTCCAGTATTTGCTGATAATGTACTGCATTCATCTTTCCTTCAACTTTGACCAAGTTTCCTGTGCCTTTGAAGCTCACACATCCCCACATCATCAGTGATCCACCTCCGTGCTTTACTGTAGGAATGGTGTTCCTTTCATCATAGGCCTTGTTGACACCTCTCCATATGTAATGTTTATGGTTGGGGACAAAAAGTTTGATTTTTGTCTCATCACTCCAAATTACCTTGTTCCAGAAGTTTTGAGGCTTGTCTGTGCGGTTTGGCGTATTGAAGGCGATATTCTTTGTGGCATTTGCTCCGTAATGGCTTCCTTCTGGCAACTCGACCATGCAGCCCATTTTTCTTCAAGTGCCTCCTTATTGTGCATCTTGAAACAGCCACACCGATATATTTTCAGAGAGTCCTGTATTTCAGCTGATGTTATGTGTGTTTTTTTTCTTTGCATCCCGAACAATTTTCCAGGCAGTTGTGGCTGAAATTTTGGTTGGTCTACCTAACCGTGGTTTGGTTTTTACTGAGCCCCTGAGTTTCCATTTGTTAATCAAAGTTTGAACACTGCTGACTGGCATTATCAATTCCTTGGATATCTTTTTGTATCCCATTCCTGTTTTATACAGTTCAACTACCTTTTCCTGTAGATCCGTGGACAATTCTTTTGCTTTCCCCATGACTCACAATCCAGAAAAGTCAGTGGCTGGAGGAAAGATGCAACAGTCTGTCTGGATCCCAGAAACTCACTTAGTTTTTATGTGCACACACACTGATTACAAGCAAACAGGTCACAGGTGAGGATGTTACCTTTAGTAGCTATTCAAACCCTTTTGTGTCAACTTCTGGGCATGTTATCAGGCCAAAATCACCAAGGGATGTGAACTTTTGAACAGGGTCATTTTCATGTTTTTGGTTGACATTATGATTTTAAAGGAGAAAACACAGAAGTTTGACGATAAACCACTAACCACTAACCATGAGTGGAGCAAAAGTTTGTGTGTTATTCATAGTCTCTGAAAAAAGGCCAAAAAAACTAAAAATCTGCCGGAGTATGTAAACTTTTTAGCACAACTGTGTGTATATATTATATATATTTATAAATACACACACAGTATATGAGACCTGGTATGCATTTAATGCATACCGCTGACGTTACGTAGGGATAGTCCATACCATTCGAAGTTTGTCCTTTTCAGGACTAGCCAGGAACAGAAATCAATTTCCCTAGCTAAACGGGAAGAGACATCACTATGTCATATCCAGTGGTGAACCTAGCCTCTCTGCTGCCTGAGGCGGACTACAGAATGACGCCCCCCCCAAAAAAAAAAAAAATTGAGTTTGCATACTACTAGCTTCACACACTGTTATCGTCGCACAATATACACACAATATACACAATACACAAAGTTATAAAACAGTTTTTAAGAATTCTTCTTCCTGTATTACTTCAGTATCAGATCAACAACACGGCATTAACAATGAAAGTAACTTCACATATCTTCTGCTTTGTGGATGGACGAGCCCACATGGCCCCCATTCTCTATAATAGGAGCGCCGCAGATAGCTGAGTACTGCACTTCGGGTATCTTTGGCGCTCCCATTGAAGTGAATGAGAGCCACGCGGGTTCGTCCATCCACCAAGTGACACACCTATATATATGGCTGCGGTCAGGCTGAATTCCCACCCAGTGGGGGAAAAAACCCAATTCTCAGGCCCAGTGGGGGTCTCAGCAGACAGACCCCCATCAATCAATCATCCTCTATCATTTAGGTGAATACAGGGCAGTAACATTTTGTGACTTACAGGTGACGTCTCTGACTAATTGGTCACATTTCCCTTCTCTTCCCTTTGGACCGCCATGACCACTTCTTCCAGCTGTGACTTGTCTCTGTAAAGTTTGCAACACAGACATATTTGACTCCTCACTTTTCCAGGCATCCATCCAACCCACATTGTTCTCACCTGCACATCCATGCTGCTGCTACCCCAATTATAAAATGATATAACCCCCCATAATGAATAATACCCCCAAGTGCATCTTTATATTAATAATGTCCATGTCTACCCCCATAAATAGTGCCCCCTATTAATAATACCCCAGGTGTTAACTAATTAAAAGGTTTTCCAGGTCATTATAATAAACTAATCAGTGGGGCTCAAAAACCCAGGACCCCCACTGATCAGCTGTTTGAATGAACCCTGGTACCTGTGTAAGTGCCGTGACCGCTTCTCTGTTTATATAGTGTCATTCATCTTATAGCGGCCATGTAATGTAACTACAGCCTCGTCCTGTACACGTCTATGTGACAAGGCTGGAATGACATCACACAGTCACTATAAACAGACAGCGTGTGATATAAACAGGTGCCATAGCCCCTGTTTATACCGCCCCATTTACACACACTATAATGTTCCACAGAAGCCCCTGCACACAGTATTACGGCCCGCAGCAGCCCCTGCACACGGTATTATGCTCCATAGTGGCCCCTGCACAAGGTATTATGCTCCATAGTGGCCCCTGAACACGGTATTATGCTCCATATTGGTCCCTGCACACGGTATTATGCTCCATAGTGGCCCCTGAACACGGTATTATGCCCCATAGCGGCCCCTCCACCGGTATTATGCTCCATATTGGCCCTTGCACACGGTATTCGGCTCTATAGTGGCCCCTGAACACAGTATTATGCTCCCTAGTGGCCCCTGCACTTGTATTATGCTCCCTAGTGGCCCCTGCACTTGTATTATGCTCCCTAGTGGCCCCGTCACACAGTATTATGCTCCATAGTGGCCCCTGCACCGGTATTATGCTCCATATTGGCCCTTGCACAAGGTATTCTGCTCCATATTGGCCCTTGCACACGGTATTCTGCTCCCTAGTGGCCCCTGCACACAGTATTATGCTCCCTAATGGCCCCTGCACACGGTATTATGCTCCCTAGTGGCCCCTGAACTTGTATTATGCTCCCTAGTGGCCCCTGCACTGGTATTAGGCTCCATAGTGGCCCCTGCACACGGTATTGTGCCCCATAGTTGCCTACCCACAAACTATTATTATACTCGGGGGTCTTTTCAGACCCCCGAGTATAATGATCGGAGACCCAGGGGAGCTGACAAACATAAAAATCAGTGTTACTTACCTATCCTGGACACCGATGCACTCCAGGCAGCTTTCGGCCCTGTCTAATTGCGCACAGACGTCGCGTGATCAGGCCGGCGACGTGACCTGATGACGTCACCAGAGGCCTCAAGCCTGCTTGGAGCGACATCGGATCGCAGGAGAGGTAAGTAGGATATGTTTTTATGTTCCCTCACCTCCCCTGGGTCTCCGATTATTATACTCCAGGGTCTGAAAAGACCCCGGAGTATAATAATAGTAGTATTTGAGGCCCGCGGCCTCACTTACCGAAGCCCGCGGCTGCTCATAGCGGCATCCACTTCCTCTTCTGCGTCCCATAGCAGAAGGGGAACCGGGGGCGGCCACAAGCAGACGCCGGGTAAGTAAATAAATAGGCAGTCACCTGACGGGGATACTCCAACAGGTTATGGCCTATTTATATAAATAAAAAAAACTTATCCGCACCTACCTGCGATGCCTTGATGCAGCCGCCGCCTCCTGTCGTCCGTGACGTCTGTGTCTCAGCGTAGGCGGCGTGATGACGTCATTGTATCGCCGCCTGCGCTGTGATGCGGACGTCTCGTAAACCAGCCCAGGACAGGCCCCTCTCAGCGTTGTTTTTTTTAAAGCTGCCTGTCCTGGGCTGGTTTACGGTAGATAAATATTAAAAATGCCGCCCCCCAGACAGTGACGGACAGTGCCACCTGAGGCAGCCGCCTCACTTCGCCTCATTAGCGGTGCGCCCCTGGTCATATCATTGGCTGACTGAGGGACTCCATTCAGCAGTCCATTCCAAGGCAACTAGGGATCTAGGGCAATTTAATATCGCAATAGAGCTCTCTCCCAAGTTGATGTCTCTTTAGATGTGCTTGGACACACATGATGGATTAACAGTCTCTGGATTACCTGAGTCTCTAATATGCGCCTGTATTCTAATTTTACGCTTGCCCTGTATTAGCTAGTAATAGGCTGAAGCAGCATATCTAACACACTCTTAAACTCCCTCATTCAAAGAGCTAATTCTTGCCACAATAGGTCTCATAGGTTTTTCTAAATCTTAGGGAGGGAATGATAAACTGGGGTGATCGAATATGCTCTACCTACCTTTTGGTTCAAACACCTCTAAGATGGAATCCTTGTGAAATAATTTTAATTCCAGCTGAAATAAATATTATGGCAGATGTTGGGCATTTAAATATGGCGGCCGCCTAGCTCCCGAGCTCCAGCCGCCAGGTCTCTGCTGTATTAGTGGCAAACCAGTGGCAGTGCTCACACTGATCACAGGCATTATCACCCCCCAGTGCCTTGGTCAAAGGTTATCAAAGCACCATTTTGGAGTGGAATGAGATTCATTAGCATTGTAATGCATTGTATTAGTGATCAGATCTCCTGGGGCTCAAGACCCCTAGAGGAACTAAAGTGAGGGGAAAAAAAAATCACCCCCCCGTCTCTAGGTCCCTAGAATACATATAAAATACATAAAGAGAAACACATACACATTAGGTATCCCCGTATTTGAAAATGCCTAGTCTACAAACTTTTTAAAATATTTTTTCCTATGGTAAATGATGTAGTAGCAAGGAAAAAAAAAAAAAAAAAAAAAAAAATCAAAAGAGCGCAGAACCACCATATTTTTGATCAAAGCAATAGAAATTCAGAATATGGCAAGTCCAAGAATTTTTTTATTTTTAATTTTATAATTATTATTAAAATTATAATAAATTTTATTAAGGGGTTAAAAAAAAAAAAAAAATTGGTATTGCCAGAATCGTACCAACCCATAGAACACAGGTAATATGTAAATTTGTCTGCACAGCGAAAAACAAAGCCCACAAGAGTCACGCAAACGCAGTTTTTCTCCAGTTCTCCCACATTCTGAATTTTTTTCTAGCTTCCCAGTAAATCATTGTACAGAATATTAAATGGTACCATTATGAAGTACAATTTGTCCTGCAAAAATTAAGCCCTGATCTCCTCATGGCTCTGTGAACTGAAAAATGAATAAGTTATGGCTTTTGGAAGGTGAGAAGTCAAAAATTTAAATTGAAAAATGCCTGGGACGGGAAGGGGTTAATTGTTTGTATCTACTGAAGTCCTGTAACAAACATTCAATTGTATATATAGTTAAGTATTCATAAAAGGAGCATCCCCTTTATCATTCTAAGGCTACATTCACATCTGTGCATCAGACTTAGGCCCCTTGCAGACTACTGTGGTATTTCACGGATAGCACACTGACCCATTCTTTTCTATGGGCCCGTACACACGACCGTGATTTTCACGGTCTCGTGTGCGGGCAGACAGTTTGGGCCGCATCCTATTTTGCGGCCTGTGCTTCCATGACTCCTATTCATTTAATTTATTGGCTAGTTGGATAATGGATAATAATCGAGTCATGTTATGTCAGTGTTTCCCAACCTTTTCAGGTTTTGGGCACCCCTGTAAAAAATGTTTTCATGTCACGTTACCACTTTCAAATGAAGGCCGAGAGGGACCAGTTATGTCACTGACATGAATAACTAGTTACTTACCAGCGACCACTGATTGGTCTCCACGGTCACATGAGGTGCAGAACTTCTGGCATCCAGGTCCCATTGTGAGGCTGAAAGGACACTAGCAGCGGCCAACAGAGCACCAAGAACAGGTGAGAAGGCTTTTTATTCTACACCTTCTCCTCAGTCTCCACAGTGGTTGATGCAGCCTTTTCAAGAAACTGCACCCAAATCTGCATGCAGTTACTGCACTTTTGATGTAACAAGTGAAACATGTTAAATTTGCACCAAAACTACACCAATGCTGCTTGCAGTTTTTTTCTGATGCAGTATCATGTGTCTTAAAGTATAATGGAAAAAGCAAACCAGTTTTCATGTACTTTTTGGCGCAGTTTTACAGGTGAATGCATTTAACACATTACAAACATTAAATTAAAAAAATGCTCAAAAAAACCTGCATGCAGTTTTTTTTATTGTGTACTTTTAACTGAGGAATGCACCCTTAAAAAAGTGCACCATCATGTACAAACCACACAATATATGTCAATATTCACCTTTCAGCATCCTCCCTTACATCAAATTGAGCCCTGCTTTACAGTCCTCAGCCGTCCTCAATGCATTGGGAAGCATTGAGGGTGTTAATTGAGCACTTTAAAACACAGTTGTTTTTGTAAATATCTCAGGACCAGTAGGTCCTAGAGGGCTGAAACCCAGTCCAAAATCTTCAGAAGTGCCTGGTTTCTCCATATGCCAAATTTGGTACAACTGCCTAGACCTCCAAGAGATCATGGGCAGCTCAGAGCAGAGATGCATAGGTTCCATGCCCTGCCAAACTGCAGGCTACAAGATCCCACACACTGTCCTGATACAGGCAGTGCAATGTCTTATTAGGTGGCACAAAGAGGGTTATTATTATTATTGTGTGGAGACTCAAAGAGTGTTACTGTTTTGGGGACAAAAATACCTACTTTCTGCCCCAAGACATTAATGACCTTCTTTCTGTTCTCACACAAAAAAATGCCCTACTTTATTACTCTTTAAGGAGCACAAAAGGTGGGCCTTTTACGGTGTAGGAGCACAGAGGGGACATTATTACTTTGTTGGGACATAAAATTGAGGCATTTTTACTCTATGGGGGCAGTAATGTGAGGATCATTACTGTGTAGGCACACAGAGGTGTGCCTACAGGTGTACCATAGCATTAATTCACTTAAATAATCCAGTTTTCATTTCAAATGTATAAATTTATTAATAAACTCAGAAATAAACAGTACAATCAAGTGAATTATGACATGTAGATACAAACACCCCCCCCCCCCAAAAAAAAAAAAAAAAAAAAACCCACACACACAATCCTGACAGCTACATATCCATAATTCAGGGACAATGTGAGTGACACTGTATAAAGGCTATATGCCATATAAAGAATCTCCACAAGTACTAAAACCATTTAACCAAAAAAAACATCAGGAAAATGGTCTAAAGAGGATCACAGATTTATATGGACAAAACAAATTAGGTGTGTAGGAGAATGACAGATAACCACTCCAAACCTTATTGAAGTAGCCCACTGTGTTATAGTGGACAGCATTCTGTTTATCACACATCATGAGATCATAGATATGAGAGATAACTGCCCTCCTCTGGAGGATGGGGGGCGGGGTGCCACTTAAAAGGCTGTATGAATCCAGGTGGCCATAAGTATAAATTGAGTGAGACGGAATTTAGGATTATGAAATTCTGGAGGTTTGTCTCCCAGCAAACAGATAGATGGGAGTTTCCAACAGTCTCTACATGCATTATCTAGAGGACAAAATATCAAAACTTGCTCACTATTGGGCAGGACCATTATGAGTGATACATGTGCAGCATCCCAGACGCTGCTGCTTTAAATTGTTTGTCTTTTGTGCCTCTGGGTTGTGTTGGTATGTCCCGTTCTATGTTACAGGTCATTGCTATGGTGCTTTTCCTCTTGTTTTTCCCCCTCAGCGTTCAAAACCTTACCTTGGTTCAGCCCTGGCCTATCACAGGCCACTGGGCGGGGTTGGGGGAGACTATAGTCTCCACGGCGATGCTTGAGCTCTCAATCTAGTGAGTGTAGTTTGAGAGAGAGGGTGCAGAGTATTCCTGCATCCTGCAACTGGACTAGGGCTCAATGGTCGGCTTCACAGCCTCCAGAAGGAGTATTATCAGCCCCAGAGACAGCCCTGAGAAGGGAGTTCTGCTGTCTTGACTATTGGACATTACTGGTGCTGCGCCAAGAAGAACAGGAGAGGACCCTGACAGGAGGTACTCACTCGGGCCTAAGCAGAAGGTAACCAGAACCCTGTCAGGACTCCCTGTACCACCACTATCCCCAGCATCCACATCTGGGAGAGGCACAAGAGGCAGAGTAGTTGGCGGAGAAGTCTGCCATAGAGACTGTATCATCCTTGAGCACCCTCCTAGAACCAAGGCTGGGGGATTGGATACTGGCCTACTACCAACCCCAATTGGGAAGCTGCCATTGTATCTGTTTTCAGTTGCTGTAATAAAGATTGTTTCCTTTTTAACTGTTGCCACTGGCTTCCTGAGTTGTGCCTGCTATAACATCAGGGCATTTCCGTCCACCATCACACAGGCTCAGAGAGGAGAGGTCCCCTCTCCAACTGGAAGCGCCAAGTGGATCACATAAAACAGTAGATACTAAGACATAATCTTAGTGGGCTCAGAGCGTGTAAAAGAAAATATATCTGACCCACTTGTAGTGTTTGTAATAGGAGGTTTCAATAGTGAGCGGAAAGCAGAGAGCGATATCAATTTCTTATTCTGTATGAAATCAAATAAAATCAATTGCAAGAGGTTTAACTCTGACCACCAATTAAAATAATTGGCATGGAGCCCTGGGGGAAATTGTGGGTTGGAAAATATGGGGGTCACTTAAGAGGGGGACAATTGCATGATACTAAAAGGGAGTCTATCATTCGCAAATCGCCTCTGCCACTTCGGGTTCGGGTAGAGCCGACTGCACATGACAGGCCACCATTTTCCGGTGGTCTGTCACAAGAGTGTACTGTGGCAGAGCCGATTGCGCATGCACACAGCCCTGCGTATGAGGACTTAGAAGAAAAGATATAGAGAAGACCAAGAGGGGAGTCACCGCAACGGACGAAGGGGCGGTGATAAGCAATGACGAGGTGGGTGCTCACAGAAGAGGAGGAACACCCCGAGTGCTCCGTGATGCTCATTAACATAAATGAAGAAACAAATTATCGGCTAGGAGAAGAAAACATTGAAAGGTAGGAGAAGAATGGCCTTTTTAAAGGCCATTCCAACGTGCCATTAGCTTAAAAGTGGTTTTGCGAATGAGACTCCCTTTAAAATCAGACTGCACGCTATAGAATATAAAGTGAGATGAGCAGGAGGACGACAAAAACCTGCCAGCTTTAATGTGGATGACTGCATCTATACTTAACTTTTTGTCCTCCTCTGCTCACTTTATATTCTGTAGTGTTCAGTCTAATTTAAGCATCATCTACAATCATCCCCCTGATTCCAAATCCACCCATGGCATTGGGTCCTGTAGAAAACAGGGACAGTTAAGTAATCTTAGCTTCCTGGTTGGAGACCGAGAGACTTTTCGGTGCTTTTCACCCCATATAAATCAGAAAATGTAATTCTTGAGAGATGTGAGATGTTGGGCCAGGACTGGGTTCATTAAGGAGCGAAAAGTGAGTCTGGGCAACATCACAATTTTTACCGTATTCACTCTGTCCAGGATAAGGTTGATCTAGTTTTTGAAGAACCGAACAAATCTCGACGTACAGGGGTCTATAGTTTTGCACATATAGAGAGTTTTGAGTGTGTTAGAGACTCCAACTCCCAAGTATTGTTGTTGGGCTATAAAATCAAAATTAACTTGTAAGTATTGAATAGAAAGGGGGGGGGGGGTGTTAAAATAAAATGGAGTTACCAGTAATTCGATTTCCAGGATGCCTCCATGACAGCACACACAGGAGGTTGACCCTTGGCCTAATAGGGGCAGGAAACAGAGTGGTTAAAACGACACACCTCCCCATAGATACAAGTGATAATAATTGATGACTGGTACGTTATAAACAAATAAAGGGTGGGAAATCAGGGTGCTATCATGGAGGATTCCTGGAAACTGAGTTTCCGGTAAGAACTAATTCTATTTTCCCCCAGCATTCTCCATGACAACACACACAGAAGAATACCAAATAACCACCTAGGACTGGACTACAGTGTGTAAAACTTTTGTCCCAGAGGAGAGGTCACCAGCAGAAGGAAGCTCTAAAAGGTAATGCTTCATGAATGTATGCAAAGACGACCAAGTGATTGCTCTGCATATTTGATCCAAAGAGGCGTTAGCCCTCTCTGCCAAGTAGACCGATAATAATAATAATAATAATAATAATAATAATAATAATAGTCCTTTAATAGTCCCACAATGGGGAAATTCAGGACCGATGTTGTCCTAGTGGAGTGTGCTGTAAAGTTCACAGGAGGAGAAAAATCTTAAGAGGTGTAGGCCTCAGATATATAAACTTGCTCCAAAAAACTATAGTGCTTTTAGCCAAATTTTCCTTTGTTGGGCCCTGGAACAGAATGAAGAGGTTCTGATCTATTCTCCAGGGTTTTGTAATTTCTAGATAATTAAGGAAGGCTCTTCCGGCATCCAATGAATGAAATTCTAATTCTTTTTTATTATCGCAAGAGGATGGGAGAGTGATCACTTGAGACATATGGAAGTTTGATACCACTTTTGGTAAAAAGGCAGGATCTAGTTTAAAGATTATACTAGCTTATTATCTAGTATGGTGAGATAAGGTTGTCTTCTAGGCAAGGCCTGAATCTCTTCAACTATTCTAGCAGAAGTGATTGCCACCAAAAATGCTGTCTTCCAAGATAGAGTTATATCTAGATAAAGCTAGATAAAGCTTCAAAAGGAGATCTAGTAAGACCTTCAAGAACTATGTCGAGGTCCTAAAAAGTGGATTTTGGATTCCTTAGGGACAACCTGAAGGTGGGCCTGTAGAACCTCTTCACCCAATGATGATTGGTGAAAGCTTCAAAAGGAGATCTAGTAAGACCTTCAAGAACTATGTCGAGGTCCTAAAAAGTGGATTTTGGATTCCTTAGGGACAACCTGAAGGTGGGCCTGTAGAACCTCTTCACCCAATGATGATTGGTTAATTCAATATCAAAAAAGGCATTCAAGGCTGATACCTGGACCTTCAGGGTACTGGGCTTGAGGCTTTTATGAAATCCTGGGGAAGCTTTTTGAAATACAAGATTTTAGTTGATTTATCCAGGGATATAAAAAACTTCACCACACACGTTGAGGATATATTGGCCTTTAGTCCATAGGATCTTTTAATTAGGATACAGCATCAAATAGTAATATGGTCTTTTTGCTGACCCGGGCAACCTGTGCATCCACTTTAGGGGGATCTTCCCACTTAGTTATAGAGTCTTCATCAAATGGGAATCGTTCTTTCATCTCACTAAAGACTGAACTTTTTTTCAGGATCTTCCCATTCATTGCTGACAATTTTTTTTTTAGACTGTTATGCACTGGGAATACCAGCTTCGTTTTATCTCCAAAACTGGCGAACATTTCGCACTGCACAGATTTGGTTTTCTGAACTTCAATTTCCATTTTGCTTCTCTTGGCTTGAAGAAGTGCCGCAACCCAGTCGCAGGAGACCGGAGGATGGGAGTAGTAGTGGCGGATGCTGTGCCACTTAGCAGGCCGCGCACACTCCCAAATGGCTCCAGTCCCACTCCTAGGCCGGACAAAGTCGAGGGGGGTCCTGCAGCACTACCGGATGGTGGTGGTAGTAGTTCCTTCCCCCCGGGGCACTTCCAGTTGAAGAGGGGGACCTCTCCTACCTAAGCCGCTGTGGTGTTGGTCGGAAGAGCCCTGATGGTAAAGCAGGCACGACTCAGGGATCAGCGTTGCAGGTAAACCAAACAGCCGTTTATTTAGGCAACTGGAACAAAGGAACAACAGCAGCTTCCAGATGGGGGTAGTAGTCCTGCAGTATCCAACCCCCAGCCTTGGTTCTAGGAGGGTGCCCAAAGACAGTATAGGCTCCACAGTATGGCCTTCTCTACTCCACCTCTGTGCCTCTCCCAGCTAGGTATACTGGGGATAGAGTTACAGGGAGTCCTGACAGGGATCTGGTTACCTGGAGACTAGACCCGAATGCGACTCTCCTGTCAGGGTCCTCTCCTGCTCCTCCTGGCATGACACCGAATAAGTACAGCCACTTTGAAATCTGTACTCCCTTGCTCTGGGCTGTCTTCAGAAGAGCCTGGGGCTGATGATATCCCTCCTGAGGCTGTGAGAGCGGCGGTTGGCCTTCAGTCCAGTGGCTGGTGGCAGGTCAGCTCTGCACACCTTGTTTGGCTTACAGCATGCACTGAACTAACTTCCAACCATCGCCGGGGAGATCATATCTCCTCACAACCCCGCCCAGTGGCTTGTGATAGGCCAGGGCTGAACCAAGTCTGGGTCTGAACACTGCAGGGGGAAAAGCTTCACATCAAAACACTTAACATAGAACAAAACTTACAGACATAAAACCCAGAGGCACTCAAGACAAACACATAAAAGCAGTAGCACTCTGGGATGCTGCAGAAGTTCCTGCATTAAAAGGGGTATTCCCATCTCAAGGATCCTATCTATACCTCTAGATTATGTATTATGATTAAGTATGTCGTTTTCCTAAATACATTGCTTTAGCAATGGTGCTTTGTTTGCCTGCTATGTTAGATTATTCCTCCCATTGTTTACACAGTGTTTCTATGGTGCATGACCTGTATCTGATAAGACAGGATGGACCCCTTTAAGTCAGATGAAAAATAATTTTTTGTCTGTGGGAAGTATACGCAATCTCCCCTTCCTCCATACTCTCCTCTATACAGGTCATCAAGTCATTGTCACAATTGGTAGATTCCACTTTTAGGGACTCCAATTTGCTTTTCTTGAGAGAAGGAGTAGAGGGTGCAGACTTAAGGCTAGATGCTGCCAATAAAGAGGATTGAACCTCCTGGCAGATTAGTTTTTTTTTTTATTTTATCCATAAAGGATGGTTGTTCTTCTCTTAGAAATTTTTCAGTACAGGACTGGCAAAGATGTTTTTTGTAATTAAGCTTTTTTTTTTTTTTTTTTTTTTTTTTTGTTATTACAAATTGTACACTTTTTTTTGCCTCTCTGGTTTTCCCTTTGAACTTGTACAGCTTATCTGTGTCTCCATAGAAAATAGAGAGAAAGAAGTCTTAATAAAAATCAGCACCTACCACTCCTGCCAGAAGTACACTTACTGGGTCGGGGTTCACACTATCATCTGCAGAGTGAGACATCACCTTCGGGCATGCTGAAAACGCCACACTTTACCTTGGCAATGTACTCATGGTCATGATGGCATATTAGGGGTGTTGCCGGGACCGTGGGACTCTCTCAACAATCAGAGAGGGATCCATCCTCAACGTTGAATAGGCTGTCAGAGGAATCTAGGGCAGTAGTAATAGTGTAGATGGAACTTAGACACATCTCCAGCTTAAATTTGGCGACAAAAAACCCTACTTCCGGTTAAACCGGAAATGCGTCTTCCCCATGCGCACCAGGGTTTGTTCCACTGGCCAGAAGCGCAGCCTGAGCAACGCTGGAAGTGCAAAAGAGGACCAAGAACGCCAGAAGATAGAAGGAAGAAGGTAGCTAGGAGCACAAAGGACCGAAGCACCCAGTGTAGCCAGAAGGCGCTGGAGGATGCTCCAGGTCCAAAGATGGACACAGTCAACTGGGAGGAAGGCCGCAGAAATCGACCTCGCTATCCGTCAAGTATAAAAAGAAACAAAAAAAAGTAAAAAAACGTGGTCAGACCCTTCTGCTTCTCTGCTTTGTGCCCCATAGAAACCCAGGAAACAGTGGTATCTGTGGGAAGGTGTGTCCTTTTAACCTCTTTGTTTCCTGTCCCAATTAGGCCAAGGATCAACCTCCTGTGTGTTCTGTCATGGAGGATGACGGGAGAAAAACAGAACTTCGTATTTTGAAGTATTGACTTTAAGACCCAAGACAGAAGTAAAGCTATTGTTTGTGGTAAAGAGGTTGGGAAGGGATGTGTGAGGATTTCATAGAGTAACTAACAGATCAATTGCGAACAGATTTTTTAAAATATTCTTTTGTGGCCATTTTATTTCCCTGGTTAATCTTGATTAACATGGCTAAAGGCTCCATTAATAAGGTGACAAACAAGGTGGGTGACAGGGGGCAACCCTTCCTCAGGACCTTGTGAATGGAAATAGTAGAAGGGAGTTTAAGGAAAGCATTAGAACCAGAGTATAGGACAAAACGGGCCCACAAATCCCATGTAACGTAACACAGCAAAGAAATATGACCATGAAACACTATCAAATGTCTTCTCTGTCTAGAAAGAAGATAGAAGTTGGGAATGAATAGGTATTGGTCCAATTGACAGCATTAAGTACCTTCCTTATATTGTCTGTGGCCTGCTGATCCAGGATAAAACCAACCTAGTCATGATGGGACAGGTGTATTAGCAGCCTATTAAAGGCGCCTGGATAGAACAGAAGTGAATAACTTAGTATTCAAATTAATAAGGGATATGGGATGCTAGTTGCTGGTAGGGTCCTTATTCAGTTTAGGAATGACTTTTAGGAGGGCATATAGGAAGTCTGGCAGCAATGTCCCTTAAAAATGCAATTACAATAGGAGACTATGAGGTATAAGAATTGCAGAGAATTTCTTAAAGTATAGTGTGAAAAGGCCAACAGGACATGGCCCTACTTTCATCATTCATTTCATTTGTCTTTAGAGCACCATTAAATACCATGTTGCTGAACATTTGAGAATTTACATACAATACACAACATACAGTGCTGGCCAAAAGTATTGGCACCCCTGCAATTCTGTCAGATAATACTCAATTTCTTCCTGAAAATGATTGCAATCACAAATGCTTTGGTAATAATATCTTCATTTATTTTGCTTGCAATGAAAAAACACAAAAGAGAATGAAAAAAAAGTCAAATCATTGATCATTTTATACAAAACTCCAAAAATGGGCCGGACAAAAGTATTGGCACCCTCAGCCTAATACTTGGTAGCACAACCTTTAGACAAAATAACTGCGAACAACCGCTTCCGGTAACCATCAATGAGTTTCTTACAATGCTCTGCTGGAATTTTAGACCATTCTTCTTTGGCAAATTTCTCCAGGTCCCTGAGATTTGAAGGGTGCCTTCTCCAAACTGCCATTTTGAGATCTCTCCACAGGTGTTCTATGGGATTCAGGTCTGGACTCATTGCTGGCCACTTTAGAAGTCTCCAGTGCTCTCTCTCAAACCATTTTCTAGTGCTTTTTGAAGTGTGTTTTGGGTCATTGTCCTGCTGGAAGACCCATGACCTCTGAGGGAGACCCAGCTTTCTCACACTGGGCCCTACATTATGCTGCAAAATTTGTTGGTAGTCTTCAGACTTCATAATGCCATGCACACGGTCAAGCAGTCCAGTGCCAGAGGCAGCAAAGCAACCCCAAAACATCAGGGAACCTCCGCCATGTTTGACTGTAGGGACCGTGTTCTTTTCTTTGAAGGCCTCTTTTTTTTTCCTGTAAACTCTATGTTGATGCCTTTTCCCAAAAAGCTCTACTTTTGTCTCATCTGACCAGAGAACATTCTTCCAAAAAGTTTTTGGCTTTCTCAGGTAAGTTTTGGCAAACTCCAGCTTGGCTTTTTTATGTCTCTGGGTCAGAAGTGGGGTCTTCCTGGGTATCCTACCATAGAGTCCCTTTTCATTCAGACGCCGACGGATAGTACGGGTTGACACTGTTGTACCCTCGGACTGCAGGGCAGCTAGAACTTGTTTGGATGTTACTCGAGGTTCTTTAGCCACCATCCGCACAATCTTTCATTGAAATCTCTGGTCAATTTTTCTTTTCTGTCCACATCTAGGGAGGTTAGCCACAGTGCCATGGGCTTTAAACTTCTTGATGACACTGCGCACGGTAGACACAGGAACATTCAGGTCTTTGGAGATGGACTTGTAGCCTTGAGATTGCTCATGCTCCCTCACAATTTTGCTTCTCAAGTCCCCAGACAGTTCTTTGGTCTTCTTTCTTTTCTCCATGCTCAATGTGGTACACACAAGGACACAGGACAGAGGTTGAGTCAACTTTGATCAATTTCAACTGGCTGCAAGTGTGATTTAGTTATTGCCACCACCTGTTATGTGCCACAGGTAAGTAACAAGTGCTGTTAATTACACAAATTAGAGAAGCATCACCTGATTTTTCAAAGGGTGCCAATACTTTTGTCCACCCCCTTTTTTATGTTTGGTGTGGAATTATATCCAATTTGGCTTTTTGACAATTCTTTTTGTGGTTTTCCATTGAAGACAAATTAAATGAAGATATTATTACCAAAGTATTTGTGATTGCAATCATTTTCTGGAAGAAATTGAGTATTATCTGACAGAATTGCAGGGGTGCCAATACTTTTGGCCAGCACTGTACACAAAAAAGTACAATACTAACAGTGGCAAAATGGTACAGTGGGATGGCCCTGTCTGCAAGGGATTAATCTATGAGTGAAGGAGTATGGAGACAGCAGGGGAGGGTAGAAGCTGTTCAGAGTGGTGGTAGCAGGGTTATTAGAGGTTATAGGCTTTCCTGGGCTTTTCCAGTGAATGGATCGGCAGAGGGGAGAAGCTGATGAAAAACAGCGACAGAGGTGGTTTCAGTGAGCAACAAACTTTAGGGTGGAGTGGAGGGAAATGAGAGCATTTGCTGGGAGGCCATGGACAAAGGTGTTACAGTAATCTAAGCAGGAGATTATGAGAATGTGGGCCAACAAATTTGTAGTTTCAGGGCTGAGGAAGGGAGTGGATTGGATGAATGTTCTTGAGTTGGAGCAGGAGGTATTGGATGTGAGGCTTAAAGGATAGGGTAGAATTAAAGGAAATGTGACACCATTAACTTTGATAGATGGGACAGGTAAGGGGGCAGGAAGATGAGGAACTCAGTTTTCTCGAAAGCAAGAGGAGAGGAAGGAGGCTATGGTTGCTAGACATCCTGGATCTTTGGACAACAGAGTGGTAATGTATGGGCCAGATAGCTATATGAGTGTCATCGGCATAACAATGGTATTGAAAACCATGGGATTCTATGAAATGTCCAAGGGCAAGGGTGCAGATGTAGAACAAGAGGTATCCCAGTGCAGAACCTTGAGGGACAGCTACAGAAAAAGGGCATGGTGAAGAGGCGGTGTGTTAGCGCTGAATGTGTTGCTATTGAGGTATGAAGAGATCCAGGAGAGCGCCAAGTATGTGATGCCAAAGGATGAGTGAGTTGTAATAAGAGAGAGTGGCCAACTGTGTCAAAGACAGAGGAAAGGTCTAGGAGGAGAACAGTAGTGCCGCTTGGCTTTGGCAGTTAGTAGGTAGTTTGTGACTTTGGTTAGGGCTGTTTCAATGGAGTGATAAGGTTGGAAAAATGTAAGTTAGATAAGAGATAGGAGGATAATTCAAAGTGGACATGTTGAAGGAGTTTTGAAGCATACGGGAGCAGAGAGATGGGTCAAGGGATGATATTTTAAGGAAGGGTGTTACAGTAGCATGTTTAAAGGCAGGAAGGAAGGTACTGCTGATTACAGATAGGTTAAAAAGGTGGGTTAGAGCAGGAGTTAAAAGACTTCAGTGAGGTGCGATTGGATCAGGTCAAGTACACAGGTGGTGAGATGCATTTTGAAACTAGGGTGGCGACCTTTTCATTGACAGTGGAAAAGCAGATTATGGAGGAAGAACACTGAACAGTTGAATACAGTGGTTGTGGGGGGTGTAGGCTCTCTCTGTTGGTGTCAATTTTGTTTAAGATAAGAGGCAAAGTCTTCAGCTGAGTTAAGAGATTATGGAGGTGGCACTGGGGTACAGAAAAAGGGAGTTGAAGGTATTAAATATCTGTTGTGTGAAAGGGAAGACATGAGTGTGGTAAAATAGACCTGTTTTTCAGAGGAGAGTGCATTCTTATAGTTGAGAACTGCCATTTATAACTGATGAAATCTACCGTGGAGTGACTTTTCTTCCAGAGACATTCTAGAACCCTTAAATCATGTCTCAGTTTGTAAGAACTGTATGCCAGGGTTGCCTATTGATTGGTCTAACTCTGGTGTGTGTGAGTCGAGGGCTGAAGTAATGGTCGTGTTATAGAAAGCAGTGGCATCATCTCTGTTTTGGATTGAGAATATGCCAGAAAGTGGTAGAGAGTCAGAGTATGCGGATGTAAAGGCAGTTAAAGTTCGTGTGTGTGCGTGTGTGTGTAAGTTCTGGATTGGGTTTTCTGCTAAAGAGCAAAGGGATGAAAATATAAGCAAGTTGTGGTCACAAAGCATGGTGGGAGAGTTAGAGAGGTTGGATAGGGAACAGAGGCAAGAGAAGATCAGATCAAGTGTTTGTCACTTTATGTGAATGGCAGTGGGATCCCAAAGGAGTTGGTGATAGATACTAGCTTGGAAGCAGAAGAATGGTTTGAGTCAATGGGGATGTTAAAATCTCTCCCATGATGATAGTGGGGATATCAGTTGAAAGGAACTGCATGAGCCAGGTGGTAAAGTGGTCAATGAAGGCGTTGGTAGGTCCTGGTGGTCAGTATATGCCATTTGGTGATTGGATGGTGAGTAAATGTAGACAGAATGCACTTAAAAAGTGGGGTTGGGGTGAAGGAGTAGTTATCAGACACGAGAAGGCCAACACCTCCACCTGGTTTGTTGTTAGGGCAACGAGTGTATGAAAACTGCAGTCCGCCACAGGAGAGGGCAGCAGGGAAGGTAGTGTCTGAGGGTGTCAGCTATGTTTCAGTGAAAAAAAAAAAAAAAGTTTGTGAGACATGTGAAAGATTGTGGATGTATTCTAGTTTGTTACAGAAAGAATCGCATTGCATAACACACCGGGGGAAGGAGTTGAGGGGCAGAAGCAAGTAAGGTTGATTTAAGGTTATCCAGGATAAAGAGTTATGTTGTCAGCAGTAAGGAGAATCAGGGAGAGGCATAGTAGTTGTGAGTAGGAGAAGTAGTTGCGTACATCAGGGGCTGAAAGGTCAGATGGTCTTTTTTCCAAGATGGCGCCGCTGGAGTGGCTGCCAGCTACAGCAGCTCTGAGACTCTCTATCTTATTTTTCTTTCTATGTCTCGTTTTGTACCTCTCTACTTAAGGACTTTGCACTATGAAGAAACACACACAAAGACTTGGACCCTTGTGATACTTTTTTTTTGTTTTTGTTTTTTTATCTGTCTTTTTGTTCTGCTTGAAAATGGGATCTTTTGTGTATGCAGACAATTCCTTTGTCTATACAAGAGAGGAAATTCTGCAGCTCAGAGGCACAGCAGGACGGCATACCATCTGGTCACACATCCCCGCGAGATTTGGAGAAAGAAAAAGTGGGTGAGGGGATGCAGAGCTGGTACTCTTCAGAGGATTAAAAAGAGGCGTTACCGACCAGCTGTTCCCTCCATCATCATGGGCAATGTGAGATCTCTTGCAAACAAGATGGATGAACTAACAGCGCTCACCAGGCATAATCAGGAGTTTCGGGCGTGCAGCATGATGCTACTTACAGAGACTTGGCTCACTGAAGTTACTCCTGACCCTCTGGTCTCCTTGGATGGTTTTAAACTCCTTCGGGCAGACAGGACAAGGGAGAGCGGTAAGAAGAAAGGATGAGGGCTGGCAATGTTTGTGAATAATAGATGGTGTAATCCTAGGCACATTGTGATTAAGGAGCAAACTTGCTGTAAGGACATTGAACTATTAGCTGTGAGCATGAGACCTTTCTATCTACCAAGGGAACTATCACATGTCATCGTGATAACTGCATATGTCCCCCCCTCTGCGAAAGCTGACACTGCCTGCGAGGTCCTACAAGCCACGCTGAGCCAGTTACAGTTAAAACATCCCCAGGCCCTCTTTCTTCTGTCGGGTGATTTCAACCATGCCTCTCCATCATCCACACTGCCCAGTTTCACACAGTATGTAACCTGCCACACAAGAGACAACAAAACACTGGACTTGTTCTTTGCCAACGTGAGGGAGGCATATAACTCATCAGCCCTACCGCCCCTGGGAGATTGGATCACAACCTAGTACATCTCCGACCTGTGTACAAGCCACTTGTACGTAGAGAACCAGCTGTCACCCGCACAGTGAAGATATGGTCCGAGGAGAGTGATGAGGCTCTGAGGGATTGTTTTGACACAACCGCATGGGAAGTGCTGCATGATTCTTATGGAGAAGATATAGAAGGACTCACACACTGCATAACAGACTACATTAATTTTTGTGTGGACAACACAGTACCCACAAAAGTGGTGAGGTGCTTCTCCAATAACAAACCATGGATTAACTCTGATATAAAAACACTACTTAAGGAGAAAAAGATGGCATTCAGGACAAGAGATAAGGAGGGGTTGAGGGAAGTGCAAAAGGAGCTGAGGCATCAAATCAGGCAGGGAAAAGCCAGTTATAAAGAAAAAATGGAAAAGCAAATGGAAAGAAAAGACATAAGGGGGGTCTGGGAGGGGCTTAAGTCAATTTCGGGTCATAAACAGTCTGTCTGCCAGATTGAGGCAGATGTTAATTGGCTTAATGAACTAAACCTATTCTTCAACAGATTTGATCACACACCAGCTCCTCCCACCCCAGTATGTCCTTCAGCTTCCCCCACCACAATGACTTCTCCCCATGCGGCCACTTCCCAACAGACCAGTAAATCCAGAAATCCGTCTTTATCTGGCCACAGTCTGACCTTCACACGGGCCCAGGTGAGGAAGGAGATGAAAAAGATCAAGGCGAGGAAAGCCGCAGGGCCAGATGACATCAGTGCAAGGCTAATTAAGACTTGCGGGGACCAGCTGTGTGGTATAATTACATATATGTATAATATGAGCCTGAGGCAGGAAATAGTCCCTGAATTATGGAAATCTTCTTGTGTGGTACCAGTTCCAAAGAAACCCCACCCTATGGACCTCAACGACTACAGACCTGTAGCACTGACATCCCACCTGATGAAGATCTTGGAGAGATTGGTTCTCACACATCTCCGCCCTCTAGTGAGCCCCGCTATGGACCCCCTCCAGTTTGCTTATCGGCCGGGCATTGGGGTAGATGATGCCATCATCCATCTTCTGCACAGGGCTCTGTCTCACCTGGAGAAACCAGGGAACACAGTGAGAATAATGTTCTTTGACTTCTCCAGTGCTTTTAACACCATACAGCCCAGGTTATTGAGGGACAAGCTGGGCCTTGCTGGAGTGGACCACCACCTCTCCAACTGGATCCTAGACTACCTCACAAATCGACCTCAATACGTGAGAGCCCAAGACTGTGTGTCAGGTACCGTGATCTGTAATACGGGGGCACCTCAGGGTACGGTTCTCGCCCCTTTCCTCTTCACACTGTACACTGCAGATTTTAGGTGCAACTCATCCAGCTGCTACCTACAGAAGTATTCTGACGACTCTGCAATAGTGGGTCTCATCACAGATGATGATGACAGGGAGTACAGAGAACTGAACCAGGACTTTGTGGACTGGTGCCAGCGGAACCACCTGAAGATTAACGCGGGGAAGACCAAGGAGATGGTGGTGGACTTCCGCAAAGGCAGAAGCCCTCCTAAACCAGTGGACATCCTGGGGACGGGCATCGAGATTGTGAACACCTATAAGTACCTGGGTTTGCTCCTTAATAATAAGCTGGACTGGGCAGATCATATGGATGCCCTGTACAGGAAGGGCCACAGCAGGCTCTACCTGCTTAGGAAACTGAGAGCCTTTGGAATCCGGGGGGCACTTCTTAGAACTTTCTTCAACTCGGTAGTGGCATCAGCCATCTTCTTTGGAGTGGCCTGCTGGGGGAGCAGTATATCAACCAGGGACAGAAATAAACTTGACAAGCTGATTAGAAAGGCCAGCTCTGTCCTGAGGAGCCCACTGGACCCAGTGCAGGTGGTGGGTGACAGAAGGATACTGTCTGTGGTGAGCTCCATGCAGAAGAAGAAGTCCCATCCCATGCATGAGACTGTGATCGCGCTGAGCAGTACTGTCAGTGACCGACTGCTCCACCCTAGGTGTGAGAAGGAGCGCTATCGGAAGTCTTTCCTCCCCACCGCGGTTAGGCTGTACAACCAACACTGACCTAAGCGGAGATCATTACACACAGAGAACTGAAATATCTCTCTGCCTGTTAAATCCCCCCCCCCCTCCTCTGCTACGTCCTATCTGTCTGTCTGCTATTAATGTAATGCCTCTCACCTTGGAACATTCCTGTACATGTTGTATTTGTGTTTGTATCTGCTTATCTTTGCTGCTGTAACACACTGAATTTCCCCATTGTGGGACTATTAAAGGACTATTATTATTATTATTATTATTATTAGAACAGATGGAAAGATAGTTTGTTACTAACTGTGGTGGTTTCTAGTTGAAAATTCACTTTTAGAAGAGAATAACAGTGATTAACCCCTTCGCAACGTCCAACGTAATAGTATGGCGGGGCTTTAAAGATGGCGACCGCTCTGCTGCAGAGCAGCTGCCATAGCTACTGCCCGCGCCCGTACCTTTTTCCGTTGCAGAACTGTTCCCTTGGCAGCCTGGAGCCTTCTGAAGGCTTCTGGGCCTGCAATAGGAATATTACTATTGCAGCTGGTCTATGATCAGCAGCAATAGTAACATAATGAAAGTCCCATAGACTGCAATACAGTAGTATTGCAGTCTATGAGACTTGCAATCAAACTATTGCAGGTTCAAGTCCCCTAGGGGGGCCTAATAAAACAGTAAAAAAAAAAAAAAATACAAACTTATAAAAATATTTTTTCCATATGGTAAACGTTTTTTCTCTGTTTCAACTGGTAAAAATTTTAATAAAAATTGATCAAAGCGATAGACATTCCCCAAAATGGTATAAAACTAAAAAGTATAGCTGGCCCCGCAAAAAAAGAAGCCCTATGCAACCCTGCACACGGAAAAAAAAAGTTACAGGTGTCAGAATATGGTGACTTTAAGAAACATTATTTTTGCAAAGTTTTAGATTTTTGTTAAGGGGTTAAAATGTAAATAAAACCATATAAATTTGGTATCCCCGGAATCATACCGAAACATAGAAAACAGGTGAGATGTCATTTAGTGAACGCCGTAAAAATGAAGCCAGTAAGAATGTTGCACAAATACACTTTTTCTTCAAATCCATCCCCTTCTGAATTTTTTTCCAGCTTCTCAGTACATTGTACAGAATAATAAATGGTAGCATCATGATGAACAATTTGTCCCACAAACATTAAAGGGGTTGTCCAGGATGAAAAAAAAATTAACACCTAAACTAAACCCACCCCCCCGCCTAACTTCTAATTTACTTATATTAAAACAAACAAAAAAAAAAATCTTGAATTACCCATATCCCGCACCAGGGACACTTTCTGATAATCCGGTGACGTTCCGTTTCCCGTTTCTGATACAGAACATTACCATTACTCCCCTCCACCCCCACTAACCCCATCTTATTTATGTAACTTCCTCTCTGGGAACGACTCCTCCCCTCTTCCTCTCCGCAAGCGCTTGCGCATTCTGGAGGTGCCTGTGACACATGCGCAGTAGAGATGGCACTCCACCTCTACTGTGAAGGCATCAGAGGAACTTCCTGTATCTGTAGGCGCTGGCAGAAAGGAAGAGAAGGGTCTCCAGCCTGCTCACAGTGAACGAAAAGGAGGAGCAGTTTCCCAGAGAGTAAGACAGGTAAGTATGATGCGGTGGGGGGTGGGCTTAGTTAGTTAGTTGGGAAGGGCTAGTAGTGGGCAGGATAGCTAGGGAGACAGGGAGGGGGTGTAACAGAGAGGAGGGGGGCATTGACAGGGAGGTAGTGTGGAAAGCTACACAGGAAGCTAAACCATGTAAACAAATGCAGAAGATGCCAGGAGCTCCCAGAGAAACCCAGAAATCACTGCTATAGGTATATGGGTGTACTTATTAACCCATTAATAGCACTAATATAATTTAAAAAAAAGAAAAATGATTTTTTTTTGCCCAGAAAACCCCTTTAATCCTTTCACTGTCAGGTAGCCAAAGCAATTCTCACAGTTTTGAGATGGACAAATAAAACCTAAATTGCAACATTAAAAAAAATCATCCAACCCCCCCCCCCCACATACCTATATATTTTCTTAAAGTAGACATCTGCAACATTTGTAAGAATGCAACTTGGTACTATATGAGAACAGACACCTTCATGTAATTTTGATTTAAAGTGAATGTTTTATAAAAAAAAAATGCAAATGTATATTAGTTGCTAAAAATGGAAGCCAAACAAAGAGTTTTATGCACCAAACCTCCTAAAAATAAGAGTTCAACATGTGCAGAGTTCATTCATATCACTAAGGCCTACACCTGCATGCACATGTCTTTAGAAAATCACTAGAACTGGAAGGAACAAAAATCTGCTTTGAAGCTGGAAATATTAAAAAGTATCATCCTATAAAATGTAAGGATAACACACCGTGGAAAGCAAGTGAACCCCTAAACCCTATATATTTTTTGAAAGTAGACAACCTGAAGAGTATATATGTGTCTCAATGGGTTATCAATAGCCACATCCGCCTTCATGTAACTTTGTCACAAACAAATACTTTTTGAAAAAAAATGCACTAAAAACACATTTGCACCTAAAGCTCATATTCAATCTTACATTCACACACTTAAAATACATTTAAAATAAAAGATCAAGGTGTACACAATTTCTATATATACCGCAAACATCAGCTACAACAAGAGCTCGAACTCTCAAAAACACTGATACAGAAGACAAGCAAGATTTTGCTGTTATTCACTAATGTGTTAAAAATCTATACTGCACCTAGCAAACTGTGACACCAAAATCTAACTTTTTTGAGATTGCACAGCATACAGTATATAAAAACAGAGCTTATTATTTCATATATACAACCACCTTCATGCAACTTTGCAGAAAACAGAGATTACAAGCAAAAATAGCACAAAAATTCAAATTTGCCACTAAAGTGCATGCTCAAGCAGTCCCTTTCTGCAAACAAAATGTACTTTCCAAAAAACTGCAATATGTGAGGAATTCAAACATACCACACATATATATATATTTATGTGTGGTGCGGGTGTTAAAGAAACGCCAAAATCACAGAAATGCACCAACCAATTTTGTGCATGCAAATTAAATAGGAGTTTACATAAAAATATAATTTTCTATCCCCCTATAAAAATTGTAGCAATTTATACATTCATCTCTAGTGATAATAGTTATTACTATTATTTTAGTGTGTAAAGGATATAGCTAGAGAGGCGTATTTTACTCTAGAAAGATTGGACAGGGTGAAATGTAACCTTCATTGATGACCTTGTGTATGTGTTGTGTAAGTGTTTGGTGCAACTCTTTTGGCGCTGCGACCTGGACAATGGTAAATTTTGGGTCACAGCACCAATAAACTTCCTGGTTATGCTCAAAGAGGTATTATTATAAGAATACCCCTCTTATAAGGCTCAGAGGGGTATTACATTATCCCTCTATGTGACAATCAGAGAGCAAGAGTACAGTATGCTCTCTGATTGATAGGAGAGGGTATAACATGGACAAAAGTCCCTGCTACCCACCCTGGGGTCACATACAGGTTATGTACAGATGATGATTTATCATCTCTGTGCAGTCTTCAGGGATGCTCCTCCCTCCTCCTACTTCCTACCGCAATTCTTAAGATGCTACCTGAGGCAGGAGGGGGGGGACACTTTAGAGCCCTATATCTCAGGATTGGTTAGGACTATGAAGATTTTAAATTCATTTTAAAGATGAGAATCACATCTTTAAAATGATACCAAGCTCTTCATGATAGCCCTTACAGATTCAGAGAGAATTGCTGTTAAAAACGCTGTTGGAATTTGAGATCTACAATTGGATCTCAATGCTGAATACCGTTTTCAACAGTGAATCGCTCAAGATCTGTAAGGGCTATCATTAGATTCTCATCTTTAAAATGAAACCAAAATCATCTTAATAGCCCTAACCAATCCTGAGATATCGGCATTAGTAGTAATGACGCATTAGATATGTCCTCGACTAGGACCCTGGGAGGACGTATAGATATGTGGTTGGCAGGGAAAGGGTTAAGCCCTCACACGGCACTAAGTTCGGAAAAATAAAAAAAAAAAAAAATGTAAAAAAAAAAAAAAAAGTTATGGGGTTTGGAAGGTGGGGAGTTAAAAACAAAAATCGAAAAATCGAAGGGGTTAAGAATGATAACATTCTAGTGTGTGACATATACAAATATAGTAATTATAAGGGGAATTATGTATAAATTTTATAGTTACATTCAGTTCCCTTCTAGTCCAATTCTGGCTAGTACACCACCTAAGAGTTGCACTTAGAGATGTTGTACAGAACTGACCTCTATATTTAACACCTTACAGACACAGCTTAAAAGTACGTTAAGGACCAGGCCTCATTTTTCAAATCTGACGTGTCACTTTATGTGATAATAACTTCGATAATCACTTTGATAAGTTAAAGTGTCTCAGAGACTATTTTTTTGTGACAAGTTTTGTCTTTAATTGTAAAAAAAAAAAAAAAAAAAAAATTATATATAATATATATATATACACACATATATACACACACACACACCGCACACGCACACACACAGTACAGACCAAAAGTTTGGACACACCTTCTCATTCCAAGAGTTTTCTGTATTTTCATGACTATAAAAATTGTAGATTCACATTGAAGGTATCAAAACTATGAATTAACACATGTGGAATTATATACTTAACAAAAAAGTGTGAAACAACTGAAAATATGTCTTATATTCTAGGTTCTTCAAAGTAGCCACCTTTTGCTTTGATTACTGCTTTGCACACTCTTGGCATTCTCTTGATGAGCTTCAAGAGGTAGTCACCTGAAATGGTCTTCCAACAGTCTTGAAGGAGTTCCCAGAGATGCTTAGCCCTTTTGCCTTCACTCTGTGGTCCAGCTCACCCCAAACCATCTCGATTGGGTTCAGGTCTGGTGACTGTGGAGGCCAGGTCATCTGGCGTAGCACCCCATCACTCTCCTTCTTGGTCAAATAGCCCTTACACAGTCTGGAGGTATGTTTGGGGTCATTGTCCTGTTGAAAAATAAATGATGGTCCAATTAAACGCAAACCAGATGGAATAGCATGCCGCTGCAAGATGCTGTGGTAACCATGCTGGTTCAGTATTCCTTCAATTTTGAATAAATCCCCAACAGTGTCACCAGCAAAGCACCCCCACACCATCACACCTCCTCCTCCATGCTTCACGGAGGGAACCAGGCATTTAGAGTCCATTCGTTCACCTTTTCTGCGTCGCACAAAGACACGGTGGTTGGAACCAAAGATCTCAAATTTGGACTCATCAGACCAAAGCACAGATTTCCACAGGTCTAATGTCCATTCCTTGTGTTCTTTAGCCCAAACAAGTCTCTTCTGCTTGTTGCCTGTCCTTAGCAGTGGTTTCCTAGCAGCTATTTTACCATGAAGGCCTGCTGCACACAGTCTCCTCTTAACAGTTGTTGTAGAGATGTGTCTGCTGCTAGAACTCTGTGTGGCATTGACCTGGTCTCTAATCTGAGCTGCTGTTAACCTGCGATTTCTGAGGCTGGTGACTCGGATGAACTTATCCTCCGCAGCAGAGGTGACTCTTGGTCTTCCTTTCCTGGGGCGGTCCTCATGTGAGCCAGTTTCTTTGTAGCGCTTGATGGTTTTGGCCACTGCACTTGGGGACACTTTCAAAGTTTTCCCAATTTTTCGGACTGACTGACCTTCATTTCTTTACTTAGCTGCTTTTTTCTTGCCATAATACAAATTCTAAACTCCATTCAGTAGGACTATCAGCTGTGTATCCACCTGACTTCTGAACAACACAACTGATGGTCCCAAGCCCATTTATAAGGCAAGAAATCCCACTTATTAAACCTGACAGGGCACACCTGTGAAGTGAAAACCATTTCAGGTGACAACCTCTTGAAGCTCATCAAGAGAATGCCAAGAGTGTGCAAAGCAGTAATCATAGCAAAAGGTGGCTACTTTGAAGAACCTAGAATATAAGACATATTTTCAGTTGTTTCCCACTTTTTTGTTAAGTATATAATTTCACATGTGTTAATTCATAGTTTTGATGCCTTCAGTGTGAATCTACAATTTTTATAGTCATAAAAATACAGAAAACTTTTGGAATAAGAAGGTGTGTTCAAACTTTTGGTCTGTACTGTATAATATATATATTATACATACATACACACACACATATATACATACACATATACATACTGTACACACACACACACACGCACACACACATACACAGTGCCTTGCGAAAGTATTCGGCCCCCTTGAACTTTTCAACCTTTTGCCACATTTCAGGCTTCAAACATAAGGATATAAAATTTTAATTTTTTGGTGAAGAATCAACAACAAGTGGGACACAATTGTGAAGTGGAACGAAATTTATTGGTTATTTTAAACTTTTGTAAAAAATAAAAAACTGAAAAGTGGGGCGTGCAATATTATTCGGTCCCTTTACTTTCAGTGCAGCAAACTCACTCCAGAAGTTCAGTGAGGATCTCAGAATGATCCAATGTTGTCCTAAATGACTGATGATGATAAATATAATCCACCTGTGTGTAATCAAGTCTCCGTATAAATGCACCTGCTCTGTGATAGTCTCAGGGTTCTGTTTAAAGCGCAGAGAGCATCATGAAGACCAAGGAACACACCAGGCAGGTCCGTGATACTGTTGTGGAGAAGTTTAAAGCCGGATTTGGATACAAAAAGATTTCCCAAACTTTAAACATCCCAAGGAGCACTGTGCAAGCGATCATATTGAAATGGAAGGAGGATCAGACCACTGCAAATCTACCAAGACCCGGTCGTCCCTCTAAACTTTCATCTCAAACAAAGAGAAGACTGATGAGAGGTGCAGCCAAGAGGCCCATGATCACTCTGGATGAACTGCAGAGATCTACAGCTGAGGTGGGAGAGTCTGTCCATAGGACAACAATCAGTCGTACACTGCACAAATCTGGCCTTCATGGAAGAGTGGCAAGAAGAAAGCCATTTCTCAAAAAAAGTCTTGTTTAACGTTTGCCACAAGCCACCTGGGAGACACACCAAACATGTGGAAGAAGGTGCTCTGGTCAGATGAAACCAAAATCGAACTTTTTGGCCACAATTCAAAACGATATGTTTGGCGTAAAAGCAACAATGGAATTTCACAAATAAACGTATCCAGGTGTTAGAATGGCCAAGTCAAAGTCCAGACCTGAATCCAATCGAGAATCTGTGGAAAGAGCTGAAAACTGCTGTTCACAAATGCTCTCCATCCAACCTCACTAAGGTTGAGCTGTTTTCCAAGGAAGAATGGGCAAGAATTTCAGTCTCTCAATGTGCAAAACTGATAGAGACATACCCCAAGCGACTTGCAGCTGTAATCGCAGGAAGAGGTGGTGCTAAAAAGTATTAACTTAAGGGGGCCGAATAATTTGGCACGCCCCACTTTTCAGTTTTTTTATTTTTTACAAAAGTTTAAAATATCCAATAAATTTCGTTCCACTTCATGAATGTGTCCCACTTGTTGATTCTTCACCAAACAAATTTCAATTTTATATCCTTATGTTTGAAGCCTGAAATGTGGCAAAAGGTTGACAAGTTCAAGGGAGCCGAATACTTTCGCAAGGCACTGTATATATATACGCATACATACATACATACATACATACACACACACACACACACACACACACACACGTGTATATATATAAAATTTTTGGTGAATATTTGGAAAAAATGCATTTTCAAACTTTGAAGTTGCATGCCATTCATATAGTCATACTACCCAAAATACTTCATAAATATAATTTACCATATATCTGCTTTATGTTGCAATCATATAAAAATGAAAAGGGTAATTTAAAGTCAAACAGTAATTTTCCAAATTTTCAAGATTTCCAAAACATATTTTTTAAAGGGACGAGTTCAGTTCTGAAGAGGTCTTGAAAGGCCTCTCTAATAGAGATTTGGGATTTTGGAGGTCAGATTTTGCTAGAATCTGTTTCAGGCACCTTGCTGCATTTGAAGAGCCCCTGAAGTACCAGAACAGTTGAAATCCTCCCAAAAATTATCCCATTTTGGGAACTAGACCTCTCGAGGAATTTATAAAGGGGTATAGTGAGCACTGTGACCCTACAGGTGTTTCACAGATATTTTTTTTTACCATTGAAACTTGAAAATAATTTTTATTTTTATTTTTTACTGTAGAATGTCACTTTAGCCCCGTATTTTTCATCTTCACAAGGAATTAAAGGAGAAATTGCACCCCACATTTTTTTTTTTTTTTTTTTTTTTTTTACACAATACCCCTTATGTTCTGGTACACTGATGTATGGGAACATGGCAATACTTGGAACGTTAAAAGAGAACATGATTTTGCAGAGCCCTCAAGGTGCTAAAACAGTGGAAACCCCCAAAATGTGACTATTTTGTAAACTAGACCCCTCAAAGAATTTAGCAAGGGGTATAGTGAATACTTTGACCTTTCGTTTGTTTACAGAATTGGGCTGTGAAAATGGAAAGCTTTAACCCCATGTTTTGCATTGCAAGGGGTTAAAGGAGAAAATGCACCCCAGAATTTGATAAGTATTTTTTTTCTGACAACAGAAATACCCCACATGTGAATGTAAACTGATGTATGGGTACACAGTAATATACCTTAATATACCTCTGCGTGCTGATGTTATTATATCTATCTATCTGCTGGTATGTGTAATCCATCTGGACCCATATACTGAATACATCTACTGCTTCATTCTTAACCCCTTAATGACCGGGCCATTTTTTGTTTTTGTATTTTCGTTTTTCCCTCCCCACATTCCAAGAGCCATAACTTTTTCATTTTTCAGTTCACAGAGTCACATGATGGCTTATTGTTTGCGAAACAAATTGTACTTTGTAATGTCACTATTCAATATGCTGTGCAATGTACTGGGAAGGTGGAAAAAAATTCAGAATGAGGTTCAATTGGAGAAAAACTGCATTTGCACCAAATTCATATGGGTTTAATTTTTACAGCATTCACTGTGTGGTAAAAATGACATGTTACCTGTATTCTGTGGGTCAGTACGAACACGGAGATACCAAATTTATATAGTACTTGTAATGTTTTGATACCTTTTAAAAAATTAAAAAACTTTACTACATAGAAAAAAAAATTTTGCGTCGCCATATTGTGTCACCTGTAACTTTTTCATATTTAAATGTATGGAACTGGGTAAGGCGTCTTTTTATGCGGGACAACATGATGTTTTTATTGATATCATTTGGGGAAAGATCTGATGGTATTATCACTTTTTATTCAATTTTTTATAAGAGACAAAGTGTTGAAAAAAAACGCTATTTGGCCATTTAGATTTTTTTTCCCCGCTACGCCGTTCACCGTATGGGATAAATATTTTAATATTTTAATAGTTCGGGCATTTTGGAGCGCGAGGATACCTAAAGTGTTTATGCTTACTTTTGTTTATTTACTTTTATATCTGATCTAGGGAAAGGGGAGTGATTTGAACTTTTGTGTTTTAATTTTTTCATACTTTTAAAAACTTTTTTTTTTATACTTTTACTTGTATGATCAGACTCCCTAGGGACCTTGAAACCTAGGGAGTCTGATCGATCATACTATCCACTGCGATACTACTGTATCGCAGTGAATAGCAAAATGCCTTCACTGCTATTAGACGATGCCTCTGGCATCGTGTAATAGCTCTAATGTAATGACAGGCCTGGGAGCCTTCAATAGGCTCCCGGCTGTCATGGCAACCAAGCCCCGCCCTCCGATGACGTTCTGGAGGGCGGCGATCAGGTAAAAATGGCGGCTGCGCAATTTAGACGCCACGGACCTGTTTGACCGCGAAATCTAAAGGGTTAACAGCCGATCGCTGCTGTTAGCTTAGCGGCGGGTCCTGGCTGTATTATACAGCCGGCACCTGCGGTGTATGGAGAACGCTCAGCTCCTGAGCGCTCTCCATACATCGTCATGCGACTCAGGACGTACTATTATGCCCTGGGTCGTTAAGGGGTTAATATACCTCTGCTTGCTGATGTTATTATATCTATCTGCTGGTATGTGTAATCCATCTGGACCCATATACTGAATACATTCTACTGCTCCATTCTTAATATACCTCTGCTTGCTGATGTTATTATATCTATCTGCTGGTATCCTACTTTCCACTTTGTAATTGTATTAACTTTGAAACCACTGTCTCAATCCCCTGCTGGTTTCTCACCTGTCCCTTTCTGATGTCTCTGATTTGATCTGCATGTTTCCACTCCCCCTTTTCACAACTGATCCTAATGAAACAAATGTATTGCTAGCTAGTGCCGTATAAATGTAAGTGCCCTGGTCATTTAGCCGTTTCCAAGTGCAGTTTCTAAGTGTATAGGCCAGAATTAGGCCAAAAGGGAACTGAAGGTAACAACCTACTACATTCAAACCAAACAATTAGCCACATAATGCTTCTCACTATAATCAATGTTGTCCTTCCAATACTTGTAAAAACCACTCTACCAACCCAAACCAGCCATGTCACTAAGAATATCTTTATATCTGCATCTATCCTACACCACCATCTGACCTTCTCTGCACAGCTACTCACACACCTACAAGCTTTCCGCCCCAGAAACACACACCACCTCCCTACACTCTCTCCTCCTTACACCTGCTATCCCTCTCCCTCCTACTCCTCACTTCTGGCGACATATGTCCCAAACCTGGACAGTGCCAGCACTCCCCTGCTGTAGGATCTTTCCGCACAAACGGCAACAACGCACGAAACACCCTAAATCTTACCCCTATCTCACCCGCTTCTGCTCCTCCCCACGCCCTCCCCGGCGCACTATGGAACGCTCGCTCTGTACGCAACAAACTTGACTACATCCACGACATCTTCATTTCTCATAAATTATTTCTCGGTATCACAGAAACATGGCTAACACCCTCAGACACCACCTCCCCTGCTGCCCTCTCCTATGGAGGTCTGCAATTCTCGCACACTCCCCGCCCCAACAATAAACCTGGTGGAGGCATAGGCGTACTCCTGTCTGACAATTGCTCCTTTGCCCCAATCCAACCGATACTTGCTCTCACCCTCCCCTCCTTTGAAGTGCACTCTGTTCGCATTTACTCGCCCTCCAACCGGCTGTCCTATATCGACCGCCAGGACCTACTGCTGCCTTTATCGACCACTTCTCCACCTGGCTAATGCACTTCCTATCCACAGACACCCCCACCATCATCATGGGTGACTTCAACATCCCCATTAACACAAACCACCCCCCCCCGCTTCCAGTCTCCTATCACTCACTACCTCCTTTGGTCTCTCTCAATGGTCCTATTCTGCCACACACACAAAGGGGCACACACTGGATCTCTTATTCACCCACCTCTGCTCTCTAGTCAACCTCTCTAACGCTCTGTCCACGCTCTCTGATCACAACCTGCTGACATTCTCAGCCCTCTTCTCTGGAATAGACACGCCCCCGCAGAAACCTTAATCGCCTTGACATCCGCACGCTCTCAGACACTCTCCTACCGCTCGCTGACATAATCTCACTCCAGGATGTAGATACCGCCACTGACTTCTACAATACCACCATTACTTCAGCCCTTGACTCTGTAGCCCCCTTCACTAACACCAGACCGATCAATAGGCAACCCTGGCACACCGACCTGACTAAAAAACTGAGACATGCCTCACGGGTTGCAGAACACCTCTGGAAGAAAAGTCACTCCCAGGAGGCCTTCCTTAGGTACAAAGAGACAGTTCTCACATTCAAGAACGCACTCACCTCTGCAAAGCAGGTCTACTTCTCCACACTAATATCTGCCCTATCCCGCAACCCCAAACAGCTATTCACTACCTTCAACTCTCTTCTCCGTCCTCCTGCGCCCCCTCCAACATCACTTATCACAGCTGATGACTTTGTCTCTTATTTCAAAAGCAAAATCGAGACAGTCTCACCCTACACCCCCGACAACCACTCTACCCAACTGTCCTGTGCTCTTCATCTTTAATCTGTTTCTCCACCGTCACTGGTGAAAAGCTCTCCACCTTAATCTCTAAATCCCACCTCACCTCCTGCGCGCTTGACCCCATCCAGTCACACCTCATCCCCAAACTCTCTGAAGTCATTACTCCTGCCCTAACCCATCTCTTCAACTTATCCCTAACCAATGGATCCTTCCCTTCCGCCTTCAATCATGCTACTGTCACACCTATACTTAAGAAACCCTCCCTGGACCCATCCTCTCCAGCCAACTACCGCCCCATCTCACTGCTCCCGTACGCCTCTAAACTGCTGGAGCAACACGTCCACTCCGAACTGTCCTCCTATCTCTCGTCCAATGTGCTCTTTGACAGACTACAGTCAGGTTTCTGACCCCATCACTCCACAGAAACTGCCCTAACCAAGGTCACTAATGACCTTCTAACTGCCAAAGCCAAACGTCACTATTCTGTCCTCCTCCTCGACCTCTCCTCTTTCCTTTGACACAGTCGACCATCCCCTCCTGCTTGAAATGCTTTCATCCCTTGGCATCTCTGACCTGGCCCTTTCCTGGATCTCCTCATACCTTACCAATCGCACATTCAGTGTCTCCCACTTGCACACCACCTCCCTGCCACGCCCTCTTTCTGTAGGTGTCCCCCAAGACTCCGTCCTAGGACCCCTCTTGTTCTCCATCTACACCCTAGGCCTTGGCCAACTCATAGAATCCCATGGTTTCCATTATCACTGCTATGCTGACGACACCCAAATATATCTCTCTGGTCCAGACATTACCTCCCTGTTGTCCAGAGTCCCAGATTGTCTAGCAGCTGTAGCCTCCTTTCTCTACTCCCGCTTTCTCAAACTCAACATGGAGAAAATGGAGTTCATAATCTTCACCCCTCCATGCATGACCCCCTTACCTGACCCATCTATCAAAATTAATGGAACCACTCTCACCCCAGTCCCACAGGCCCGCTGCCTTGGAATAACCTTAGACTCTGACCTATCCTTCAAGCCTCATATTCAAACCCTCAACACCTCCTGCCGCCTCCAACTCAAGAACATCCACCGAATCCGCTCCTTCCTCACCCCTGAAACTACAAAGATGCTAGTCCATGCCCTCAATCTCCCGCTTAGACTACTGTAACACCCTTCTCCATGGCCTCCCAGCAAACACTCTCGCCCCCTCCAGTCCACCTTAAACTGTGCTGCTAGCTTAATACACCTCTCCTCCCGTTCTTCATCGGCCGCCCCCCTCTGCCAATCCCTCCACTAGCTACCCATTGCCCAGCAAATAGAGTTCAAACTACTAATGCTGACATACAAAGCTATCCACAACCTTTCCCCTCCATATATCTCCAACCTAATCTCCCACTACCTGCCCGCACATAACCTCCGATCCTCCAAAGACCTCCTACTCCACTCTGCTCTCATCCGCTCCTCACACAATCGTCTCCAAGACTTCTCCCGTGCATCCCCCATACTCTGGAACTCACTACCAAAACACATAAGACTGACCCCCACAATCACGAGCTTCAAGAAGGCCCTGAAGACTCACCTATTCAGGAAGGCCTAAAATCTCCAATAACGCTACTGTCACCACACCACTGTAAGCCGTGTACCGGGGTGGGCTCCCCAGGATACAGCGAAGTCACGAACAAAGGAAGTGACTCCAAATCAATTTAGTAAAAAAACAAGATTTTACCTTGTGTAGTAACACCTATTTACCAGAAAAAAAAACTCTCAATTATTTACATACACTCAGCCAGTAAGCTGAGACCCTGGTGTTGTACAGCGCGATGCCTTTTCATGTGTAACTGCAATAAACTCCAAGCTTTTACCTATCTGCAGGCTGCTACTAACCAGCCGCTTGTTACCTTTTTATCACCCTAGTCACAGGAACAATTCATTGAGTGATAGAGGCACCGGCGGTATAACACAAGAGCTTACAAACTTATCAAAATACCCCTATTCCCCACAAACAAAGTATAATCGAGTAAATATCATAGTAGGTCAGCTTGCGAGCCAAAGAAATATGATAATGTGTAAAATGTCGCTTCTAGACTCCCTTAGAAGCTTCTCTCTGGGAGTTAAAACTCAATAGAATTCTCTGAGTCCTTACTACCGAATAGGTAGATAATTCACCAGTAGTGTGGCCTGTGAAGATGAGGATGCCTAACTAGTCTAACTACAGGCCCTTACTCAGTCTCAAGCAATTTGCGCCAAAAATGTAATGCGGTGCGTGCACGTTTACTTCTCTTAGTGATCCAGATTTGTTGGGTACCTGTTAGCTTCTTCTCTGGAACCGCTGAAAGCAGGGCTCATCCAAACATGCGGTCTCACTGATAGGGCCACTTCTCAGCCGGTCCTTGATAGCAATCTTCAACTTAGGATGCTGTCTGAGCAAACCCTGGAAAAGTCTCTGCTTCAGCACCCCCTTGTTAAAAGTCTGATCCCTTAGGAATCCGGTTTCTCTCACTTCCGTCCTGCTTCTTCTAAAAACTCAAAAGCACACTCATAAAATGGCTGGCACACAAACTCTCTCCTTCCTTGTTCCTCCTCTGCAGAACAGGGTCTCCACGTCACTACTCCAGGGAATTACAGAATTACAGTCTCTTCTATTTCTGAGGTAACAGTGGCCTCTTGTGGTCAAACAAACAAATGTCAGTTTATAAAAAAATAAACTTATCTACAGAAACAGTTACATTCATAACATGAGGGCTGTTTCCCCATCTTACATGCCACCTGTACAGTCTTTCCCGACACCTTCTGTGTCTCTCCTTCTTCCCTCAGACTGCAGGGCCCTCTATCCCACTGTGCCAGTTGGTCACTGCTTGTATTATCTGTTTTGTATATCTTGTGTACTGTATGTAAATCCGCAAATGTAAAGCACCATGGAATTAATGATGCTATATAAATAAACAATAATAATAATAATAATAATAATAATAATAAAGTAGGGTACAGGACAGAAAGCACGCTGGTATTTTGGAGGGCAGATTTTGCTGGACTTTGTTTCAGGTACCATGTTGTATTTGCAGAGCACTTGAAGTGCCTGAATAGTGGAACCCCCACAAAGTGACCCCATTTTGGAAACTAGACCCCTCAAGGAATTTATCAAAGGTTATAGTGAGCACTTTGACCCTACAGGAGTTTCACTGAATTTTTTACCATTGGGATGTGAAAATTAAAAATTACATTTTTTTTTCTAAATAAAATGTCACTTTAGCCCCAAATTTTCATCTTCACAAGGGGTTAAAAGGAGAAAAGGCATTCACATGTGGATGTAAACTGCTGTATGGTCACATAGTGGGACAGAATCATATTTGGAGGGCAGATTTTGCTGTAGTAGTTGCCAGGTACCATGTCGCATGTACTGAGGACCTGAAGTGCCAGAACTGTTGAAACCCTCAACAAATGACCTCAGTTTGGAAATTACACAAATTTATCAAGGGGTATTGTAAGAGACAGCCAATGTTGTCCTAAGCTTCATTTGTCTGTATAAATTGTTAATGTTGAATGTATTTCTGTGATTCTGTTCCTTTAAGACAGCAGCCATTGTAATTGTGACATGATGCTGGAGTGAGACCCCCCCCCCTTTTATGTCAGCCTGCCTGTTCTGCAGACAGAGGGTGAGCAGAGAAGCAGGAAGTGACGAGACAGAGAGCAGCAGCCATCTTGGCAAGAGAGAAGACAGGTGTCTATGTTGTATTGAACTGGTGTGGAGATTTTTCTGTACAGCTAAGCTGTATCTTGGTCCAGAGACAAACAGAGTGTAAAGAGACAACAGGACTAGTGAGTCCACGTGAAAGGAACTGTGCTCAGTGGCTGATCAGTGAGACTGACATTGTGACTGTGTATATGGATACCACATATAGAGACTCGCAGTGCTGTTGACGTACTGGACAGTAACTGCTAAACCCCGGCTTACATCCCAGCTCAGTGTATGGATTCGGCAGGACTGTCAGTGTGCTGAGTGGAATCTGCTGTTGGATTACATTGCATTCATTTGGTTTCCCTGTTAAAGAGGACTTCATTTCTCCCAAGATCCTGATAACCGTGAGGAGAGGACGCTTCACTATAAAAGAAAGGACCGACTTTGGGTCCCACCGCGCGCTTCTACGGACTGTAAGCGGTCCACCTGGACCACTGGGGAAAAGGGGGTGCACCCAAATGTGAAGTCAGGGTCAGTTAGGGATAGTTTTGAGTATATTGTTCATTCAGTGTCCATACTGCAGAAGTGGACAGAGTAAAAGTAGAAACCATTGCAGAATTTGCCTTGAAATTGTTCATGCTATATGGTATATTTTGCTTGTCTTTATCCATGTCATTTTACCTTTAACTAGCCTTTATTAACTTATAGTAAATTTTATTTTTTTTTTCTTCTTGAACTACCGCGTGTGCGTTCATTTCTGGCTGCGGAGTCCAAACCACCTGCCTTGCTCTCGCTTCACAAATTGGCGTAGTCGGCAGGATCCGCTTACCAGAATGGACGGTGACGCACCCATTAGGGAGAATGGTGCTGGAGGAAGAATGCCAGCAGGGGCTATAATGAGTCAGTTAGCTAAATTTGATGGCAATAATATGTCAGTGAGTATGTGGGTGGAACAGATACGAATGATACAGCGAATGTACCAGACCGCACCAGAAGTACTAGTAGAGCTAGCAATATTGACACAACAAGGGGATGCTAAGACCACGGTGATACTGAGGCCATTTGAACAAAGGCAGACATTTGAGCAAGTAGTCCAGATTCTAGAAACCATCTATGGAGAAACTGCATTGCTGGGGTCTCTGCAGGCTCGGTTCTTCCAGAGGGTACAACAGGAGAATGAAAGCCTTCCCCAATATGCAAATGCCCTACAAGAACTGCTCCGAGATATTCAAGGGAAGGAAAGAGGGGGCTCGCCAGCCTTCTGTAACCCTGATCGGACTCTCCGTGACCAGTTTGTCCTGGGGATACGTGACGGCAATTTAACTGTGACTATGCAGGATTTTATACGACGAGAGACTGATGCTAAATTCCATGATGTACAGGTAGAGGCCATCTCCCGTGCCAATAGTATGGTCCCGAGGCCCCAGACCGCAGTTGGAGTTACTTTGTCACAGGGGGCTAGTTCTGGCTCAGAGACAGCAGAAAAAGGGACGGTTAAAGAAATTCTCACAGTAATGCAGAAACTGCAAGAGCAAATGGAACACTTGCACACCCGTTGTGATGAGCATTGTATGAAAATTGCAGACTTCCAGAAGACTGGAGATGAAAGGGTGAGCCATCCACACCCAGCAAGTCAGAATCACCCACCACCCCGCTGGAGGAATGAGGATAGGACCTACCGAAGGGGTCCAAATCATTTAGTGCAGTGCTCAGGAGAAATCGAAGGGGCCTACCGAAGGGGCCCAAACAGATGGCCAGAACGACGGGAGATACGCTGCTGGGAGTGTGGACGGATGGGCCACGTTGCTGCTAGATGTCCAGAGCAGCGACAAACTTATGAGAGACCGCCGTTAAACTGAAGTCCCCTGCTGCTGTAGGGCGTGTAGTAGGGGAGACTGACAAGAAGACTATGTGGGGAGAATGCCCTGATGATGACCTGATCGCTGCAAGTCTTGTCATACAGGTGGAAATGGAGGGTATTCCGGTTACCGGAATGATTGACACGGGTTCCCAAGTAACAACCTTGAGTAGAGACTGTTATGAACGGTACTTCCGGCAACATGTGAAATATGATCCCCATACATTCGTACGAGTGGTCGCAGCTAACCAGTTACCAGTTTCGGTCGTGGGAGTGGCCTGGATGAATGTCCGGGTATGTGGCCAAGATCTAGGTAGGAAAGGCATTGTGGTGGTACAGGAGTCACATGAAGTAAAGGTCCCTGTCATTTTGGGGATGAATGTGTTAAAAGAATTAGATCAGATCCTCTTTGAAAAGAAAGGTCACGGTTATTGGAAAGAAACCACCACCCATCGGCCTACTCAAACAGCTTTCCAGCGGCTGATCCGGACATGTGGCTTACAGAAAAGTTCGGATGCACAGCGTCCTCTGGCTCGAATTTCAGTTCCTTTGCATACGAAAGTTACACTGCCACCCAGTCGGGAGACAATAGTGTCCATGCCCGTAGGCACCTGTCGGAAACTAGAGGGCATAGCTGTGTTGGTAGAACCACTGCAGGCAGCCGAAGGAGGTGTTGATCCGCTAGTGGCCCGTTCCTTGGCAATAGTTCGCAATGGAAGAGTACCACTTCGATGTGTAAACACTGAGAACCAGAGTGTGGACCTGACCCCAGGGAGGCTGCTGGCTAACATCTATGTGACTCCGGAGGAAGTAAGGAAAGTAACTCCAATGCAGCTGAAGCGGACTGAAAGGGATGAGTGGACCGTAACTGTGTCCATGGGAGAAGATGAGGAACCCACCTCTGAATGGAATGGCTGTGCAATTCGAGAACAGATGAAGATGGATGCAAGTTCATGTTCTCTGGAATGGGTGCAGAAGGTAGATGAGCTGTTGTGGGAGAACCGAGCCACCTTTGCACGGTATGCTGAAGATTTTGGATGTACCACAGGGATCTACCATGAGATTCCCACAGGAGACACCCCTCCAATTAGAGAGCGCTACCGACAAATTCCTCCACAGTTGTATCAGGAAGTGAAAGAACTGTTAGCTAAGATGCTACAGGGTGGGATCATCCAAGAAAGCCAGAGTCCCTGGGCAGCTCCTGTGGTGTTAGTAAGAAAAAAAGATGGGTCCATCCGATTTTGCGTAGACTATCGGAAGTTAAACGCTTGCACCGTACGAGATTCCTACCCCTTGCCACGGATTGAGGAGTCCCTCTCAGCGCTGGGGAGAGCCCGGTACTTCTCCTCACTAGATCTGGCTAGTGGGTATTGGCAGGTGCCGATGGCCACAAAAGACAAGGAGAAGACGGCATTCATCTTGCCCATGGGACTATACGAATTTAACCGGATGCCCTTCGGGTTGAAAAAACGTTTCAGCGGTTGATGGAGAAATGTCTCGGTGACTCAACTTTGAGTTCACTCTCATCTACTTGGATGACATTATAGTGTATTCTGCGACCTTTGAAGACCATCTCCACCAGTTGGGGCAAGTATTTCGAAGATTGCGGGAACATGGGCTCAAATTGAAACCCAGTAAATGTCGGTTGTTCCAATCTGAAATTGATTACTTGGGTCACCGCGTATCAGGAGAAGGGGTGAGACCATCAAGAGACAAGATAGCGGCTGTTCAAGATTGGCCAATACCGACTACCCTGCGAGAAGTGAGGGCGTTCCTTAGAGTAGCCGGTTACTATCGACGGTTTATTAAGGATTTCGCCAAGGTAGCAGCACCACTTAATGCTCTCCTACGAGGCACATCCGGTGGTCCAAAGAACCGATCCGTGAAGTGGGGACCTGAACAGGAACAAGCCTTCCAGGCATTGAAGGATGCACTGACAACAGCCCCAATCTTGGCATATGCTGATTACCACTTGCCATTCCAGCTATATACAGATGCAAGTCTGTATGGTCTTGGAGCAGTACTTTCCCAGCTTCAGGATGGCCAGGAGAGGGTCATAGTGTACGGCAGCCGGTCTTTGAGAGATTCTGAAAGAAACCTCGAAAATTATAGTTCATTTAAGTTGGAGCTGTTGGCACTGGTATGGGCCATGACCGAGAAATGAATATTTGACCGGTGCTGAAGCTTTAGTACTGACTGACAACAACCCACTAGCTCACCTGGAAAATGCCAAGCTCGGGGCGTTAGAGCAGAGGTGGATAGCCCGAATGTCTAAGTTCAATTACCGCATTAAGTATCGGTCCAAGACAGAGAACCAGAATGCTGACGGACTTTCTAGGGTAACCGCCCAGACCCCCACAGTAGACGTGGATCATGAGTTGGAGCATGTGGAGGTGCCCAACTTCAGCAGATTTTCACAGGCCTTGGCCGCCGCTAATCAGTTTGAGATGGAGGGGACTGAAACGGCTCCTTTCTTTGGTCCCTCACGACAGAAATGGGCACAGATACAATAGACCCATGAGGGGCTGGCGCAGATGATCAAGTGTGTTGAGAAAGGCCAGAAGCCCTGTAGTGAGGAAAGAGAACGACTGACACGTGAGGTATTATCTGTTCTGAGTCAGTGGGAAAAGTTGGAGATGAAAAATGGAGTGCTATGCCGAAAGGTCTATTTACCTTCTGAGATCGACATTCGATACCAAATTGTGGTGCCTAGTGAACTGGCTCCATAAGAATGGACATTTTGGTCATGAGAAGACCTTTCGTTGGTTACAGCGACTGATTTACTGCCCTGGTCTTCGTCAAATGGTCGAAGAAGTATGCCGCAGCTGTCGAACTTGTGAGATCCATAAGGCAATAGAACAGAGAGCTCCCCTGTAAACCATCGTGACCCAGGAACCTTTAGAAATCGTCATGATAGACTATCTAATGGTTGGCCCATCCAATAGCGGACACCAGTATTGCCTCGTAATGGTGGATCACTTCACCAAATTTGCGGTGGTAACCGCCACCAAGGACCAGACAGCTGAGTCAGCAGCTCGTGCTCTGTGCCAAGATTTCATTCGAGTATATGGGTGCCCCCAACGCATCCACTCCGACCAGGGCGCCTGCTTTGAGGGACACGTAATGAAAGAAGTTCAACGTATCTACAGGATAAAGAAGTCGCACACGACTCCATACCACCCTCAGGGAAATGGGGCCTGTGAAAGATTCAACAGAACTCTGCTACAGATGCTGCGGACTCTGGAGGAAGACAAGAAGTTACAGTGGCCTCAGTTCTTGTCTGAAATGGTGTGGGCCTATAACAATCAGGTCCATTCTACAACGGGGTACTCTCCTTATACACTTCTCTTTGGGCGGTCTGGGCGAAGTATAGGAGAATTGCAGTTGAATGATGTGGATGGGTTCCCTCCGAGGGATCCAACCTCTTGGGTGCGGGCGCACCGGGAGAGACTTGAGACGATCCATCGATTGGTGCGGCAGCGCCTGCAAGAACATCCCCATCCTGATAAGACCCCAGTGCAAGAAGCACCATTGCAACCAGGCGACCTGGTGCTAGTTCGTGTCAAGAAACCCCAAGGGAAATTGGAAAGCAGATGGGAGGCTTTGCCGTATCGTGTTGTTGGCCGCAAGTATGCGAATGGGCCAGTGTACCAGGTCCAGAAAGAAGGAACTGATTGTGTTCGAGTACTTCACCGATATATGTTGCGCCTGTGTCATTCTGAAGGGACAAATCATGATGGGCCTGCCAATGTGAATGAGCTCCCACAGTCAGAGAATGGAGGTGCGGAATGGGCCTCCGACGAGGAGGATGATTGTTGGCCGATCCCTGCTCCTGGGGATGTTCCACCTGTGACTACTGTATCTCCGGCTTGTGCCCCCTCTGGTGCGGAATCCGCTGGTCCTTCTCAGCCCATAGCTGCAGCACCCCATAATATACCACCGGTCCTCAGACGGACCACTAGGCCAAATGCTGGAATTCCCCCTGTTCGGTATGCACAGGATGAGTTTGTTTGGCCTGCCATACATCGGTATACTACCACCCTGTGCATAAAAGTAGAACCCTCTGGATATACAGTCATAGGCAGGGACTGCCAATCTTAAAGTGGGGGGGAATATGTAAGAGACAGCCAATGTTGTCCTAAGCTTCATTTGTCTGTATAAATTGTTAATGTTGAATGTATTTCTGTGATTCTGTTCCTTTAAGACAGCAGCCATTGTAATTGTGACATGATGCTGGAGTGAGACCCCCCCCCCTTTTATGTCAGCCTGCCTGTTCTGCAGACAGAGGGTGAGCAGAGAAGCAGGAAGTGACGAGACAGAGAGCAGCAGCCATCTTGGCAAGAGAGAAGACAGGTGTCTATGTTGTATTGAACTGGTGTGGAGATTTTTCTGTACAGCTAAGCTGTATCTTGGTCCAGAGACAAACAGAGTGTAAAGAGACAACAGGACTAGTGAGTCCACGTGAAAGGAACTGTGCTCAGTGGCTGATCAGTGAGACTGACATTGTGACTGTGTATATGGATACCACAAATAGAGACTCGCAGTGCTGTTGACGTACTGGACAGTAACTGCTAAACCCCGGCTTACATCCCAGCTCAGTGTATGGATTCGGCAGGACTGTCAGTGTGCTGAGTGGAATCTGCTGTTGGATTACATTACATTCATTTGGTTTCCCTGTTAAAGAGGACTTCATTTCTCCCAAGATCCTGATAACCGTGAGGAGAGGACGCTTCACTATAAAAGAAAGGACCGACTTTGGGCCCCACCGCGCGCTTCTACGGACTTTAAGCGGTCCACCTGGACCACTGGGGAAAAGGGGGTGCACCCAAATGTGAAGTCAGGGTCAGTTAGGGATAGTTTTGAGTATATTGTTCATTCAGTGTCCATACTGCAGAAGTGGACAGAGTAAAAGTAGAAACCATTGCAGAATTTGCCTTGAAATTGTTCATGCTATATTGTATATTTTGCTTGTCTTTATCCATGTCATTTTACCTTTAACTAGCCTTTATTAACTTATAGTAAATATATTTTTTTTTCGAAACCCCCCCCGCCCCCCCCTTTCCCGCCCCCGGGCCCCCCCCCCCCCCCTCCGCCCCCCCCCCCCCAATACCCCCCATTTGCCCCCCCCCCCTTTTATTTAATTTTTTTTCCAGAAATTACTTTGAACCCCCCCGGGGGCGCCCTTTTCTCCCGCCGGGGGCCCCACCCCCCCCCCCGGGCCCGGTCCCCAGTATACCCCCCTTTGGCCCTCCCAGGTTTACATTAATTTATTTTCCAGAAATTACTGCATAACAGAGGTTGAAAGGTAAATCTTTATACTGAGTACAACACAGTATAAGGAGGTGATATACCAGGGCAATTAAATTATAAAATAATCTGTGGATGTGTGGTACAGTCTGAAGCAATCCTTCATGCACAGGCCAGGTTTTTCATGGCAGATGTCACAAAAAAAAATTTTTTTTTTTTTTTTTTTTTTTTTAAAAAAACCACTCCACTTTTTTTTTTCCTCTTTTTTTTTTTTTTTTTTGGGGTTCCTCGGGGGGGTTTTGCCCCCGTACTATTGGGTACTGGGGGCGGGCCCCCCCTGATCCCCAAATATCTAAGTTTTGATAACAGCCATCTGAATTTGAAGGTAAGTTCCTGTCCTGCCTGCACATTGTGACAGCACATTATACAATGTTACACAATGCCATCTGTACAATGTGCATGGCCATCTTTTTGTACCACACTCCTTTTTCTCATTGCACTATACGGCGTCAGGACTAGGTCAGAGATCAGCCTCTTCCATGTACATGTATGGGGCATTTCCTTTGGGATTGGTAGTACATCCTCCCTACTAATTCTGATTTCTCAAGATCCGTTAGGGCTATGATCTTGGATTTATTTTAAAGATGAGAATCTCAGCTTTAAAATGATCCAGAGTGAAAAAAACCTGTAACTTTTTCATATTTACATGTATGGAGCTGGAGAAGTGGTCGTTTTATGCGGGACAAGATGACTTTTTAATGATATCAATTGGGGAAAGATCTGATGGTTTTATCACTTTTATAATCAATTTTTTATAGGAGGCAGTGTGTTGAAAAAAACACTATTTGGCTATTTTGATTTTTTTCGCCGCTACGCAATTCACCATATGGGATAAATATTTAAATATTTTAATAGTTGGGCATTTTGGAACGCGGGGATACCGAATGTGTTTGTTTACTTTTGTTTATTTAATTTTATATCTGATCTAGGGAAAGGGGGGTGATTTGAACTTGTGTTTTTTTTTAGGTTTTTTTTTTTATACTTTTAAAAACTTTTTTTTTTTTTCTTTTACGTTTATGATCAGACCCCCTAGGGACATTGAAACTTAGGGGGTCTGATTGCTCATACTATTCACTGCAATACTACTGTGTTGCAGTGAATAGCAAAATGCCTAGCTCTCTATTTCACACTGCCTCTGGCAGTGTGCAATAGATCTAATCGCTGCTGTTAGCGGCAGGTCCTGGCTGTATTATACAGCCGGCATCCGCCCTATATGGAGAGAGCTCAGCTCCTGAGCCCTCTCCATACATCCCCATGTCACCAATGACGTACAGGTACGTCAATGGTCGTTAAGGGGTTAAAAGTGCTTTTGCGAATGATAGACTCCCTTTAAGTGCTGTACTATTAGCCTCACCAATTGGACTCCAGATCTGATAACTAGCATCGTTACAGCTATCATGATGATCTTATGAGATTCTCAACATTAAAATGAATCCAAGGTCATCTTCACAGCCCTAATTGGCTCTGAAGTGTCCTTTCCCTCCAGCCTTTTGGACCTGCATGAAGGAGGAAGGGGAAGGAGCAGAGCTGCTGACACGATGTTAAATCATTATTTGTGCATAACCTGTATGTGACTTCAGGGGGAGGGGGTAGCATGGACTTCTGCCCATGTTATCCCCTCTCCTATCAGAGAGCATACAATACTTTTGCTCTCTATCCTTCTATTTGACCGTCAATGTAATACCCCTCTGAGCCTAATCAGAGGGGTATTCTTATGCAATACCCCACTGAATATAACCAGGAAATTTATTGGCGCAGTGACCCAAACGTTTACCATCGTCCAGATCGCAGCACCAAGAGTTGGACCAAACACTTACATAACACATACACAAAGTCATCAAAGTTTACATTTGACAGTGTCCCTTTCCTTTCCATAACTGATCTTTCTAGAGTAAAATACGCCGACATTCTCTCTAGCGATATCCGTTATACGCTAAAAATAATAGCAATAACGATTACTAGAAATGAACGTATAAAATTTCTGATAAGCAAAAAAGTTGCATGAGTCAGATAACACATTTTCACCCACTGAATGTTACAATTGAATATGAGTTTTCAGTGCAAATATATGTTTTAGTGCATTTTTTAAAAAATGTGTTTGTTACAAAGTTACATGAAGGTGGACGTGGCTACCCATGGAGACAACCTGAAATCTTCAGGTTGTCTACTTTCAATAAATATATAGGCTTTAGGAGTGCATTTGCTTTTCACGGTGTGTAATTCCTACATTTTATAGGATGATACTTTTAACATTTCCAGCTTCAAAGCAAGTTTTTGTTCCTTCCAGTTTTGGTGATTTTATGAAGATATGTGCAAGCAGGTGCAGGCCTTAGTGATATGAATGAACTCTGGACATTTACACATGGACTCCTATTTTTAGGAGGTATGGTACATATAACTTTTTGTTAGGTTTCCACTTTTAGCATCTAATATAAATTTGCATTTTTTTTTTTTTATAAAACATACAAATAAATCAAAGTTTCATGAAGGTGCCTGTTCATATACAGTACCAAGTGGAATTTTGACAATGCTGCAGGTGTCTACTTTCAGAAATTATATAGGACCGGGGGGATTAGTATAATTTTTTTAATGTTGCAATTTAGGTTTTATTTGTCCATCTCAAAATATAGGAGCAAAATATCTGAAAACCCATGGCAGTGAAAAAGTTAAAATAAAAATGGACCTATAGCAACTGATTTTAATTTAGACATTTTTTTTTATTTAAAAAAAAAACAAAAAAAAAACAAACACCTGCGCCAAAATAATGGAGCACAGATGGATCCAGTAATGTATATGTCACTGACAAGTGTTCAGGGAATCAAAAACAAATAGGTGGTTAAAAACAGCCAGCAAGCTGGGGGACGGGAGAGGGAAGATTTCAGACTCAAAAAAAGGAATAGAATCAAAGGATGGATGGAGGGTGGCAGAGGAGGATGGAGGTTGTGGAAGAGTGAAGAAATCAGGCGATACCTTTTACAGGCTAACTGAGTATATTTCATAATAAGCTTTCGAGAGTACAAGTTCTCTTCTTCAGACATGGCGTAATACTAGAAACTGAAAAGTCACACTATTTATACACACACAAGACATGGATCTTCAAAAGGATCTTGGAATAACAAAATGCAATATAAGTAGAGAAGTTATTTACAACAGGTCAGGAAAGACAGACTGGCAAATTTTGTGGGGTGTGACAGAGGGATCTGTTATCAGTTTGTAATCAGGTGGTGATTTGTGACCCTCACAGTTCATACATAGTGCGACATGCAAATTTAGTCCAAATTGCAGAGTTTGAAATTTTTGCATTAACTTGTATTCCCATTCCTTTCTCTCTCTCTGCGTCTTAAAATGTCCCATTAAAACCACAACCCACAAATCTTCAATAGAGTGGTCTTCGGAGAAATGTGCGGCCAATGTGAGATCTGTTCTGCTGTTATTAATAGTGGATCTGTGTGAGTTCATGCGCTGACTAAGTCTCTGGCCTGTTTCCCCCACATAGAGGCCTGTGGTGGGACATTCCACACACATTATGAGATACACCACATTAGAAGACCTGCAGGAAAATGTCCCCCTAATTCTGTGCACCTGTTGTGAATGTGGGATAGGTACACTGTCAGCGGTGTGGATGTTCTTGCAGGTCATGCACCTGTTTTGCAGGCAATGTGAGGTACCATTTTCAGTTGGGGCCTTCAGGGCACTCCGGACAATAATACTCCTCAGGTTTGATTGGTGACTGGAAATATGTCCTTGAGTATGTTGTCCCTATGTAACACAGGTTAGAGCTCCTTGGCAATCCTTCGTATGATCTCCAGCTGTGCGTTGTAGGTGACAACTAGGATGGAGGTTAGCAGACATAAAGTGCCTTGCGAAAGTATTCGGCCCCCTTGAACTTTTTAACCTTTTGTCACATTTCAGGCTTCAAACATAACGATATAAAATTTTAATTTTTTGGTGAAGAAACAACAACAACAAGTGGGACACAATTGTGAAGTGGAACGAAATTTATTGGTTATTTTAAACTTTTGTAAAAATAAAAAACTGAAAAGTGAGGCGTGCAATATTATTCGGCCCCTTTACTTTCACTGCAGCAAACTCACTCCAGAAATTCAGTGAGGATCTCAGAATGATCCAATGTTGTCCTAAATGACTGATGATGATAAATATAATACACCTGTGTGTAATCAAGCCTCCGTATAAATGCACCTGCTCTGTGATAGTCTCAGGGTTCTGTTTAAAGCGCAGAGAGCATCATGAAGACCAAGGAACACACCAGGCAGGTCCATGATACTGTTGTGGAGAAGTTTAAAGCCGGATTTGGATACAAAAAGATTTCCCAAACTTTAAACATCCCAAGGAGCACTGTGCAAGCGATCATATTGAAATGGAAGGAGGATCAGACCACTGCAAATCTACCAAGACCCGGCCGTCCCTCTAAACTTTCATCTCAAACAAAGAGAAGACTGATGAGAGGTGCAGCCAAGAGGCCCATGATCACTCTGGATGAACTGCAGAGATCTACAGCTGAGGTGGGAGAGTCTGTCCATAGGACAACAATCAGTCGTACACTGCACAAATCTAGCCTTTATGGAAGAGTGGCAAGAAGAAAGCCATTTCTCAAAGATATCCAAAAAAGTCTTGTTTAAAGTTTGCTAAAAGCCACCTGGGAGACACACCAAACATGTGGAAGAAGGTGCTCTGGTTAGATGAAACCAAAATCGAACTTTTTGGCCACAATGCAAAATGATATGTTTGGTGTAAAAGCAACACAGCTCATCACCCTGAACACACCATCCCCACTGTCAAACATGGTGGTGGCAGCATCATGGTTTGGGCCTGATTTTCTTCAGCAGGGACAGTAAAGATGGTTAAAATTGATGGGAAGATGGATGGAGCCAAATACAGGACAATTCTGGAAGAAAACCTGTTGGAGTCTGCAAAAGATCTGAGACTGGGATGGAGATTTATCTTCCAACAAGACAATGATCTCAAACATAAAGCAAAATCAAAAACAAATAAATGTATCCAGGTGTTAGAATGGCCAAGTCAAAGTCCAGACCTGAATCCAATCGAGAATCTGTGGAAAGAGCTGAAAACTGCTTTTCACAAACGCTCTCCATCCAACCTCACTGAGCTCGAGCTGTTTTCCAAGGAAGAATGGGCAAGAATTTCAGTCTCTTGATGTGCAAAACTCATAGAGACATACCCCAAGCAACTTGCAGCTGTAATCACAGCAAAATGTGGCAAAAGGTTGAAAAGTTCAAGGGGGCCGAATACTTTTGCAAGGCACTGTAGGTGGGTGGATGGAGTGGCAGCAAATTGCAGCGGTACCGCAATTAATCCAATCGCCAATCGACCAATTGCAGCAATCAGGGTGGTGGTACCACTACACGCCCCTTTCATACTTGGTAGCGATTGTAGCCATATATAGCGCCAATCACTGCCGGCTCACCAAGCTGCTATTGACTGATTAGATTTGTTCGGCCAATAGCGACAATCGGCATTGTGCAGGGGGGGGGGGTTGGTAATCAAACCCACTCCAGCCATGGTCACCGTTTCACTGGTCACAGTGTCCCCTAATCACTCTGGCGTACTATTAGGTTCATTTGCATTAAGTCCTTGGTGTCCAGGACGTAATAGTAAGTCATGTGTCTCTAAGGGGTTTATTATATATTGCTTGCTAGTAAGGTTTGATTACATAGTCTGTGTTATAGTTGAAAACAGGGGTGGACATACTTGTGGGCTAATCCAAGACCGGAAAGACTCTGGCGATAAAAAAAGAATTAGTTCTTATCGGTAATTCAGTTTCTAGGAATCCTCTGTCAGCCCCACAGGTTGACCAAGTGCCCTATAGGGACATGAAACAGAGGTTAAAAGGCAGACCCCTCCCCATAGATATCCATGGTTTATAAGGCACCAAGGGACACCGCCCATGAATGAACACACACACACACACACACACTATATATATATAAAAATATATGGATGCATCTGTACAACTCATATAGGGAGGAAAATTAAGGGTGCTGTGATGAAGGATTCCTAGAAACTGAATTACTGGGAAGAACTAATTCTATTTTCTCAAGTCATCCTCCATGACAGTACCACAGGAGAATACAGCTTGCAGAACATTTCTCCCAAAGGAGAGGTCCTTTGAAGATGACAAATCCAATCTATAGTATTTGGTAAATGTATGTTGAGTTGACCAGGTGGTACGGAAAGTATTCAGACCCCTGTAAATTTTTCATTCTTTGTTTCATTGCAGCCATTTGCTAAAAGCAAAAAAGTTCATTTTATTTCTCATTAATGTACACTCAGCACCCCATCTTGACAGAAAAAAAAACAAAAATGTAGATATTTTTGCAAAATTTATTAAAAAAGAAAAACTGAAATATCATATTTTTATAAGTATTCAGACCCTTTGCTCAGTATTGAGTAGAAGCACCCTTTTGAGCTAGTACAGCCATGCGTCTTCTTGGGAATGATGCAACAAGTTTTTCACATCTGGATTTGGGGATCCTCTGCCATTCTTCCTTGCAGATCCTCTCCAGTTCCGTCAGGTTGGATGGTGAATGTTGGTGGACAGCCATTTTCAGGTCTCTCCAGAGATCCTCAATTGGGTTGAGGTCCGAGCTCTGGCTGGGCCAGTCAAGAATGGTCACGGAGTTGTTCCGAAGCCACTCCTTTGTTATTTTAGCTGTGTGCTAAGGGTCATTGTCTTGTTGGAAGGTAAACCTACGGCCCAGTCTGAGGTCCACAGCACTCTGGAAGAGTGCAACCAGTTGATCTGTCCCTGCAGCTGAAAAACACCCCCATAGCATGATGCTGCCACCATGTTTCACTGTTGGGATTGTATTGGGCAGGTGCCTGGTTTTCTCCACACATACCGCTTAGAATTAACGCCAAAAAGTTCAATCTTCGTTTCATCAGACCAGAGAATCTTATTTCTCATAGTCTGGGAGTTCTTCATGTGTTTTTTGGCAAACTCTATGCGGGCTTTCATATGTCTTGCACTGAGGAGAGGCTTTCATTCGGGCCCCGACTGGTGGAGGGCTGCAGTGATAGTTGACTTTGTGGAACTTTCTCCCATCTCCCTACTGCATCTCTGGAGCTCAGCCACAGTGATCTTTGGGTTCTTCTTTACCTCTCTCACCAAGGCTCTTCTCCCACGATTGCTCAGTTTAGCAGGTCTAGGAAGAGTTCTGGTCGTCCCAAACTTCTTCCATTTAAGGATTATGGAGGCCACTGCGTTCTTAGGAACCTTGAGTGCTGCAGAAATTCTTTTATAACCTTGGCCAGATCTGTGCCTTGCCACAATTCTGTTTCTGAGCAAGTTGGACAGTCCCTTTGACCTCATGATTCTCATTTGCTCTGACATGCACTGTGAGCTGTGAGGTCTTATATAGACAGGTGTGTGCCTTTCCTAATCAAGTCCAATCAGATTAAACACAGCTGGACTCCAATGAAGGAGTAGAACCATCTCAAGGAGGATCAGAAGGAAATGAACAGCGTGTGAGTTAAATATGAGTGTCACAGCAAAGGGTCTGAATACTTATCACCATGTGATATTTCAGTTTTTCTTTTTTAATAAATTTGCAAAAATATCTACATTTCTGTTTTTTTTTCTGTCAAGATGGGGTGCTGAGTGTACATTAATGAGAAATAAAATGAACTTTTTTGCTTTTAGCAAATGGCTGCAATCAAACAAAGAATGAAAAATTTAAAGGGGTCTGAATACTTTCCGTACCCACTGTATGTTCAATAGATGCGCTCTCTCTCTCTCAGCCCAGGAGACAGTGTGAGGAATGCCCCCCTCCCTCCCCATAATGAATAATACTCCCAAGTGCATCTTTATATTAATAATGTCCATGTGTGCCCTGTTTAAATGGTGCCCATTATTAAAAATGCCCCAGGTGTTTCCTAATTAAAAGGTTTTCCATGTCAATAATAAAAAAAAAAAAAAAAAAAAAAAAAATCAGTGGGTCTCAAAAACTCAGGACCCCAACTCTTTGAATGAACAGTGGTACCTGTGTAAGCGCCATGACCAGTTCTCTGTTTACATAGTGTCATTCATCTCATAGCAGCTAAGTCATGTAACTACAGCCTTGTTCTATACATGTCATATTCATATATATATTATATATATATATATATATATATATATATATATATATATATATATACATACACACATACACACACACACACACACACACACACACACACACACTACCATTCAAAAGTTTGGGGGTCACCCAGACAATTTTGTGTTGGGTTGTCCATGAAAACTCACACTTGTTTATCAAATGAGTTGCAAAATGAATAGAAAATATAGTCAAGACATTGATTAGAAATAATGATTTTTATTTGAAATAATAATTTTCTCCTTCAAACTTTGCTTTCGTCAAAGAATGCTCCATTTGCAGCAATTACAGCATTGCAGACTTTGGCATTCTAGCTGTTAATTTGCTGAGGTAATCTGGAGAAATTTCACCCCATGCTTCCAGAAGCCCCTCCCACAAGTTGAATTGGCTTGATGGGCACTTTTTGTGTACCATACGGTCAAGCTGCTCCCACAACAGCTCAATGGGGTTGAGATCTGGTGACTGCGCTGGCCACTCCATTACAGATAGAATACCAGCTGCCTGCTTCTTCCCTAAATAGTTCTTGCATAATTTGGAGGTGTGCTTTGGGTCATTGTCCTGTTGTAGGATGAAACTGGCTCCAATCAAGCGCTGTCCACAGGGTATGGCATGGCGTTGCAAAATGGAGCGATAGCCTTCCTTATTCAAAATCCCTTTTACCTTGTACAAATCTCCCACTTTACCATCACCAAAGCAACCCCAGACCATCACATTACCTCCACCATGCTTGACAGATGGCTTCAGGCACTCTTCCAGCATCTTTTCAGTTGTTCTGCGTCTCACAAATGTTCTTCTGTGTGATCCAAACACCTCAAACTTTGATTCGTCTGTCCATAACACTTTTTTCCAATCTTCCTCTGTCCAATGAGTCGCCTCTTCACTGTAGATGTTGACAATGGCGTTTTGCGGGTACTATTTAAAGAAGCTGCCAGTTGAGAACCTGTGAAGTGTCGATTTCTCAAACTAGAGACTCTAATGTACTTGTCTTGTTGCTCAGTTGTGCAGCGGGGCCTCCCACTTCTCTTTCAACTCTGGTTAGAGCCTGTTTGTGCTGTCCTCTGAAGGGAGTAGTACAAGAATAGACTGTCGAGTTTCACATGAAAGTTCTCTTTTTCTGGCCATTTTGAGAGTTTAATCGAACCAACAAATGTAATGCTTCAGATTCTCAACTAGCTCAAAGGAAGGTCAGTTTTATAGCTTCTCTAACCAGCAAAACTGTTTTCAGCTGTGCTAACATACTTGCACAAAGGTTTTCTAAACATCCATTAGCCTTCTTACACAGTTAGCAAACACAATGTACCATTAGAACACTGGAGTGATGGTTGCTGGAAATGGGCCTCTATACACCTATGTAGATATTGCATTAAAAACCAGACGTTTGCAGCTAGAATAGTCATTTACCACATTAACAATGTATACAGTGTATTTCTGATTCATTTAATGTTATCTTCATTGAAAAAAACTGTGCTTTTCTTTCAAAAATAAGGAAATTTCTAAGTGACCCCAAACTTTGAACGGTAGTGTATATATTATAAATACACACACACACCCTAATGGCCCCCCCTTGTATTAATAATGCCCTTATATAAATAACACCTCTTAAGTTCATAAAGCTCCCTTATATAAAATGCCCCTTCCTAACGACCCCTTAATGTTCTCCTCGGTAAACATGCCGCTAGGTGTAAGCGTATGGGATCAGTGTGAAAGACTGGACCTTTATGAAGAAGATATGGGTCCTTTGGACGGAGAATAGGTTCCTCTATTTGTTGGTGGTTCAGAAGGCCGAACCATCTCCTTTTTGGCCAATATGGAGCTATCAAGATTAAGTTGACCTGATCTATCTTCTTCACCTTTTGAAGAACCTTCAGCAGTAATGAAATTGGTGGGAACGCATAGGCCAACTGGAAGTTCCAACTGTGAGTCTAAGGCATCTATCCCTATAGCTGACACCCTGTGGTTCAGTAAATAAATGCTTGGTAGCTTGTGATTCATCTGAGAAGCAAAAAGGTCTACCCAAGGAAAATCCCAATTCAAAGTAATTTGTTGCAACACCTAATCGGAGACACACATTTGCCAGGGTCCAGATCTTTCCTGCTCAGGAAGTCTGTCTGAATGTTGTTTGACCCTTTTGGGTAAATTGCCGAGAGTGAATGTAGATTTCTCTCTGCCCACAAATTTTTTTTTTTTTCTGAGAGGGAATGCAGTTTTCTGTATCGAGTTCCTCCCTGATGGTGGAGATGAGCTACCACTGTAACATTGTTTGAATAAATGTTTTGACATCTGAACCCTGAACTAGATGTTCTGAAATTTTCAGGTCTTTCCATACTGTATAGAGTTCCCAGAAATTTGAGTATTCTTGACTCTATACATGCTCCCCATTCTCTGATGCTGGCATCTATCATTAGGGATGGTGAAGGATTTTACTGAATTCCCTTAGATTTTTCAGGGATGTCCACCAGATTAGAGAAGACTTCACCCAAGGTGGAAGAAAAATCTTCTTTTTCAGGGTCGTAACTATCAAAGACTTGGCCCCATAGCAAACGTTTGACTTAGAGGGCCCCCCTACAGCATAGCACCCCCATCCCTGGCCCCCACACAGTGTAACGCCCCATTTACACACACTATAATGACACAAAGTGGCCTTCACACACTATAATGTCCCATAGTGGCCCCTCCACACAATATTATGTCCCATCGTGGCCTCAACAGTGTTCATTGCAAATATTGCAAAAATTTCAGGTTCAGCCATGAACTATTATACTCTGGGTTCTGAAAAGACCCCAGAATATAATGATTGGAGGCCCAGGGGAGATGAAACATAAAAACCAGTGTCACTTACCTCTCCGGTGCTCCGCTGCGAATCCCTGCAGTTTTACATCCTCTCCAATGATGTCTGCGTTATTATGTGTTGTGACCCATGTGACGTCACTACACAGGCTGAAGACAGCATGGAGTCGTGCCAAAGAGGTGAGTAACACTGGTTTTTATCTTCACTCACCTCCCCTGAGCCTCCAATAATTAGACAATCTTCAGACCCCAGAGTATAATAGTAGTATTTTTTGGAGTTCACCCAACAAATACTCTTGTTGTGGGCTGGCGGCCTTACTTACCGATCCCCACTCCTGCTCATGGTCATCTCAGCTTCCCCTTCTTCCCTCCATGGGGCACCAACGATGTGATATGAGACACACAGGGCCCCCTGGAGGACAGAAGGGGAAGCAGAGGAATGGGGAGTTAATCCAGCAGATAACAGCCTATTTAAAAAAAGGAGAGAGGATTTTTGCCCCAGTTGGACAATAATAGGGCCTGAAGGGTCTGACACCAAGGAACATGCCGTCATGGATCCTAATACAGACATTGAGAATCATAGTGTTACCCATCTCAGCTTCTGCAAGGATGTTATCTTCCAAATAAGAGCCAGTATCTTTTCTTCTGGAAGAAAATAATTTGTCAACTGGAGTCTAATCAGATTCACAGGAAGACTCTCTCTGTTGAGCGCTGTAGTTGCAACTTCTCCAGATTTAAAATCCAGCCTAATTTCTGGAGTAGAACCCGTGTTTTCTCTATGTGAGACTGTAGAAGATCTTAGTTTAGGTAGGAAACTATCATTATTTGCTGTCTTCTTAGATAAGATGTGACTTCTGCCATAATCTTCGTAAAGATCCATGCTAACCTGACGCCAAAGGCAAGGGAGGTGAACTGGTAATGACCTAACTTTTGATCTTGAACTACCGCAAATCTGAGGAATTTTTTGACAAGGCTCTCTATCCCATTGTGTGAATTGACTATTTCTCTGTAATGTATCTTTTTGTCTGTACTTGAACCCTACAAATTGTTAAGTGCAGAGGAATATGTTGGCGCTACAGTGGGGAAAAAAAAGTATTTAGTCAGCCACCAATTGTGCAAGTTCTCCCACTTAAAAAGATGAGAGAGGCCTGTAATTGACATCATAGGTAGACCTCAACTATGAGAGACAAAATGAGAAAACAAATCCAGAATATCACATTGCAAATAAATTCTTAAAAAATCAGACAAATTATGGTGGAAAATAAGTATTTAGTCGCCTACAAACAAGCAAGATTTCTGGCTCTCACAGACCTGTAACTTTTTCTTTAAGAGGCTCCTCTGTCCTCCACTCATTACCTTTAGTAATGGCACCTGTTTGAAATTGTTATCAGTATAAAAGACACCTGTCCACAACCTCAAACAGTCACACTCCAAACTCCACTATGGTGAAGACCAAAGAGCTGTGGAAGGACTCCAGAAACAAAATTGTAGACCTGCACCAGGCTGGAAAGACTGAATCTGCAATAGGCAAGCAGCTTGGTGTGAAGAAATCAACTGTGGGAGCAATAATTAGAAAATGGAAGACATACAAGACCACTGATAATCTCCCTCGATCAGGAGCTCCACGCAAGATCTCACCCCGTGGGGTCAAAATGATCACAAGAACGGTGAGCAAAAATCCCAGAACCACACAGGGGGGACCTAGAGAATGATCTGCAGAAAGCTGGGACTAACGTAACAAAGGCTACCATCAGTAACACACTACGCCGCCAGGGACTCAGATCCTGCAGTGCCAGATGTGTCCTCTTGCTTAAGCCAATACATATCCGGGCCCCTCAGAAGTTTACTAGAGAGCATTTGGATGTTCCAGAAGAGTGCTGGGAGAATGTCATATGGTCAGATGAAACCAAAGTAGAACTGTTTGGTAGAAACACAACTTGTCGTGTTTGGAGGAAAATGAATGCTGAGTTGCATCCAAAGAACACCATACCTACTGTGAAGCATGGGGGTGGCAACATCTTGCTTTGGGGCTATTTCTCTGCAAAGGGACCGTGACGACTGATCCGTGTACATGAAAGAATGAATGGGGACTTGCAAACCTCCTTTCATCAGCAAGGGCATTAAAGATGAAATGTGCCTGGGTCTTTCAGCATGACAATGATCTTAAGCACACTGCCAGGGCAACGAAGGAGTGGCTTCATAAGAAGCATTTCAAGGTCCTGGAGTGGCCTAGCCAGTCTCCAGATCTCAACCCCATAGAAAACCTTTGGAGGGAGTTGAAAGTCCGTGTTGCCCAGCGACAGCCCCAAAACATCACTGCTCTAGAGGAGATTTGCACGGAGGAATGGGCCAACATACCAGTAACAGTGTGTGCCAACCTTGTGAAGACTTACAGAAAATGTTTGACCTCTGTCATTGCCAACAAAGGATATAATAATAATAATAATAATAATAATAATAATAATAGTCCTTAAATAGTCCCACAATGGGGAAATTCAGTGTGTTACAGCAGCAAAGATAAGCAGATACAAATACAACTACAACATGTACAGGAATGTTCCAAGGTAAGAGTCATTACTTTGATAGCCGACAGACAGATAGGAAGTAGCGGGGGGGGGGGGGATTTGACAGGCAGAGAGATATTTCAGTTCTCTGTGCGTAATGATCTCCGCTTAGGTCTGTGTTGGTTGTACAGCCTAACCGCGGTGGGGAGGAAAGACTTCTGATAGCGCTCCCTCTCACACCTAGGGTGGAGCAGTCGGTCACTGACAGTACTGCTCAGCGCGATCACAGCCTCATGCATGAGATGGGACTTCTTCTTCTGCATGGAGCTCACCACGGACAGTATCCTTTTGTCACCCACCAACTGCACTGGGTCCAGTGGGCTCCCCAGGACAGAGCTGGCCCTTCTAATCAGCTTGTCAAGTTTATTTCTGTCCCTGGTTGATATACTGCTCCCCCAGCAGGCCACTCCAAAGAAGATGGCTGATGCCACTACCGAGTTGAAGAAAGTTCTAAGAAGTGCCCCCCGGATTCCAAAGGCTCTCAGCTTCCTAAGCAGGTAGAGCCTGCTGTGGCCCTTCCTGTACAGGGCCTCCATATGATCTGCCCAGTCCAGCTTATTATTAAGGAGCAAACCCAGGTACTTATAGGTGGTGACCATCTCTATGCCCGTCCCCAGGATGTCCACTGGTGTAGGAGGGCTTCTGCCTTTACGGAAGTCCACCACCATCTCCTTGGTCTTCCCCGCGTTAATCTTCTGGTGGTTCCGGTGGCACCAGTCCACAAAATCCTGGTTCAGTTCTCTGTACTCCCTGTCATCATCGTCTGTGATGAGGCCTACTATTGCAGAGTCGTCAGAATACTTCTGTAGGTAGCAGCTGGATGAGTTGCACCTAAAATCTGCAGTGTACAGTGTGAAGAGGAAAGGGGCGAGAACCGTACCCTGAGGTGCCCCCGTATTACAGATCACGGTACCTGACACACAGTCTTGGGCTCTCACGTACTGAGGTCGATTTGTGAGGTAGTCTAGGATCCAGTTGGAGAGGTGGTGGTCCACTCCAGCAAGGCCCAGCTTGTCCCTCAATAACCTGGGCTGTATGGTGTTAAAAGCACTGGAGAAATCAAAGAACATTATTCTCACCGTGTTCCCTGGTTTCTCCAGGTGAGACAGAGCCCTGTGCAGAAGATGGATGATGGCATCATCTACCCCAATGCCCGGCCGATAAGCAAACTGGAGGGGGTCCATAGCGGGGCTCACTAGAGGGCGGAGATGTGTGAGAACCAATCTCTCTAAGATCTTCATCAGGTGGGATGTCAGTGCTACAGGTCTGTAGTCGTTGAGGTCCATAGTGTGAGGTTTCTTTGGAACTGGTACCACACAAGAAGATTTCCATAATTTAGGGACTATTTCCTGCCTCAGGCTCATATTATACATATATGTAATTATACCACACAGCTGGTCCCCACAAGTCTTAATTATCCTTGCCCTGATGTCATCTGGCCCTGCGGCTTTCCTCGCCTTGATCTTTTTCATCTCCTTCCTCACCTGGGCCCGTGTGAGGGTCAGACTGTGGTCAGATAAAGACGGATTTCTGGATTTACTGGTCTGTTGGGAAGTAGCCGCATGGGGTGAAGTCATTGTGGTGGGGGGAGCTGAAGGACATACTGGGGTGGGAGGAGCTGGTGTGTGATCAAATCTGTTGAAGAATAGGTTTAGTTCATTAAGCCAATTAACATCTGCCTCAATCTGGCAGACAGACTGTTTATGTCCCGAAATTGACTTAAGCCCCTCCCAGACCCCCTTTATGTCTTTTCTTTCCATTTGCTTTTCCATTTTTTCCTTATAACTGGCTTTTCCCTGCCTGATTTGATTCCTCAGCTCCTTTTGTACTTCCCTCAACCCCTCCTTATCTCTTGTCCTGAATGCCATCTTTTTCTCCTTAAGTAGTGTTTTTATATCAGAGTTAATCCATGGTTTGTTATTGGAGAAGCACCTCACCACTTTTGTGGGTACTGTGTTGTCCACACAAAAATTAATGTAGTCTGTTATGCAGTGTGTGAGTCCTTCTATGTCTTCTCCATAAGAATTCTGCAGAACTTCCCATGCGGTTGTGTCAAAACAATCCCTCAGAGCCTCATCACTCTCCTCGGACCATATCCTCACTGTGCGGGTGACAGCTGGTTCTCTATGTACAAATGGCTTGTACACAGGTCGGAGATGCACTAAGTTGTGATCCGACCTTCCCAGGGGCGATAGGGCTGATGAGTTATATGCCTCCCTCGCGTTGGCAAAGAACAAGTCCAGTCTTTTGTTGTCTCTTGTGTGGCAGGTTACATACTGTGTGAAACTGGGCAGTGTGGATGATGGGGAGGCATGGTTGAAATCACCCGACACAAGAAAGAGAGCCTGGGGATGTTTTAACTGTAAAAGGCTCAGCGTGGCTTGTAGGACCTCGCAGGCAGCGTCAGCTTTTGCAGAGGGGGGGGGGGGACATATGCAGCTATCACGATGACATGCGATAGTTCCCTTGGTAGGTAGAAAGGTCTCATGCTCACAGCTAATAGTTCAATGTCCTTACAGCAAGTTTGCTCCTTAATCACAATGTGCCTAGGATTACACCATCTATTATTCACAAACATTGCCAGGCCTCCTCCTTTCCTCTTACCGCTCTCCCTTGTCATGTCTGCCCGAAGGAGTTTAAAACCATCCAAGGAGACCAGAGGGTCAGGAGTAACTTCAGTGAGCCAGGTCTCTGTAAGTAGCATCATGCTACACACCCGAAACTCCTGATGATGCCTGGTGAGCGCTGTTAGTTCATCCATCTTGTTTGCAAGAGATCTCACATTGCCCATAATGATGGAGGGAAGAGCTGGTCGGTAACGCCTCTTTTTAATCCTCTGAAGAGTTCCTGCTCTGCATCCCCTCACCCGCTTTTTCTTTCTCCAAAGCTCGCGGGGGATGTGTGGACAGATGGTATGCAGCCCTGCTGTGTCTTTAAGCTGCAAAAGTTTCTCTCTTGTATAGACAAAGGAATTGTCTGCAGACACAAAAGTTCCCATTTCAAGCAGAACAAAAAGACAGATAAAAAACAAAAAAGTATCACAAGGGTCCAATTCCAAGTCTTTGTGTGTTTCTTCATAGTGCAAAGTCCTTAAGTAGAGAGGTACAAAACAAGACAAAGAAAGAAAAATAAGAGAGAGCGTCTCAGAGCTACTGTGACAGGCAGCCACTCCAGCGGCGCCATCTAGATAGATATATAAACCAAGTATTGAGATGAACTTTTGTTATTGACCAAATCCTTATTTTCCACCATAATTTGCAAATAAATTCTTTAAAAATCAGACAATGTGATTTTCTGGATTTGCTTTCTCATTTTGTCTCTCATAGTTGAGATCTACCTATGATGTCAATTACAGGCCTCTCATCTTTTTAAGTGGGAGAACTTGCACAATTGGTGGCTGACTAAATACTTTTTTTCCCCACTGTATATAAATAAAATGTATTAATTTATTATTATTATTATTATTATTATTATTATTATTATTATTATTATTATAATGGGGGCATCATATTAGGCATCCTTCTTTTCCTTTGTTACCATCAGGAAGTTCTCACCTAGGGGTTCCTTTGGATAGATGTGACTTTAGTTGGTTGATCCAACAATAAAAAGAGAGTGTGCAAGGCAAATAGAGGCTATGTTTGTTTAAGCAGAGTTGTAATGGTTTCCCATGATTTTTAAAACAAACTCTTGGCTTTGCGATCCATAGGGTCTTTGAGTTGCGAAATGTTAAAGGCAAGAATGGTCTTTTTACCCACTTGTACGTCTACCTTTGCTGGCTCCTCCAATCCTTTAATAAATTCAAAATCAAAGGGAAATCTCTTATCTCTGCCGTCAGAGATAGAGTTATTTTTTTTTCTCTCTCTGGATCTTCCCATTTCTATTAGTTTTTTCTAACCCAAGAGAATAATCAGAATGGTTACCTGGGTACTTTCAAAACCCGGACCCCTCACCCCTTCCCCATAACCCTTACCAGGTTACTGGGCTGCACAGATTCAGAGCTAGATACCTCCTCTTCAGGCATGATATTTAAGACTGTCCTACCTTAGGCAGAAGTTTTCTGGTCCAATACTTTTTAAATACCAATCAATCAGAGGGCTCTGGTATGAGAATAGGCTGAAAAGAAAAAAAAGGAAAGAAAGGCCCAGAGGACAATCGATCCCTTACCCTGGCAACTCAGACAGACAATCTGCCTCTGTTCCATAGGTACAGGAAACCCTGGAGGTGTCTGCCTTTTAACCTCTCTGTTTCCTGTCCCTATAGGAGAAAGAGTCAACCTCCAGTGGTGCTGTCATGGAGGACGACTTGAGTAAAATGGGTATGTACAAGACACTCTAGCACAACAGGACAATAGAGAATGTACCTTCAAAAGTCTAAAAAAAATTGCAGAATCAAAAAAAACACAAAAAAAAACCAACATACCAATAACAGAAGTGGCAACAAACAAGCAGTAAGAGCTATGCTGGGAGCTGTGGTACCTTAGTTTCTTAGGTCAGATGGGGAAAACATACCTGTAGGTTGAAGATGGAAGACAAGATCAGAGAGTGAAAAGTCACTTGCATTCTGGTCTAATTCTGGTTAGTACACTTAAGAGTTGCACACAACTGACCAAAGCCTATTCATAGAATCTCTTGGGAAGGGGAAATCCTTCTCAAAAATTGTTTATAGTATTGGGATCAATCTGATGAGAGTTGGAGTAGTGTTTAGAGTATAAGTGATGGAATGCATTATAAATATGGTTGGGTGAGAAGTAGTATTACCTAGTCACATTTGTATCTGAAAAGACTGTTGATAGAAGAGCAATCCCCAAGCATACATGTAAGTATGTCCAGCTTATTGACCTATTTATAATAGGTAGCTCGAGACCACCTTAAAGAGGTACTCCTATGAACGTAATCATATCTATATTTGTGGATAATTAAAAGTTAAACATTTTTGCAAATATAAGTAGTTAAAAATTCTGCGGAGTTTTAAAGATTTTCTCTAACAATCTTAGTGACAGTTTGTTGTCTTGATTGGTTGCCAATGGATACGACCACTAATGCAGAAACTTTATATGGTGTGGAACTTGTCAGGAACCCAGCCATGATTTTCTTATTGTAGCTGGGTTATCAGGCAGGGACACTATATGTATCAAAAGATATCCCGGCCACAATAAGGACATCATGGCTGATTTTATGACCTTAGAAAGTTCCTGCATTCATGGTCGTATCCACTGTCAACACATCAAGACAACAACTTATGACCACAAGATATTTAGAGAAAATCTTTAACACTAGAAGTCCCAGAAATTTCGAGCTCCCCCTTGAAGTCCTGAGAGAGGGTCAAATGACCCTTAGTCCAAACAGACAACTCTGATGGCTCCAATTAGCATCCTTTCATTTGTAAATGTGGCCATTGTCTGAGGAATCTGCAGGGGGCAATTGTGTTGATCCACCTCAGATCTTGTAAGAGAGTGTAAACAAAAGAATGTAAGATGCTCTTGAGTGTGTCTGCCCATCCCCCAGCTGCATTGTTGTGCTGGGAATATGCATAAGGTTGCTAACACCTTAGCAAATTTGCATGCAGCCTTTTGTGCTGTGGGGGATGTGAAGGGACTGCTTCACCTATTTTGTTCACAAGAAACAAAATGCAGAGAAGGCACACCATTCAACAGGCATTGGAACTGATCCTGAGCAACACCAACCCTTCTGACTCAGATGGAGAAGACATAGTCCTTCAACTGGATTCGGACTCTGAGCTGTCTTCAGGTTAGATTTTTTCAAATTACCGATTTTTATTTCCTGACTATCTTTTTTACTTAGAACCAAAACAAAATGTTAATTTGAAATTATTTATCTTGCAGATGAGGAGACTCCTCCTCTACCAAAAAAGAGAGCTCGGTTGGCGAGTGAGCCGACAGAGACCGCAAAAGATGGCACAGTGTGGCGTGAAGTAGAAGTGGGGAAACGTCTCCATTTCACCCCAATAGAACCGTACCCTACAGATGGAGAGCCAAGTGCTAAGGCCAGACGAAGTGTCCGGAGTCGCCTTCAGAGCTTCCTCTGTTTTATCACTCTTGACATGCTTCGTAGCATTCAAGAATGGACTACTCAACATGCACGTCACACGGAGCAGGTGGATTGGTTCATGGGTCTCCCAGAACTAATGGAATTTATTTCAGTCATTATCTTGCGGGGGGTGACCAAGGTTCCATCACTACATGACAGCTGGTCAGCAAACCCAAGGATCATTGCAACTATGACCCGAAACCGCTTCCAAGACATCATGCAACACCTACGCTTTGCTGACATGTTCACACGCAGTGAGCGAGTGGAGACCGATAAGTTTGCTGCAATCTCCGATGTGTGGAGATCGTTTGTCACCAACTGCATCGCATCCTACAACCCTGGTCGACACATCACTATTGATGAACAGCTTTTCCCGTCAAAGACTCGCTGCTGTTTTCTGCAATACATTGCAACAAAACCAGACAAGTTTGGCATCAAGTTTTGGGTGGCTTGCGACTTGAAATCAAAGTACATCTGTAATGTCCTCCCATATCTTGGCAAGGACCCCAGTCGTCCCAGCGGGGAGAGACTGTCCGAAACTGTAGTGATGAGGCTGATGGAACCATTCATGGACAAGGGCAGAACTGTAACCACGGACAATTTCTTTACATCATTGTCACTTGCACAACGACTGCTTAGCCGGAAAACCACTATCCTCGGCACAGTCAACAAGAGTCGCCGGGAAATTCCTCAATCCGCTAGACAGATGGACCGCACTGAATTCACCACTCAGGTGTTTTCAACCACTGGTGCCACACTGACAGTGTATGCACCCAAACGAAAGAAGGCCGTCTACATTCTCAGCAGCATGCACAGCGTGGTTGAGACTGAGGATACCAACAAAAGGAAGCCAAACACGGTCACACAATACAACCACACAAAGTGCGGTGTGGATGTAATGGACCAAATGGTGCGGGAGTACAGCGTGCGTGCAGGAACACGGAGATGGCCATTCGTCGTGTTCTACAACATGATTGACATGGCAGCACTGAATGCTCATGTTCTTTATCAGGCATGCACTGGGGTGCAGGAGAGACGGGTGGACTTCCTGGTTGAGCTTGCAAAAGAGTTAGGTGGCTCTCATGTGACTGAAAAGAAGGCATGCAAGGAGAAACTCCTTCGGCAACAACCTTCCACACCCAGCCCTGGCAAAAGGGCGAAGTGTCAGGTCAACCATCGATGCACGAACAATTGTGCAACTGAGAGATGTGTTGACTGCTACAAATACACGTGTGGCAAATGTACCAGGGACATACCCAAGCAGTGCCAGGTATGTTCCGACAGTGCAGACAGACTGCTGAAATGCTAGTCACACAAGAAGGACATGCCACTCACACACACACACGCAGCCCCCCACAGCAGCCTATTGTAAATATGTGTGGAATTGTTTTATGCCTTGTATTTTTTTTATTATTTTCATAACAAAAATAAAAAGCATGGAAACAAATAACAGTTGTTCTTTTGTATATTTACATTTTTGTATATTTAGATTCAAGTCAATGGGTGCAGAAAAAAATAAATAAATAAATAAAAAAAAAAAAAAAAAAAAAATCGCAGTTACTGAGTGAGTCACACAAGAAGGACATGCCACTCACACACACACACACACTCACACACACACACACACGCCCCCCACAGCAGCCTATTGTAAATCCTTTGGTGTGACAGTAATGGCCTTAATTCCAGAACAAAAGCGGTGATTATAGGTTGTTTGCTTAAATCCTTCTGGAGTCTCTGGGTTCCAAAGGTAGAAATGTTAAATGACCCCTCTCTGGGACTTCTAGTGTTAAGACTCTGCAAAATGTTTAATTACTCATATTTGCAAAAATGTTTAACTTTTAATTATCTACAAATTTAAAAATGGTTATGTTGGTGGGAATACCCCTTTAAGGCTTTTTCAGTGGAATTGGATATGGAGATATCCAGTTGTGCCCTAGCATCCTTGATAGACTTATGCAGATATAAAGGTAGGATCGTTGATGTGCAGTCATAAGTCGCCCCAGTCTGAGCTTGTGTCTGTTTCCTCTATTTCTGCGAGGCCAGCCATGAATAAAAGGCTTGTGGGCTGACCAGATAATGCCAACATTAGTGAACCAACCACCGTTGAAAGGGAAACTTTCCTCTGTTGGATTAGTAATAGGGAGTCATTTAGATGTGATAAGGAATGGATGGTTTCCCTACAAAATCAAATTCAGTAAAAACTGTCATGATTGAACCAGGTGCAGTGTTGGTGTTTTGGATAAAATAAATATGGTATTCGAGAGAACCCAGTCAACTCTTGTGCTTGTGGTTGGGGGAATAATATAAATGTTCTGGCAGTGTATCATTGTCTCAAAGGGAGACAGTCATGAAAATGCTGTATAATGCAGGAGGAGCTGAGCATACAAGTGGGCTACAAAAGGTGGCACTATTATTGTGTGGTGTATTACTACAGTCTGCAGCACAACTAATATTTTGGGCAGAAGATGTGGTGGTATTATTTGGGTCTTATATAAAGGTATTATTGGCAAGTGTCTCTGCATGGTGTTTTGTTCCGTATCAGCATGGATATAATATTTAAATCACTGTATGGTGGTAATATTTGCTAAAATGTTATTTGTTAATTATATCAGTTTACAAATAATTTTTGTATGTGTGTATATATTTACTGAATAGGACTGTGTTGTTAGTACCATACCTACAGTACTGTTACAGTGCCACACTAAAACTAGCCCTGTGCAGGAGATTACGCAAGAAAATATCCTCAGAGTACAGTCATGGCCAAAAGTTTTGAGAATGATACAAATATTAATTTTTACAAAGTCTACTGCTTCAGTTTTTCTAATGGCAATTTGCATATACTCCAGAATGTTATAAAGAAAAACAGAAATTACTTGCAAAGTCAATATTTGCCTAGAAAATGAACTTTATCCCCCAAAACACATTTCAACATCATTGCAGCCCTGCCTTAAAAGGACCACCTAACATCGTTTCAGTGATTGCTCCATTAACACAGGTGTGGGTGTTGATGAGGACAGGGCTGGAGATCAATCTGTCATGATTAAGTAAGAATGACACCACTGGACACTTTAAAAGGAGGCTGGTGCTTGCCATCATTGTTTCTCTTCTGTTAACCATGGTTATCTCTAAAGAAACACGTGCAGTCATCATTGCACTGCACAAAAATGGCCTAACTGGGAAGAGTATTGCAGCTAGAAAGATTGCACCTCAGTCAACAATCTATCGCATCATCAAGAACTTCAAGGAGAGAGGTTCCATTGGTGCCAAAAAGGCTCCAGGGCGCCCAAGAAAGACCAGCAAGCGGCAGGACCGTTTCTTAAAAGTGTTTCAGCTGCGGGATCGGGCTACCAGCAGTGCAGAGCTTGCTGAGGAATGGCAGCAGGCAGGTGTGAGTGCATCTGCACGCACTGTGAGGTGGAGACTCTGGGAGCAAGGCCTGGTCTCAAGGAGGGCAGCAAAGAAGCCACTTCTCTCCAGAAAAAACATCAGGGACAGACTGATATTCTGCAAAAGGTACAGGGAGTGGACTGCTGAGGACTGGGGTAAAGTCATTTTCTCTGATGAATCCCCTTTTCCATTGTTTGGAACATCTGGAAAACAGCTTATTTGGAGAAGAAGAGGTGAGCGCTACCACCAGTCTTGTCTGATGCCAACTGTAAAGCATCCTGAAACCATTCATGTGTGGGGTTGCTTCTCAGCCAAGGGAATCGGCTCTCTCACAGTCTTGCCTAAAAACACAGCCATGAATAAAGAATGGTACCAGAATGTCCTCCAAGAGCAACTTCTCCCAACCGTCCAAGAGCAGTTTGGCGCTCAACAATGCCTTTTCCAGCATGATGGAGCACCTTGCCATAAAGCAAAGGTGATAACTAAATGGCTCAGGGAACAAAACATAGAGATTTTGGGTCCATGGCCTGGAAACTCCCCAGATCTTAATCCCATTGAGAACTTGTGGTCAATCATCAAGAGACGGGTGGACAAACAAAAACCAACAAATTCAGACAAAATTAAAGCATTGATTCTGCAAGAATGGACTGCTATCAGTCAGGATTTGGTCCAGAAGTTGATTGAGAGCATGCCAGGGAGAATTGCAGAGGTCCTGAAGAAGAAAGGTCAACACTGCAAATATTGACTTGCTGCATTAACTCATTCTAACTGTCAATATAAGCTTCTGTTACTCATAATATGAATGCAATTATATTTCTGTATGTGATAAAAACATCTGACAAACACACATAAAAACCAGAGGGCAGCAGATCATGTGAAAATATAATATTTGTGTCATTCTCAAAACTTTTGGCCATGACTGTAGTTACAAAGGGGAAAACAGCAGCGAACAAGAACTTCTTCTATGTTGCTGATGAAGAAACAGTGGACAAAATGTTGAACAGAAGATGTCAAATAAATGAACACCACCACAACTGGTTATCTGCACAAGATTATATTATTCACCAGTATTTACTATGTTGCAGAGAGAAATGCAGGAACATTATAAGAGTGGAGAAGATAAAAAATGAACCATCATTTTTACCCTATACAATCTCATTGTTCTATGCTATAGTATAAATTCCAGGATATAGTCAAAAGTGGTTTGGTGGATGTATATTCACAAGCAGTTAGGCGATATGACAATCATTTGTCAACAATGGAACGGAAGTCTATACAGTGATTAAAAGAAAATAATGATCTCACAATGGTCCTTATGAATACTTCACTGTATAAATTGAATGTTGATAAGTTACAGTGCTCCAGTGTATACAACAATTAAAAACTAATCAATCATTTATTCCAGCAGGAACTAAGATTATTGTTATTTCACAAGGATTTTGTTAAATAACGTCCCACACTTCTTGATTTATGAGGAAAGAAGTGCACTTGGGTGAGGCCAGGAGACAGCAGGAGTCCGTTGAATAGATCAAGGCAAAGAGGTTTAATGCAACCAGAGTCGGACTGGGGTGCCTAGGGCCCACCACTGGGATTGATTTTAGGGGCCCACCCTACTGCCATATAAAATATCACCCATCCAGTTTTTGGCATCATGCACGTTTAACGTGCATTTTCGCACACAATACAGTGTGCAAAAGAGAACTGTATTGTCCTTTATACTGCATTAAAGTGAGTTTTCTCTTAAGCAATGCAAATATCACTTTTAGCTAAGCCTTAGTTTACTGTATTTGAATAGAAAAATGTATTTTATTTTATATATGGGTATGCATGGCGCAAAGCAAACCAAAATTATTTTATTGCACAACCAAAGGCAACCAAATTAATATTTAAATAAATAATATAAAATTAAACATTAACTTACCCTCCATCACAGACATTAACTTCTCCTCCATCACAGATAGCGTTCAACAAACATTACAGACAAAATAGTGCAGATAGCCGGACTGTTTTGCCAGGCAAAGTGACAAACATCAAAGTAGAAAACTGATGGACCCCATTACAATCAAAGGGGTTCATCAACTTCAGTCATACGATGGACCTGTCCCTGTTAGGATTTCCATTTTCTTTTTCTATAAACTTAGTTTTAATGTATCAGATGCATGATACAAATAACTAACCTTAAATAGAGCAGTATTAATATAATAAGACACACAAAGAAAACCATTTTACACAACCAGGTTACAGCAGCAGTTTCTGAAGAACAGAAGATGAATCGATCAACAATGTCATCATAATCTAAAGACCTGGAAATCTCCCTCTCAATGTTCTTTAAAATGAGGGATTATAAAAGTTCTTGTCCAATCAATGACCTCAACCGTTTTTTTACAATTTTTTTTTTTTTTAAAACAGTCTTTCACAGGAAAGGTGCATGCCAGAGTAAGGAGCACTTTATATGCCACCAAAAGATTTGTATATGCAGCAGAATGCAAGTTGTGATCGTATAAAAGTCTATAGCAGCAGGTCAGGCAGTTTTCACAAGCTACATGTTTTCCATCATTCATGTCATCCTCACCATCACTATCAACATCAGCTTCAATAATATCTATTGCAGAAGGGAATGTTTTTTTCAAAGTGGCGTAGTTCTCTTGGAAGCCATTTTTGGCAAGGAGGCTGGGAAGGTGAAAAAAGAAACCCATACTAACCTGTCCCCAATGCTCCAGTGTCTCCCGCTGCGGTATGGTCCTGCTCCTCCCGGGTCTTGTTTAGGAGGAAGTCCTCGCGTCATGTGACCCCTGAGGCCAATCAGCGGCCTAAGTAAAGTAACTGGGACATCACCTGGGAGCAGCAGGACCGGACTGCGGTGGGAGACACCGGAGCACCAGGGACAGGTGAGAGTATTTTTTTTTTTTTACCTTCTCCGGCCTCCTTGCCAAAAACAGGTTATTCTGGACAATCCCTTTAACACTAACAATCTTTCTGTCCATGTGCTATCTGTAAATAAACATCATCCATGTGCTTTCCATTTTTCACACTTACATTGCTACAGATATGGAGCGATGCAGGAGTGATATTTTGCGCCTGCATTGCCGCCGCACAGCAGGAGCTGCTTGTAAATGCAAATGAATTACCGTGCAGTACCTGCTGTGAATGCACGAGATGCCTGTCAATTCATATGAATAGCTTGTCAGCTCCTGCTTCTCCCGACCCCAATGTGATTGTGTTACTCCTGGTCACATTTACAGGAGTAACAACAATCACACAGCTTGTCCAGGGACTCTTCTGTAGCTTAGGAGAATTCTGTCTCATCTCCAGATCCCCTGCGCCAGAGTAGAAGCCAGTTTCTATTTTACCACAGAAGACAGATGAAAGAAGAAAGCTGTAGGTGAGTATAATTTTTTTTTTTTATTATACTGTGTTTTTTTCTCTTTCAGGTTACAATGATCCATTGGATTATGTCGGATTCGTTGGACTCCATCGATGATCATCTTTTTTTTTTTTTTAAATTATTTAATAAAATGGTCAAAGAGTTTGTTTTTTAAATTCTTTCTAACCCCTTTAGTCTGATAGACAGCATCCATTACTAAAGTGTGGCTTAATGTTAGCTGGTAAATATTCTAGCACTAACCCTCCAATTATTACCCCAGTACCTACCACCAAAAAGAGTTGAGTATCGTCCAATACCCTGCCGTCTAAAGAGACAGCCGGGGATTGGGGCCATCGCAGGTTGTTATTATTAGGCTGGGAAGGGCCAAAAACCGTGGCCCTTCCCACCCTTGTAATATCAGGCTACTGCTTGTTATATCTATCTGGTTCAGAAATATAATACAAGGGGGGTTATTTATATAAGGGGCTATTAGGGAGCATTATATATATGGGGGTGGTCATTTATAAAAGCGTTCATTAGAGGACATCAATTATATAAGGGGACATTATGAATAGAAGGGGGCATCATATATATATATATATATGTGTGTGTGTGTGTGTGTGTGTGTATAGTCATTAGGGGAGCAGTATTTATGTCAGGGGCATAATATAAGGGGGCAATTAATTAAAGGGCTTGTCCAGGATAACCACTTTATTAATATGAGACCGGGGAAAGTGATTAAAAAAAAAAAAAAACCCTACTCACCTGTTCCTTGTGCTCTGATGTTTCCCACCGTGGTCTGGTTCTGCTGCTCCGGTGTTTTCTTCTGGCGCAAGTCCCCACCGCACATGACGTCACAGTACTGTGGGGAAGAAAACACTGGAGCAGTAGGACTGGAACGCACTGGAAGACACCGGAGAACCTTCCATAGCCTCATATTAAAAAAGTGGTTACCTGGACAACCCCTTTAAGGTGGCACTTGGGCTTTAATAAAGGGATTTTACAGTTCCCCCGGATCAGCAGTTTGAAGGGGCTATGGAGCCTGTTTATATCACACGCTGTCTGTTTATAGTGACCGGGTGATGTAATTACAGCCTTGTCACATAGACGTGTATAGGACGAGGCTATAGTTACATTACATGGCTGCTATGAGATGAATGATACTATGTAAACAGAGAAGCAGTCACGGCGCTTACACAGATACCACGGTTCATTCAAACAGCTGATCACTGGGGGTCCTGAGCCCCACTGATTATCTTATTAATGACATGGAAAACCTTTTAATTAGGAAACATATGGGGCAATATTAATAAGGGGCACTATTTATGGGGGTACACACGGACATTATTAATATAAAGACGCACTTGGGAGTATTATTCATTATAGGGGGTTATATATTTTATAGTGGGAAAAAAGTAGGACAGCGGCAGTCACATCCGGATAAAAAACCTCTTTATTTAAATAAGTTACAGGCAGGTTTTAGCTGTGGACTCACAAGCAACGGGCCGTTTCGTGCTACTGCACTTTTATAGGCGGTCAAGCCTGTAGAAATAAAGAGGTTTTTTATCCGGATGTGACTGCTGCTGTCCTGCTTTTTCCCACTATATTTTGGACATCATTTCTACAGCGTGCCCCTGTGTATCCTCTGCTGCACCAGCGATTCAGCTAAGTAACAAAGCCATATCATTTAATTCATATGTTCTGGTAGTGCCTGCTGTGCTTTTGTTTTTTTGTATTTGCCATATCATATTTTATCATTGGGGTAGCAGCAGGATGGGGGCCTTGTGTAGGTGAGGACAATGTGGGTCGAACGCCTGGAAAAGTGAGGAGCCAAAGATGTCTGTGTTGTAAACTTTACAGAGACAAGTCACAGCTGGAAGAAGTGGTCATAGCAGTCCAAAGGGAAGAGAAGGGAAATGTGAAGGATTAGTCAGAGACATCACCTGTAAGTCACAAAATGTTACTGCACTGTATACAATAGAGGATAAATACCTGATTGATGGGGGTCTGTTTGATGAGACCCCCACTGAGCCTGAGAATTGCTGCAATATTTTTTATTTTTCTATTTTTTATTTTTTTTTTTTTTTGGGGGGGGGGGTGGCGGCGGCGTCTTTCTATAGTCCGCCGCAGGCAGCAAAAAGTCTAGGTTCACCACTGATGCCTGGGCTCTACAAATTTACTGGCATGAGCTATATTAGAAACCTATGCCAGTTTCTGACTGTTAGATTCCTTTTCTGACATTTGGGAGCCTCTTGATAATTCAAATACTTTTGGCACCAGTCGAGATTAAATTACCACTGGTGTACAAAACCCAATTTAATAAATTCACCCCAACAGGTTTATCTTATAAGAACAGACACCAAAGATTTTTAAATTTTTAATAAATATTTCTACAAATATGCACTGAGAAGCTAGCTAGTTATCATTATATGTATACATTATACGAAAACTGGAATGAGCTAATACAGGGCAACAGTAAGTATACAACATGTATTGCTGTTTTAGGTCTTATTCATATCTGTGAAAAGCACATGGCTAATAAGTATACCATACAAACATTACAAAACAAGACAAATACCGCATGTGGTTTCAGTGCAGTTTTAAACTGTACTTCAGTCGCAATGTAAATAGACTTAGGGTTTATTCACACAGTGCAGTTATTTATTTGCTTAGTTATATAGCGCCATCATATTCCGCAGCGCTTTACAGATATTATAGGGCTCACAATCTACATTCCCTATCAGTATGTTTTTGGAGTGTGGGAGGAAACCAGAGTACCCGGAGAAAACCCATGCAAACACGGGGAGAACATACAAACTCCTTGCAGACGTTGTCCCTGGCAGGATTCGAACCCAGGACTCCAGCGCTGCAAGGCTGCAGTGCTAACCACTGCAACATATATGCCTGCAGTTTTTGGCTTTTTTTTTTTTTTTTTTTAACTGGCAAAACATGTTCCATCTACAAAATTATGGAAACTAATGAAAACGACAAGCAGCATTTTCCAAAGGAGTTTTAAATGAAGGTAGAAGTATAAAGAAAGAACTTATACAGACCCATAGTGAATATTTACATCTTCCCCACTAACAACAAATGCTCAGAATGTCCTGGGACAACGATACCATATACACTAGCAAATGCATATGTACATAATCCAGGATGGGGATCTAGAAGGCATAAAATCCAAAAGCAGACCCCCTCCCCCTCCAAATCAATTCAAACAATAGCTCCTTCAATTTATTAGTACTTGATCCCTAAGTCTTCACTTCAGGGCACAACCACATATACTTTTGAGGCTCTGCCAAGTGTCCAGAGTCTATGTGATGTGCCGCTATACTACAACTCAGAACCATTTACTCAGTTTACTAATTGCAAATACACAAAACATTCTAAATAATACCAAGTAAACATACCTGATAAGATTTACAAACTGGGACATGGAAAGATCATGAGGAACAAGAAATTTGGTTTTATATAGGAGAGGTAGGTATTTTTCGTTCTGGTATCTCTCTACAATGACCTAAAATAAAACAATGGAATTAAAATTTGTTGATAAGATTAAGGTTGAGGGCCCACGTTGTGGAAACTCAGCATTTTTTGTTGCAGATTTTTTTTATTTTTTAGACAAAGAATGGCTACAAAAGGAATGGTAAATAAATAGTAAGTGCTTATATTTCTCCCTTCTGCTCAATCCCTACCTGTCTTTGGTTCAAAACAAAATGCAGCAAAATCAGCAACAAAAAAAAAAGGTGCATTTCCGCAATGTGGGGCCTCAGTCTTAAACAGAAAATGGCATAAAACATGAAAGAACTATAAAACTAGCATCTTTGCAGAACATGAGTTTAAGAAAATCAGTCCAAAAGGTTTTACTAGAAAAAAGTTTTTGCATAATAACATCAGAAAACAAGTTACCGGGACTTTAGTAGGAAACTTTGTCTTTATAACAATGACTTCTGACTTTCTTGTTGCTGTTGAAAATTAAAAAAAAAAAAAAAAGTAAGGCAAACTATGTATTCATCTGAATATTTTGTACGATATAAACATTTTACCTAAACTTTTCCTTTGTTTGAATGGTTTAAATGTTTGAACTTTTGAATTAGACTGCATTTTGTTCACAAATGAGCTGTAAGTATGTGTGTATATATCAGTAATGGTTCATTTCTGCTTTCCATACTAATTCACCAATTATAACCTGCATTCAGCTTGGTCTCAAATGGCAAAAAAATTGTGGAACTCAACTCAGGTGATTGCAGTTTTAACAGAACATGAGGCTAGGTTTGCACTTGCATAACTTTAGGGTGCATTCACATGATGCAGTGAGGGTGGTAACACACAATGACCCAGATTTACTAATAACTAGACAGTGCAAACTTAGATAGGCAGTCTGAAAACTGAAAATGCCAGATTTATCACAGTGACTTATGCTGGATGATAAATCTGGCATATCTTCAGACTGTCTTTTCTGCATTTATACCACCCTTTAGTTGGTTTACTTTGTGCCTGACTTTTTGCATTGTGGTGCATTTAAGCCACTCCCATTTTTTCTGACAATCCAAACCCACATGTTGAGAATGTCAAAAAATTCTAGCCCAAATTAGATGCACCAAGATGGGCCACACTACACCCAAGATGCACCATGTTTATGCCAGTGTCTAGTTGTACCCACAATAGTAAATCTGGGCCAATGTATTAGTTGTGGCTGTAAGTGAAAGGCTTTCAGTTGTATTTATTTATGGGCTGTGTGGAAACAGCACCCTCAGAAATTAAAGTAAGGCTAGGGCTACACAGCGACTTTGGCTCCAAACAAAGATCTCTGAGTCACCTTGCGACTCTTTCACTCCTGTCAGTAAATGGAGGTATTTATATTATTGATCACTGTAATGCACCCTGTAAGGCAATTTTAGCAGTTAAATATTCCTGGGGAGGTTCTACACTGCCTTTCAATGTGCAAGGTGATGCAAATGCAAACCTTGAATAAGTGACTATTTTCCCATACTCTAGTGGTTGTTTAGTTGCCTGAAGTAAGCAGGGAGGGGTTTAAGGACCAGGTCAGATTGCTCTCACAGTGATAGAGAAGGCCCATTACAAGGAGCTTTGTTGTGTCATTGTTATGTTCTACACTGTGAGTTGTTTGTATGGAATTGTTTATTGAGGAGTATCACTTGGATGCAGGTCATCGCATGTTCAGTTGTTTTGATGTTTTCTGGAAACTGCATCGCATGCTCTCTCCCTAGAGGCAGAACAAAATTTACATTTTGAATTGCAGAGCACAGAAGTTGTTTGTTGCTCCCCCATAGTGTAAACCATTGATCTACAGTTTCTACGAAATAACAGAAGACCCAGGAGGACACCACTGATGACACAGAATCATAAAAAAGCTAGACTGCAGTTTGCCAAAATGTACGTAAGTAAGCTAAAATCCTTCTGGTAAAACGTCTTGTGGACAGATGAAACCAAGATAAAGCTTTTTGATAAAGCCGGATAACATCAGTGCAAGGCTAATTAAGGCTTGTGGGGATCAGCTGTGTAGTATAATTACATATTTGTTTAATATGATCCTGAAACTGAAAATGGTCCCTGAATTATGGAAATCTTCCTATGTGGTACCGGTTCCAAAGAAACCTCACCCTATAGACCTGTAGCACTGACATCCCACTTGATGAAGATCTTAGAGAGATTGGTTCTCACATATCTCCGCCCTCTAGTGAGCCCCACTATGGACCCTCTCCAGTTTGCGTATCGGCCAGGCATTGGGGTGGACGATGCCATCATACACCTTCTGCACAGGGCTCTTTCTCACCTGGAGAAACCAGGGAACACGTTGAGAATAATGTTCTTTGATTTCTCCAGTGCTTTTAACACCATACAGCCAGGGTTACTGAGGGACAAGCTGGGCCTTGCTGGAGTGGACCACCACCTCTCCAACTGGATCCTAGACTACCTCACAAACCAACCTCAGTATGTGAGAGCCCGAGACTGTGTGTCAGATATTGTGATCTGTAATACGGAGGCACCTCAGGGTACAATTCTTGCCCCTTTCCTCTTCACACTGTACACTGCAGATTTTAGGTGCAACTCATCTAGCTACTACCTACAGAAGTATTCTGATGACTCTGCAATAGTAGGCCTCATCACAGACGATGAGGACAGGAAGTACAGAGAACTGAACCGGAATTTTGTGGACTGGTGCCAGCGGAACCACCTGAGGATTAACGCGGGGAAGACCAAGGAGATGGTGGTGGACTTCCATAAATGCGGATGCCCTCCTACACCAGTGGACATCCAGGGGACGGGCATAGAGATTGTCAATACCTATAAGCACCTGGGTGTGCTCCTTAATAATAAGCTGAACTGGGCAGATCACATGGAGGTCCTATACAGAAAGGGTCACAGCAGGCTCTATCTGCTTAGGAGGCTGAGAGCCTTTGGAGTCCAGGGTGCACTTCTTAGGACTTTTTTCAACTCGTTAGTGGCATCAGCCATCTTCTTCGGAGTGGCCTGCTGGGGGAGCAGTATATCATCCAGGCTGATTAGGAGGGCCAGATGTGTCCTGGGGAGCCCTCTGGACCCGGTGCAGGCAGTGGGTGACAGAAGGATACTGTCCGTGCTGAGCTCCATGCGGGAGAATAAGTCCCATCCTCTGATAGCGCTGGGCAGAACTGTCAGTGACCAACTACTTCACCCTAAGTGTGAGAAGCAGCGCTATCAGAAGTCTTTCCTCCCCGCTGCAGTCAGGCTGCACAACCAACACAGACCTACAGTGCTGGCCAAAAGTATTGGCACCCCTGCAATTCTGTCAGATAATACTCAATTTCTTCCAGAAAATGATTTCAATCACAAATGCTTTGGTAATAATATCTTCATTTATTTTGCTTGCAATGAAAAAACACAAAAGAGAATGAAAAAAAAAGTCAAATCATTGATCATTTTATACAAAACTCCAAAAATGGGCTGGACAAAAGTATTGGCACCCTCAGCCTAATACTTTGTGGCACAACCTTTAGACAAAATAACTGCGAACAACCACTTCCGGTAACCATCATTGAGTTTCTTACAATGCTCTGCTGGAATTTTAGACCATTCTTCTTTGGCACATTTCTCCAGGTCCCTGAGATTTGAAGGGAGCCTTCTCCAAACTGCCATTTTGAGATCTCTACACAGGTGTTCTATGGGATTCAGGTCTGGACTCATTGCTGGCCACTTTAGAAGTCTCCAGTGCTTTCTCTCAAACCATTTTCTAGTGCTTTTTGAAGTGTGTTTTGGGTCATTGTTCTGCTGGAAGACCCATGACCTCTGAGGGAGACCCAGCTTTCTCACACTGGGCCTTACATTATGCTGCAAAATTTGTTGGTAGTCTTCAGACTTCATAATGCCATGCACACGGTCAAGCAGTCCAGTGCCAGAGGCAGCAAAGCAACCCCAAAACATCAGGGAACCTCCGCCATGTTTGACTGTAGGGACCGTGTTCTTTTCTTTGAAGGCCTCTTTTTTTTTTCCTGTAAACTCTATGTTGATGCCTTTTCCCAAAAAGCTCTACTTTTGTCTCATCTGACCAGAGAACATTCTTCCAAAAAGTTTTTGGGTTTCTCAGGTAAGTTTTGGCAAACTCCAGCCTGGCTTTTTTATGTCTCTGGGTCAGAAGTGGGGTCTTCCTGGGTATCCTACCATAGAGTCCCTTTTCATTCAGACGCTGATGGATAGTACGGGTTGACACTGTTGTACCCTCGGACTGCAGGGCAGCTAGAACTTGTTTGGATGTTAGTCAAGGTTCTTTAGCCACCATCCGCACAATCTTTCGTTGAAATCTCTCGTCAATTTTTCTTTTCTGTCCACATCTAGGGAGGTTAGCCACAGTGCCATGGGCTTTAAACTTCTTGATGACACTGCGCACGGTAGACACAGGAACATTCAGGTCTTTGGAGATGGACTTGTAGCCTTGAGATTGCTCATGCTTCCTCACAGTTTTGCTTCTCAAGTCCTCAGACAGTTCTTTGGTCTTCTTTCTTTTCTCCATGCTCAATGTGGTACACACAAGGACACAGGACAGAGGTTGAGTCAACTTTAATCCATTTCAACTGGCTGCAAGTGTGATTTAGCTATTGCCACCACCTGTTATGTGCCACAGGTAAGTAACAGGTGCTGTTAATTACACAAATTAGAGAAGCATCACATGATTTTTCAAAGGGTGCCAATACTTTTGTCCACCCCCTTTTTTATGTTTGGTGTGGAATTATATCCAATTTGGATTTTTGACAATTCTTTTTGTGGTTTTCCATTGACGACAAATTAAATGAAGATATTATTGCCAAAGCATTTGTGATTGCAATCATTTTCTGAAAGAAATTGAGTATTATCTGACAGAATTGCAGGGGTGCCAATACTTTTGGCCAGCACTGTAAAACGGAGATTAGTCCATACAGAGAACTGAAATATCTTTCTGTCTGGGATATCCTACCCCCTTCCCCCCCCCCCCCCACTACTTCTTATCTGTCTGTCTACTATCAATGAAATGCCTCTATCTTGGAACATTCTCGTATATGTTTGTATTTGTATTGTTTATCTTTGCTGCTGTAACACAATGAATTTCCCCATGGTGGGACTATTAAAGGATGATGATTATTATTATTATTCTACTGTTTACCGAAAACAGAATGAGGGCTACAAAGAACACAGCACCAACAGTCAAATATGGTGTAGGTTCAAAGATGTTTTGGGGTTGTTTTGCTGCCTCTGGCACTGGGTGCCTTGACTGTGGGCAATGCATCATGAAATCTGAAGATTACCAAAGGATTTTTGGTCTCCATGTAGGACCCAGTGTCAGAAAGCTGGGTTTGTGCCCTAGGTTATGGGTCTTCCAGCAGGAAAATAACCACAAACATACTTCAAAAAGCACCCAGAAATGGGTGGAAAAAAGGCGCTGGAGAGTTCTGAAGTCGCCAGCAATGAGTCCAGGTCTAAATCCCATTGAAAACCTGTGGAGAGATCTTAAAATTGCTGTTGGGAGAAGCACCCTTCAAATATAAGAGATCTGGATCAGTTTGCAAAAGAAGAGTGGTCCAAAACTCCAGTTGATTTCAGTTATTTTTCCAAAGGGTGTGCAACCAAATATTAAGTTGAAGGTGCAAGTAATTTTGTCTGGCCCATTTTTGGAGTTTTGCGTGAAATTATATCATTTTTGGCTTTTTTTTCCTGTTTTCTTGTATTGTTCCAATACACACAAAGCAAATAAACGTGTATAACAAAACATGTGTACTTGACTTCAACGCACTTGTTCAAGCCCAAAACAGGCTAGATTTCTCTCATTGAACATTTTTGTAATAAAGTTAATGTGATGCTGGTCTTTGAAAAACTAGATTTTTTTGTGTAAAGTTGTGATGCTATTTTTTTTTAAACGCTGCAGAAGATGCTCATTTTCAAAAAATATTTGTTAAATTGTGCTATAATTCTGTATCCACATTTTAATGTTATTGTAATGTTTCATTTACTGTTCTTTATTAAGTTAAAGGGATGCTGGTCTTTGAAAAACTTGCTATTTTATGTCAGGATGTGATGCTAGTTTTTTAAACACTGCTAAAGTTTACAATTTTCTAAACTGAAGAATCACAAGTTCATTAAAGTTCATCATCTCATTAAATAATGATGTAATTACAGTGCCTTGCGAAAGTATTCGGCCCCCTTGAACTTTTCAACCTTTTGCCACATTTCAGGCTTCAAACATAAGGATATAAAATTTTAATTTTTTGGTGAAGAATCAACAAGTGGGACACAATTGTGAAGTGGAACGAAATTTGTTGGTTATTTTAAACTTTTGTAAAAAATAAAAAACTGAAAAGTGGGGCATGCAATATTGTTCGGCCCCTTTACTTTCAGTGCAGCAAACTCACTCCAGAAGTTCAGTGAGGATCTCTGAATGATCCAATGTTGTCCTAAATGACTGATGATGATAAATATAATCCACCTGTGTGTAATCAAGTCTCCATATAAATGCACCTGCTCTGTGATAGTCTCAGGGTTCTGTTTAAAGCGCAGAGAGCATCATGAAGACCAAGGAACACACCAGGCAGGTCCGTGATACTGTTGTGGAGAAGTTTAAAGCTGGATTTGGATACAAAAAGATTTCCCAAACTTTAAACATCCCAAGGAGCACTGTGCAAGCGATCATATTGAAATGGAAGGAGTATCAGACCACTGCAAATCTACCAATACCCGGCTGTCCCTCTAAACTTTCATCTCAAACAAGGAGAAGACTGATCAGAGATGCAGCCAAGAGGCCCATGATTACTCTGGATGAACTGCAGAGATCTACAGCTGAGGTGGGAGAGTCTGTCCATAGGACAACAATCAGTCGTACACTGCACAAATCTGGCCTTTATGGAAGAGTGGCAAGAAGAAAGCCATTTCTCAAAGATATCCATAAAAAGTCTTGTTTAAAGTTTGCCACAAGCCACCTGGGAGACACACCAAACATGTGGAAGAAGGTACTCTGGTCAGATGAAACCAAAATCGAACTTTTTGGCCACAATGCAAAACGATATGTTTGGCGTAAAAGCAACACAGCTCATCACCCTGAACACACCATCTCCACTGTTAAATATGGTGGTGGCAGCATCATGGTTTTGGCCTGCTTTTCTTCAGCAGGGACAGGGAAGATGGTTAAAATTGATGGGAAGATGGATGGAGCCAAATACAGGACCATTCTGGAAGAAAACCTGTTGGAGTCTGCAAAAGATCTGAGACTGGGACGGAGATTTATCTTCCAACAAGACAATGATCCCAAACATAAAGTAAAATTTACAATGGAATGGTTCACAAATAAACATATCCAGGTGTTAGAATGGCCAAGTCAAAGTCCAGACCTGAATCCAATCGAGAATCTGTGGAAAGAGCTGAAAACCGCTGTTCACAAACGCTCTCCATCCAACCTCACTGAGCTCGAGCTGTTTTCCAAGGAAGAATGGGCAAGAATTTCAGTCTCTCGATGTGCAAAACTGATAGAGACATACCCCAAGCGACTTGCAGCTGTAATCGCAGCAAAAGGTGGCGCTACAAAGTATTAACTTAAGGGGGCCGAATAATTTGGCACGCCCCACTTTTCAGTTTTTTATTTTTAACAAAAGTTTAAAATATCCAATAAATTTCATTCCACTTCACGATTGTGTCCCACTTGTTGATTCTTCACCAAAAAATTTAAATTTTATATCCTTATGTTTGAAGCCTGAAATGTGGCAAAAGGTTGAAAAGTTCAAGGGGGCCGAATACTTTCACAAGGCACTGTAGGTCCTCCACATTTTCATTGAATCATTGTAATGTTTCATTTACTGTTTTTTTATGAAGGGATAGTATATATACAGTATACAGTATATAGGTATTGGGTAGAACTGAGTTAAGTATATTAGGCTGGCCCTCTAAAACCATTCCAATTTCTCATGTGGCCCCATGGGAAAATTAATTGTCCACCACTGCTATATACCCTCGCAATTCCAAACAGATTTCATAGTGCATCTACAAGTACGACTACCTCTTGTCACTACTGTCTCCACCAACAGTTATACCTTTCAGCTTGTTTTTTTGTGTCATGATAACCAAAAAAACACTATTGGCCAAAAAACCCTTAACAAAAGGAGATCTTGCTCTATAGACTACAAAATGTTCTGCCATTCAGCCTGGTTTCCTACCACTGCAAACCTACCAAGACATGGCTGTCCACCTAAACTAACAGATCAAGCAAGGAGAGCACTGCTCAGAGAAGCAGTCAAGAGGCCCATGGTCATTCTGGAGGAGCTGCAGAAATCCAAGGCTCAGGTGGGAGAATATGTTCACAGGACAACTATAAGTCGTGCACTCCACCAATCTGGCCTTTATGGAAAAGTGGCAAGATGAAAACCATTGTTGAAAACAAGACATAAAAAGTGCCCTTTGCAGGTTAGCCACAAGCCATATAGGGGACACAGCAAACACAAAAAGTAACACTATTCATCACCCTGAACACACCATTCCCACTGTGAATCATGGTGGCAGCATCATGTTGCGGGGACGCTTTTCTTCAGCAGGGACAGGGAAGCTGGTCAGAGTTGATGGGAATATGGATGGAGCTAAATACAGGACAATCCTGAAAGAAAACCTGAAGGCTGCAAAAGACTTGAGAGTGGGAAGGAGATTCCAGCAAGACAATGGACCTAAACATACAGCCAGAGCTACAGTGGAATGTTTTAGATCAAAGAATATTCATGTGTTAGCATTGTGGTATCTCAGAGGATGCAAGTGTTATAGTAGGACCTAATGGGGGTAATAGTCCCTCTGGTAGCTGTGCAATTGAAATGGTCACGGTAGCTGTAGTGGTGGTCCAAACTGTGGGGCACCTCTCAATGGGACACACAGCAAATCAATTTTCAAAAGTGGAATAGCAAAAGACACAGTCCTTTGTTAACCAAAAGTTTCTTTACTGAGAAGAACTTCCATAAAGTTCAGCAATACAGTCTCTCATGTACAGTGCTGGCCAAAAGTATTGGCACCCCTGCAATTCTGTCAGATAATACTCAATTTCTTCCAGAAAATGATTGCAATCACAAATGCTTTGGTAATAATATCTTCATGTACTTTGCTTGCAATGAAAAAACTCAAAAGAGAATGAAAAAAAGTCAAATCATTGATCATTTTACACAAAACTTCAAAAATGGGCCGGACAAAAGTATTGGCACCCTCAGCCTAATACTTGGTAGCACAACCTTTAGACAAAATAACTGCGAACAACCGCTTCCGGTAACCATCAATGAGTTTCTTACAATGCTCTGCTGGAATTTTAGACCATTCTTCTTTGGCAAATTTCTCCAGGTCCCTGAGATTTGAAGGGTGCCTTCTCCAAACTGCCATTTTGAGATCTCTCCACAGGTGTTCTATGGGATTCAGGTCTGGTCTCATTGCTGGCCACTTTAGAAGTCTCCAGTGCTTTCTCTCAAACCATTTTCTAGTGCTTTTTGAAGTGTGTTTTGGGTCATTGTCCTGCTGGAAGACTCATGACCTCTGAGGGAGACCCAGCTTTCTCACACTGGGCCCTACATTATGCTGCAAAATTTGTTGGTAGTCTTCAGACTTCATAATGCCATGCACACGGTCAAGCAGTCCAGTGCCAGAGGCAGCAAAGCAACCCCAAAACATCAGGGAACCTCCGCCATGTTTGACTGTAGGGACCGTGTTCTTTTCTTTGAAGGCCTCTTTTTTTTTTCCTGTAAACTCTATGTTGATGCCTTTTCCCAAAAAGCTCTACTTTTGTCTCATCTGACCAGAGAACATTCTTCCAAAAAGATTTTGGCTTTCTCAGGTAAGTTTTGGCAAACTCCAGCCTGGCTTTTTTATGTCTCTGGGTCAGAAGTGGGGTCTTCCTGGGTATCCTACCATAGAGTCCCTTTTCATTCAGACGCCGACGGATAGTACGGGTTGACGCTGTTGTACCCTCAGACTGCAGGGCAGCTAGAACTTGTTTGGATGTTAGTCGAGGTTCTTTAGCCACCATCCACACAATCTTTCGTTGAAATCTCTTGCAAATTTTTCTTTTCCGTCCACATCTAGGGAGGTTAGCCACAGTGCCATCGGCTTTAAACTTCTTGATGACACTGCGCACGGTAGACACAGGAACATTCAGGTCTTTGGAGATGGACTTGTAGCCTTGAGATTGCTCATGTTTCCTCACAGTTTTGCTTCTCAAGTCCTCAGACAGTTCTTTGGTCTTCTTTCTTTTCTCCATGCTCAATGTGGTACACACAAGGACACAGGACAGAGGTTGAGTCAACTTTAATCCATTTCAACTGGCTGGAAGTGTAATTTAGTTATTGCCACCACCTGTTATGTGCCACAGATAAGTAACAGGTGCTGTTAATTACATAAATTAGAGAAGCATCACATGATTTTTCAAAGGGTGCCAATACTTTTGTCCACCCCCTTTTTTATGTTTGGTGTGGAATTATATTCAATTTGGCTTTTTGACAGTTCTTTTTGTGGTTTTCCATTGAAGACAAATTAAATGAAGATATTATTACCAAAGCATTTGTGATTGCAATCATTTTCTGGAAGAAATTGAGTATTATCTGACAGAATTGCAGGGGTGCCAATACTTTTGGCCAGCACTGTACAATACAGTGGGATGCATGTAAGGAGGATTCCCTTGCAAACTGACTGGTAAGAACTGAGGCTGACACACAACTTTCCTCAGATTTTTTGTAGTCTAGGATTTTGAGGAGACACAGTCCAGATTATAGCTATAGAAAAGGGATCTTCACTGGTTGGCTCCCAGTGGGTGACTAATTTGGGGTAAATGTAAGTTACTCACGGTTACTGGGCCGCGGTATCAGATAGCCGGACGCGAACCTAAGTGACACGTGGCCTGTAAACCACGGAGCACTGGACTTGACTGGAGGCCTATTTTAGGGTCCAGGAATGCAGAAAGGCTCCTTTATAGCTGCTCCTTTCTGCCAGGTTTTACTCCTTCTTGGAGGCAATAGAAGTGTGCTTGATATCTCCTCTTTATGGACTGCTGAGAGGTCCTAGGAGAACCTGTAGCTCACATGGACCGTGGGATTCACCAAGCAGCTCCTAGGTTTGTCAGGAATAACCTGAAATCCTGCTTGGTGTTGGCCTAGCAGAAGTTGCTGTTGCCTCTTACACTAGACCAGTGATGGCGAACCTTTTAGAGACCGAGTGCCCAAACTGCAACCCAAAACCCACTAAATTATCGCAAAGTGCCAACACGACAATTTAACCTTAAATTAACCAGGATCTGTTTTATATTGACCGTGCAATGTTATTACAGCCTATAATATTATCACATGTCTGCTATAAAACAGATACTGTGTGATATAAATAGTGAAGGACCCCCATACAGTACAATGTGCTCTGAAGTGGCCCCCAGACAGTACAATGCTCTCCACAGTGGCCCCCAGACAGTATTATATGTTCCAGAATTGCCCCCACTCAGTATTATATGCTTCACAGTGGCCCCCACACAGTATTATATGCTCCACTTTGGCCCCCCCCACACAGTAGTATATGCTCCACAGTGTTCCCCACAGAATATTAGATGTTTCAGTGTACCCCATACAGTATTTGAAGCATCTAATACTGTATGGGGGACAATGAAGCATCTAATACTGTATGGGGGACACTTAAGCATCTAAAACTGTGTGGGGGCCACTGTGAAGCATATACCACTATATGGGGGACACTGAAGCATCTAATACTGTATGGGGGACACTGAAGGATCTAATACTGTGTGGGGGACACTGAAGCATCTAATACTGTATGGGGGACACTGTGAAGCATATACCACTGTATGGGGGACACTGAAGCATCTAATACTGTATGGGGGACTCTGAAGCATCTAATACTGTATGGGGGGCACTGAAGCATCTTATACTGTGTGGGGGACACTGAAGCATCTAATACTATGTGGGGGCCACTGTGAAGCATCTAATACTGTATGGGGACACTGAAGGATCTAATACTGTGTGGGGGACACTGAAGCATCTAATACTGTATGGGGGACACTGTGAAGCATCTAATACTGTGTGGGGATCACTGTAAAGCATATACCACTGTATGGGGGACACTGAAGCATCTAATACTGTATGAGGGACACTGAAGCATCTAATACTGTATGGAGGACACTGAATCATCTAATACTGTGTGGGGGAAACTGAAGCATCTAATACCGTGTGGGGGACACTGAAGCATCTAATACCGTGTGGAGGACACTGAAGCATCTAATACTGTATGGGGGGGGGGGACACTGAAGCATCTAATACTGTATGGGGGACACTGAACCATCTAATAGTGTGTGGGGGACACTGAAGCATCTAATACTGTTTGGGGGACACTGAAGCATCTAATTCTGTATGGGGGACACTGAAGCATCTAATACTGTATGGGGGACACTGAAGCATCTAATACTGTATGGGGGACACTGAAGCATCTAACACTGTATGGGGGGGACACTGAAGCATCTAATACTGTATGGGGGGACACTGAAGCATCTAATACTGTATGATGGACACTGAAGCATCTAATACTGTATGGGGGACACTGAAGCATCTAATACTGTATGGGGGACACTGAAGCATCTAATACTGTATGGGGGACACTGAAGCATCTAATACTGTATGGGGGGGACACTGAAGCATCTAATACTGTATGGGGGACACTGAAGCATCTAATACTGTATGGGGGGGACACTGAAGCATCTAATACTGTATGGGGGACACTGAAGCATCTAATACTGTATGGGGGACTCTGAAGCATCTAATACTGTATGGGGGGCACTGAAGCATCTAATACTGTGTGGGGGACACTGAAGCATCTAATACTGCATGGGGGGACACTGAAGCATCTAATACTGTATAGGGGACACTGAAGCATCTAATACTGTGTGGGGGGGACACTGAAGCATCTAATACTGTATGGGGGGGACACTGAAGCATCTAATACTGTGTGGGGGGGACACTGAAGCATCTAATACTGTGTGGGGGGCACTGAAGCATCTAATACTGTGTGGGGGACACTGAAGCATCTAATACTGCATGGGGGGACACTGAAGCATCTAATACTGTATGGGGGACACTGAAGCATCTAATACTGTATGGGGGACACTGAAGCATCTAATACTGTATGGGGGGGACACTGAAGCATCTAATACTGTGTGGGGGGGACACTGAAGCATCTAATACTGTATGGGGGACACTGAAGCATCTAATACTGTATGGGGGACACTGAAGCATCTAAAACTGTATGGGGGACACTGAAGCATCTAATACTGTATGGGGACACTGAAGCATCTAATACTGTGTGGAGGACATTGAAGCATCTAATACTGTGTGGAGGACACTGAAGCATCTAATACTGTATGGGGGACACTGAAGCATCTAATACTGTATGGGTGACACTGAAGCATCTAATACTGCGTGGGGGACACTGAAGCATCTAATACCTTGTGGGGGACACTGAAGCATCTAATACCGTGTGGGGGCCACTGAAGCATCTAATACCGTGTGGGGGACACTGAAGCATCTAATACCGTGTGGGGGACACTGAAGCATCTAATACCGTGTGGGGGACACTGAAGCATCTAATACCGTGTGGAGGACACTGAAGCATCTAATACCGTGTGGGGGACACTGAAGCATCTAATACTGTGTGGGGGTCTCAGAAGCATCTAATACTGTATGGGGGACACTAAAGCATCTGTGCCCCCCACACAGTATTAGATGCTTCAGTGTCCCCCATACAGTATTAGATGCTTCAGTGTCCCCCACATGGTATTAGATGCTTCAGTGTCCCCCATACAGTAGTAGATGCTCCACAGTAGACCCCACACAAGTTTGTTACTTACCCAGTCCCACGAAGAGCGTCCTCCTCCTTCTTCTGTTCGCAGACGCTGATGAATAACGTCATCGCGCCTGCGTCGGGGCAGAGGTCACACTCTGCAGTCAGTGTAGGCCTCGGTTCCACGGCCCGAGGCCTACAGTGACAGCTTTCAGCTGTATGTACATTTACACATACAGCTGAAAGAAGCGATCGCTCACTAACTGGGATTCCTATACCGGATTCCCCGTTAGTGAGCGATCATGGCGACGGCGCGCGTGCCAACTGAAAGGGCTCTGCGTGCCCTCTCTGGCACGCGTGCCATAGGTTCGCCATCACGGCACTAGACTCTCCAGAACATGGCAGGACTGGTTTCCTGTCCCCTGCTAAGAGGATGGCTGGGCTAAAGTCTCCACCCAGAGCTTGCTAGAAGCTTCTCTGCAGAAGCTGTATGGAGTGATTGGGATCCTACCATCACATACACCTACATAGAGTGAACCATAGGTGCCAGCAAAGTAGTGCATGGCAATGAACACAGGAAATGCAGATTATACAGTAGACATAGTGATACCCAGTATTGGCACATTGTGAGAAATATTCCGCCATATGACAACTACTCCTATCATGGCAGGCACTACAGAATGACCCACTCAAAGTCCAGACCTAAATCTCATTGAGCATTTGTGGCAAGACATGAAAATTGCTGTACACAGACAATCTCCATTCAATCTGGCTGAGCTTGAGCTATTTTGCAAAGAAGAATGGGCAAAAATCTCAGTCTCTAGATGCGTAAAGCTGGTAGAGACATACTCCAAAAGACTTGCAGCTGTAATTGCAGTGAATAGTGGCTCTACAAAGTATTGATATATGGGGGCTGAATACTTTTGCACATCACACTTCTCAGATTTTTACTTGATTAAAATTTTGAAAACCATGTATCATTTTCCTTCCACTTCACTTTCGTCGGAAACAAAGTCGGACATGCAGGACTTTGTGTCCGACGAAAAACGGCTTCATGGCGCAGAGGGTGTAAGCACATACCTGCACATTGCTTTAAAAACCCATAGAAGTGAATGGATTTTTAAGGAAAGCGTCGCAAACCTTTCATTATCCAGTTTTCCGACATTTAGGTCAGATTCGTGGCGAACGGAGTGCCGCCGCAAGTGTGAACCCACCCTGAGGCCTTCACAGAACAGGTGTATTTATACTGAGACTAAATTACACACAGCTGGACTTTTAACTAATTAAGTGACTTGTGAAGGAAATTGATTGCACTGGATTTTATTTAGGGGTATCAGAGTACAGGGGGATGAATACTTTTGCACGTCACACTTTTCAGATTTTTATTTAATTAGAATTTTGAAAACCATGTATCATTTTCATTCCACTTCACAATTATGTGCTACTTTGTGTTGGTCTATGACGTAAAATCTCAATAAAATACATTTAAGTTTGTGGTTGTAAAGTGACAAATGTGAAAAAGTTCAAGGGGTATGAATACTTTTGCAAGCCACTGTAATTGAGCTGTTACCAGTCAGGGTTTTATACTCTTTCACAAAGACAGCAAAAAAGAAATCAGGTAGAGTGTGTATGTATTTCAGAAGTGGCATGAAAGTGAGTGTGAAAGAGGAAAATAGGGGTGAAGATTGTGAGGATATGGAATTACATACAGTGCTGGCCAAAAGTATTGGCACCCCTGCAATTCTGTCAGATAATACTCAATTTCTTCCAGAAAATGATTGCAATCACAAATGCTTTGGTAATAATATCTTCATTTAATTTGTCTTCAATGGAAAACCACAAAAAGAACTGTCAAAAAGCCAAATTGAATATAATTCCACACCAAACATAAAAAGGGGGTGGACAAAAGTATTGGCACCCTTTGAAAAATCATGTGATGCTTCTCTAATTTATGTAATTAACAGCACCTGTTACTTATCTGTGGCACATAACAGGTGGTGGCAATAACTAAATCACACTTGTAGCCAGTTGAAATGGATTAAAGTTGACTCAACCTCTGTCCTGTGTCCTTGTGTGTACCACATTGAGCATGGAGAAAAGAAAGAAGACCAAAGAACTGTCTGAGGACTTGAGAAGCAAAATTGTGAGGAAGCATGAGCAATCTCAAGGCTACAAGTCCATCTCCAAAGACCTGAATGTTCCTGTGTCTACCGTGCGCGTGCAGTGTCATCAAGAAGTTTAAAGCCCATGGCACTGTGGCTAACCTCCCTAGATGTGGACGGAAAAGAAAAATTGACGAGAGATTTCAACAAAAGATTGTGCGGATGGTGGCTAAAGAACCTCGACTAACATCCAAACAAGTTCTAGCTGCCCTGCAGTCCGAGGATACAACAGTGTCAACCCGTACTATCCGTCGGCGTCTGAATGAAAAGGGACTCTATGGTAGGATACCCAGGAAGACCCCACTTCTGACCCAGAGACATAAAAAAGCCAGGCTGGAGTTTGCCAAAACTTACCTGAGAAAGCCAAAATCTTTTTGGAAGAATGTTCTCTGGTCAGATGAGACAAAAGTAGAGCTTTTTGGGAAAAAGGCATCAACATAGAGTTTACAGGAAAAAAAAAGAGGCCTTCAAAGAAAAGAACACGGTCCCTACAGTCAAACATGGCGGAGGTTCCCTGATGTTTTGGGGTTGCTTTGCTGCCTCTGGCACTGGACTGCTTGACCGTGTGCATGGCATTATGAAGTCTGAAGACTACCAACAAATTTTGCAGCATAATGTAGGGCCCAGTGTGAGAAAGCTGGGTCTCCCTCAGAGGTCATGGGTCTTCCACCAGGACAATGGCCCAAAACACACTTCAAAAAGCACTAGAAAATGGTTTGAGAGAAAGCACTGGAGACTTCTAAAGTGGCCAGCAATGAGTCCAGACCTGAATCCCAAAGAACACCTGTGGAGAGATCTCAAAATGGCAGTTTGGAGAAGGCACCCTTCAAATCTCAGGAACCTGGAGAAATTTGCCAAAGAAGAATGGTCTAAAATTCCAGCAGAGCATTGTAAGAAACTCATTGATGGTTACCGGAAGCGGTTGTTCGCAGTTATTTTGTTTAAAGGTTGTGCTACCAAGTATTAGGTTGAGGGTGCCAATACTTTTGTCCGGCCCATTTTTGGAGTTTTGTGTAAAATGATCAATGATTTGACTTTTTTTTTCATTCTCTTTTGAGTTTTTTCATTGCAAGCAAAATAAATGAAGATATTATTACCAAAGCATTTGTGATTGCAATCATTTTCTGGAAGAAATTGAGTATTATCTGACAGAATTGCAGGGGTGCCAATACTTTTGGCCAGCACTGTAAGGATGTGACCACTGATAAAATACTTATTGGCATAATCTATAGACCATACTAACATAACTCATGAGTTAAAGGATCAGTTGTATAAGCAAATTGAGTGGGCAGCACAGGCAAGTACAGTGGTCTTAGTGAGTGATTTTAACTACCCAGGGGAGGTATAAGGGGGGGGGGGATTAATCTTGTTGCAGGACAATTGGACAAATTCAACTGGAGGGGACACTTTGCTGGATCTGATCATTTCTAATAATAGTGACCTTAATCTAATCAGATTCCACCTAAATTGTAAAAAACAAAAGGGAAAAATCCCTCAATTTTAAAAAGGCCAATGTTCCCAGTTTAAGGTCAGCACTTCCGGATATAGACTGAGAGCAGCAATTGTCAAATAGTGATACAGAGGTTAAGTGGAAGACGTTTAAATATATGCTGAGTAAGTATATAGCAAAATGTATATCCATAGGAAACAAGTATAAATGTCTTAAATTAACCCCCCCCCGCCCCCCATGGTTTACAGCTACATTTAAATAGGTGATAAACAATCAAAAACAGGCATTTGTAGACTTTGAGAATTACAAAGCACTCAATAAAATCTGTAAAAGGGAAATAAAATAATCTAGAATACATAATGAAATGCAGGTGGCTAAGGAAACCAAAACTACCCACCAAACAATTCTTTAAATATATAAATGCAAAAAAAAAAAAAAAAAAAAACAAGGTCAGGTAGATCTCCTAAATAATGGTAATGGAGAGTTGGTCATGGGGACCAAGAAAAAACAGAGCTACTAAATGGGTTCTTTAGCTCTGTGTATACAGAAGAACATGCAGTAGTGCAGTAGTTGATGTAGGTGTAACCAATACTGGTAATGCATCAACCAACATACAAAACTGGATAAACATAGAAATGGTCCAAACCAAGTTAAGCAAATTAAATGTGAGTCCAGATTGATTACACCCACAAGTACGTAAAGGCATATGTGGTGCCTATTTTCAAAAAGGGCTCTAAGTCTTCCCTAGATAATTACAGACCTGTGAGTTTCACATTCATTGGGGGAAGCTGTTTAAGAGTTCTTAACTAACAATTATTGGAGTATGCGACTACGTAATATTGTAAGTGACAGACAGTCAGGTTTACTAAGGACAGAATTTGTCAGACTAACCTATTTTTAAGAAGAGGTGAGAAGTCTGGATAAAGGGGAGGCTGTGGATGTAATGTCTATGACCAGCTTCAATAGCTATGTAGCGAATCACCCATAGACTGCAATACAGTGTCAATGGGACTTGCTTTCAAATGATTGCAGGTTCAAGCCCCTTAGGGGGATAATAAAATAGTAAAAAAAAAGTTTTAAAAAATATAAAAAAACAAAAAAAAACTAAAAGTTCAAATCAACCCCCCCCCTTTCCCTAGAATACATATAAACAGTGGCGTAACTAAAGTCTTGTGGGCCCCGGTGCAAACTTTTGTCCGGGGCCCCCTACCCCCTCCCTACAGAAAATTCTTCATAGTGATGGTTACGGGGCCCCAAACAGTATAATATGCTCTACAGTGGCCCCCGCCCAGTATTATATGCCCACAGTGGCCCCTACACAGTAGTATATGCTCTACAGTGGTCCCCACCCAGTAGTATATGCTCTACAGTGACCCCCACCCAGTATTATATGCTCCACAGTGGCCCCCACACAGTAGTATATGCTCTACAGTGGCCCCCACCCAGTATTATATGCTCTACAGTGGCCCCCACCCAGTATTATATGCTCCACAGTGGCCCTCACACAGTATATGGTCCCAACAGCCCCCCTCCACTTCGGTGCTATTATTATACTCTGGGGTCTCCTCAGACCCCAGAGTATAATAATTGGAGGCCCAGGGAAGGTAATTAAAAATAACAAACTCTCATACTCACCTTGCCTTACCTTTCCTTGGCATCCTCACTCCATCCTGCCGTCTTCAGGCCCTCTTCAGCCGTCACTGCCGAGGCCTGTGATTGGGCCCCAGCTGTCACATGGGGCGCGGCCGCGTAATGACGTCATTGCGCCTCATGTGACTAATCACAGACCTCAGTCACATGACGGAAGAGCGCCGGAGAGAACGCTGTGCCCAAGAGAGGTGATTTATATGTATTTATTATTTTCAGTCACCTCCCCTGGGCTGCCATGTATTGGAAAGGGGCCTGCAATATGCCAGACCCCTTTCCAATAACAGTATGTATAGTGGTCGGGGAACCAGGCTTTCACCGACCGCTATCATAGTGGTCCGGAGCCCGGACATCTCTAGCTGGCCATGGGCCTTTTTACCCTGCCGGGCCCGTTCACGGTCACACCCCCTGCGACCGCGATTGTTACACCACTGCATATAAAAGTAAAATACTACTGTGAATAATTAGTTAAAAAACTACTGTGAAACACATACACATTAGGTATCCCTGCGACCAAAAACGCCCAGTAACAAACTTATAAAAATATTTTTCCCTTACGGTAAGCACCGTAGCGGGAAAAAAATCTAAAGTACCAAATTGCTATTTTTTCACCTCTGATAAAAATTTGAATAAAGAGTGATCAAAGCAATAGACATTCTCCAAAATGGTATAATTAAAAAGTACACCTGACCCTGTAAAAAAAGACATCCTATGCATTCCTATATAAGGAAATATAAAAAAGTTATGGGTGTCAGAATATGGCGACTTTTTAAAAAAAAATTTTTTTTGAAAAGTTTAGATTTTTGTTAAGGTGTTAAAATGTAAATAAAACCATATAAATTTTGTATCCCTGGAATCATACCGAAACATAGAATACAGGTGGCATGTCATTTTGGCTGCAGAGTGAACGCCGTAAAAATGAAGCCCGTAAGAATGTTGCACAAATGCACTTTTTCTTCAAATCCATCCCATTTGGAATTTTTTTCCAGCTTCCCAGTACATTGTACAGAATAATAAATGGTAGCATCATGAAGAATAATTTGTCCTGCAAACATTAAGCCCTCATATCGCTCTGAGAACTGAAAAATAAAAAAAGTTTGGAAGCTGGGGAATCAAAAAAGAAAATCAAAAATTTTAAAATGTCACCGGCGGGAAGGGGTTAATATCCCATCTGTAATCAAACTGGCAGCCAGAAGTACATGCAAGTACACAGAAGACTTTTCTTACATTGTAAACTATGAGATTTGCAGAATCCTTAATCTTTTGCACACACCAGCAGTTTGCAGGCATGTCTTTGCAGGCTAAAAGCAGAATGAACCCCTCCACACACTGTGTGAAGAGCAGGGTCGGTCTGGCCCATCGGGGAAGCGGTGAATCCCCCGGTGGGCCCCGAGCCCCGACTATATTTAGTCCTCAATTTGCCATTGCAAAGGTCAGGGGTCTGATCGGGATGGTCAGGGGCCCGATCAGGCCTCTGACCATCCCGATCGGGCCCCTGAGCAATGGACAGTGGCGTAAGGATCGTGGTCGCAGGGGGTGCGACCGCGACCGGAGGGGTATCCGATCCCGCGGCCAGCTGGAAGAGGCTGGGGCCCCGGACTACCATGATAGTGGTCAGGGAAAGCCTGGTTCCCCGACCGCTATACCTATTGTTAATGGAAAGGGTATGCCAGCCCAGGGAAAGTGACAAAAAAAAAAAAAAAATTCTCATCGTCTCCAGCCTCAGTGCAAGGGCCTGTGGTTAGGTCCCAGCGGTGACATGGGCGCGCCGGCGTAATGACATCATCACGCCCGACGTGACCGCAGAGGTCCAATCAAAGGCCCCAGCGATGACGTCTGGGGCACAGGACGTGGGGACCAAGGAAGATGGGAAAGACAGGAGAGAGCAAGGATGCCTCGGAGAGGTAAGACAAGGTGAGTATAAGTGTTTGTTATTTTTAATCACTACTCCTGGGCCTCTGCTTATTGTATTCTGGGGTCTGAGGAGACCCTAGAGTATAATAATAGCACCAGCTCTGGGGGCGGGGGGACACTGTGGAGCATCTAATAGTGTGTGGGGCCCACTGTGGAGCATCTAATAGTGTGTGGGGCCCACTGTGGGCATATAATACTGTATGGGGGCCACTGTGGACATATAATACTGTGTGGGGGCCACTGTGGGCATATAATACTGTGTATGGGGGCCACTGTGAGCATATAATACTGTGTGGAGGCCACTGTGAGCATATAATACTGTGTGGGGGCCACTGTGGGCATATAATACTGTGTAGGAACACTGTGGGCATATAATACTGTGTGGGGGCCACTGTGAACATATAATGCTGTGTGGGGGGCAACGGCGGAACATATAATGCTGTGTGGGCAACTGTGGAACATATAATGCTGTGTGGGCGCAACTGCGGAACATATAATGCTGTGTGGGACCCACTGTTGGCATATAATACTGTGTGGGGGCCATTGTGGGCATATAATACTGTATTTGGGCAACTGTGGGCATATAATACTGTGTGGGAACACTGTGGGCATATAATACTGTATGAGGGCCACTGTAAACATATAATGCTGTGTGGGGGCCACTGTGGAACATATAATGCTGTGTGGGGGCCACTGCGGAACATATAATGCTGTGTGGGGCCACTGCGGAACATATAATGCTGTGTGGGGGCCACTGCGGAACATATATTGCTGTGTGGGGCCCACTGTTGGCATATAATACTGTGTGGGGGCCATTGTGGGCATATAACACTGTGTGGGGGCCACTGTGGAGCATTTAACGCTGTGTGGGGGCCACTGCGGAGCATATTATACTGTCCCAGTATTGTTTATATGTCGGCGCTGCGCTGCTCACTCACCGTATTCTTGATAACTGCAGTTGTGGGTACTAAAGCTATATCCCTTTTAAGTATCTGAGATATCGCTGCAGCACCCGTAACCGTCACTATCAAGAATTCTCTCTAGGGAGGAGGCAGGGGGCCACGGACAAAAGTTTGTATCGAGCCCACAAGACCTTAGTTACGCCACTGCCAATACATTTTCATTGGCAAAATGATAACTAATGGAGGCCAATATCCTGGGGGACATTAAAGGGGTTGTGCAGGATAACATTTTTATTTTTTATTACACAGGTGAAAAAAAAACAAAACAAAAAAACAAAAAAAAACCTCTCTCGCCTGTCCCCAGTGTCTCCCAGCGCGGTTCGGCCTGCAGCTCTGTTTTCTTCCAGCGCAAGTTTCCCCTGCACGTGACTACCTGTGACGTCACATGACCCCTGAGGCCAATCAGCGGCCTAAAGGAAGGGACCTGGGACGTCACAGGCAGTGAGCAAAAGAAGACAGCGGAGCAGGAGGACCAGACCGTGCTGTGACCTGCTGACACCGGAGGACTGGGGATAGGTGAGTATGTTTAGTATGTTTTTGTTTTTTTTGGGGAGGGGTTCCCCCTCCCCCCAGACTAATTATAAAAAAGAAAAAAATTGGACGACCTCTTTAAAGTGTGGCACATTAGGGGGGTATATTAAAGGGGTTGTCCAGGCATAATTTGTTATGGTTTATCCTCAGGATAGGCCATAGATACCTGATCTGTTGGGGGCCGACCCCGGACCGATCAGCTGTATGGAGCCACTTCTGGTGCCCGTGATGTACACAATATGGGGCCAGAAGCAGAAAGCTCTGTCCACTGTACATTAGCCGGGCACCTTCACTGTATCTCAGCACTTATTGAAGTCAGTGGATGCTGAGCTGCAGTAATGGTACCGGACAACTATACATCGGATAGATCTTTCTACTTCCAGGCCCTGTGTTGTGTACAGAACGGGCGCCAGAAGTGACGCTGTACAGCTGATGGTGCCATGTGTCAGCCCCCTACCGATCAGGTATTTATGGCCTATCCATAGGCCATAAAAAAGATTAACCCTGGACAATCCCTTTAATATGCATCACACAGGATGTTAGCCACCATCACTTCTCCCACAAAATATAATGGCCCCATCACTGTTCCCCATTAGGTATGGGGGACCAGTGAAGAGGCCACTGTATGGGGGGACCAGTGAAGTGGTCATAAAAAAATTTGGCCCAGATAGCCCCTTAAAAGAGCTTGTCTATTAACTGGAGAAACCACTGTGGCGGCCGCCAGGGAGGTGTAGAAATAAAAAAAAATTTCAAAAAAGGTATACTCACCTGTCCCCAGCACCCCGTTGTCCCCTGCCTGTGTCTGTTCGGTCTCATGGTGGCGCCTCATTTCTGGAAATCCTGTACCTAATTGGTCTTAGTGGTCACATGAGGTGCAGGACTCCCAGCAGGAAGGCACCGGCACGAGACTGAATGGACACTGGCAGTGGACAACGGAGTGCCGGGGACAGGTGAGTATGTTTTTTTATTTATTTTTTATATTACACCTCCCGCCCGGGACATGGGTTGCGCCAATTCCTGGACATCCTCTTCAAAATATTTATCCATCTTTCTAATATTGATGGCCTGTGCTTAGGATAGACCAGCAATATTACATCTGCAATGTAATGATGATCTACAGGTTATGGTAACAATTCTAGGAGCCATGCTGTTTACTTGCCATACAGGGCTTAGCAGTAGGTTGAGGTAGTGAAGTGGTGCACATGTTATGGCAGGTGAGCAGCATGGCTCCCGACATGTTATTACCTTTAGCCGCCCTGTCTCGGTACCACTGATCTGCAGGGGTCCTGATGGTGGGCCCCTAGAAGCAATTCCACTGGTGGGCCCTAGACATCCCAGTCCGACACTGGTAAAGAGAGAAAATAACAACACTCTACACTCACTGAGATAAGCATGACGGAATGGAATGTATTTTGAGACACCTAGTGGCAGGAACTTTAGAGAGGTTTTTCAGGCAGAAAGAAGACAAATATTTAAATTAAAGGGGTTGTCCGGGATAAAACAACATTTTAACATTAAACTAAACACCCCCCATCTACTTTATAAATTACTTTCATTAGCAAAACTTAATATTTACCATTATCACTGGGGCGGTCACGTACAGGCACATCTTCATAGTATCCTGTGACATTCCGTTTTGCGGCTTCCGCAGAAGGGGGTCACATACTATATCTATACTATATCCTCCCCTCTCCTCACTACACCACTCCCCTCCCCATCATGATTACCTTCCTTCATGCCTCCTCCTGTCAGGTGGCATCATCAGCGACGCATGCGCAGTAATGGTTCAACTCGGGCATGCTCAATAGACTTCCTGAGTGAGTGCGGGCTATTGTGCATGCGCAAGCTGCCTGATGACATCACAAAGATGGCTGCAGACCCACGTATGCGCAATAGCCTACAATTGCCGACCAGGGGTTCTTCTGGCATCTAAAGAAGGGCAGGGATCTTCGGGGTGCGTTTCACATCTAAAGAGGAGGGGCAGGAGTCTTTGGGGTGCTGCTGGATCTAAGGGAGAGCGGGGGGGCCTTTGGGTGCTGCTGGCATCTAAGGGAGAGCAGGGGTCCTTGGGGTGCTTCTGGCATCTAAGGGTGGGGCAGGGATCCGTGGGGTGCTGCTGGCATCTAAAGGGGAAGCACGGGTCCCTGGGGTGCTGCTGGCATCTAAGGAGGGGCAGGGGTCCTTGGTGTGCTTCTAACATCTATGGGGGGGCAGGGGTCCGTTGGGGTGCTGCTGGTATCTAAGGGGGATCAGGGATCCGTGGGGTGCTGCTGGCATCTAAAGGGGAAAAAGGGGTTCCTGGGGCACTGCTGGCATGTAATGGGGGGCAGGGTCTTGTGGGGTTGGGGTCCCTGGGGGGTTGCTCCATGTGTCTGTGTGGGATCCCTGGGGTATTGATTTTGTGTGTGGGGTTCCTTGGGTATTGCTTGTGTAATAGGGGGTTCTGGAGGTGGTCCCAGGGCGCTGTCACCTGTGTGCATGTTTGGGGGTCCTTGGGGTGCTACCTGTGTGTGTGAGCAGGTGCTGGTGGTGGTCCCTTGGGTACTTCTACCTGTGAGCATATGGCGGAGGGTCCTAGGGGTACTGCTCTGTGGTGTGCAGGTCACCACAAACCACAGGAAGTCAGGTTATCTTCATGTAAGTGGGGGGTTCCTGCGGTGCTGCCTGTGTGTGCGTGGGGGTTGCTGGTGGTGGTCCCTGGGGTGCTGCCTGTGTATTGGAGGGGTCGGGCCCCTGGGGTCTTGCCACCTATGTATTGGGAGGAGGGGGCGGGCGGCAGTCCCTGGGGGACTGCCGCCTTTATGCTTTTGTGATCTGGACATTGGGGGGCTGCTGCCTACGTGCTGTGTGGGGCTTATTGTTAGACATAGACCCTATGCTGACTTTCACAGAAAGCACCGAGACCATGAACCTACCTAAAGTAGCTACAGAGTACACCGAGACCATGAACCTACCTGCAGCAACTCCATTCTGGTCAGGTCTGTAGTGCGACAGCTAGAATGGAGTTGTTGTATGGAGGACCTACCTATAGTAACTACAGAATACACAGAGACCATGAACCTACCTGCAGTAACTACAGAATACACCAAGACCATGAGCCTACCTGTAGCAACTCTATTCTAGTCAGGTTAGTAGTAATACAGCTAGAATGGAGGTGCTGTAAGGAGGACCTACCTATAGTAACTACATAATACACCGAGACCATGAACCTACCTGCAGCAACTCCATTCTAGTCAGGTCAGTAGTGAGACATCTAGAATGGAGTTGTTGTATGGAGGACCTACCTATAGTAACTACAGAATACACCAAGACCATGAACCTACCTGCTTGACATGAAAGAGATGTGTCCTGTTGTGCTGTCTATTGTGCTTATTTACAACTATAACAATCAATATCATACAGAATATCCAAAAAAAATTTAATTTTTTTTTTCAATTAGCAAAATTTTATAAGAAATATGTTTAAATTTGTAAATAATAGTAGACATAACATAATAAACACAACACGATACAGATAAGCAGTGTGCTACAAGAGCACCAATAAGCTTTAGAAAAAAACTTTATTTACAAAATGAATATAATGGCCAACTCGTTCAGCTGTGGGATCTGGAAACCATTTGTTACAAATTTTTTTTTCTCTTGTATTTTGAAAGGCTTCTTTGCTTTTGTTCACAGCACACAAGACGATAAGTAGCACTATATGTCCCGGTAAAAAAATACGGGAAAGTAGGCTGGACAATGTGATGTAGGTGGTGAAATCAAAATGTCTGCAAAGCAAAAAGAAAATTGATGAAATCTTGATTTTCTATGCAATATAACTCATAACAGCCATAACAGCATTTATTTATGAAGCTTTGTGGTTACTGTGTGACATAAAGTATTTGTAAACTATGGATTAGACATACCAAACAAAATAATCTTGAAACCGGATTGTGAACTGATAAAATGATTACGGTTATAGATGCTCAGGTCATAGTGACATGAAAAAATAACTACATTGCTGAGATCAGTATAAACAGGGACATTCAAGTCACAATGACATTGAAGCCATAATGTGAATTACTTACAGTAGGGAAAAGCAAGATAGGATCTACATCGGATGTGAAACTACTACTACCAGCATACATATTTCACTTCGATGGTAGTTTATGAGAGAGTTGAACAAGTTTGTAAACTATAATTTGTGGTTTTGCAACATCACATATGTGGATCACTCACATGATACATAGCAATGCCCATATATCTGACATGATCTGTGGCAATTGCCGAGAGCAATGGCAAAAATTATGCTCAAGCATCATTTTCTTATGAGTGTCTGATATACAGTATGTGTGTATATGTATATATATATATATATATGTGTGTGTGTGTGTGTGTATTGACAATACTGGATTTATATGCATATACTATCGATAAAATGAGTGAGACATACTGGAATATAGGGACAAGAATCTCTCACATTGAGGAGAGCACCAGTGAAGGTGTGTAGAGTTTGAATTGCCTTTTGCCCTCTACTTAGCATCTACATATCACAAGGCATTATGGGAAAGGAGCTGGGAGCTCATACGCCCTCTGTTGGATGTAACAGATCCTCAATTTGCTTTTGACTCACCGAGTCTTGAGACAGCAAATGGGATTTTAGCCAAGCCAATTTCACTTATCTGCATACAGCAATGTTTAAGGATTTTTGTCCCTCATCAGTACAGAGCAAAGTAAACTGGCTGGCTTTGTGAGAGGCAATGAGTGGCTTAGGGACAAGAATCTCTCACACTGAGGACCAGTGAAGGTGTGTAGAGTTTGAATTGCCTTTTGCCCTCTACTTAGCATCTACATGAGCTCCCAGCTCCTTTCCCATAATGCCTTGTGATACTGGAATATAGACACATATAAAGCTTTTGAAGGACCTATGACAGAAGAGTAATGCAGAAAAGCAAATATGTGTAAAACATAGTATCTTACCATCATGTGTGTCCACAGGAAGAGAGTTCAGCAGGCATGTTGTAGATCTGTCCTGGCAGCTGATACTATATCTTGAATGTTCATGATTGAGAACAAGGTTTCTAAAGATGGCTGCTGAGGGTGTAGTGGGTGGGCTAGCTAGGTAAAAAGGGAGGGGGAGCGTTTTGAAAGTGAGGGGGACAGTGACTGTGAGAGGGAGATGTGACTGCATGGATGTATATTAACCTCACCCATTACGTCCCCCCGTTAGAAATAAATACCAGGACACATATATAACTTTTTCGTGGGCAGGAGGTCGGCCACAGCTTTTTATTTAACTTTCTTTTTTTCTCAACGCTTAAACCACAACCAATAACATGAACAGAAGGGGTAAGCCCCGCCCCGGAAATCCGGAGGGCCCATCCGACTTCCCGTCCGCCCCATCATCTTCTCTGCACCACCGCCAAGGAGGGGCCGGTGTAACCCTACACCGGGCTCCGACCCCCACCCAGCATAAAAAGGGCTTGCTCCACCCCATCCTGGAGGCCCGACAAGAAAATGTCCATTCCTATCTTGTTCAGGTGTACTCCGTCCGGCCTCATCAGTCGACCATTGTCTCCTTCCAACTGATGATGCCGGACCACCACACCACCTCTGGACCGCACGAACCTGGCCATTCGAGCGTTCGCCGACCTCCTGACCCGCTCCATGGATGTGTCGTCTCTCGCGCCTCGCCAAGTGACCCTGGAAACAATCTCAGACCAGACCACGATCACCTCCTTAAAAAACCCCGGGATCCTCTCTAAATCAGACCGCATGACGGTCAACAGCTCAGCCATCCGCACAAAACAGAGGTAATTTCCCCCCGCATGCAGAACTAAAATGACAGGGGAAATGACACACCTGCTTATTTCCACCACTTCCGGTAGGACTTGGGACCACCTCAATCCTCGGACACCCCTCCATAAAACGCTTATCTGCTGGAAGCCAAGGCTCCTACCGCCCGGCCGGACCTCCGCGCGCTGAGCCGCTCAAAATATATAGGAATGCCCCAGGAAACAGATAACGGGGGGTACCCCATCTGCAAAAGAAAAAGATTACAGTACCAATTCAGGTCTCACGTAACCCGCATAGCAACCAGACTTCCACCTCCCAATCCGCTTCACCTCTGCCTCGGATAAGCCCGCTCTCGACGCCTCGGTCGCCGTTCCAATCCGAAAAGAATGTGTACCGAAATCTGCTGCCGCCAAACCCAACTCACGTAGGCACTTCCTAAACAACGCCTGGAATTGAAAACGAGTAACCGCCGAGCCGTCAGGATGAGATAGGAAACAAGCCCCCGAAGGGCTGAAGCCCAGATATCGCACCACTGATGCCACCGGGCACGCCAACCCGCCGACGGGTGAAAGCGTCAACCACGAACCACTACCCAACTGATCCGTTTTAGAACGGCGCACCCGAACCTGCACTGCGCCGTTACTAACCAACACATCGTCCCGCAACAAACCCCCTTCCTTTTGCCGAGATGGAACACAAAGCTCCCCCACCCGCAGCGCCCCGAAAAAAGCCAAACAAAACGCTGCCGACCATAGCGCCGCCTCATACGGCGAAACGCAAACCAAAACCGTGACCGCCGTCAGTCGCAACAGCAACGCATAGGTGACCGGGCGCCTGCAGTCCTTACGAACGCATTCCTTTCGCCAACCTTTTAGGGCCTGGCGAACTACAAAAGCGCGAGTAACGTCACTAACACCCTTCAGCCGCAAGTGAAAACCCACACCAGCCATCCGTTTTTGCGCCACCATTGCTGACACCCCCACTTCCCTTAGATTCCCGATATACAGCAACGTCACCTGCAACAAAAACCCAGGGTTATCCCAGCGACAGGCATCCCCCGCGACCGCCAGCCATTCCCCCCAGGCCTTACCGTGTCCAGCCCACGTGGCAGGAGCAACAGATGACTGCACCAGTGGCATCACACGAGGATCACTAATTCCCACATAAGGGATGGGCACGGCACACCCTCCAGGGCAGCTCCCGGCAAAAGGGCTCAGAACTCCTGCCAACGAAATCGGGACAAAGCATCAGCAATTACATTATCAACACCAGGAACATGTTGAGCTCTACACCATATATTGTATTCTAAACATCGAAGAACTAGATGTCTTAACAATGCCAAAACAGGAAGAGATGAAGAAGACAGAGAATTGATACAGTGAACCACGCTCATATTGTCCGTCCAAAAACAAACCCGCCTATTGCGGAACAGACTACCCCAGATCTCCACAGCAGCAACGATGGGGAAAAGCTCTAGGAGGGTGAGGTTCCTGCACAGGCCGGCATGCTTCTGGCCACTCCTCCGCACACCACTGATTCCCAAAAACGGACCCAAAACCATAACCCCCGGCCGCATCTGTGTACAATTCCAATGCCGTATTACTGACCTCGCTCGCTTGCCAGCAGGTCCTCCCATTATATGTCCCCAAAATTCCCTCCAAACACACAAGTCTGCCTTCAATGGTTGAGTGATACGAACTCGGTGAGAGGGGTGCTTTGTGCCCCTGGTCGCCAAGGACAATCTTCTTGAAAAAAACCCGTCCCATAGGCATGACCCTGCAAGCAAAAACTAGGAGCCCCAACAAGGATTGCAGCTGTCTCAGTTTTACCTTATCGACCCCTAAAAACCCTTGGATTAAGTACAACAACTTTTGCAGTTTATCCCCTGGGAGCCGGTATACCATCTGGATGGTGTCAAACTCTGAACCCAAGAAGGAGAGACACGTCGTAGGACCTTCTGTCTTCTCCTCAGAAAGGGGAACCCCAAACTTACCCATCAAAAAACGAAATGTCTGCAGCAAGTGATGGCATTGCTCGCTACCACCCGGGGACACAAATAAAAAATCATCTAAATAATGTGTGACCGACCGAGAGCCTGTCTCAAAACGTACCACCCACTCCAGGAAGGAGCTGAACATTTCAAAAAAATGGCACGAAATGGAGCAGCCCATCGGAAGGCACACGTCAAAATAATACAACCCGTCCACGACGCAACCCAGCAGGTGATGACAGTCGGGATGAACCGGCAACAAGCGGAAAGCCGACTCAATATCGGACTTAGCCAATAAAGCGCCTGCTCCCGCACAACGCACCAAATCAACCGCCCTATCAAAAGAGACGTAGGAAACAGCAGCTTCCTCCTTTGGAATCCCGTCGTTCACCGACCCGCCCTTGGGGAAGGACAGGTGGTGAATCAGCCGAAACTTGCCCGGCTCCTTTTTAGGCACAACTCCCAGGGGGGAAACGCGCAAATTACGAAAGGGCGGGCTCAAGAAAGGACCACGCATGCGGCCCAACTTGACCTCCTTCCGAATTTTTTCTCTCAATACCTCTGGGTGAGCCATGGCGGACCTCAAATTCTCCGCCATGAACGGGGAGCGACTGAAAATAAAAGGAATAAAGAAACCAAAAGAAAAACCAAAACGCAATTGGGATGCCGAAGACTTATCCGGATAATTATCTAGCCACGGGGACATCGCTGACACGTTCACCGGGGACCTTCCCATCTCCCTGCGGCTTGGTCGCTGATTTGACTGACTTAGAACATCTGGCTGCGGCATGGCTGCCTCCGCAAGATGAACACTCATGTTTAAACTTGCACAGCCCGAAGAACCGGCAGTGGCCCTCGTTAAAAAGCCAGCAGGTTCCCGGGCGGCGCACGGCCACTGGCCCGGAGGGGCCACCTCCTTGGCCGGTGGCCGCCCCCGGTAAGGGCGACATTTTCTGAGCTAGCATCAGACGGATCCACACATCCGTCGCCTTTACCGCCCATCCTATCTCTGGTTGCAACGCCAAGCGGCGCCGGAACTCCTCGTCGTAGCGCCACCACCAAAATATTGTATCAAAATATACGAAAAGTTCCGAACAACACTCGGAGTGCTTCTGCCCCAAAACACAGCCCAACACCGCAAAAGCCTGACACCAGTTCCCAAACGTCTTGGCTACCCTAGGTCGTCTGTCAACCGCGCGCTCCGTAACCACCCTGCGCTCTTTATCCACCGTGTGCTGGTCAACAGAGACCAGCGACCAAATGTCTACGTACTGATTCGAACAAATCTTACCCTTTGTGTCCTCATCCAGGTGGCTCCCAAAAAGGCTGACCCCACAAAAGAAAGCCTCCTTGTGGTAGCCAGCCCCCGGAGGGGCCCCCGGAGCTTTCTGAACACTACCCTTTTCCAACTGCTGCGTCAAAGCCTTAAGGGCAGGGAGCAAAGCAGTTTGAGATCCACCCCCCCGCCCCCCAGGCACCCGCAAAATCAAACTCACCAGAAACTGGAACGACTGGAGATTCGGATGTAGATGGAACAGACGCTGGAACCGGGCGGGCCTGGCTGGCCCCACGGGAAGACCGCCCCCGCTGACGCCGACATGACCTGCCAGAACCTGGGGAACTACAGGAAGACCCGTCGGACGAAGAAGAAGAAGAATGTTTGCGGTGCGAACGAGCGCCTCTGGACCTCCTGCTCCTCCAAGATACATGGGAACTCCGGCGACTACGGTCCCGCCTCACCTTAAGGGCCCGATGGCGCCTGCGCCTAGGCCTGCCTTGTGGCGATGAGGAGGAGGATGAAGAGGACGTAGTGCGAGCCCCTGCTGCGCTTAGCCGAGGAACATGAACCACGGCCATCTGGGGACCTCTGCGACCGCAGTGCTTCCAACAGTAACTGAGAGGAAGGCATGGGGGAAACAGGAGGGGGGGTAACGCTTCACCTCCTCCCTGGTCAAATTCCGCAGGTGCACTACCCGGCAGCTGATACCCCGGCCCTTGAGAAAGCGGGGGAGTTAAAATTTCAGGAGCCGCTGCCGCACTGGGAGCTGATTCTCTGCTGCCCATGATGCTAGATGCGACCGCTCCGGCGCCAAGTTCACACAAAATGGCGCCGGCGGCCGTTGCCAACGTGGGGGCGGAGCCACAGCGAGGCGGGAGGATAGGCGCCGCCTGCCGCACGATGTCAGCGGCTGACGCGCCCGTACGCTCCCCGCCACGCCTCCGAGCTACGGGGGGCGGGGCTAGGGCTCAAGCGCTCCGGAGGCCTAGAGCGCCAAGCCGTCCGCCGCGACGAAGCGGGCGACACCAGCGGAGGAGCCGCCGAGGCCTCCTGCCTAACGCCTGCGAGCAGGCGAGCCAGGAAAGCCTCCCCTTCCGCTGCAACGCCAGCCCGCAAGGCCGCTACAATAGCACTCTCGTCAGCCATACCTCGGTGCACGCAGGTCTAACTTGTGTGAAGGAGGCAGCCGGAAAGAGAAATGGCTGCCCCCTTCACCCCCATATATTAGACCGGACTGTACCATAACTGGGAACGCCCCCATTACCATAGGGGGGTAGGGAGAGTAAGGAGTTATACCGTCTACTACCTCTGGACCGTGCCACACCTTCTCTAACCCCATACATACCAGCGCTACAGAAATAAACCCACCATAAGTAAAAAGGGGTGGAGGGGGGGATATATATACATTACAGTGCCCTTCACCCACCATGCAGTCCCTGGCATACTCCCAACTTATGTCCGTTGCCTGCAAGGTGATTGAGATCTAGGATTCTAATGATGGCTGCTGAGGGTATGGTGGGCGGGCTAGCTAAGGAAACAGGGAGGGGGGAGTGTGTGAGAAAGGGAGGGTGTCAGTCAGTGAGAGAAGGAGGAAAAGTGAGGCATCATGGAACTTGTACGAAACAAACCACAGGAAGTTAGGGATGTAAACAAATGCAGAAGAGGTTGGGTCTAAATCCTAGTGGGCTAAAGGACCTGGTCCCTCTGCCCACTTGGATTTAGCCTGTTCTATATAGGGAATGCTAAATCCTAGTGGGCTAAAGGACCTGGTCCTTCTGTCCACTAGCATTTAGCTTGCTCTATATAAGAATGCAAAATCCTAGTGAGCTAAAGGACCTGGTCCCTCTGGCCACTAGAATTTAGCCTGTTTTATGTAAAAAAAACTAAATCCCATTTGGCTAAAGGACATGTAATGTATATAGAAGTGTAATTTTTTTTTAATTTTTATTTTAAAAACATCAAAATGGTTTGTTTCCATTTATTTTTATTTTTTGATAGCGCCAACGTATTCCAAAGCGCTTTTCAGGTTTTTGGTCCTTTTTATTAACTTATCGGATCATTTTAAAGGGAGTCTATCATTAGAAAAACACATTTCTGATAAAAATCCGTTTTTGCATTATTCAAATTATTCTGAATAATGCAAGAAACTGATTTTTATCAGAAACGGCGGGGAGAACAAAAGAATGCAAGGTAGGAGTAGAATAACTTTTTAAAGGCTATTGCAACATGCCATTAGTTCAAAATGTGTTTTTCTAATGATAGACTACCTTTAAGATCGGTGGGGCTTTGATCAGCTGTTTGAAGCTGCAGTGGCGCTCATTGGGAACCGCTTCCATTTTACAGGCTCTATGACGTAAGTCACAAGACCTGATCGCAGCTCAGTCCCATTCAAATAAATGAGCTGGGCTGGGAAATCAAACAGAGCTCACGTGAACGCTGATCAATCTGTGGACTCCTAGCAATCTGTAATTGCACACTACATATAGCTAGTTTTGAGCAGAAGGACCAGGTCCTTTTGCCCACTAGAATTTAGCCTGCTCTATATAAGGATGCTAAATCCTAGTGGGCTAAAGGACCAGGTCCCTTTGCCCACTAGAGATAGCTAGTTTTCAACAGAAGGACCAGGTCCCTTTGCCCACTAGAATTTAGCCTGCTCTATATGAGAATGCTAAATCCTAGTGGGCTAAAGGACCAGGTCCCTTTGCCAACTAGAGATAGCTAGTTTTCAACAGAAGGACCAGGTCCCTTTGCCCACTAGAATTTAGCCTGCTTTATATGAGATTTATATGAGCCTTCACCACTCACACAGCTAGGCAACCGATATGAAACGCTTATGCAGGCTGATGAAAATGACAAAAATATTCTATCAGCAAAAGAAGAAGCGAAAGTCACCCAGAGACAAGTAGGAGCAACAAGAAATAGTGTTGCAAGGAAGAAAAGAAGAGTAGTGGTTATGGGCGACTCACTGCTAAGAGGCACAGAGGCAGCTGTCTGCAGGCCAGATTTAACTGCAAGAGAAGTATGCTGCCTCCCGGGAGCAAAAATTAAGGATGTGGCCGATAGGATTCCATGCCTCTTTAGCTCCAAGGACAACTACCCATTTCTACTGATACATGTGGGTACAAACGATACGGCAAAAAATGATTTACCAACTATCCGCAAAGACTTTGAAAATTTGGGGAAGAAAGTGAAGGAACTGGATGCGCAGGTAGTATTCTCATCAATCCTCCCAGTTGATGGTTATGGTATCAGGAGATGGAATAAAATACTAGAGGTAAACAAGTGGCTTCGGCAGTGGTGTAGAGAGAAAGGATTTGGATTTTTGGACCATGGCGTGAATTACCTCTATGATGGACTCCTTGCTAGAGATGGGATACATCTCACAAAACCTGGGAAACACATATTTGCCAGAAGACTTGTCACACTCATCAGGAGGGCTTTAAACTAGCAGAGGAGGGGATGGGAAGAAAAAAGGAAGACAAGAACATGCAGTTAAAGGACATATTAAACAAGGCTATTAGATGTGGTAAAGAGGACCCAAGACAGGATACTCAGAAGAAAAGTAAAAAAAAAAGGAAGCAACAGAGCACAATCTGAAATGTTTTTACACAAATGCACAAAGCATGGGAAACAAACAGGGAGAATTAGAACTGATAATACAGAAGGAAAATTATGATGTCACTGGTATCACAGAAACTTGGTGGAACGATAAGCATGATTGGAGCATACAGATGGAAGGATACAACTTATTCAAAAAGAATAGAACTAATAAAAGAGGGGGAGGAGTTGCATTGTATGTTAGAAAAGAACACATCTCCACAGAAATTACAGTTTTACAGAATGATAATTTATTAGAAAATATTTGGGTAGTAATTCAAGGGAAAAACAATGATAAGGACATTATAATAGGCGTTTATTACAGACCACCAGGACAAACAGAAGTCATGGATGAGATTTTTTCAAAGCAAATGACCACGCTCTCAAAGAAACATGAAATAGTTATCATGGGAGACTTTAATTACCCAGACATTCATTGGGAAACCCACACAGCTAGGAGTAAAGGCTCTATCAAATTTTTATCCTCTCTAGCAGACAACTTCATTGTCCAGCTAGTAGAAGAAAACACGAGAGGAACATCCATTTTGGACCTAGTTTTAACCAACGAGGATATGGTTAAGGAACTAATGGCAGCAGGGACATTAGGATTTAGTGATCATGCTATACTCGAGTTAAGAAAAAGAAGACCTGAGAAGACACAGACTTCAAGGCTTGATTTTAGTAGGGCAGATTTTAGGAGCCTAAAGGTAAGGGTTAATAGAATTCCATGACGAAAAATTCTTAAGCACAAAAATGCACATGAAGGGTGGGAAATTTTCCGTAGGGAAATCATTAATGCACAGGAACTAACAATACCTAAAAGGAAGAAAAATGGGAATCACCTAAAAACACCAGGATGGATGACCAAAAAATTACATAACCTGCTAAAAAAAGAAAAAGGAAACATACAACAAGTGGAAGATGGGAGCTATATCTAAGGGAGAGTATACAGCAGTTTGCAGACTCTGCAAGATAAGCATTAAAAAAGCTAAGGCTGAATACGAAGTGAAGCTTGCAAAAGAGGTTAAGAGTAAGGCATAAGGTTTTTGGGGATATGTTAAGAGCAAAAGAAAAGTGAAGGAAACTATTGGAGTCCTGAAGAACGATAAGGGTGAAAAAGTTAACATGGTGGATCAGCAGGTGGAGTTACTAAATTCATATTTTGTATCCGTCTTCTCCCAAGAAATGGATGGAAATATCAACATTAATGGTGTTAGTGATGAGGGGAAAGAGGACTCCAAGCTGATTATAAGTGAAGGTTTGGTAAGAGAGCACTTAGCTAAGATTAAGGAAACCAAGTCCCCAGGACCGGATTATTTACACCCTAGAGTTTTAAATGAATTAGCAGAGGAAATAACAGAACGCCTTGCAATAATCTTTAATAAGTCATGGGAAACAGGAGTGGTCCCTCTAGATTGGAAAAGGGCAAATGTGGTCCCCATCTACAAAAAGGGGAATAGGGACGACCCAGGAAATTATAGGCCGGTAAGTCTTACCTCGATAGTAGGAAAATGTTTGAGCAAATTGTTAAAGAACATTTAATTAGGTACCTGGATGGGAAGGCTTTAATTAATCAAAGCCAGCACGGCTTTATGCCCAATAAATCTTGTCAGACTAACCTGATTTCCTTCTACAATAAAATCATTGAATGGTTGGACCAGGGGAATGCAGTGGACATAGTATATCTTGACTTTAGTAAGGCCTTTGATAAAGTATCACATAACATTCTTATTGAAAAAATGATCAAGTATGGCTTTGATAAAAAATCAGTGAGGTGAATTCACAATTGGCTTAAAGATCGGGCACAACGAGTAATTCTAAATGGCTATACATCAAACTGGAAGAAAGTAAAAAGTGGGGTGCCGCAGGGCTCTGTCCTGGGCCCAGTACTTTTTAATATTTTTATAAATGATCTGGATGATGGGATTATTGGGGAACTAATAAAATTTGCAGATGATACAAAGATAGGAGGAATAGCCCACACTAGAGAGGAGAGAGAGTGTATTCAAAAGGACTTAGACACACTGGAACAATGGGCTGAGGTGAACAAAATGGTATTTAACAGGGACAAATGCAAGGTCCTACATCTAGGTAACAGAAATGCAAGAGGCATATATAGTATGGGAGGAATAGAACTAAGTGAGAGTACAGGGGAAAAGGATTTGGGCATTATAATAGATCATAAATTCAACATGAGTCAACAGTGCGGTGCGGTGGCAAAAAAGGCTAACCAAATTCTAGCATGTATTAAGACGAGCATTGAAGCTAGATCAACAGAGGTAATTATTCCGATGTACTCTGCCCTGGTCAGACCCCACCTGGAATACTGTGTACAGTTCTGGGCGCCACAATTTAAGAAAGACATCGATTTATTGGAGCAGGTCCAGAGAAGAGCAACCAAAATGGTGGAAGGTCTACAAACCATGTCCTACGAGGAAAGGCTAAAAGAATTGGGATTGTTTCGTTTGCAGAAGAGAAGGCTAAGGGGAGACTTAATAGCAGTTTTTAAATATCTGAAAGGTTGTCACAGTGCAGAGGGATCTAACCTTTTCTCATTAGCAGAAGGAAGCACGAGAAGTAATGGAATGAAACTAAGGGGAAGGAGATTCAGATTAGACATTAGGAAAAACTTTTTAACAGTAAGGGTAGTGAGGGAGTGGAATAGGCTGCCACGGGAGGTGGTGAGTTCTTCATCAATTGAAATTTTCAAGTGGAAACTGGATAGATATATAGCTGGGATGATTTAGGGAATCCTGCTTTTGCAGGGGGTTGGACTTGATGGCCTTTGAGGTCCCTTCCAACTCAAAAATTAAAAAAAAAAAAAAAAAAAAAAAAAAGAATGCAAAATCCTAGTGGGCTAAAGGACCAGGTCCCTTTGCCCACTACAGATAGCTAGTTTTCAGCAGAAGGACCAGGTCCCTTTGCCCACTAGAATTTAGCCTGCTCTATATGAGAATGCTAAATCCTAGTGGGCTAAAGGACATGTAATGTATATAGAAGTGTAATGGGGTTTTGTTATTTTTTGATTTTTGAAGAACCTTACAACCCAAGCTAGCATTTTAAGAGGCCACAGAATGGATCCATTCGAAGTTGGTCAAAGTGTGGACTGATGCTCAGGTGGCAGCCAATAATAATGACAACAATATTAATAACAACAACTTTATTTATATAGCACCAACATATTCCGTAGCACTTTACAAACCAGAGGACACATGGACAATATGAGACATTACAATATCACACAATAGGAGTGAGGGCCCTGCTCGCAAGAGCTTACATTCTATGAGGAGATAGGGGGACACAAGAGGTCAGAGGGCTTGTTTGCTACAATGGTCCAGCCATCTTTTATTAGAAAAGGTTGTGTGACTGAAGCTGTATGAATCCATCAGCAGCCGGTATCTGTGAATGAACAGATACTAAATACGTGGAGTGCAGTGTTATTAAGGTGTTATTGTTCTCCACCTCCGCAGCCTACAGCCTAGCCGACCTGCATGCATGTCGTGTCTAAATCCTACAGATAGTAGGCTAAAACTGACTAGCACATTGTCTGTGGAGTGGTTATAGTCAAGAGGCGTAGCCAACATCTGTTGGTATTACTAGTGTCAGCCTCTAGTGTCCAGGTCTATACCCATGTTGCAGTGTGCTCCAGTAAGAGAAAAATACTTATTTTCCTTTGATTAAACGGTGTTCCAGGATAACACTATTTTTTATATGAGGTCACGGAAGTTGAAAAAATAAATAAATAAATAAACAAACAAACATACCTATCTCTGGTGCTGAAATGTTTTCTTCCAGCTGACATCCCCACGCAGACTTCTGCCAAAACAAGACATCAGAGCACCAGGGACAGTTGCGCAAGTTTCTTTTTTATTTCGTTTTTTTTTTTCACCTTCCCGAGCCTCATGTTAAAAATGTGATTATCCTGGACAACCCCCTTTAACAAAGACATCTTTTTAAAGTTTAGAAACAGCCCTAAAAGGTTCTGTCATTCGTTTCATACTGGTTTTCCTGCTGATACATTCCCTTTAATTAGTATTGGCCATTGTCTGTGTCCTTAAGAGGTTTATTAAAAGTCTGCCTATGAGCAATAAACTCTGTAAGGCTGAGGCTCCAGCTTGCGGAAACGCAGCTTTTTTTGTTGCTGTAGTTTTTTGAGCCAAAGCCAGGAGTGGATTGAGGAGAAGGTAGAAGTATCAGTACTTTCTAGATATTTTCCATTCCTTTTGCAGCCATTCTTGGCTTTGACTCAAAAAAACTGAAACAAAATTTGCGTCAAAAAAAAGCTGCGTTTCCGCAACGTGGGGCCTTAGCCTAAAGAAAGTTTTTTATAAACCACAGAGAAAAAAAAATGAGAAAAATTTAAAAAAAACAGGACAATACATGGCTTTAGTGAAAAATCCATTTTATTTTTATATTTTAAGCACAAAAGAAAAAGAGCAAAACATTATACTGGAGAAATCTTTATAAAATATATTATCCAGAGAAGGCCTCATATATATATAAAAAAAAAAAAAAAACACAGAGCAGAAAGCTGAATAAACACTGTACTGGGATTGGTTGTTAATAGCAATAAAGCAATAAAGACAGTTCTGCTAAACTAGAACATCATTTACTGTACAATGTATGTCCCACTATCACCAGGGAAATGTGCAGCAGTAAGAGGCACCCCCCCCCTCCACCAAATAATAGTAGTTGATGGGGTTCACCACCCACACACTTTTTCTATAGTATGGAGTCTCTTTAGACCCTCAGAAAATAAGATATAATAATAAGGGATGTAAGTATAACACACAGGCCTCAGCTGTCCCTGATGTCACTCAGGAGACCAGAAGAGGTCCAAAGAGCATACCTCCCAACTTTAAAAAAGCAGAAAGAGGGACACCCACTTCTACTTTGACTCTGCCCATTCATATCCGTTTCTTTTGTACCCTCACACTGTATAATACCCCTACAGTCACCCCCACATTATAATGTCATCCTCCTGGTGCTCCCACAGTTTACTATCCACCTTCATCTGCCTCAGTTTAATGTCCCTCTTCGTCAGACCCCTCCCCCCAGTTTAATGTCCACCTCATCAGACCCCACAGTCTAATGTCCCCTTCATCTCTCCCCCCCCCACAGTTTAATGTCCCCTCATCTGAACCCCCAGTTTAATGTCCCCCTCATCTGGCCACCCAGTTTAAGGTCTTCCTGCTGGTAACCAACCAGCAAAAGCACTCAAAAATAAAAAAAAACACTGCTCCTCCCCTCTCCTCTACCGCTCTGTCTGAGGTCTCGTCTCTCGCCGTCTTCAGGGAGAGGCAGGCGCAATGAGAGTAAAGAAATCACATCGCACCTACAGCTCCCAGGGCCGGGGCATACAGGTGGCAGAGTGATAAGGCAGGGACTGTCCGCTGACGGCTCCTGCTTCAACGATGCACTCAACTCATCTGTGTCCAGAGAGGACGCAGATGAATTGAAGACGGGACATACCTCCAGCCGACTGGGACAGTCTCGATGAATCCAAGACGATTGGGAGGTATGCCAAAGAGGACTAGAGCCCAAGTTAAAGTGATTAATTCTATTCTTATATTTACTCACTTCAGGTCTGAATAGCCCCAAGAGTATAACAGTAGTGACGAACCCTCAAATTTCGGGTTTGGCCAAACCCAAAATTGTTTGGACATTATACTGTGTGCAAAGGACGCTATGTGACATATTGTCACAGGGATCTTTGGCATGAATGGGGGGATCTCGCTTTCTGAACAGCCAAAGGTACCCTAAATCCACCTGAATGGTAAGTAATGAATGCAGCTTACCACTTGCTCCTTAAAAATAACTTAGCTTGGGGCCATTTTATTATAAGTGGTCGCACTGTGAGAGTCATTTTATACAGGGTGGGCCATAAGTATGGATACACCCAGATAAAATGGAAGTGGTTGCTGATATCACCTTACCGTTTGTGGCATATTAGTACATGGGAGGGGGGGAAACATTTGAGGCAAAGCCGCCATTTTGGATTCAACTTTACGTTTTTCAATGGGAAGGGGGTCATGTGACACCTCAAACACATGTAGAATTGCACAAGAAAAACAATGGTGTGCTCATTTTTAACGTAGCTTTATTCATTATTGCGTTATTGACACATTTATGACATGGAGCAACGACAGTAACCCACTAAAGGATGTGCTCAAAGTGCTGCCCATTGTGTTGAATTGTCAACGCGATTCTCTTTTCACACTCTTGACACACCGAGAGCAAGGCTATGGTATACTCCGTGAAGATCCGGGATGTGGGGCACCTGAAACAACGGATACAGGAGGCCTGTGGTAGCATTTCTTCTGCGGTATTGCTCTCGGTGTGTCAAGAATGGGAGAAGAGAATGCTAAATCATAGTGGGCTTTTTGCCGTCTACAGTATATGATGCCTTTTTATGGCACCACCCACTTTTATGGCACCCACACAATATCTGACCCCTTTTTATGGCCCTCACGCAATATGTGACCCCCTTTTTTCGCCCCACACAGTATATAAACCGTTTTTATGGCACCCACCACAATGTGATCCCTTTTTATGGACTCCACACCATATCTGACCCTTTTTTTATGGCCCCCACACACAGTATATGACCCCCTTTTTAAAGCCGTGAATGACCATTGAGGTCACTTTCTTCTACCCACATAAACCTAGAAAAAAAAAACAAGTATCAGAACCAGAGGAGCATCCAGATTTCCACATGACAGCAAAAGCACAGGCCCCATGAAAAACAAAGCAGTGAACATAGCCCCTCATATTTTAAATGTTAGCTTCAATGAAACTGCCCCATTTGTCAAAGCTTGTACCCCCATTCCTCCCGCGCAGCCTGCACTCCCACGTCCGCTCATCGTCCTCCCGCGAAGCCTGCACCCCCAGCTTCCCCCCGCACAGCCTGCACCCCCAGCTTCCCCCCGCGCAGATTGCACCCCCAGCTTACCCTCTTCATCAGACGCAGCCTGCACCCCCCACTTTCCCCTCTTCATTACGCGCAGCCTGCACCCCATCTTGCTCACGCGCAGCCTGCATCCCCCCATCTTGCTCACGCGCAGCCAGCACCCCCCCATCTTGCTTACGCGCAGCCTGCACCCCCCATCTTGCTCACGCGCAGCCAGCACCCCCCATCTTGCTCACGCGCAGCCTGCACCCCCCATCTTGCTCACGCGCAGCCGGCACCCCCCCATCTTGCTCACGCGCAGCCTGCACCCCCCCATCTTGCTCACGCGCAGCCTGCACCCCCCATCTTCCTCACGCGCAGCCTGCACCCCCCCCATCTTCCTAACGCGCAGCCTGCACTCCCCCATCTTCCTCACGTGCAGCCTGCACCCCCCATCTTCCTCACGCGCAGCCTGCACCCCCCCATCTTCCTCACGCGCAGCCTGCACCCCCCATCTTCCTCACGCGCAGCCTGCACCCCCTCGTCCCCCCATCTTCCTCACGTGCAGCCTGCAACCCCTCGTCCCCCCCATCTTTCTCATGCGCAGCCTGCACACCCCCATCTTCCTCACGCGCAGCCTGCACCCTCATCTTGCTCACACACAACGTGCACCCCCGCATCCCCCATCTTCCTCACGCGCAGCCTGCACCCCCATCTTCCTCACGCGCAGCCTGCACCCCCCCATCTTCCTCACGCGCAGCCTGCACCCCCCATCTTTCTCACGTGCAGCCTGCACCCCCATCTTCCTCACGCGCAGCCTGCACCCCCATCTTCCTCACGCGCAGCCTGCACCCCCATCTTCCTCACGCGCAGCCTGCACCCCCATCTTCCTCACGCGCAGCCTGCACCCACTCATCCCCCCATCTTCCTCACGTGCAGCCTGCACCCTCATCTTGCTCACACACGTGCACCCCCGCATCCCCCATCTTCCTCACGCGCAGCCTGCACCCCCATCTTCCTCACGCGCAGCCTGCACCCCCCATCTTCCTCACGCGCAGCCTGCACCCCCCCATCTTTCTCACGTGCAGCCTGCACCCCCATCTTCCTCACGCGCAGCCTGCACCCCTATCTTCCTCAAGTGCAGCTTGCACCCCCATCTTCCTCACGCGCAGCCTGCACCCCTTCATCCCCCCATCTTCCTCACGTGCAGCCTGCACCCTCATCTTGCTCACACACGTGCACCCCCGCATCCCCCATCTTCCTCACGCGCAGCCTGCACCCCCCCATCTTCCTCACACGCAGCCTGCACCCCCCATCTTCCTCACGCGCAGCCTGCACCCTCCCATCTTTCTCACGCGCAGCCTGCACCCCCCATCTTCCTCACGCGCAGCCTGCACCCCCCTCGTCCCCCCATCTTTCTCACGCGCAGCCTGCACTCCCTCGTCCCCCCCATCTTTCTCACGCGCAGCCTGCACCCCCCATCTTTCTCACGTGCAGCCTGCACCCCCCATCTTCCTCACGCGCAGCCTGCACCCCCCATCTTCCTCACGCGCAGCCTGCACCCTCATCTTGCTCACACACAACGTGCACCCCCGCATCCCCCATCTTCCTCACGCGCAGTCTGCACCCCTCCATCTTCCTCACGCGCAGCCTGCACCCCCTCGTCCTCCCATCTTCCTCACGCGCAGCCAGGAACCTCATCTTGCTCACACACAACGTGCACCCCCGCATCCCCCATCTTCCTCACGCGCAGCCTGCACCCCCCATCTTCCTCACATGCAGCCTGCACCCCTCCATCTTCCTCACGCGCAGCCTGCACCCTCCATCTTCCTCACGCGCAGCCTGCACCCTCCATCTTCCTCACGCGCAGCCTGCACTCCCCCCATCTTCCTCACGCGCAGCCTGCACCCCCCCATCTTCCTCACGCGCAGCCTTTACCCCCCATCTTCCTCACGCGCAGCCTGCACCCTCCATCTTCCTCACGCGCAGCCTGCACTCCCCCCCATCTTCCTCACGTGCAGCCTGCACCCCCCCCATCTTCCTCACGCGCAGCCTGCACCCTCCATCTTCCTCACGCGCAGCCTGCACTCCCCCCATCTTCCTCACGCGCAGCCTGCACCCCCCCATCTTCCTCACGCGCAGCCTGCACCCCCCATCTTCCTCACGCGCAGCCTGCACTCCCCCCCATCTTCCTCACGTGCAGCCTGCACCCCCCATCTTCCTCACGTGCAGCCTGCACCCCCCCATCTTGCTCACGCGCAGCCTGCACCCCCATCTTGCTCACGCGCAGCCTGCACCCCCATCTTGCTCACACACAACGTGCACCCCCACATCCCCCCCATCTTGCTCACGCGCAGCCTGCACCCCCCATCTTGCTCACGCGCAGCCTGCACCCCCATCTTGCTCACGCGCAGCCTGCACCCCCATCTTGCTCACGCGCAGCCTGCACCCCCATCCCCTCTTGATCACGCACAGCCTGCACCCCAATTCCCCCTCTTGCTCACGCACAGCCTGAACCTCTATCTTGCTCACGCACAGCCTGCACCCCCATCTTGCTCACACACAGCCTGCACCCCCATCTTGCTCACGCACAGCCTGCACCCCCATCTTGCTCACGCACAGCCTGCACCCCCATCTTGCTCACGCACAGCCTGCACCCCCATCTTGCTCACGCACAGCCTGCACCCCCATCTTGCTCACACACAACGTGCACCCCCACATCCCCCCTCTCTTGATCACGCACAGCCTGCACCCCAATTCCTGCTCTTGCTCACGCACAGCCTGCACCCCTATCTTGCTCACACACAGCCTGCACCCCTACATCCCCCCCATCTTTCTCACACGCAGCCTGCACCCCCATCTTCCTCACACGCAGCCTGCACCCCCATGTCCCCCTCTTGTCTACTCCTTACCTTCCGTCTCCGTTGCCCGCAGCTTCCTCTTCCTGTGTAACACCGCACTGTGCTGTACAATCCAGAATAGCTCCGCCCACACAAGAGTCTGATCACGTGGTCATGACATCATCAGAGGTCCTTTAGCCCACTAGGATTTAGTATCTACCATGCAGAAGATGCAAAAAGCTCACAGAGAAACCCAGAAATCGCTCAAAACACAAAGGTATTTGGTGGCATTTATTAACCCATTAATAGCATTAACAGACCTTTTTTGAAAAATGGACTAGCATCTTTGTAGTTTCAGGGGTGAGGAAGGAGCGGATTTGATGGATGAGTTGGAGGCAGCAGGAGGTGTTGAGGTTTTGGATGTGCGACTTGAAAGATAGGTCAGAGTCCAAGGTTATCCCAAGGCAACGGACCTGTGGGACTGGGGTAAGTGTGGTTCCATTAACTTTCATAGATGGGTCAGGTAGAGGGGCCGTTCGAGGTGCGGCGAAGATGATGAACTCAGTTTTCTCCCTGTTGAGTTTGAGAAAGCCCTGCTAGACATCCTGGAACTCTGGACAACAGGGAGGTAATGTCTGGTCCAGAGAGATATATTTGAGTGTCGTCAGCATAGCAATGTTATTGAAAACCATGAGACTCTATGAGTTGGCCAAGGCCGAGGGTGTAGATGGAGAACAGGATGGGTGCTAGGACAGAACCTTGGGGGACACCTACAGAAAGAGGGCGTGGCGAGGAGGTGGTGTGCGAGTGGGAGACTCTGAAGGTGCGGTTGGCGAAGTATGAGGAGATCCAGGTAAGGGCCAGGTCTTTGATGCCAAGGGATGAGAGCGTTTTTAACAAGAGGGAATGGTCGAATGTGTCAAAGGCAGAGGAGAGGTGTCAAAGATAAGGAGGACAGAGTAGTGACGCTTGGCTTTGGCAGTTAGTAGGTCGTTTGTGACTTTGGTTAGGGCAATTTCTGTGGAGTGATGGGGTCTGAAGCCTGATTGTAGTCTGTCAAATAGTAAGTTGGATGAGAGATAGGAGGATAGTTCGGAGTGGACTTGTTGTTCAAGCAATTTAGAGGCGTACGGGAGCAGTGAGATTTGGCGATAATTGGCTGGAGAGGACGGATCAAGGGACGGTTTCTTAAGTATAGATGTGACGGTAGCATGTTTGAAGGCGGAAGGAAAGGATCCTCTGGTTAGGGATAGGTTGAAGAGATGGGTTAGGGCAGGAGTAAAGACTTCGGTGAGGTTGGGGATGAGATGTGACTGGATCCGTTCAAGTGCACAGGAGGTGAGGTGGGATTTAGAGATTAGGGTGGAGAGATTTTCATCAGTGACAGTGGAGAAACAGGTTAAGGATGAAGAGCACCGAACAGTTGGGTAGAGTGGTTGTTGGGGGTGGAGGGTGAGACTGTCTCTGGTGTCAATTTTGCTTTTGAAATAAGAGGCAAAGTCATCAACTGAGATAAGTGATGTCGCAGGGGGCATAGGAGGACAGAGAAGGGAGTTGAAGGTAGTGAATAGCTGTTTGGGGTTGCGGGATAGGGCACATATGAGTGTGGTGAAGTAGACCTGCTTTGCAGAGGTGAGTGCGTTATTGAATGTGAGTACTGCCTCTTTATACCTGATGAAGTCCTCCTGGGAGTGGCTTTTCTTCCAGAGGCTCTCTGCAACTCGTGAGGCATGTCTCAGTTTTTTAGTTAGGTCAGTGTGCCAGGGGTGCTTATTGATCTGTCGGGCTCTAGTGTTTGTGAAGGGGGCCACAGAGTCAAGGGCTGAAGTAATGGTGGTATAGAAGGCAGCAGTGAATCATCGCCCTGGAGTGAGGATATGTCAGTGAGTGGTAGGTAGACAGTCTCCTGCGGGGGCATGTTGGTTTAGGGGTTGGGGGGGTCTATTACAGAGGAGAGGTCAGAGAATGTCAGCAAGTTATGGTCAGAGAGTGTGGTCGGAGAGTTAGAGAGGTTGGATAGAGAGCAGAGGCGGGTGAATATGAGGTCCAGCATGTGCCCCTTTGTGTGGGAGGCAGAGGAGGACCACTGAGAGAGACCAAAGGAGGCGGTGAGGGACAGGAGACTGGAAGCTGAGGGGTGGTTTGTGTTAATGGGGATGTTGAAATCACCCATGATGATGGTGGGGGTGTCTGTGGATAGGAAGTGCATTAGCCAGGTGGTGAAATGGTCGATCAAGGCGGCGGTAGGTCCTGGCGGTCGATATATTGGAGTTGGAGGTTGGAGGGTGAGTAAATGCGAACAGAGTGCACTTCAAAGGAGGGGAGGATGAGAGCAGGTAGTGGTTGGATTGGGGCGAAGGAGTATACCTATGCCTCCAGCAGGTTTATTGTTGGGGCGGGGAGTGTGCGAGAATTGCAGACCTCCATAGGACAGGGCAGCAGGGGAGGTAGTGTCTGAGGGTGTTAGCCATATTTCTGTGATACCGAGAAATGAGAAATCACAAGAAGTGAAGAGGTTGTGGTAAAGAGTCAAGTTTATTGCATATGGAACAAGCGTTTCATAGTGCGCCAGATTTGGTGGGGGGAGGGTCCTGAGGGGCAGGAGCAAGTAAGATAATTGTAAGATTTAGGGGGTTTCGTGCACTGATGCCGGGTGTGTGGAAGGAGTCGACAGTAGGGATTTGCAGGGGTGGTACAGGATTAGGAAATATGTCGCCGGAAGTAAGGAGTAGCAGGGAGAGGGACAGCAGATGTAAGTAGGAGAGAATGTGGGGATGTTGTGTGTTTCTGGAGCGGAAAGCTTGCGGGTTTGTGAGCAGCTTTGCACAGAAGGTCAGAAGGTATAGTAGAATAGATGGAGAGATAAAGATTTTCTTGCTGACAAGGATGGGTTGTGGTGGAAGAGACATTTTTACAATTAAGGGGAGAACAACAGTGATTAAAGTGAGAAGCATTTCTGTTAGACAATAGCAAGGTTTTGTTTTAGTGGTTTTTGTTACCTTCAGTTCCCTTCTGGTCCAATTCTGGCCTAATTCTGGTCTGTACACGTAGAGTTGCACTTTGAGGTTGCATTGACCACTGGGTTTAGATTTATACTAGCTAGCAATAGATTTGTTTTATGCGTATCAGGTGTGAATAGGGGTGAGGAAATATGAAGATAGAATCAGAGACTGCAGGGAAGGATCAGGTGAGAAAGGGAGGAGGGCCCAGCAGGGAATAGAGACAGTAACTTCAAAGCTCATATAATTACAACAAAGTGGATAACATCATACCAACAAAAATGATAATAACAGCAAGCAGAGGTGTAGTTATGATTGAAGCAGCAGTGAGTTAGCTTCTGAGTCCAGATGGAAGGGACATACCTATGGATTGAAGATGGAAGAATACCCCCTAAAGGGGAGCCTGCTTATGGGTATCATTATAAAGGATATATGCATTCACATGAAGACCAGCTCCACTATGGGCAAAGGAATCCACTTTAATTATGTGGTCTCAACCTGTGATTACAGGAGCTCAATCACAGGCCTCAACCATGAAGTATTCTCTGTCTGTGCATCCCAGGTGTTGTTCTTTTGGTGAGAGTACCCAAGAAGAGTCTCCATTAGCGTGGTATTTGTCTCTATCCTGGGTCAAATTTAAAGAGTTCCTACTGCAGTGATTCTAGGGCCGCTTCCACTGAGCCAAAGGTTTATATATCTTCACTCAAGAGAAATATTCTAAGCTGTATAGGCCAGTTGAAAGCATATCCTGCAGCAGACTAATTCCATACACATGGCTGCAAAGGGTTTCCTCACCACTGCAGCTGAAAGAATTTCAAAAAGTATGACTCTGCCTTTGTATGCCAGAGGGGCTTTATGCTTCCTGCAGGCCCGCAGTAACTTTACTGTGCCATGGCACAACCCCAGGGCTTGATAAATTCCTGTATCCCCACCAACTGCAAATTCTCTTTATTATCAGTCTTATCAGTTAGGCATTTGTTATTTTTTAAGCTTGTCTCAATTGGGCTGCCAAGGTGGTCATTTCATCTTCCAGTGTGGATATCTTGTGTTCTAAAATTAAGATGTTACTCAGCTCACCACCTCCTGAAGTCAAGGGAGTTAATGTTCTCTCCAATATAAAAGTGGTGCTTGGAAAAAAACTGCTTGGTCACAAGCAGACATAATCTTCAAAAAAGCAGGAGGATTCCAGCACTCTGAAGTATTAAAAACAACATGACTTCATTTCCAACATTAAAACATGATGTACATAATATTCCTACATGTTTTGGACCTCTAGACAGACCCTTGCTCATGGCATAAACAAATACAAGTAGAATGGACTGCAGACATACACACATGGACAAAATTGTTGGTGCCCCTCGAAAGAAAAACCCACAATGGTCACAGAAATAACTTGAATCTGACAAAAAAAATTATATATTAAAATTCTATGAAATTGAACAAATGAAAGTCAGACATTGCTTTTCAACCATGCTTCAACAGAATTTTTATAAAAAGAAAACTCATGAAACAGGCCTGGACAGAAATGATGGTACCCCTGAAAATAATGTGACCAAAGGGACATGTTAAATCAAGGTGTGTCCACTAATTAGCATCACAGGTGTCTACAATCTTGTAATCAGTCAGTGGGCCTGTATATAGGGCTACAGATACTCACTGTGCTGTTTGGTGACATGGTGAGTACCACACTCAACATGGACCAGAGGAAGCAAAGGAAAGAGTTGTCTCAGGAGCTTATAAAGAAAATTATAGACAAACATGTTAAAGGTAAATGTTATAAGACCATCTCCAAGCAGCTTGATGTTCCTGTGACTACAATTGCACATATTATTCAGAAATTTAAGATCCATGGGACTGTGGCCAACCTCCCTGGATGTGGCCGCAGGAGGAAAATTGATGACAAATCAAAGAGAAGGATAATACAAATGGTAACAAAATAGCCCAGAAAAACTTCTAAAGAGATTAAAGGTGAACTTCAAGCTCAAGGAACATCAGTGTCAGATCGCACCATCCGTCATTGTTTGAGCCAAAGTGGACTTCATGGGAGACGACCAAGGAGGACACCATTGTTGAAAACAAATCATAAAAAAGCCAGACTGGAATTTGCCAAGCTACATGTTGACAAGGCACAAAGCTTCTGGGAGAATATCCAATGGACAGATGAGACAAAAATCGAAATTTTTGGCAAGGCACATCAGCTCTATGTTCACAGACGAAAAAATGAAGCATGTCTTGAAAAGAACACTGTGAAACATGGAAAAGGCTCTGTTATGATCTGGGGCTGCTTTGCTGCATTTGGCACAGGGAGTCTTGAATCTGTGCAGGGTACAATGAAATCTCAAGACTATCAAGGGATTCTAGAGAGAAATGTGGCACCCAGTGTCAGAAAGCTTGGTCTCAGTCGCAGGTCATGGGTCTTGCAACAGGATAATGACCCAAAACACACAGCTAAAAACACCCAATAGGAAAACATTGGACTATTCTGAAGTGGCCTTCTATGAGCCCTGACCTAAATCCTAATGAGCATCTTTGGAAGGAGCTGAAACATGCCATCTGGAAAAGGCACCCTTCAAACCCGAGACAACTGGAGCAGTTCGCACCATGAGGAGTGGTCCAAAATACCTGGTGAGAGGTGCAGAAGTCTCATTGACAGTTACAGGAATCATTTGATTGTAGTGATTTCCTCAAAAGGTTGTGCAACAAAATATTCTGCAGGTCATTCACTAGGTCCCCCCATGTGGTTCTGGGATTTTTGCTCACCGTTCTTGTGATCATTTTGACCCCACGGGGTGAGATCTTGCGTGGAGCCCCTGATTGAGGGAGATTATCAGTGGTCTTGTATGTCTTCCATTTTCTAATTATTGCTCCCACAGTTGATTTCTTCACACCAAGCTGCTTGCCTATTGCAGATTTAGTCTTCCCAGCCTGGTGCAGGTCTACAATTTTGTTTCTGGTGTCCTTCCACAGCTCTTTGGCCTTCACCATAGTGGAGTTTGGAGAGTGACTGTTTGAGGTTGAGGACAGGTGTCTTTTATACTGATAACAATGTCAAACTGGTGACATTACTACAGGTAATGAGTGGAGGACAGAGGAGCCTCTTAAAGAAGAAGTTACAGGTCTGTTAGAGCCAGAAATCTTGCTTGTTTGTAGGTGATCAAATACTTATTTTCCACCATAATTTGGAAATAAATTCTTTAAAAATCAGACAATGTGATTTTCTGGATTTGTTTTCTCATTTGTCTCTCATAGTTGAGGTCTACCTATGATGTCAATTACAGGCCTCTCTCATCTTTTTAAGGGGGAGAACTTAGAACTTGCACAATTGGTGGCTGACTAAATACTTTTTTCCCCACTGTACAGTACAGACCAAAAGTTTGGACACACCTTCTCATTCCAAGAGTTTTCTGTATTTTCATGACTATAAAAATTGTAGATTCACACTGAAGGCATCAAAACTATGAATTAACACATGTGGAATTATATACTTAACAAAAAAGTGTGAAACAACTGAAAATATATGTTATATTCTAGGTTTTTCAAAGTAGCCACCTTTTGCTTTGATTACTGCTTTGCACAATCTTGGCATTCTCTTGATGAGCTTCAAGAGGTAGTCACCTGAAATGGTTTTCACTTCACAGGTGTGCCCTGTCAGGTTTAATAAGTGGGATTTCTTGCCTTATAAATGGGGTTGGGACCATCAGTTGTGTTGTTCAGAAGTCAGGTGGATACACAGCTGATAGTCCTACTGAATGGAGTGTTAGAATTTGTATTATGGCAAGAAAAAAGCAGCTAAGTAAAGAAAAACGAGTGGCCATCATTACTTTAAGAAATGAAGGTCAGTCAGTCCGAAAAATTGGGAAAACTTTGAAAGTGTCCCCAAGTGCAGTGGCCAAAACCATCAAGCGCTACAAAGAAACTGGCTCACATGAGGACCGCCCCAGGAAAGGAAGACCAAGAGTCACCTCTGCTGCGGAGGATAAGTTCATCCGAGTCACCAGCCTCAGAAATCGCAGGTTAACAGCAGCTCAGATTAGAGACCAGGTCAATGCCACACAGAGTTCTAGCAGCAGACACATCTCTACAACAACTGTTAAGAGGAGACTGTGTGCAGCAGGCCTTCATGGTAAAATAGCTGCTAGGAAACCACTGCTAAGGACAGGCAACAAGCAGAAGAGACTTGTTTGGGCTAAAGAACACAAGGTATGGACATTAGACCTGTGGAAATCTGTGCTTTGGTCTGATGAGTCCAAATTTGAGATCTTTGGTTCCAACCACCGTGTCTTTGTGCGACGCAGAAAAGGTGAACGAATGGACTCTACATGCCTGGTTCCCACCGTGAAGCATGGAGGAGGAGGTGTGATGGTGTGGTGGTGCTTTGCTGGTGACACTGTTGGGGATTTATTCAAAATTGAAGGAATACTGAACCAGCATGGTTACCACAGCATCTTGCAGCGGCATGCTATTCCATCCGGTTTGCGTTTAGTTGGACCATCATTTATTTTTCAACAGGACAATGACCCCAAACACACCTCCAGACTGTGTAAGGGCTATTTGACCAAGAAGGAGAGTGATGGGGTGCTATGCCAGATGACCTGGCCTCCACAGTAACCAGACCTGAACCCAATCGAGATGGTTTGGGGTGAGCTGGACCGCAGAGTAAAGGCAAAAGGGCCAACAAGTGCTAAGCATCTCTGGGAACGCCTTCAAGACTGTTGGAAGACCATTTCAGGTGACTACCTCTTGAAGCTCATCAAGAGAATGCCAAGAGTGTGCAAAGCATTAATCAAAGCAAAAGGTGGCTACTTTGAAGAACCTAGAATATAAGACATATTTTCAGTTGTTTCACACTTTTTTGTTAAGTATATAATTCCACATGTATTAATTCATAGTTTTGATGCCTTCAGTGTGAATCTACAATTTTTATAGTCATGGAAATACAGAAAACTCTTGGAATGAGAAGGTGTGTCCAAACTTTTGGTCTGTACTGTATATACTGGTGTGTCTGCAGTTCCTCACACATGTACCTGGCTCCTGATAACTGAAGGAGTGACATCAGTATCACAATCAAAGGCATGAGATATAATAAATAACTATCTAAGACAGACTTTATTTAAAGTATTTTTTATTGTATCCATGAGTCCTCAATATATTACTGATATTCCTAGCAATTATTCTTATAATCCCTTCCATCACTACAACTTCTGCAGGCGCTAATAAATTCCCCTGTTGGTAAATTCTGTAACACGTCTCGAATGACAACTGGTACCATATAAAATAGAATTGACAGCAGTAGGCTTTCTATATAATTATGTTTTTTCCCTACCTGTTTGTATATCTCCTGTAAGAAACAAATCCAGATAACTAATGGTTGTATGATCCACAAGATGTGTGAAAATTATCAATAAAACTCCCATACCAAAAATACTGGTGGAAAAATGATTATTTATACAGTGCTGGCCAAAAGTATTGGCACCCTGCAATTCTGTCAGATAATACTCAATTTCTTCCAGAAAATGATTGCAATCACAAATGCTTTGGTAATAATATCTTCATTTAATTTGTCTTCAATGGAAAACCACAAAAAGAATTGTCAAAAAGCCAAATTGGATATAATTCCACACCAAACATAAAAAAGGGGGTGGACAAAAGTATTGGCACCCTTTGAAAAATCATGTGATGCTTCTCTAATTTGTGTAATTAACAGCACCTGTTACTTACCTGTGGCACATAACAGGTGGTGGCAATAACTAAATCACACTTGCAGCCAGTTGAAATGGATTAAAGTTGACTCAACCTCTGTCCTGTGTCCTTGTGTGTACCACATTGAGCATGGAGAAAAGAAAGAACTGTCTGAGGACTTGAGAAGCAAAACTGTGAGGAAGCATGAGCAATCTCAAGGCTACAAGTCCATCTCCAAAGACCTGAATGTTCCTGTGTCTACCGTGCGCAGTGTCATCAAGAAGTTTAAAGCCCATGGCACTGTGGCTAACCTCCCTAGATGTGGACGGAAAATAAAAATTGATGAGAGATTTCAACGAAAGATTGTGCGGATGGTGGCTAAAGAACCTCGACTAACATCCAAACAAGTTCTAGCTGCCCTGCAGTCCGAGGGTACAACAGTGTCAACCCGTACTATCCGTCGGCATCTGAATGAAAAGGGACTCTATGGTAGGATACCCAGGAAGACCCCACTTCTGACCCAGAGACATAAAAAAGCCAGGCTGGAGTTTGCCAAAACTTACCTGAGAAACCCAAAATCTTTTTGGAAGAATGTTCTCTGGTCAGATGAGACAAAAGTAGAGCTTTTTGGGAAAAGGCATCAACATAGAGTTTACAGGAAAAAAAAAGAGGCCTTCAAAGAAAAGAACACGGTCCCTACAGTCAAACATGGCGGAGGTTCCCTGATGTTTTGGGGTTGCTTTGCTGCCTCTGGCACTGGACTGCTTGACCGTGTGCATGGCATTATGAAGTCTGAAGACTACCAACAAATTTTGCAGCATAATGTAGGGCCCAGTGTGAGAAAGCTGGGTCTCCCTCAGAGGTCATGGGTCTTCCAGCAGGACAATGACCCAAAACACACTTCAAAAAGCACTAGAAAATGGTTTGAGAGAAAGCACTGGAGACTTCTAAAGTGGCCAGCAATGAGTCCAGACCCTGAATCCCATAGAACACCTGTGGAGAAATCTCAAAATGGCAGTTTGGAGAAGGCACCCTTCAAATCTCAGGGACCTGGAGAAATTTGCCAAAGAAGAATGGTCTAAAATTCCAGCAGAGCATTGTAAGAAACTCATTGATGGTTACTGGAAGGGGTTGTTCGCAGTTATTTTGTCTAAAGGTTGTGCTACCAAGTATTAGGCTGAGGGTGCCAATACTTTTGTCCGGCCCATTTTTGGAGTTTTGTGTAAAATGGTCAATGATTTGACTTTTTTTTTCATTCTCTTTTGTGTTTTTTCATTGCAAGCAAAATAAATGAAGATATTATTACCAAAGCATTTGTGATTGCAATCATTTTCTGGAAGAAATTGAGTATTATTTGACAGAATTGCAGGGGTGCCAATACTTTTGGCCAGCACTGTATATTGTTTTTCCCAAAAAGACAAATAGATTTGATAAAGAAAGGGAATAAATTCTTTCAATTCTCCTGAAAAAATCTATTTGTGTGGTATTTTAGTGTCAAAATGGCTTTATTATGGAGAAGAGAAGTATGCAGTTCTTTGATGTCACATGTGATCCAAACATAATTACCTGTTCAGCACACACGATTCATCATTTGAAGCACCAACTTACTATCCTGTAGTACTCTCTATACCAACAGTTAAAGATACATAGCCATTCACTCAAATGTTCTAGTAGGGAATTCACACTAATAACAATAGGACACAAAAGGGAGGAAATATCCCTCTGATGCGTCTTAGGTAAGGCATGGAAAACCAGATAAGCTGTTTAGTGGTAATTACACCCATAGAGACACCATGTAACTAGATAAGGATGTCTTAATATCCACAGTTAGATGGGAACTCTATTTCCAATATCATTTAGTAGGAGAAAACAGTCTCAAAGGTCTTCTGTAGATCTGGGGCTATACGTAGGACCATTTCTGTGGCTAAACACCTGTAGTCTATACCTGTGTCTGAGTTTGGCATGCAAGTGGAGGCCTATATCAACATATCAGACATGTCAACTAACCCACGTTTTCTGGTCTGGTCTGGTCACCCAGTGAATAGTCAATTATACCTATCTGGCGGCTCATTAGTATTCACTGCAGGCACCTCACCTCAGTGCAGTGAATTCTAAATGTAAGGGATTATTAGGAAGGGATTGAACTCAAGACATTATGTATACTAATCATGCTATGCAGTCTTACTGACTGAGCCACAAGCTCTATTAGCTTCAATGGAAGCATCCATGTTTTTCTTTTACCTCTTTCACTTTTCTCTCTCAATAGTATATTTCTTTCCCTGTATAATAAATTAGTATGTAGAGAAATATTTCTATATGTCAGTACATTTATATAGAGATATTTCAATACATGGGGAAACAGCCCTCATGTTATGAATGTAACTGTTTCTGTAGATAAGTTTATTTTTTTTATAAACTGACATTTGTTTGTTTGACCACAAGAGGCCACTGTTACCTCAGAAATAGAAGAGACTGTAATTCTGTAATTCCCTGGAATAGTGACGTGGAGACCCTGTTCTGCAGAGGAGGAACAAGAAGATAGAGAGTGTGTCTGGCAGCCATCTTAGCTGTGTGTGCTTCTGAGCTTTTAGAAGAAGAAGGGCTGAAGTGAGAGGAAAAGACATTCTTAAAGGATTACAGACATGTAACAAGAGTTTGCTGAAGTAGAGACTGTTTGCTCAGACAGCATCCTAAGGTGAAGATTGCTATCAAGGACCATCTGAGAAGTGGCCCAGTCAGTGAGACTGCATGTTTGGATGAGCCCTGCTTTCAGAGTTTCCAGAGAGAAACTGCAAGGTACCCCACAAAACTGAATCAGTAAAAGAAGTAATTGTGCACGCACCGCATTAGATTTTTGGCGCAAATTGCTTGGGACTGAATCAGGGCCTGTAGTTAGATTAGTTAGGCATCCTCATCTTCACAGGCCACACTACTGGTGAATTACCTACCTATTCGGTAGTAAGGACTCAGAGAATTCTATTGAGTTGTAACTCCCAGAGAGGAGCTTCTGAGGAAGTCTAGAAGCGACATTTTATACGTTGTCATATTTCTTTGGCTTGCAAGCTGACCTATTATTATATTTACTCAGTTATACTTTGTTTGTGGGGAATAGGGGTATTTTGATAAGTTTGTAAGCTCTTGTGTTGTACCGCCAGTGCCCCTATCACACTCATTGAATTGTTCCTGTGACTAGGGTGATAAAAAGGTAACAAGCAGCTGGTTAGTTGCAGCCTGCAGATAGGTAAAAGCTTGGAGTGTTTTGAAGCTGCACATTAGAGGACAATGCGCTGTACAACTCCAGGGCCTCAGCTTACTGGCTGAGTGTATGTAAATAGTTGAGAGTGTTTTTCTGGTAAATAGGTGTTACTACACAAAGTAAAATCTTGTTTTTTACTAAATTGATTTGGAGTTGCTTCCTTTGTTCGTGACTTCGCTGTATCCTGGGGAGCCCACCCCGGTACACGGCTTACACATACATTATACAGGGAAAGAAATATACTATTGAGAGAAAGAAAAGTGAAGCGGTAACAGGAAAAAACTGCTATTGAAGCTAATGGAGCTAATGACAGATTAGCATGCTTTATATGCATCATGCCCTTGGTTCAATTTATACCTAATGAAAGAAAGAAATCAGACACAGATTTAAATAGATGGAGGGATCTACCAGTATTATTTAACAGTAAATTACAATAAACCCATTTTAGTAATACACTTGTGCCTTCACAAAACATGCTATGTAACATAGCTATATTTGGTATCACTGTAATGACTCAAACAATAAAATGAATACAATATTTAATATGATCACTAAATGGCATAAATAAAAATAGTGCAATTGTTTATTTTATTTGGGGGGTCTACTATTATTAGATGGGGTCTGAATATATGTAGCTATACCTACTTTTATAAAAGCTAGACCCCTTAAAAATGCCACTCACACTTTTGCTATGATCTGCCATTGGCAAATCACCCTGTAAAGGGCTCTACCAGGCTGACTTCTCTGACAGATTGCTCCTCTCCCTGTCTTCTGGGTGAGCATCAGCCCCTTTCTCAGTGAAGCTCTGAGAACTTGATGGCAAGGGGGAAGATTTCTGATGTGGTGTCACCTGGACCAGCAGAGCCAGTATCTTTTTATGGGAGCACTTTCTGTCCACTTCAGAAGAGGCAGGGATTGGATGTATATCCAGAGACTGTAGGGAAGTGCTTTCTAAGGCAGCTCAGAGCCACAGTGTGAGTCAAATACAAGGCTGGTGTTACTCTTCTGAGTGCTTTGCAACCTTACTCCACCACTACTGCAACTCTTTGTGTCACTACAGGGATCGGTGCCTGGCCCTTTACTGCAGTATTAAGGTTCAGATGCCTGGCCATGGAAACTGCCTGCTGAGTCAATATGTTTCGGTGGCCTCTCAAAGCTCAGCACTTCAGTCCAATGTCACTCACTATACAGTAGATGTTAAATCTGGTATATCTTTAGATTTAGACTGTTTATTCCAACTTTTAGTTGTCTTACTTTGAGACAGAATTTTACAACACAATTTTGGCACATTTTTGGGGCACTGAAGCACATTTAAGTAATGTGACCATTTTTTCTGAGAATCAACACCCACAAGTCCAGTAAGTTTAAAATTTTAGAGTAAACTGTGGTGCATCTGTGGTGTTTTTTTCAGCCTTCTCAAACTAAGCAACTTGGTGATTGATTATCTCATCCAGAACAGCTACAAGTAAGTAATGTGTGCCTAGAGCTCATCAGAAGTTCTGACACCTCCTCATGTATTTTGGAGAAGGCCATGCAATGAGGTAACCCCACCCAGCAGTGACTAAAGCAGCATTAAAAGCATATTCTTGATCATTCTTTTGAATTGTATATTGAGTGGTAAAAACGTGCCAAGGTATGCAACAACTTTGCCAAAATTGTGTCCTATAATTCTTTCTCAAAGCAAGCCAATTAAAATGTGGTATTAACTTATACTAGACTTTATAAAAATGGACCAAATATATATTGGTACACTGTGATTAATCTGGCACTTTTCAGACTTCCTCAATATAAACTGTCTAACTATTAGTAAATCTGGGCCACTGTGTTTTTTCCTATCTCCTCAAACTAAACAACTTGATGATTTATTATCTCATGCAACACAGCTGTTTATCAGGGGCACTTTAACCATAGGGTAAATGGTGCATCCACAGCCACATCCACAGGTGGGACCCCCAGTTGTCACGCATTTTTTAATGCTGTCACACTGTTCCATGGCTCCAGGTAGCGATTTCAACTCTATTGTTCATAGGAGTTTTCAAATCTATCATTCTTAGGAGTTGAATACAATGGTGAAGCATGGATCTTTCAGAACTGTGCTCCACCATTCAGGCTTTGGTTGTTGAGGTCTGCTGCAGGGAGCTGCAGACATCACTACAGCAGGACCCTGCAGGGAATGGAGCTAGGTAAGTATAACTGTTTTTTTTGACATTAAGGATTTTATTGAAATTTTTACATTTAAACATAAAAACATTTCAGACAACATTTTGGGGCTGGAAACACATGGGTGGGGAAGGAGGTAGGGGGAGGGGATAGGGGATTAGGGTTGAGAAATGACAAATGGAGCAAATCAGAGGAGATAACATGAGCTCTGTCGCAGCAGAGACGAATAAAGATATAACTTTTCATGTTGACAGAGATAAAGCAATTTATACAATAAAATAATCAGGGAAGTACCTGAATGGGGGGGGGGGAGGGAGGCAGGGGGATAGGAGATGAGAAGAGGTTAATAGGGTATGGGGAACAACATAGGCTCTGTCGCAGCAGGGCCAAACACAGAATGCAGTAAAATGTAAGGTAAAGTCAAAACACATTTACATTATTATGACAAGAGATTAGAAGTTAGAAATTAGAAGAAGGCGGGGGGGGGGGGGTCCCTGTTGGGGGGGGTATAGAGGGGAAGGCAGACTTTAATTCCCTGGAATGGTAGAAAAGATTCCAAAGGAGCCATGTTTGGTGGTGTGTCCTGTCATCCTGTCGCAGCTCCGCCATCATATTTTCCATACTATGGATGAGCAAAATCTCTTTGAGCCAGGACACTAGGGAGGGGGGGGGCGTCTGAGATTTCCATAGTCTAGGAATCACAGACCTTGCGGCCACCAGCATAAAGCCTATCAATTTGCGGATGTGTTTCTCATATTTACTAGGGAAGATGGAGAGAAGGAGGGGAGCCGGGTCATCGCCTAATGAAATGCCCGTAACCCTCTTAATTATACGCCGAACTTCTGACCAGTAGGGGCGTAAGAGTGTACATTCCCTCCAGACGTGCTTCATCGTGCCCGAGATTGGCATCATAGGTCCATCGTTTAGAAAGAGTCTACGCATAACACCATAGCGCCGGCACAATCCGAGGACCTGAAGCGCGACGTATGGAAGTGTATGGGTGGAGCTATCTGTCCAGTAACGCTTAGCTAGCCACGGGAGGGCAGTAAGTAGAAGTGAACTCAAGGAACCCTCCAAGGCAACCCAGAGTTAGAGTGCTCCGAGTGATGCCAGTCCAAAATGCGCGAAGCGACCGCAGCCAGGAAGTAGTTAGAGCAATCCGGTACCGCCAATCCACCACACTCTTTGGGTTTGGTCAAGATACTTCTTGCAATTCTCGGTGGCTTGGATGTCCATATGAATTTAGTAAATGTTTTCTGGATAGTTGTAAAGAATTGTTTGGGTAACATTATAGGGACAGTCTGAAATAGAGTAGTCTGGGGAGGACATTCATTTCTAGCAAATTAATGCGTCCCAACCAAGAGAGGCCTTTGGTGTCCCATCATTTCATATCTGTCTGCAAGGTGCGCAGGATCGGAAGGAAATTAAGCGTATAGGAATCGGTTAGATTGCTAGGGAGCTGAACCCCCCAGTATTTAATTGCTTTCCGGGACCATGTAAAGGAAAAAGAGGAGCGGAGACCCCGAAGCTGTGACTCTGGCAGGGAGACATTAAGGGCAGTACATTTGGACAGGTTGAGTTTGTAGTTACTAAAGTAGCTATAGGAGTTGATTTCTCGGAGAAGAGATGGAATAGTTGTGAGCGGCTGAGTGATGAAGAGTAGGACATCATCTGCGAATGCTGAGATCTTAAGATGTAAATTACGGATTCTGAGGCCCTGGATGTCTGGATTATCCCTAATTGCTACGAGTAGATGTTCCATCACCAAGGCATAAAGCATAGGTGAAAGAGGACAACCTTGGCGGGTGCCATTGCATATAGTAAGAGGTGAAGAGAGTGTGCCATTAACTCGTACCTGTGCCTTCGGGGAGTTATAAAGGGAGCGTATGCGGGTAAGCATACTGGGTCCCAATCCTATCTGCGAGAGAGTGGCTTCCAAGAAGCCCCAATCAACCCTGCCAAAGGCCTTCTCCGCGTCCAAAGAGAGGAGCATCATAGGGATTCGTGAACTCTTTGCATGATGGATGGCCGAGAAGGCCTTCAATGTGTTATCCCGTGCCTCTCTATGTGGGATAAAGCCAACTTGATCGTAATGAACTAGCTTTTCCATGTACTGACTCAGTCTATTAGCTATCAGTTTGGCGTAGAGTTTGGCGTCTGTGTTGATCAAGGATATCGGTCTATAACTAGGGCAGAGCAGGTGGTCCTTACCGTCCTTGGGTATAACCGTTATATGTGCATGTAAAAAGGGGGGGGGGGGAACTGAGTGTCAGGCGAGACAGAGTTAAAGGATTTCAATAGAAGGGGTGCAAGATCAGGCTGTAAAATCTTGTAGAACCGAGCTGTGAACCTGTCCGGTCCTGGGCTTTTACCCGCGGGCAAGTTCGAGATCCCCAGCTCAAGTTCCTGGGCGGAAAAAGGTGATTCCAATAGGTCAGGCTCTTCGGGTTTAAGAGAGGGGAGAGCTGTTTGTGCTATATATTGGGGAAGTGTGCGGCTGAGGAAGGTTATAAAGGGATTCATAATATCCTCGGAATGCTTCAGCTATGTCTGTAGTTAAGTGGGTTGTGGTTCCCGATGGGTTCTTAATAGCCATTACATACGAAGTGGCCTGACGCTCTTTTACGGCGCGTGCCAATTGGCGACCTGCCTTGTTACCCCACTCATAGAACGATCGTTTGCCTAATTGGCAGAGTCGCTGTTGCCTGTGCTCCAACAAAGACCTGATCTCCTGACACATAGCCGTCAGCGCAACCAGGGTAGACTGTTGTAGGGATAGTTTATGTCGTGCCTCAAGGGCAGCTAAGTCTCGAAGGAGCGACTGGAACTTAAGCCCCGATTCCTTCTTAATTCTAGCCCCATGTTTCATCAGCACTCCATGAAGCACACATTTTAAGGCTTCCCTTACAAATTGAATCGGTGCAGAGGTGGAGTCATGGGCATGGTCTGTCACAAAGTTGGAAACAGTGAGTTTGAGATCGGCCATACATGCAGCATCAAGCAAGAGCGACTCATTCAGTCTCCAAGAGTGTGGGCGAGGTCCCGGAGGCGACATACGAATAGTGCATGTGATTAGAGAGTGATCAGAGAGGAATGCTGTGCTAATACCGGCTGCGGTCACTTGAGGCAAAATAGCGTGGGATGTAAGAATATAGTTAATCCTACTATATGTGTTATGAGCATGGGAGTAGTATGAGAAGTCTTTATCGGTCGGATGAAGGATCCGCCAGGCATCGCACAACAACATGGAGTGTAAAAGCTTCCTGAGCTTGTTTAAAGCACTGTAGGGGATATGGGACCTACCTTCAGAGGTGTCTGTTAAAGGGTTCAAAGGGAGATTGAAGTCTCCACATAGTATGAGATGGCCCTTGGCAAAAGATTGGAGGGCATTCAGGGCTGAGACAAGGAAGGGGATCTGACCGGTGTTCGGTGCGTATATATTGGCTACTGTGTACACTATCCATATATTTCACATATGAGATAAATGTATCTAGCGTCCTGGTCTGTCATGGAGTCTATAATCTTTACAGAGAGGTTTTTGTGGAAAAAGATGGCGACCCCCTTAGGTTTACCCTGTGTGTTACTACTATGGGACCATAATGGATAGTAGCGGTGTTAGGGTCTTGCCAAACGTAGCAATACCCTGACACTGCTGCAGGGGTCTGGGAGGAAGGACAGAGACAAGTGAGCCCTAATCTCACCCCAGCCACTGTCCCTTCCTATTGCCTCAGTTACCCTAAACGGTAAAAGGACAACTAGAAGACTAGCCCTATACTGGGTAAGTGACACACAGAACAGGACAAGACAAAACAAATGACAAAAAGAGAGGTCAGGAAACCAAGGGGTCGGTAACAAACGAGCAATGCAGTACAAAAACACAATCCAAGAGAATAGTCAAAAGGCAAGTCAGAGGTCAGAGAAATAGTACAGTAGATATCAAGGGCACAAAGAGAGCAGGCAAAGTCAGAGCAATAACCAGCGACTATGTGAGGGCTGATAACCTGTTTATAGAAAGTCTGGGACCAGTCCCAGACCTCATAGGTACACAGGCTGTCAATCACACAGGCCAGGAAGAGATTAACTCCATGCAGTCCAGAAAGAAATGTTCAGAACACGGGTGTGGCCCGAAATCCATTAAATTGTCTAGGACCATGTTCAGACTGAGCAACAAGAAACTTACACAAAGAACCAAACTGAACACGCCTCCTTCGTCACAGCGTGCGAGCGGAGGGCAGCGCCGAGACCCGAACAGGCAGAGACGTTACAAGTTTTTAATAGTGGGCACATGATCAGCAAGAAAATGTGTTTCTTGTAGGCAGAGAATCTGGACCCTACGCTTGTGGGCATCATAAAGAACTTGAGAGCGCTTCTCAGTTACATTCAATCCCTTAACATTGAATGAGGATATTATAATGTCCGCCATAGGTAGTGGAAGGGGAGGGGAGGGATAGTGAGGGTGGAAAAGAAGGGGACGAGATAAGGAGCGGTTAGAGTTGGGTCAGTGGTACCCAGAGTTGGAGGACAGGGACCTCGGGGTGCAGGAGGGAGGAGGGGAATTAAGGTTGAAAAGGGCAGACAGGTCACCCTCAGTGGGAGTATGGTGTAGGAGCACGCGTCTCCGTTTGGTTCCGCACTGCAGAACCTTAGCTATGTGGTAACAAAGAAGGCCGAGCCCAAGGCAGCAAGACAAGAAGAAGAGGTAAAGAGGTCAAGAACTGACAAATAACCAGAGACTATGTGGCCCCCTATGTTAAATTATGCGTGAAGAGGCAACATAGTGAATAGGTCTCTAATGAAGAAGTGCAAATTCAACAAAAATAGGCAATAGAACATTTAAAAATTCGACAATGGTATAACCCCGAACTATAAAGTCCAGCGAGAACGGTTCACCTGGGAAGAGTGAGATCAAGCCGGATGGTCACGTTCTGTTGCCAGGCGACGTCTACGTCTTGGTCTTTGGGGCCCTGGAGGAGTCGTTGCTCGATCTCTAGTAGCGGTTCGGACCATCGTAGGAGGAGCTGGGCGATCTGAGTCACTGAGCATCTGTTCCCAGATCGGGAGGCGGATCATTGGAAGATCAAGTGCGCGGAGAAAATCCTGGAGGTCCTCCGGGGATGTCAAGATGATCAGCTTATCCTGCCTGCGGACCTGGAGAGCGAAAGGAAACCCCCACCGATAGGGAATCCCTCGTTCTTGGAGTGCAGCAAGTAGCGGTTTCAGCGCTGCCCTTTGACGTAGAGTGTGTCTGAAGAGATCCGGAAAGATGGATAGAGGGGCACCCTTAAAGTCGATGCTTTTGAGATTTCTAGCTTTGGACATTATATCCTCCTTTACAGTGAAGTAGTGGATCCTATATATGACATCCCTTGGTCTCGCTGGGTCTGAGCTGCAAGGTCGGAGGGCCCGATGTGCTCTGTCCATTTCTATGTGCGTCTCAGGGGGGCTCCCCAAGATGGTATTGAATATGCTTGTGAGTGCCGGTACTAGGTCGGCGGTCTGGGTGGTTTCTGGTAGGCCGCGGATCCTTATATTATTGCGGCTGTTACAGTTCTCTATGTCATCTATATGGGAAGTGAGCCTGCGGTAATGAGTGGTATGGGCAGATGACATCTGGTGAAGCGACTGAAGGGAAGACGTCACTGACGCTTGAAACTGCTCCAAATTGTCAACTCGGATTTGTAGGTCTGTTATATCTGTTTTAACTATTTGCAGGTCATGACGCCATGCACGTTTCAGATCTGTGGCTAAATTATCCATGTCCCTTCTGCTTAAAGCGAGTAACGCCTGCAGTTCCGGATGTCCCTGTAGCGTAATGGCCACTTCCTCCGGAGGGGGGAGGTGAGATACTACAGACTCTGCCGAAACGTGGGTAGAGATAGATGCCTGACGGCTACTCACTTTTTTCTTGCAGGTGGAAGGTGGATCGTCCTCTTCTCCTGAGGACAGATCAGACAGTGTGGTGGTCGGGGTCTGTGGGTCTGGTCTGTGTCGATGCCCGTTAGAGGGTAAAGGTGAGGCTGCTCCCCATACTGCCCCTTTAATTACCGCATTGTTTGGTTGGGTGGGGGAGATCAGCGGTGCCCGCACCGCCGCTGCTCTCGGGTCTGGAGCTGCCTTGGAAGCGCTGAGCGCCGGGTCACTGTCAGCGCTGGAAGGAGGATGTGAGGAGGACGTCTTCCTTAACGGTGAGGCTGCTCCCTCCGCTAGCGGAGGGGAGCGGAGCCGTTGGGCTGTCTGTAGTGGCTGCGCAGCGCTGCTCTCCGGCCCGTCGGATCGCGCGCGCTGCTGGGAAAATGGCGTCGGCGCTCCCCTACAGGCCTCGGCATCGGAGGATCCCTCTTGCCCCTGCAGCGGGAGAAAATAGCTGGAGATTCCCCCCTCCTGTGACTGGGAGGTAAGGGGCTCCCCCTGGGGTCTTTTTGCCTCTTGTTTTGCCCATTTTGGGGTAATTATGGACCTATTTCATCGGGGCACCGGTCGGAGCTCTCAGTGTCTGCTGTCGTTCGCGCCCATGCCAAGCCACGCCCCCTATAACTGTTTTTTTAATTTGTACTGTATGTTAACTGCCTCAGAAGGTTATTTGTGTTGTTTAAATGGAATGTCTCATCCAGGGAAAGCCGGTTGAAAGTAAAGGTCTGAGACAGACTGTTTAATGAGATCACATGACCACTGCCAAAGGGGCACCACATCATGACAGCTCCAGTAGCTGTGTACACAGCACTCATTGAACTGCTTAATACTGTATGGACGTCCTTGCAAGAGGAGTGGACTGCGCATTTACTGTTTACTTCCTATAGCTAAAAATCGGTCCGTTAAATTCACAGATCCCAAATCAGACATTTGACTGCAACAAGCTTTGCACCCATGTGGACATCACATAACCAAGATTTTAACTAATGGAATTAAACAAAGAATGACTGCATCTAGAAAACGGCAGAATTGATTTAAAAAAAAACTATATTAGAAAACAGTATAACTTTTCATTATACAAACAATAGCATGTGTTTGCTGAAACTGGACAATTCCTTTAACCCCTTCCCGCCAGAGGAATTTTTTGATTTTTGTTTTGACTCCCTGCCTTTAAAACCCCATAAAACTTTTTTTACTTTTCCATTCACAGAGCAATATGAGGGCTTAATGTTTGCACGACAAAATAATTCTTCATAATGGTATCATTTATTATTCTGTAAAATGTACTGGTAAGCTGGAAAAAAATTCAGAAAATACATAAATTTGCACAAAAAAAAGTCGCCATATTCTGACACCCGTAACTTTTTTATATTTCCATGTACAGGGATGCATAGGGTGTCTTTTTTGCAGGGCCAGGAGTACTTTTTAGCTATATCATTTTCGGAATGACTATTGCTTTTATCAGAGGTGAAACAGCGAAAAAACGGCGGAAAGGGATTTTTTTTTCCCGCTACAGCATTTTCAGACACAGGGATACCAAATATATATGTGTTTCAAAGTAATTTTTAACTTTTATATGTATTCTAGGGAAAGGGGGTGATTTGAACTGTTTCCTCTAGAGGGCTTGAACCTGCAATCTTTTGATTGCAGCTCCCATAGACTGCAATACAACTGTATTGCAATCTATGGGACTTTCACTACATTATTACTGAGGTGGGTCATAGATCGATTTTTTTATTTTGAGGGGTGGGACCTTGGCCTGTAATGCCCAGTGAACTCTGATCACGGGCATTAGCTCCAGGTCTCCGCTGCATGTCTTTAAAGTCGCGGAATCCTATTACGCCGGATGTCGGGAAGGTGTTATTTATTAAAACTAGTAAGGGTGCATTCACACCATGCAGTATGTCTGACAGCAACTATAAAAAGCCAGTGGACTTATAGACACTTAAAAAACTAATGCTTTTCAATCTGTTTGGTCAAATGTCCACCCCTGTTTGCTTTTTTTGATGGCTAGAATCCCAGTCGCCTCACCTACCAAACCTCAGACTGTTCATTCTCATCTTTTGAACCAGTTACAGAAGAGCAAGTCTCTCAGCTCCTTTCTGCTTCTTGCCCTACTACCTGCAGTAGTGACCATTTCCCCTCACACTTTCTCCAGTCTCTGTTGCCTACTTTCACGACTTTGTATTATCCTGCGGTATTTGCTCCATTTTTGTTAACAATTTAAAATTGTCTTTTAATTGTATATTTCATACACATGGCTTACATTTGTAATAAATATTTGCTATGCTCCATGATACTATCCATTATTCGTTTTGTTTATCTTGTTATCTCTATGCTAATATCGTCTATCTAGTTGTTCTTACTGATGGGACACATCTCAGCGTGGACTGCGCATGCGCTGCCTGCCATTGTTACGGTGGTGCGCATCATATGCCCAGCATTGGAGATTGAGTTGCTGCACATGCGCGATGTTGTCATTTCATTGCGTCATGTGTGATGGCGTCACTCTCCGACACTGAGTCTGCACGCTGCATGCATTGAGGGTTTGGCATCATGGAGGGGTCGCGCTCTCTCAGGTGTCTCCTATTTCTCAGTAAGTACTATCCCTATATATACCCTATATATGTCTCATTATGGCTGTCTACTGACAAAGCTCAATAAGGAGTGAAACGTGCGTCGAGGTGTCGCCTATTCCACTGGGTATTTGATTCCCAATATGACCGTAGAACCATAGGTAATTAACTTGTCTGATCATATCTTGACAAATAGTCAATTAGAAGTACTCCAATTGGGCTTGTCTTTCTCTCCAACAGGTAAATATGACTATTTCTTTACAGTCAAAGAAGTGGCATTGCTTGCCCGTAAACTAATGTTTAAAAAACATTTTAGGAGAGGCGAGGAGTCGCCGCTTCTCTCCTCTCCTACAGAAAGACAGGCCTTGAGTGATTTGGAGGCTTTATTGGATGAACAGGAATTAGAACAGAATGACAGTCTGCCCATGCATCTGTGCTGCCAATCGCAGCATTTCCCCCCTCTCACTTGATGTCCCCCATTTGACATCTTTATAAGATTGGTTAAGAAAGATCTGGGGTCTACTTCAGACTCTAGGATTAAACATAATTTAAATCAAGAGAGATGCTATTCGCCAACTAAAAAGTTGGGAGGACTTTGTTATAACATCAGCAGATAAGGGGGGCAATGTTGTGATCTGGCCGGGGCAGATGTTGAGGCAGAAGCTTTTCGTCAGCTGAGCATGCATACTTGTTATCGGAGATTAGACTTTGAGCCTATGAGTCATTTCAAGTCAGAATTAGATGGATTACTATTGTTGGGGGTTCAAAATCAGATCATTAATTCTAAATTAATGTATGGTTTGATGATCCCATCATCCCTACTCTATATTTGTTACCAAAGGTCCATAAGAAATCCTCAAATCCATCTGGGCGTACTATTGTGTCAGGGTTGAGAGGCCTATGTGAGAACATCTGCAGGTTTGTAGATTTTTACTTGCAAAAATCTGTAGAAACTCTACAGTACCATCCTTTATTAGAGACACTACTGATCTTCTGAGGCATTTAAATGGCATCTATCTGGAGGACGATATGTACATGGTGACTTGTGTTATAGAAATTAAATGTCTCTTTAACTTCTCATTAGCTTGCTATTCTTAAAAATTATAGAAATGCATTTAGTAGAAGAAGCTTACAGCCTTCGATGATAAGGATATACACTGAGAGCAAGGCCAGACACCCAGTCTAGGGCAGCATGTCCTAGTAGACTTGCTTGTTTATAAACTTTCTGTGAGCTGTCCTTCGAAGAGTCTGAAGATTAACAGCCCCCAGCACGTAGCTGCGCAATTTTCCCCTCAGATGTGCAATGTAGAACAACAGGTCCCAGCCATGCTTTGCATTACGTAGCTTGTAGTACTAATATATTTTGATTATTGAGATGAGTGGGGGGGTGTCAAGACCCTCCTCCTGCCAATGATCAATCAGGTTAACCAGTTTTCACGCATGCTCTGTTATAATTAATAATTATTTACTGTTCTCTATAAAAGCTTATGCTATGTTTTTAATAAACACAACTTGCTTAACACCGACTGAGTGTGTCAGGCTAGTTCCTTCTCTGTGAGCTCACAATATATATATATATCAATATGGATTATAAATAATTTGGCACCACTTGACAATCAGGATTTTGAACCCAGTTTGGGTTTCGATGACAGATGGAGGCACTGCTGAGATCAAGGACCAACCCGTTAACCCACCAAGCCCGAGATCTGTCATGAGATTATTGGCACATCTGAATGGACAGAATAGCAGCGCTGCAAAACGGTAAGAGTGTTTCTTGATAAAATTCTGTCCCTTCCATTGTGTGTCAGCTCAAGATGTTGGGTGTTGGTGGTAAGTTACATTTGGTTGGTCCTTTGTAAAAAGAATTCTGTTTTTTCCCTGATATAAAAGGTGATTGTCAGGTGGTTTGTTTTGGTTAGAAAAGGTCATGAGTGTAACAAATGGTTGTTAAAAAAATCCTTGTTCCTTTTTTTGGATAGATGCCATGTATGAATTATATACAGTCATATGAAAAAGTTTGGGCCTCACCCCTATTAATCTTAATCATTTTTAGTTCTATATATTTGGGTGTTTGCAACAGCCATTTCAATTTGATATATCTAATAACTGATGGACACAGTAATATTTCAGGATTGAAATGAGGTTTATTGTACTAACAGAAAATGTGCAATATGCATTAAATCAAAATTTGACCGGTGCAAAAGTATGGGCACCTCAACAGAAAAGTGACATTAATATTTAGTAGATCCTCCTTTTGCAAAAATAACAGCATCTAGTCACTTCCTGTAGCTTTTAATCAGTTTCTGGATCCTGGATGAAGGTATTTTTGACCATTCCTCTTTACAAAACAATTCCAGTTCAGTTAAGTTTGATGGTCGCCGAGCATGGACAGCCCGCTTCAAATGATCCCACAGATGTTCAATGATATTCAGGTCTGGGGACTGGGATGGCCATTCCAGAACATTGTAATTGTTCCTCTGCATGAATGCCTGAGTAGATTTGGAGCTGTGTTTTGGATCATTGTCTTGCTGAAATATCCATCCCCGGCGTAACTTCAAATTCGTCACTGATTCTTGCACATTATTCTCAAGAATCTGCTGATACTGAGTTGAATCCATGCGACCCTCAACTTTAACAAGATTCCCGGTGCCGGCATTGGCCACACAGCCCCAAAGCATGATGGAACCTCCACCAAATTTTACAGTGGGTAGCAAGTGTTTTTCTTGGAATGCTGTGTTTTTTTTACGTCATGCATAACGCCTTTTTGTATGACCAAACAACTCAATCTTTGTTTCATCAGTCCACAGGACCTTCTTCCAAAATGAAGCTGGCTTGTCCAAATGTGCTTTTGCATACCTCAGGCGACTCTGTTTGTGGCGTGCTTTCAGAAATGGCTTCTTTCGCATCACTCTCCCATACAGCTTCTCCTTGTGCAAAGTGTGCTGTATTGTTGACCGATGCACAGTGACACCATCTGCAGCAAGATGATGCTGCAGCTCTTTGGAGGTGGTCTGTGGATTGTCCTTGACTGTTCTCACCATTCTTCTTCTCTGCCTTTCTGATATTTTTCTTGGCCTGCCACTTCTGGGCTTAACAAGAACTGTCCCTGTGGTCTTCCATTTCCTTACTATGTTCCTCACAGTGGAAACTGACAGGTTAAATCTCTGAGACAACTTTTTGTATCCTTCCCCTGAACAACTATGTTGAACAATCTTTGTTTTCAGATCATTTGAGAGTTGTTTTGAGGAGCCCATGATGCCACTCTTCAGAGGAGATTCAAATAGGAGAACAACTTGCAATTGGCCACCTTAAATACCTTTTCTCATGATTGGATACACCTGGCTATGAAGTTCAAAGCTCAGTGAGGTTACAAAACCAATTTTGTGCTTCAGTAAGTCAGTAAGAAGTAGTTAGGATTATTCAAATCAATAAAATGATAAGGGTACCCAAATTTTTGCATCGGTCAAATTTTGGTTTAATGCATATTGCACATTTTCTGTTAGTACAATAAACCTCATTTCAATCCTGAAATATTACTGTGTCCATCAGTTATTAGATATATCAAATTGAAATGGCTGTTGCAAACACCCAAATATTTAGAACTAAAAATGATTAAGATTAATAGGGGTGCCCAAACTTTTTCATATGACTGTATGTACTGTGCCTGAGCTGGTGGAGTAACACATTTTGATGATTGGACTTATTATATTTGTAGTTTTAAATGCTGATACTGCTGTACCACACCCAGAACACTGGAAGGAAACATCATTCGAGAAATTGGTAAACAGAAGAGACCACATACCCAAACAACCAGAAGGGAATTTATTTGTGTGAAAACACCCTTAGATATTGGGAAGAAGTGTTGAAAGTGATTTTATTTTTTTGTGTCATATCTTGTGGTATTGGGCTTGGGAGAGAGTAGAAGAGGGAGAGAACCCCCATATTTGGTCAGACAAAAGTTAATTGTTCAAGAATCTAAAGTTCAGGAATCTAGGTCCTGCGTCCGGCCTTAACGTGTAACCTTTGCTGGAAAATTCTCTGGCCAGAGTGTGGTTGTGTATAGAAACACAAAAGCAGCAAAGATGGGGGGTTCCTCCAGTTGTAAGCCCAAACCAGGCTTAACCCCTGCAGAGATTGTGATGCAGAGGGAGGGAAAAGAAGCCATAAAGAATATGTATAAGCTCATGAAGGGGGTGGGTATGCCAAAAGATGGTAGACTTTACCCGGAGAAATGGGAGCAAAGTGTTAAGCAATACAAGGGGTGGTTCAGAGAATCAGAGGTAGATATTGATGTACCATCCTCAGTAAATAATTCAGGAGGTTGGGTGTGTCTGGCATGTGGACAGCAGAATCCCATTTGGAGGGATAATTGTATAAATTCGGTCATCCTGTCACAGACGGGACATTCACCCAACAATCCTATTGTGACTCCTCAGCAAACATCCCAAGGTGTAGTGGCCACAGTGACAACCAGAACTAAATCAAAGTCTGGAAGTGATAAGAACGGGAAAATCATAGTGACAGAAGTTCCCATTTGTGACAATTGTGACAGACATGAGGAAAGACGAACAGACAGCTCAACAAGACAGACAGACTGGACTAAGGTTGATTTCTCTGACTCTCCACAAGAGACTGAAATGAAACCTCCTCAAGAAGAAAGGGTTAAGACACATGTATCACCTAGGTTTTCTGATAATTTTCCCCAGTATACTGTACTGAGAGGTGAACTGACATGATGAGGTTGCTTAAAACCTTGCCAGACCCAGAGATTAGACCCGTGCCCTTCGTAAAAGTACTGTCTCAAATACAGACAAGTTATGGGGCCACATGGAATGACATGAAACAGTTGGTTGAAGCTAAAATGACTAGTACCATGTTATGATGTTATGTTAATGGAAAAGGACTATTTGACAACTAAAGTTTCAGGACAAGACTATGTTGCTCAATTGGAGAAATGGGCAAGAGACAGACAAAGTGAATTATCAGTCAATTTGACAGACCTGACACAGGACAGATGGGAAAGTGTAGAAAAATTCTACAAGAGAGTGTGCACTGCGTGGGAAGATATGGGGTATGAAGCAGATAACAAGATGCATTTGAGGTTGTTAGCCTCTGCCTTCATGGAGGGGCTTGTAAGGCAAGTAAGAAATGCAGTACAAAAATCCAGGCCAGAATGGAGTACAATGGATCCAGCCACTTTGTGTAAAATTGCTCAGGGGGTAGAATTGGATAGTAGACCCCGCAAACCTGCAGTGGCTGGCATTGACCCCTGTTATGGGATGGGTAATCGAAAGGTGATCTACTACTTCAATTGTGGGAAACCAGGACATATGAGAAGGCAGTGTAGAGCTCCAAGAAGGAAGGTCAAAGGGGATGAAAATTCAGGAAATAATGAATTACCCCCACCTCACTCCGAGAATCAGGCTTGAAGGGAGACGTCACCCTTCTCTGTATTATTGTTTAATATAACCCATCTTACTTCCCAGTTCTGTGTGAGATATTACTTACCTTACCAAAACACTCAGAAGAATCTGATATAGTGCAAAGAGAAAAACTGTACACCATCGGTATGATGTTTAGAGGATTATGCATTATATATATGTCAACCTGTATTTGTAATATTCATTCTGTCTAGATCAATGCCAGGATTTTTTATAAAATTAAATCCGCTTTCAGGAAATGTCCCCTAAAAAAGAAGAAAATAGGATATTGTGATGTTCCACAGGGGTTCAACTTTTGGTTGGAATCCAGTGAAGAAAATTCTAAAGTCTGGCAGTTTGCCCTTAAGGTAACCTGAAGTACAACTCAGGGGTTTTGAACACCTGTGGTAATGACAAAAGGTGGGGTTTGGAAAATAACTGAAAATTGTACAAAAATAGTAATATGTAATTTTGGTGTCAGTATTAACTGCTATCTGCCTGAATTGTATTCCTGTATTCTGTTGTAGCGCTCTGCAGACGTTCTGCAGGGAATAACTAAAACATTAATTGACTGCCAAGTAACTCCAAGGACGTTGTATCTGATGTGATGGACACGCAGAAAATCATGAGCTGAACATGATGCTGTGTTACCCAATAATGTTAAATATCAATTATTACAAAGTGAAACTTGGCTTTGGGCCACCGGGGTTTGCAGCCTGGGTATGATGACTATTTATGCCCAAAGGGAAAATATTTTGATAAAAGTGTTAGCCTATGGTTAAATGGAAAAGTAAGCTACAATGACAATATATATGTGTATAATATTGTGTAATATACAGTACAGACCAAAAGTTTGGACACACCTTCTCATTCCAAGAGTTTTCTGTATTATCATGACTATAAAAATTGTAGCTTCACACTGAAGGCATCAAAACTATGAATTAACACATGTGGAATTATATACTTAACAAGAAAGTGTGAAACAACTGAAAATATGTCTTATATTCTAGGTTCTTCAAAGTAGCCACCTTTTGCTTGGATTACTGCTTTGCACACTCTTGGCATTCTCTTGATGAGCTTCAAGAAATGGTCTTCCAACAGTCTTGAAGGAGTTCCCAGAGATGCTTAGCACTTGTTGGCCCTTTTGCCTTCACTCTGCGGTCCAGCTCACCCCAAACCATCTTAATTGGGTTCAGGTCTGGTGACTGTGGAGGCCAGGTCATCTGTCGTAGGACCCTATCACTCTCCTTCTTGGTCAAATAGCCCTTACACAGTCTGGAGGTGTGTTTGGGGTCATTGTCCTGTTGAAAAATAAATGATGGTCCAACTAAATGCAAACCGGATGGAATAGCATGCCGCTGCAAGATGCTGTGGTAACCATGCTGGTTCGGTATTCCTTCAATTTTGAATAAATCCCCAACAGTGTCACCAGCAAAGCACCCCCACACCATCACACCTCCTCCTCCATGTTTCACGGTGGGAACCAGGCATGTAGAGTCCATTCGTTCACCTTTTCTGCGTCGCACAAAGACACGGTGGTTGGAACCAAAGATCTCAAATTTGGATTCATCAGACCAAAGCACAGATTTCCACAGGTCCCCAAAACCCCCCCCCCCCCTCCTCTACCCCCCAAAACCCCCCTCTCCCCTGCCCCCCCCCCTAACAAATTTTTCCCCACCCCCTTTTTTCCCAGGAGGCCCCCCCCCCCCCCCCCCCCCTTAACAGTTTTTGTTGGGATGTTTCTGCTGCTAGAACTCTGTGTGGCATTGACCTGGTCTCTAATCTGAGCTGCTGTTAACCTGCGATTTCTAAGGCTGGTGACTCGGATGAACTTATCCTCCGCAGCAGAGGTGACTCTTGGTCTTCCTTTCCTGGGGCAGTCCTCATGTGAGCCAGTTTCTTTGTAGCGCTTGATGGTTTTGGCCACTGCACTTGGGGACACTTTCAAAGTTTTCCCAATTTTTCAGACTGACTGACCTTCATTTCTTAAAGTAATGATGGCCACTCGTTTTTCTTTACTTAGCTGCTTTTTTTTCTTGCCATAATACAAATTCTAACACCCCCTTCAGTAGGACTATCAGCTGTGTATCCACCTGACTTCTGAACAACACAACTGATGGTCCCAACCCCATTTATAAGGCAAGAAATCCCACTTATTAAACCTGACAGGGCACACCTGTGAAGTGAAAACCATTTCAGGTGACTACCTCTTGAAGCTCATCAAGAGAATGCCAAGAGTGTGCAAAGCAGTAATCAAAGCAAAAGGTGGCTACTTTGAAGAACCTAGAATATAAGACATATTTTCAGTTGTTTCACACTTTTTTGTTAAGTATATAATTCCACATGTGTTAATTCATAGTTTTGATGCCTTCAGTGTGAATCTACAATTTTTATAGTCATGAAAATACAGAAAACTCTTGGAATGAGAAGGTGTGTCCAAACTTTTGGTCTGTACTGTATATGTGTAAAATATTCAAGAAAATATTCAAACATATGAAATTATGTCTTGTACTATGTTAAGTGAATTTTTTGTCTTGCCTGTTATCATCAACTGAAGTAAGGTATCTGCTAAAACAGCAAAAAGGCAGTGAAAGATTCTGGATCTCCACAGCGTGGGTATGGCGGGTGGGGCCCCTCACCCACTCCATCGCCAAAGCAGCCCACAGCACCAGGGTTTGAGAATCTTTATTCTAAGGTGCCTAATCCCTAGTGCAAGAATTCAAGGCACAAAGGGATTATGGGAATATTACAGGGAATATTCTGAATAATATTGCTGTGTTTATGTATCTATGTGTTCATGTATTATCTACATAATTTGGTTTACAAAGACATTTGCTAGAAGGAGACACAAGCCTGGGACAGTGGGACTATGGTGGTTGGTTATACTGCCAAGCGTGACGGTGAAGATATGCCTCTAAATCCGATAGGTATGTAAATGGTATAAACGTATTCATGGGGAATGAGGTGAAGTTTCTGGAAAAGTCCTCAGGATCTGACTAGCAGCTCCATTCTCAGGCACTGCCCAGAGCTCACCCCCCTCCTTTACTGAAAACTGTTATCCATCATGTTCTGAAACTTCTTCGTGTTTTATCCAATAGTTATGTGTTAAAACTTATGTTATAACTTTATACCCAATCACGTTATGTTAATTATACTAATGGCCCCTTTGTTTCAGCAATGTATAACTGCACCAATAAGAGATTTTGCGCTGTGTTTTTGGCATCCCATTTGGTTCATTAATGTACTGGATCATGTGAAAAGTTTGAAGGATAGGTTGCCCCACCGCCCGTCTTCTCTAAATTGTGGTGGAGGAGAAGGTAGCAACCCGGGGCTACTGTGTGTGTCCGGGATATATCTTTCCAGGTTCTGAATAAGGAGCTGCACTCATTAACACTCGGTGTGTGAGAATTTGCCTGGGCAGTGTGAAGCTGATCCCAAGAATAGAGAAATTCCAGTTACAGAGATTGGAAAAGTAAAAGAGGATGCTGATGCAATGGAGAGGTACCAAGAAAGTGAGATAAGATAGTGAGACAACATAGAGGTTAAGAGACCACGGGTTAATAGATGGAGAATGTATGTGGCAGAAGGTGTCAGAGCAAGTGTTCCTTACCCGTACCGTCCCCAGAGAAGTGGAGAATATTGTCACTTGTATTTGTCTTTCTGTAAGGTACACTCCTGACAGAAGGATTGGCCTCAGCCCCTAGAGTATTTGTATTGTATTTTTTTTTTTCACAATTGTTCCAGATATAGTATGGTGTGCAGACTGACTATGTGATTGATTGCCAAAAACATTTGACTAATGTACACTCTCGAGTTTCCTCCTTCCTTCCAGATCCTGAGTCAGTGGAAGGAACCTATAAGCTACAACCCAGAGATTGGATGGGGATAAAGAGCCACGTAAGAAGGGCCTCGATTCAACGGTCCCTTCCAGGTCCTGGTGACAACCAGTACAACTGTGAAACTACAAGGAGAACCTTGTTGTCATGGTGGTGTCCCCACTGGATAATGTTCTTACAGACAAATGGGACAATAAACTGTTAAAGAATATGGATCCTGAGAAGAAAACCTAAAGACTATTGGACTGATGGATTTGCACCCATAATCATGTTATGCTTCTATGCAATGTACAGACTGATCATATGTATTGTAGAGAAATGTACTACCTGTAAGAAAGGGACATATGTGAATATGACCAACACTGCAGACGTGTATATCCCACTCAATGTGTACAGGAAATCAGAATGTTGTGATGTTTGGCACAATAGTATGTCCACATGACCTGGAATCTGGTGAAGAAGGTTAAAAAGTCCAGCAGTTCTGGAAACTGAAAGTACAGGCATTGAACAATACTGTTGTGTTAAAATCACAAACAGGTGGGGATATGTTATAGAAATTAAATGTCTGTCTCTTTAACTTCTCATTAGCTTGCTATTCTTAAAAATTATAGAAATGCATTTAGTAGAAGAAGCTTACAGCCTTCGATGATAAGGATATACACTGAGAGCAAGGCCAGACACCCAGTCTAGGGCAGCATGTCCTAGTAGACTTGCTTGTTTATAAACTTTCTGTGAGCTGTCCTTCGAAGAGTCTGGAGATTACCATTGCTTACGCAAACAGCCCCCAGCACGTAGCTGCGCAATTTCTCCCCTCAGATGTGCAATGTAGAACAACAGGTCCCAGCCATGCTTTGCATTACGTAGCTTGTAGTACTAATATATTTTGATTATTGAGATGAGTGGGGGGGGTGTCAAGACCCTCCTCCCGCCAATGATCAATCGGGTTTGCCAGTTTTCACGCATGCTCTGTTATAATTAATAATTATTTACTGTTCTCTATAAAAGCTTATGCTATGTTTTTAATAAGCACAACTTGCTTAACACCGACTGAGTGTGTCAGGCTAGTTCCTTCTCTGTGAGCTCACAATATATATATATATATATATATCAATATGGATTATAAATAATTTGGCACCACTTGACAATCAGGATTTTGAACCCAGTTTGGGTTTCGATAACACTTGCAATGTTGAATCTTTATATACTTCAATACATCATGACCACATAATTCATGCATCACGTCGTTTTTTGGAGATTTCTAATTTGGATCCAGGTCTGGTTTAATTTATTATCACACTTTCAGAATTTACCTTGACCCATAAAATCTTTTTTATCTTTAAAACCACCTCTACCTACAGCTCCAGGTAACAGCTATGGGGCGTGTTGTGCGCCATCATACGCTAATCTTTTCCTGGGGCTGTGGGAGAGGGAGGTCATCCAGAATACAATTGGACATGATGCTGTGATTCTGTGGTCAAGATTTATTGACGATGTGTTCTTCATCTGGCAGGGTCCTATGTTCTCTCTGGACTCATTTTTGACATAGTTGACCTCTAATGATTTGAAAATCAAACTGACTTTGATTATTAGTCAAGTGAAAATTGAGTTTTTGGATTTTGTTTTTAGCAAGGGACCTGATGGATTGATTTCCAGTGATTTTTTTTTAGAAAAGAGATCTACTAATTCTTCATACCTCTTCGTCACATTACCCTACGATTAAAAGAGCGATCCCTACTGGACAATTCTTAAGAATGCGTCACATTTGTTCTAGCGATGAGGATTTTAAAAAGCAAATTATTGATCTTACACACATATTTTTGGATCGTGGGTATAGTCAATGGGTGATTAAACAAGGTTTGGACAGAGCATCCGCTACCACCTGGGACTCGACACGAAAACCCCCACGTAAAAATTGTGAGAGAGATTCAAAGGTAAGGCTAATTACAACATTCAACTCGAATTGAGTTGAGGTACGGAATGTACTTGAGAAACATTGGCCTATATCATTGACGAACAAAGATCTTGTTAAAATTGTGTCCCCTTATCCATCTATTACCTGGAGACAATCATGTAATCTAGGGGATATCCTTACAGCCAGTCATTATGTCCCACATAAATCCAAAACCATCATATTTGGAAGTAGAGGCCCGAAATGGGACTCCTTCAATTGTGGGCGTCGTATGGCATGCAGGTACATTATTCGCACCGATGTATTTTTTGATTCTTCTAGATGTAAGGAATACAAGATTGTACATAACATCAATTGCAATACTGAAGCAGTTATTTACTTTGCCACTTGCCCATGTCAACTCATTTGTGTGGGAATGATGTAAAGACCTCTAAAAGTACGCATTTTGGAACATGTAAATAAAATACGAGCAGCAGTTAATGCTCAAGAGTTGGAAAGATTGCAGCCTATTCCTCGCCATTTTCGGGATTTTCATGCTTGTGATCCCAAAGGTTTCCAGGATTCGTTTGGGCTCTAGAGGTGGTGACATTAGGCAGGCATTACTTAAAAGGGAGGTTAGGTGGATAGATCTCCTAGATACAGTGGCACCATCAGGCCTTTATGAAACCATCAGTTTTAAACTCCTTTTTGTCTATTCATTAGCATGAATTTTAGTTTATTGGGTATTATTTATGTTTTTATTGTTCCGTTGTCTTATTTGTTTTGTATTTTTGTTCATTTAGGGCCGGTTTTCTCTACATTTTGATGGTCTGATGTATTGACAGCTGGCAGGCATCTTGGATTTAATCGTGTCATCCTTAGTTAGAGTTCTTATACTTAATTTAATTAATTTTAGGGACCCCTTATATATAAGATATATATAAGATGAGCATCTCACAGGGGTTTCTGACACTGGTCCATAGAGATCTGGACCTTTTGTCAGTTTGTTCTGTTAACTCTGTTGTTAGAGTCTATTAAACCCATAGGGCTGAAAAACTGCAGTATATACACGTGAACGGCAGTGCTTTAACTCCTGCACTCCCAGCTCTCTAATACAGTACTGACAGATGCTGAGAGGTTCCATATCCTGTAGCTCTAGTCAGTTGATCATTTATATCAGGGGTCAGCTGTTACTATAGCTCTACAAGCCCCGCTAATGGTTTTCAGCCTCTGAAGTTTATTAATTTTTTGTATGGAGTTGGCCTTTCAATTCATGTGTATCTGCCTCTCCCATACTTACCTGCTTAGGAGGCTGATTCCTTTATCTCTTTTGTGGATTGGCCTGTAATGTTAGAGTTCTACGTTTTCAATATTTTTTCTGGTGCTCTTCATAAGGAACCTTCTAGACAGTCAATACACCATTGATATTTCAGGATGTTTTGGTTATGACACATTCTTTTAAACTAATATCCTAATATCTTTTCCTTTTATCTGGTTATCTTCCTTATAAATCTTGAGAGGCCTATCAATTAGCACTTCTTGTTTTTTTAAATTGAGCACCAGTAACTTTCAGTCTGTTACAGTGGGCAATACTGTCACTTTGGGAAGTGATAGTATTGCCCCCACTGTAACAGACTGAAAGCTGTCCTTAGGCTTTCCCTCCCACCCACAAACAAAACAGTTGGTGTAGAAACAGGTGGATTGGGTACAAGGAGATTCCTCCTTTTGTCAAGTCAAGTGTTGCACACAAAACATCTGCAGAAAATTTTAAAAATGTAATATACATAAACTGGTACAGTGCATTAACAATAAAAAAAATGGAACAGAAAGTCAAATATATACAAATAATGTGAAATAAAAGGTGAATAAAAGTAAAGACCTGGTTTTCAGTCTGGGACAGAATCCACACCTGGAAACTGGGAAAGGGGAAGATCCCACAGGCAATTGACAGGGGAAATAGTATTGGTAGTTGTCTTACCCCCTTTCCAGCGGGCCACAGCAGACTTCCTCACTGCTGGTCAACAATTGGTGCTGAGTGGGCAACATACTTGGGCTCTCAATCTACTATGAACCAATGAACTTCCAAGGACAGACATGCAAAAACTGATCCAAGACCATGGTCTTCCAGGGTAGAGATTGATGATCCTTGCATCCACTGCTGAAAGTGGGTCCTGAGGCCATGCACTACATCTGAGTAGCTGTCAGTAGATCCACATTGCAGAGTCTAGAATCTTTTGCAATATACCTCCGTGGTGAGGTTATATTTCTGGAGTAATGCTTGTTTTATAGCATCATAATGCCCATCCTGGTCTGGTCCTAGTAGGGGAAGAGCTGCAAATACTTCCAGAGCCTTGCATCTTAAGCATGTTGTCTAGTACCGAGCCTATTGCTCACTGGGTAGCTGGTATTGTCTGAAAGTCCTTTCAAACCCTCTTAAGAAAGTGTCCAGGTCCCCATCTTTGTCTGGAGCATTTTCCTGTGATGCATAGAGTTTAAATGTTGCCTCCCTGGACTCATGGTTGTGGGCTGTAGAACCACACAGCTGGAGTCACTTCAAATTCACTGTCTTTCACCTTGCGGCTCAGCAAACTCCCACTTGTATCACAAGCTGTACTTGAGTCTGCGGGTTACAGTGCCCTAGCTGTTGGAGAATTAACATCAAGAGTCCACTCCTCTTTTCACACTCACGCTACTGGTATCCTCCCAGTCAGACCTTTCTGGAGTAAGATGCACTGCCAGATCCTTTTGTACTGTATAGGAGCCTGCCTCGGGCCCCACACGTTGTCAAAGTTGGGCATCATCCTCCTATAACGTCTGGTGGATCAGCATATCCTTGGTATTATCAGTGCCATTAAAGGGAATGTCGGGGCTTATTTTTTTTGTGTGTATATATATATATATATATATATATATATATATATATAAATAATCAATAGGGGGCCAACAACCTGCCCGGCCCGATCATCAAACTGCAGCGGTCAGAGCTGCATATAGTTTAAGCCCAAGTGATTTTGAGATTGTCTGTTTTTACGTGACACATTGTACATTGATCAATAATTTTGTATTTAAGAAATTTGATAGAAATTAAAAAAAAATTAAAAATCACAGTTTTCAAAATGGGAAATGCTCTGCTTTTCAGACAGATAGTCGTAGCACCCAAATACATTAATAAATATTATCTGCTTTGAAATCATGTTTTAATTGTCCTTTAATTTATTTTGGTTGTTAGAAGGCTTACAATTTTAACAGCGATTTTCCAGATTTACAAGAAAATTTTCCAAACAAATTTTTTAGGGACCACTTCAGTGCTGAAGGGAATTATAAAGGCCTTTATATTACAAAAAAACATAAATCATCTCATTTTCAAAATTACACCCCTCAAATAACTCAAAACAGCATTTGGGAAGTTTCTTTGCTCTTTAAGCACCTTACCGTAATTAAAACAATATGGAGGTGAAATTTAGACATTAAATTTTTTTTTTCAAACACATGCATTTATCCCTAAAAGAGAATAAAAAAGGCTTTAAAAGAGAAAATGCATCTCACAGTTTGTTATGCAATTTTTCCCAAGCACAGAAATACCCCACATATGGGTGTAAACTGAGGTTTGAACAAACAGCAGTGCGTGGAAGGGAAGGAACGACACTGGGTGTTTGAAAAGCAGATTTTGCTGGAAAAGATTTCAGGTGCCATGTCTCACTTGCAGTGCCCCTACAGTACCAATACAATGGAAATCCTCCAAAAGTGATCTCATTTTGGAAACTACACCCCTCAGAATTCATCAAGGTTATTTTCACCCCACACCCATTTCATAAATTTTATTATCATTGGGTTGTGTAAATGAAAAATTACTAAAACGTCACTTTATCCCTAAAGTTTTCAATTTCACAAGGGGATAAAAGGAGAAAAAGCACCCCTCAGTTTGTTAATCAATTGCTCTTGAACACGGCAATACCTGACATGTGGTTGTAATCTGCAGTATGTGTACATGGGTGGGCTCGGAATGGAAAGAGCGCTATTTGGCTTCAGGAGGGCAGATTTTGTTGGAATAGTCTTCGGGTGCCATGTCATATTTGTAGATCTCCTAAAGAACCAGTACAATAGAAACCCCCAAAAAGTGATCCCATTTTGGAAACTACACTCTTCAAGGAATTTTTCAAGGGGTATTATCATTTTGAGCTCAAGAGTGCTTCCCAAAAATTAATGTACAAAGTGAAAATGGAAAAAAAAAAAAATTTAAGTGGGTTATCCCAGGTACAAAAAGTTGTATATGTGGGTGCAGTGGTGTAACTAGGAATGGCTGGGCCCCAAGGCGAACATTTGACATGCCGCCCCCCCCCCCTGGAACCACCGCCTCCGACCCCCTCCCCCCGGACCACCCCCCCTCCAACCCCCCCCCCCCCAAAAAAAACGCATTCCTGCGCACACTATTATGTGCCATAGTGGCTCCTGCACACAGTATCATGTCTCATAGTGGCCCCTGCACACAGTATCATGTCCCATAGTGGCCCCTGCACACAGTATCATGCCCCATAGTGGCCCCTGCACACAGTATCATGCCCCATAGTGGCCCCTGCACACAGTATCATGCCCCATAGTGGCCCCTGCACACAGTATCATGTCCCATAGTAGCCCCTGCACACAGTATCATGTCCCATAGTGGCCCCTGCACACAGTATCATGTCCCATAGTGGCCCCTGCACACACTATTATATGTCCCATTGTGGACCACCCATGAACAATTATTATACTCTGGGGTCTTTTCAGATCCCAGAGTATAATGATCGGAGGCCCAGGGGAGGATACAAACATAAAAAAACAACGTTGCTTACCTGTTCCTCGCTCTGGTGCAGGCCCGTGCGCTACTCCGGCCTTCTTCAATGTTGGACCAGGCCGGCATCACGTGATGCGGGCCGGCGTCACGACGCAAAATGACGTCCGCTGATGTCTGGGACGTCACCTACAGGCCCGAAGCCTGGAGAAGCGTAGGAGAGGTAAGTACATTGTTTTTTATGTTCCCTCACCTACGCTGGGCCTCCGATTATTATACTCCGGGGTCTGAAAAGACCCCGGAGTATAATGATAGCAGAGATCGTGGGGTTCGGCCCGTGGCCTCACATACCGATCCCCGCTCCTGCTCACAGCCGCCTCCGCAGAATCGGAAGCGGAGGCGGCCGTGAGCGGGACCTCGGGGGAACGGTAAGTATATAGGGCCCGTTACCTGCTGGGTTTACTCCAGCAGGTAACGGCCTATTAAAAAAAAAAAAAAAAAAAACCACATCGGGGGCCCGCGGGGCCCCGTAATGTCCCGGGCCCTGTGGCAGCTGCTACCGCTGCTACCCCGGTAGTTACGCCCCTGTGTGGGTGTAAAAACTGCTGCTTGGGCACAGCAGAGCTTAGAAGGGAAGGGATTTAAAAGGCATTTTCTGGACGCCATGTTGTTTTTGCAGAGGAATTTACCAAGAAGTGACCACATTTTGTAGGGCAATTTTGTAGTCATATGAGGGCAATTTTAGGGTCTCTGCAAACGTGACATGGCGTCCAAAAATCAACATTTAAATCTGCTGTGCAAAAGCACATAGCGCTCCTTCATATTTGCGCCCTCTTTCGTGCCCAAACTGCAGTTTATGCCCATATCTATGACCCTGTTGTACCCAGGATAACATACTTAACAATGCTATATTTGGGTATAAACTGCTGTTTGGGCACAGCCAAGCACAGAAGTGAAGGAGTGCTATTTTGGTGTTTGGAGCACAGTTTGGTTTTTGGATGTCATGTCACTTTTGCAGAGCCACTGAATTGCCAGTAAAGTGGACTCCGCTGACATGTGACCCTACTTTGGAAACTACACCCCTCAAGCGATTTACCAAACCATGTAGCAAGCATTTTTTAACCCTTAAGTGTTGCATTAATTTAATTTCCATAAATGAATGCACAGCTGATAATGAAAAGTGAAAAATGCAATAAATTGAGATATGTCATTTCACTGCCTGATATGTTGCACCCAGCTTTTGTCAGCAGCGGGTTTAGCGGGTATCCCGGGCACAACAGCTTTTGGAGCATTTGTCCAAAGCAGGGCACAACATATTGCGCACGGAACTGACGTATTCCTGAAAAATTGCCATTTTCTCCTTTCACCATCAGCTGCATGTTCATTTCTAGAAAATAAATTAAAGCAACACTTTAAAAATGCTCACTGTACCCCTGGATAAATTCCTTTAGGGGTGTAGTTTCCAAAATTGGGTCAGGTGTCAGGGAATTCCACTTTACTTGTATTTCAGGAGCTCTGCAGAAATGTCATAACATCGAAAACCCAAACTATCTAAATATGAGCTCCAAAAACCAAATAGCGCTCCTTCCCTTCTGTGCCCAAATAGCAATTTATATCCACATATGGCATTAAGTACGTTATAGTGGGTACAACAGTGTCATACATGTGGGCATAAACTTTCCTAGTTTATATAGTTTGGATACACAACAGGGGGCAGATGTAAAGGAGCACTATGTAGCTTTTGGAGTACAGATTTAGATGTTTGGTATCTGGACGCCATGTCATGTTTGCAGAGCCTCTAAAGGTACCAGAATGTGGAATCCCCTAAGGACTGACCCCATTTTGAAAACTTCACCCCTCAAAGAATTTATCAAGGGGTAGTGAGCATTAGTTTCCCAGGTGTGAATGCAAAACAGATGGTGAAAAGTGAATATGTAAGCTGCGCAGAGTACATTGGGAACACCAAATTCCCTACTATTTTCGAGTAGCTTCTATGATTGGGAGGTCACTTCTGGTGTCTTTTCCCTCATAACCTCTAAATTTGGGGTGTACCTTGATATAGGCTCGCACAGCTTATACATTCCATTCCTACTGCAGCCAGTTTGGTTCTAATGATTTGGCTATTTTTGTCTTCACATTGTGCAAGCTATACAGACGTGGACAAAATTGTTGGTACCCCTCGTTTAATGAAAGAAAAACCCACAATAGTCACAGAAATAACTTGAATCTGACAAAACTGAAATTTGCCAAACTACATGTTGACAAGCCACAAAGCTTCTGGGAGAATGTCCTATGGACAAATGAGACAAAAATCGAAAATTTTTGACAAGGCACATCAGCTCTATGTTCACAGAGAGAAAAATGAAGCATATCTTGAAAAGAACACTGTCCTTACTGTGAAACATGGAGGAGGCTCTGTTATGTTTTGGGGCTGCTTTGCTGCATCTGGCACAGGCTGTCTTGAATCTGTGCAGGGTACAATGAAATCTCAAGATTATCAAGGGATTCTAGAGAGAAATGTGCTGCCCAGTGTCAGAAAGCTCGGTCTCAGTCGCAGGTCATGGGTCTTGCAACAGGATAATGACCCAAAACACACAGCTAAAAACACCCAAGAATGGCTAAGAGGAAAACATGGGAATATTCTGAAGTGGCCTTCTATGAGCCCTGACCTAAATCCTACTGAGCATCTTTGGAAGGAGCTGAAACATGACGTCTGGAAAAGGTACCCTTTAAACCCGAGACAACTGGAGCAGTTTGCTCATGAGGAGCGGGCCAAAATACCTGTTGAGAGGTGCAGAAGTCTCATTGACAGTTACAGGAATCGTTTGATTGCAGTGATTGCCTCAAAAGGTTGTGCAACAAAATATTAAGTTAAGGGAATTTCTGTCCAGGCCTGTTTCATGAGTTTTCTTTTTTTTAAATTCTGTTGAAGCATGGTTGGAAAGCAATGTCTGACTTTCATTTGTTCATTTTCATAGAATTTTTATATATTATTACTTTTATCAGATTCAAGTTATTTCTGTGACCATTGTGGGTTTTTCTTTCATTAAATGAGGGGTACCAACAATTTTGTCCACGTGCGTATTTTTTTTTATTTTTCTGGTGATATAGCCATATGAGGGCTTTTTTTTTTTGCGGTATGAGAGCCATTTTGTAATGACACCATTTTTGGGTGTCTATAATTTGACTAAATTTTATTCATTAACGAGTTAATAAAAGTTATGTTTTTATATAATTTTAATTAATTTAACACGTTTTATTTATTTATATTTTTTTCACTTTTATTAAAACATTTTCTTGATGTTCCACTAGGGGACCTGAACCAGCCATGCTGTGGTCGCTGGTTCAGTACTATACACTGCAATACACGTGCATACATATAGTGGAAGTCAACCTATGCAGACTTTGATGGGGGGCATTATTATATCGGAACTCCTTAAATGCTTCATTCATGTTTGACTGTGACATCTAAGGGGTTAAAGCCCCCGACAGGTGGTGCTGGAGCTGAGCTCTGATTGGGGGTGTTGGAGCAGCGTGATAGCTGTAACTTACAGTTAACAACCACTCAAGCAACCACTCTGAGCAGGCGGGAGGCTTCCATCGTAATAGTACGGTGGCTGCCTTCTAGACCTAGGCGGCCGCACCATACTATTACGCTGCCTGCCTAGGGATTAAAGGATGGGCGCTGGAAGCAGTTCTGTCCAGATGGTCACCCCCTACCAATCAGGTATTGATGGCCTATTCTAAGGATAGGCCATAAAAAAAAACCCAGACAACAAAGTGGCTTTGTCATGCTTCTTGTAAGATTCTGCCATCTTTGTTGTTTGCTAAATAAAAGATAGAAAAGAAAAACAAGAGGGGTGAGGGGAATTGTTTGCAGTATATATTTGGAGAGCAAATGAGATTGTCCTTTGTAGGCTGGTGAACACCTCACAAGGATTTGATTGCCTCTAAATGCAGAGGTAAACTTAATGCTCTAAATCTAATATATAAACTATATCCCATCTGCTGCTAGCCAATTGTCAAGGATCTGGGTCACGCCCACAATATATCCACTCACTGTACAGTGGGGAAAAAAAGTATTTAGTCAGCCACCAATTGTGCAAGTTCTCCCACTTAAAAAAATGAGAGAGGCCTGTAATTGACATCATAGGTAGAGCTCAACTATGAGAGACAAAGTGAGAAAACAAATCCAGAAAATGACATTGTCTGATTTTTAAAGAATTTACTTGCAAATTATGGTGGAAAATAAGTATTTGGTCAATAACAAAAGTTCTTCTCAATACTTTGTTATATATCCTTTGTTGGCAATGACAGAGGCCGTCCTAGCACATGCAGCTGTCAGGGGTGGACTGACTCCAATCACTCAATCTTGCACTCACCCTTCACTTAGGCTGAAAACTGAGCATAAGTCGCACCTCAACACAGCCCACACACCCCACACACCCCACATACACACTGCCACCACCACTGATTTGGCTTAATGGAAGCCTCACTCACATATAGAGGCGTCTCAAACACACCTCAAAAGGTAATGCGTTCATAGAGCAACACAAAATAACGTTAAATTTAACAATTTAATACCCAACAGGTTCAGTGCTATATATATATATATGTATTGTGGGGCATCGCTCAGGTAGATACTTGGTAGCAATGCAGGAAACAGGGACACAGAGACTTTATCACACTCAAGTTTGGTATTTATTCACTTGCAGGTGCATAAACAATTTGCCTTTACAAAGACACGAACAAAAACAAAACCTTGGCTGAGAACTATCTTCTACAAAAATGTTCCCTTTCTATACAAGAGCCTGGCTGTTAGACTCCTGCTCTGGCTGTCAGACTCAAACAGGGGTGGCACACAGTTATCTTGTTGCAGGTTCAGATAACACAGGTCAGTTTCCTCAGTGTACTGCCACACCTACTTCTGACACACAGCCTATATCAGACCTTAACTAGTCACCTGACCTCACTGCTGTGGTCATCTACCACACACCCTTTAACTGCCTGGCTGGAAGATACCTGTTTTCCCAAACCACACCCTTCACTCTCTCACAGTATATATTGACAAAAAATGATAACCCAGGTTCCTTTGTCTTTCTTGAAGGCTGTTAAGAATGTGTGTCAGTCCTGGGTCTCCATCTCTGTTAAGGCCAGTGTTCAGCCACATCCCCCTGCTAGGACATCCCCCCACACATTTTACTCCCAAATGCAGGATCCTGAGAAAGAAATATGTTTTGTTTGCTGCAAGAAAGCTGTGTGTCTCTGCAGGCTCTGGAGGTCTGCCCAGGGCACCCCCCTTCGTCTCTCAGGGTCACTAAACCAAACCTTCATAAAGCAATAAAACAACATCTGGTCAGCCAGAGAAAGGCAATTTCTCCTCTGATTCCCTTGTATACACACAAACCACTTAGGTATATTGATAACACAACATAAAAACAACATTCCTAAAAGGTATATCTAGGACTAATATGAATAAGCAATAATGCACACACTAATGCATATATAATGCTACCTAGCTCCTGTCATCACACCTCCCCTACAGGTCACAGCTGCAACATGGGAGTACTTGCAACCACCAGAACTCCCAGGAGAGGTACACAGGGTAATAGGGAGAGTCAGTTATATGTGACACCAGTTGGAGTAAAGAGACACCCGCAGGTCCCTGGGCTGAGATGGTGAGTGGGCGTGAGTACTCCTCTCCAACTAGGAGCTGGAGCCCAGGGAATAGCTGTAAGGAAGGCAATGTCCAGGCCAGGATCAGTTGAACTACTCACTGCATTATTGGAATAGGCATCTACTGGTTCACCTGTCCTGTAGCAATGAGCTATGGCAAAGCGGCTTCTAGCTGGCCAAAACCTCCCCATGAATTAGCAGAGAATCTTAAATGTATGATGGTCCAGCTTCTGGTCCACTGCAGAAGTTCAGGTAACGTAGAGGTAGGTGCAGGCTGCCACTGTTGTAGTCCTGCTCAGCCTGATGTAATTCTGTCCTCTTATGATGGTAATGGAGGGCGCTGTAACACAGCTTCTCTCCCCTGCTGCTGGTGTGGCACTTCCTCACAGCAAACAGTGTCTAAACCACAAAATGGCTGCTGCCACACTACTACTTGCTTCTTCTTCCCTGGCTGAATACCATTTCCTTTCTCTACTATGACTATTTCCTGTTCCAGCTACAGATCCGCCCACTATACTGTGTAGTGCTAAATTTAACCTTATATGGATCGCAACTCACAGGACAAGTGATTCCTGAGAACAATTATATCCTCTGAGTTCACCAGTTCTGGACGCACAAGGGTCACCTCCACTCCAGTGTCCCTGAGGCCAACCGTAGCCAACTGGAAATTGTCAACATTCTTCTCTACAGCTCCAGTCGCAAATAAAACAGAGGGGGATGGCCCGGGTGGTTTGGTTACAGTAGGGGTGCTGCCCCGGTTAGCAGGGCACTTTACAATAACATACCCGACCTGGTTACAGGCAAAGCATCTGCAAGGGTCGACTGCAGCAGGCTTGATTTCTCGGGTCCCAGAGTTAAAGTGGGTGAAAAGGCTCGATGGTCGATTAGCGGAGGGAGAGGTGTTCCCCACTGGCTTACCTCCTTTTCAGCTTAGTGACCGCTGTAGCGAGGTTCCGCCCTTGGCTTCTGGCATCCTGTTGGAGTTTGCAATCTGTGCAGCTTGGTCTGCTGTTTTAGGTTCCTAGTCACACACAATCTGACGGACAACCAAAGGACAAACATGGAGAAACTGGTCTTTAATCATAAGATCCTAAAGGCCCTCAAAGGTAGTAATAGAAAGTCCTCTGATCCATTGCCGGAATGTAGTCTGCAAGCTGTCCACAACATCTGCAAAGCTGCTTGTGGGGTCCCGCTGTATATTCTGGAACTTTTTGCGGTACACCTCTGGGGTGAGGTTGTACTTTTTGATTAGGGACCCCTTAATGTTATCATAGTCCCCATCCAACTCAGGTGGCAAGTCAGCAAAAACTTCCAAGGCTTTGCCTTTTAACCCTGGAGTTACAGTGCCTTGCAAAAGTATTCGGCCCCCTTGAACTTTTCAACCTTTTGCCACATTTCAGGCTTCAAACATAAAGATATAAAATTTTAATTTTTTGGTGAATAATCAACAACAAGTGGGACACAATTGTGAAGTGGAACGAAATTTATTGGTTATTTTAAACTTTTGTAAAAAATAAAAAACTGAAAAGTGGGGCGTGCAATATTATTCGGCCCCCTTAAGTTAATACTTTGTAGTGCCACCTTTTGCTGCGATTACAGCTGCAAGTCGCTTGGGGTATGTCTCTATCAGTTTTGCACATCGAGAGACTGAAATTCTTGCCCATTCTTCCTTGGAAAACAGCTCGAGCTCAGTGAGGTTGGATGGAGAGCGTTTGTGAACAGCAGTTTTCAGCTCTTTCCACAGATTCTCGATTGGATTCAGGTCTGGACTTTGACTTGGCCATTCTAACACCTGGATACGTTTATTTGTGAACCATTCCATTGTAGATTTTGCTTTATGTTTGGGATCATTGTCTTGTTGGAAGATAAATCTCCGTCCCAGTCTCAGGTCTTTTGCAGACTCCAACAGGTTTTCTTCCAGAATGGTCCTGTATTTTGCTCCATCCATCTTCCCATCAATTTTAACCATCTTCCCTGTCCCTTCTGAAGAAAAGCAGGCCCAAACCATAATGCTGCCACCACCATGATTGACAGTGGGGATGGTGTGTTCAGGGTGATGAGCTGTGTTGCTTTTACGCCAAACATATCGTTTTGCATTGTGGCCAAAAAGTTCAATTTTGGTTTCATCTGACCAGAGCACCTTCTTCCACATGTTTGGTGTGTCTCCCAGGTGGCTTGTGGCAAACTTTAACTTGCCACTCTACCATAAAGGCCAGATTTGTGCAGTGTACGACTGATTGTTGTCCTATGGACAGACTCTCCCACCTCAGCTGTAGATCTTTGCAGTTCATCCAGAGTGATCATGGGCCTCTTGGCTGCATCTCTGATCAGTCTTCTCCTTGTTTGAGATGAAAGTTTAGAGGGACGGCTGGGTCTTGGTAGATTTGCAGTGGTCTGATACTCCTTCCATTTCAATATGATCGCTTGCACAGTGCTCCTTGGGATGTTTAAAGTTTGGGAAATCTTTTTGTATCCAAATCCGGCTTTAAACTTCTCCACAACAGTATCACGGAGCTGCCTGGTGTGTTCCTTGGTCTTCATGATGCTCTCTGTGCTTTAAACAGAACCCTGAGACTATCTGAGAGCAGGTGCATTTATACGGAGACTTGATTACACACAGATGGATTATATTTATCATCATCAGTCATATAGGACAACATTGGATCATTCAGAGATCCTCACTGAACTTCTGGAGTGAGTTTGCTGCACTGAAAGTAAAGGGGCCGAATAATATTGCACGCCCCACTTTTCAGTTTTTTTATTTTTTACAAACGTTTAAAATATCCAATAAATTTCGTTCCACTTCACAATTGTGTCCCAGTTGTAGTTGATTCTTCACCAAAAAATTAAAATTTTATATCTTTATGTTTGAAGCCTGAAATGTGGCTAAAGGTTGAAAAGTTCAAGGGGGCCGAATACTTTCGCAAGGCATTGTAAGTACTGTTCCCACTGCTCACGGGGCTAATGGTATTTCCGGCAGGTTTTCTCAAACCCCTGCAGAAAAACGTCCAGGTCCCCATCGTTCTCCATGACAGGGAAGTTCTCCAGGTGAGGCCTCTGTGTACAGATATTCTGGACTTGGGTCTGGGGAGAGTTGCTATTCATCTGCAACCGAGCCATCTCTAATTGAAATTTCCTCTCGGCCTGACGTTCTGCTGCTTCCCTCTGTGCCTGGCATTCTTCTTGACGTTCTGCCACCTCTCTTTCCGCCTGGCGATATTTGAAGATCAGCTGTAGGCACTCGCTAGAGTGACTGGGGCCCAGCTGTTGTAAGGCCAGTTGTAAATTTCCATTTCCCCCTGGAGGGCTGTTCGTTTCCCCAGGAGAAGTTATCTGTGAGGACAGGGTGAACTGCTGGACTTTCTGAAGTGGCGATGGTTTCTTGTCCTAGCACGTCATGGTGTTGCACCAAGTCCTTCCTGCTCAGCAGGTCTTTGGTCTTGTCAGCTGTTTTGATGCCTCTCTGCTCACAGAGCTGGATGAGAGCCTCCTTGTTCTGCCTTCTGTAAAAGGTTGCCATATCTGATAACAGCCTTTGCCAAATAAAAGATAGGAAAGAAAAATGAGGAAGGGAAATTGTTTGCAAGTATTGTCTTATACTAAGTACTGAGGTAGTTTGTGTAGAACTGGTGCACTCCTCTCAAGAGTTACACCAGTGCAAGGGTTAATCTTGGCACTTAATGCTCTATTAATAGAAAAAATAAAAATAAAATTATCCCACCGCTTGCCACCAAATGTCATGTAAAGGTTGTCCTGTATAAACGCCGAGCCGGATAGGGAAGGCGTTTCTGACTGTAGAGGGAGTTTAGAGGAGAGCAATAAGGTTATGAAGTTCATCTCCCCTCCTTCCTTCTAGGCTAATCACTGGGCTCAGGAAATGTAAGGGGAATATGCTCCGGCATTTAGCTATTAGATAGGTCAGGAAGTTGTTGACTCTTCCTTGTCCCCCCCCCCCTCCTTTGTGGCTCAGAGAGGTATGCTCGGTGGGCTATATAAAGCTGTTTCAACCCCCCTTCTCCCTCTTACCAGCTCCTTAGCAGAGAGTTTTGTGCTGTGTTCCTGCCGGCTGTGTTTCCAGGCCTGTGAAGATGGCTGACGAGAGGCTTATCTCCCAGCTCTGGGCTCGCATGGGAGAAGAAGGTCCTGGATGGCTGGATGCTCTGTGTGCACAACTGCGTCCCTTGCCACCTCCCCCCACCCCGGATGAGTGCTCTGGCAGCGGTTGCAGGTCCTCTTTGCGTGTATCCCGCCCCCCGTAACACCTTAGTCCTAGCGCTTCTACCTCTGCCAGTCGCCGGAGGCGGGAACGCTCCGGAATCCTTCCCCAGCGTTGGACCCTGCCGCTAGGCCAGCCCGGGGGCCCTTATGGCCAAGTTGGACATAGAGTCAGCATTTCGGCTGTTGCCGGTTCACCCGGATTGTTATCACCGATTGGGGTGTTCGGTTGACGGTCAGATTTATTATGATACTTGCCTCTCTATGGGCTGTTTCATCTCGTGCCACTTCTTCGAGCTTTTCAGTTCCTTCCTCGAGTGGGTGGTACGATATGAGACGTGTTCAAGGTATATCATCCACTACTTTGATGGGGGTTTTTTTATCGCTGATGGTGGAGATTGTCGTTGTCAGTTCTTGCTTGACTCTTTCCGCTTTCTCATGGATAAATTAGGCGTTCCGCTCTCCCTGGAGAAGACCGAGGGCCCGACCACAGTTCTGTCTTTTCTTGGGATTGAGCTGGATTTGGACCTCATGATTTTCCGTCTTCCTCGGGACAAGTTGGATAAATTGTCGGGTTTGTTAAAAGGCTTTCTGTCGGTCTCCAAGGTCACCCTTCGTCAGATGCAGTCTCTATTGGGTCTGTTGGTTTTTGCATGTCGTGTTATTCCATGGGACGTGTTTTCTCTAGGCGCCTGTCCTTGGCCACGAAGGGCCGTATTTGGCTGACCCGTTCACTGAAGGCAGACATATGGTGTAGTTTCTTGGAGTCTTATAATGGTAGGACGTGTATGCAGTCTTCGGAGGTGTGCAACCGAGAGTTGTTCTTATTCACAGATGCCGCCGGTTCTTTGGGTTTTGGTGCTATCCTGGGCATGGAATGGAGTGCCGAGAAGTGGCCTGGCAAGGTGTGGGGGTTTTGTTCCAACCTAACCCTTTTGGAGCTGTTCCCGATCGTGGTTTCTGTTGTTCTGTGGGGCCACATCCTTCAGAACCATTGTGTATGTTTCTGGTGTGATAATGAGAGCGTGGTGCATTGCATTAACCATTTATCTTCTTCCTCTCCTCTGGTTTTGTCTTTACTCAGGTATCTTGTGTTGCCCTGCCTGGAGTTGAACATATGGTTTCGGGCTCATCATGTCCCTGGAGTTCAGAATACTATGGCTGATTCCTTGTCTCGTTTTAATTGGTAGGTTTTTCAGGAGCTGCTGCCGGAAGCAGCGCCAGTGGGTATGCTTGCCCGTCCTTCCTGTGGGAATTGCCGATGAGTGGACAATGTCCTTGATACAGCGGTCAGTTGCACCGGCAACGTAGTCAGGCTATGGTAAGGCCTGGGGGGAATGTTCCTTAGTAGAGTCTGAAAAGATTGAAGAGAGTGAGCAGGAGTGCCTTGCGGTTTCCCTATGTTACTTGGGGTTTTTGAGGGACTCGGGTTTATCGGCAATGGCGGCGCGGCGGAGTTTTTCCGGTGTTAACTTTAATTTCCAGTTGCGGGGCTGGCCTAGTATTTTTGGGTCTTTTTTGTTTCGGCAAGCTCTGAAGGGTTGGTTGCGTGAAGGGGTTTCGGTCGACTCGCGGCGTCCGGTGGCAGCATCATGGTTTGGTCTCTGTCACGAGTCGGGTATGTTTGGACCCTTATGAGTCCCAGGTTTTTTCTACGGCTTTTTCGCTGGCGTTTTTTGGGGCTCTGCGGATCGGGGAGCTACTCTCCCCATCTAAGAATAAGCTGGGCGGTTTAAGGATGGAGGATGTTGTGTTGTCAAACGGGGCGCTGCGCTTGCGGATCCGTCGTTCCAAGACTGACCAGCAGGGTAGTGAGTCCGATGCAAGTGGTTGCTGAATTTTTGGCCATGCGGGTGCCTGGCACCCCCTTTTTGATCCATTCTTCGAGTGATCCAGTCACGGTTTATCAGTTTCGGTCGGTTTTTTCGCAGGTGTTTGTGCGCTTTGGCCATTGCGCCGGGTGACTATGGTACCCATTCTTTTCGCATTGGGGCAGCCACGGAGGCGGCTTGCGCGGGTCTGTCTAATGATTCTGTGCAGTGCATCAGGAGGTGGAAATCATCCTGTTTTGCTAGATATGTTCGTCCTGATTTGTTGCACTAATATCTTTTGTTTTTCAGGTGTTCGTCGCCCCTTTGTTTGTTTTTTGGGGAATAGTTACATTTTCTGGGCGCCCAGTGACCGGAGGCTAGGCCAGGCGGAAAAGTTCTCGGATTCCGGGAGATCAACGTGACTTGGCGGGGGGTACATGGCCTTCGGTGGTGCCAAGTGCTGCCGGAGGCTATCAAGGTTAGTAGGGTGGCCCTTCCTCCGGTTATCCTGATGAAACACGCCGGTGGGAATGACATCTGCGTTTTGAGTATGCCCGAGCTTATCACCCTTATGAGAGCAGACCTTGACCGTATTATTGGTTACTTCCCAGAGATTGTTATTGTATGGTCTGAGATTATTCCCCGAGTTACTTTGCAGGGTGCCCTGAATGCTGGGGCTGTAGAGAGGGCACGCTGGACTGTTAATACGCGGCTTTCCCGTTTCATTCGCTCTAAGGGCGGGGTAGTGGTTAGGCACCAGCAACTGGAGGGTGCTAACAGGCGCTTGATGAGCCCCGATGGGTTGCATCTTAATGATTTGGATATTTTCTTGTCTGGTTTGCAGGACGGGGGTTGAGCAAGCGCTGTTTTTGTTGGGTGGGGGTCAGAGCCCTGTGTGAGGACGGGGCACCTCCTTGGCGGTACGGAATATATGTATGTTGGAGATGTGGACGGACTTGCCCGCAGGGAGTCCTGCAGCTGGCATATCGCTTCATGCCCGGTTTATGACGTAAGCACGTTATGACGTAACAAGTTATGACGGAAGCGAGTTATGACATCATTAAGTAATGGTTATGACAACTTTGAGAGTTAAATAAAGCTGTGGCCAACCCCGTCCACTTTAAGAGTTTAATATCTTGTTTGTCATTATTTCATAAGGGGAGATGGTTATGGGTTGGAGTACGGGTTAAGTCTCTACTGTATAAGTGCCAAGCCAGATAGGGAAGGCGTTTCTGACTGTAGAGGGAGTTTAGAGAAGAGCAATAAGGTTATGAAGTTCATCTCCCCTCCTTCCTTCATCTAATCACCGGGCACAAGAAATGTAAAGGGAATATGGTCCAGCATTTAGCTATTAGATATTATGGGTTGTAGTACGGGTTAAGTCTCTACAGTCTAGAACGTGCCGCGAGTGGGGCTGTCAGGGGTCAACTCACTCAATTTTGCACTCACCCTTCACTCAGTATGTAAATTGAACATAAGTTACACCCCAAAAACACGCTGCCGTCACCACCACTGATTTGGCTCAATAGAAGCCTCGCTCACATACACAGACATCACAAAGACAACTCAAAATGTAATGGGTTCATAGAGCAACACAAAATAACCTTAAATTTAACAATTTAATAACCAAAAGGTTCAGTGACATACAGTATATACATACATACATACATATACAGTGGGGAAAAAAAAGTATTTAGTCAGCCATCAATTGTGCAAGTTCTCCCACTTAAAAAGATGAGAGAAGCCTGTAATTGACATCAAAGGTAGACCTCAACTATGAGAGACAAAATTAGAAAACAAATCCAGAAAATCACATTGTCTGATTTTTTAAAAATTTATTTGCAAATTATGGTGGAAAATAAGTATTTGGTCACCTACAAACAAGCAAGATTTCTGGCTCTCACAGACCTGTAACTTCTTCTTTAAGAGGCTCCTCTGTCCCCCACCAATTACCTGTAGTAATGGCACCTGTTTGAAATTGTTATCAGTATAAAAGACACCTGTCCACAACCTCAAACAGTCACACTCCAAACTCCACTATGGTGAAGGCCAAAGAGCTGTGGAAGGACACCAGAAACAAAATTGTAGACCTGCACCAGGCTGGGAAGACTGAATCTGCAATAGGCAAGCAGCTTGGTGTGAAGAAATCAACTGTGGGAGCAATAATTAGAAAATGGAAGACATACAAGACCACTAATACTGTAATCTCCCTCGATCAGGGGCTCCGCGCAAGATCTCACCCCGTGCAAATAAATTATTTTAAAAAATCAGACAATGTGATTTTCTGGATTTGTTTTCTCATTTTGTCTCTCATAGTTGAGGTCTACCTATGATGTCAATTACAGGCCTCTCTCATCTTTTTAAGTGGGAGAACTTGCTCAATTGGTAGCTGACTAAATACTTTTTTCCCCACTGCATATATATATATATATATATATATATATATATATATATATATATAAAAGTACAGACCAAAAGTTTGGACACACCTCATTCCAAGAGTTTTCTGTATTTTCAGGACTATAAAAATTGTAGATTCACACTAAAGGCATCAAAACTATGAATTAACACATGCAGAATTATATACTTAACAAAAAAGTGTGAAACAAATGAAAATATGTCTTATATTCTAGGTTCTTCAAAGTAGCCACCTTTTGCTTTGATTACTTCTTTGCACACTCTTGGCATTCTCTTGATGAGCTTCAAGAGGTAGTCACCTGAAATGGTTTTCACTTCACAGGTGTGCCCTGTCAGGTTTAATAAGTGGGATTTCTTGCCTTATAAATGGTGTTGGGACCATCAGTTGTGTTGTTCAGAAGTCAGGTGGATACACAGCTGATAGTCCTACTGAATGGAGTGTTAGAATTTGTATTATGGCAAGAAAAAAGCAGCTAAGTAAAGAAAAACGAGTGGCCATCATTACTTTAAGAAATGAAGTTTAGTCAGTCCGAAAAATTGGGAAAACTTTGAAAGTGTCCCCAAGTACAGAGGCCAAAACCATCAAGCGCTACAAAGAAACTGGCTCACATGAGGACCGCCCCAGGAAAGGAAGACCAAGAGTCACCTCTGCTGCGAAGGATAGGTTCATCCGGGTCACCAGCCTCAGAAATCGCAAGTTAACAGCAGCTCAGATTAGAGACCAGGTCAATGCCACACAGAGTTCTAGCAGCAGACACATCTCTACAACAACTGTGTGCAGCAGGCCTTCATGGTAAAATAGCTGCTAGGAAACCACTGCTAAGGACAGGCAACAAGCAGAAGAGACTTGTTTGGGCTAAAGAACACAAGGAATGGATATTAGACCTGTGGAAATCTGTGCTTTGGTCTGATGAGTCCAAATTTGAGATCTTTGGTTCCAACCACCATGTCTTTGTGCGACGCAGAAAAGGTGAACGAATGGACTCTACATGCCTGGTTCCCACCGTGAAGCATGGAGGAGGAGGTGTGATGGTGCTTTGCTGGTGACACTGTTGGGGATTTATTCAAAGTTGAAGGAATACTGAACCAGCATGGTTACCACAGCATCTTGCAGCGGCATTGTATTCCATCCGGTTTGCGTTTAGTTGGACCATCATTTATTTTTCAACAGGACAATGACCCCAAACACACCTCCAGACAGTGTAAGGGCTATTTGACCAAGAAGGAGAGTGATGGGGTGCTACGCCAGATGACCTGGCCTCCACAGTCACCAGACCTGAACCCAATCGAGATGGTTTGGGGTGAGCTGGACCGCAGAGTGAAGGCAAAAGGGCCAACAAGTGCTAAGAATCTCTGGGAACTCCTTCAAGACTGTTGGAAGACCATTTCAGGTGACTACCTCTTGAAGCTCATCAAGAGAATGCCAAGAGTGTGCAAAGCAGTAATCAAAGCAAAAGGTGGCTACTTTGAAGAACCTAGAATATAAGACATATTTTCATTTGTTTCACACTTTTTTGTTAAGTATATAATTCCACATGTGTTAATTCATAGTTTTGATGCCTTCAGTGTGAATCTACAATTTTTATAGTCATGAAAATACAGAAAACTCTTGGAATGAGAAGGTGTGTCCAAACTTTTGGTCTGTACTGTATATATTACCGCTATAGTATTGTCAATAATTCAATAATTCTGAGCCACAAATCTCTGCCTTTATCACGCTTTTTTTTTATTGGTGTTCATTAGTGAGTGAAGAAATAAGGGGTATATTTGCCGTTCTCTTCAAAGTAGAAAATAACAGGCCTTTTTGCCCTTTACAATTACGTTTTTTCATCAAACAGTATGTCAGACAGAGAAGCGAGAGGTCATGAACAGGGGAGGGCCACAGGCCTAAATGTTTTTGGCGCAGGCACAGGTCGCAGCAGAGTAAGGGGGCATGGCAGCAGGGGTCAATTACAGAGGCCTGAGCTCCCAGTGTCAAGTAGTGGTCGTGTCTTGACCAGCAACCCAACGGTTGTAGACTGGTTGACTTGGTGATCCAATTCATCCCAAGTCACATCAGACACCCCCAGCCAAGAGTCGGTGGGTTCGTCAGACACAACCCTTAGTTGGCATGGCCCGGCAGCAGGCCCTGTGCCCTCACCTGTCCTCAGCCTGCCTCTGTCCTTTTCTGTTCCCTCAGCTAGACAACTACTCTATGCTGTGGGCTCAGATCCACTGTACAGTGAGGAGGAGGTACTAGAGGACAGTCAGCAGCTAATGCTCAGCCAAGATGTAGAGGAGACATCCACCGCTTCCTGCGGTAGGCGGGCAAGCAGTGATGAGGAGAGTGGCATGGGAGCTGGTGTTGAGGAGGACATCAGTGACCTGCAGACAGTAGTGGATGACGATGTAGCTGATCGTAATTGGGAGCCGGGACGAAGGGGCCTCATCGTCATCAGGAGAAGAGGGTTGCAGCTTGCGCATGAGGCAGCAGGGGAGTCAGCAGGGTGGCAGCAGTGTGAGTTCGGGAGCTAAACGTGCCCAGGGTAGACCACTCGGTTCACAGCAGCCTACCTAACCGGAAAGCAGTGGTGCAGGGGTTCACGGAGGCATTGGCGGTAGCAGTCAGTTATTGCAGAGTGTTGGGGGTAAAATCTTCTACTCGGCAGTGTGGCAGTTTTTTGTAAAGCCGCCGGGGATGGTGAACATGTCCATATGATCAATCTGTGGGCAGAAGGTGAAGCATGGCCAGGGTGCCAATGTTGGCACCACAGCCCTGCTCCAGCATATGCAGCATCACCATAAAGTGGCCTGGACGAATGTGGTGGTCCAGCCTGTCGCAGCAACCCCTGCAGCACCCAGTGGCACGCACCCCATTTCAGGCAGTCAAGGCTCCACCACCTCAGCTGAAGGAAGCTGTGTGTCCTTCCCATCATCTGCTGGTCATGATGCTCCTGCTCCTCCTCCTCCTAGTCAGTCATTGCATCAGCAATCGATCACAGAATCTGTATCTAAGAGACAACAGTATGTGTGCACTCATCCAACAGTGCAGAAGCTGAATGAGCTTCTGTCCAAGTTGCTGGTGTTGCAGTCACTCCCTTTCCACTTGGTGGACTCTGCACCTTTCAGAGAACTGATAGCTTGTGCCGAATCGAGGTTGAGAGTTCCAAGCCATCATTTCTTTGCCAAGAAGGCAGTACCAGCCCTGCACAAATATGTAGAAGAGAAGGTGGGTCAGTCCTTGAGCCTGTTGGTGTCTGCCAAAGTGCACGCAGGGCCGACGTGTGGAGCTGTAACTATGGTCAAAGGCAATATATGTCATTTACGGCCCACTGAGTTAATGTGGTGCCTGCCCAGACACACCAGCAACTTGGACAGGTGACACAGCTTCTACCTCCACATTCTCACGCCGTTGGTCCTGCAACAATGTCCGCCTCATCCTCCACTGTCTCCTCATCCTCCACTGCAGAAACAATTCCCAGTGCTCCTCCAGCATACCGCATGTGCAGGGCACAGCGGTGTCATGCTGTTCTACACCTCGTTTGCCTGGGCAAACAAAGTCACACAGGGGAGGAACTGCTCCGTGTCCTCAATCAAGAAATCGAATCCTGGCATTCTCCAAGAGAGCTTAAAATCAGAACAATGGTGACCGACAACGGGAAGAACATGGTGTCAGCCCTGCATCAAGGAGGGCTGAGCCATGAGCCCTGCATGGTGCACGTGTTCAATCTGGTTGTCAAGCGTTTTATTAAGTGTTCCACCCATCTGCAAGACATCCTAAAAATGTCAAGGAAACTTTGCATGCACTTCAGCCACTCGTACACCGCCAAGCTCACCCTTCTCATGCTGCTGACACCTCCTCACACTGCCACTGGGTCACTGTATGGCCTCCTCACGTTGCTGCCACCTCCGCCTCTGCCACTGGGTGACTGTATGGCCTACTAAGGCTACTCACACCTCCACAATGTCACTGGGTCACTGTATGGCCTCCTCATGCCGCTTCCACTGGGTCACTGTATGCCCTCCTCATGTTGCTGCCACTTGATCACTGTATGCCCTCCTCATGTTGCTGCCATTTGGTCACTGTATTCGAAACTCGACAGTCTATTCTTGTTCTTAGAAATGAAGGCTATTCCATGCGAGAAATTGCCAAGAAACTGAAGATTTCCTACAATGGTGTGTACTACTCCCTCCAGAGGACAGCACAAACAGACTCTAAGCAGAGTAGAAAGAGAAGTGGGAGGCCCCACTGCACAACTGAGCAACAAGACAAGTACATTATAGTCTCTAGTTTGAGAAATCGATGCCTCACAGGTCCTCAAATGGCAGCTTCATTAAATAGTACCCGCAAAACGCCAGTGTCAATGTCTACAGTGAAGAGACGACTCAGGGATGCTGGCCTTCAGGGCAGAGTGGCCAAGAAAAAGCCATATCTGAGACTGCCTAATAAAAGGAAAAGATTAATATGGGTAAAAGAACACAGACATTGGACAGAGGAATATTGGAAAAAAGTGTTATGTTATGGACAGACGAATTGAAGTTTGAGGTGTTTGAATCACACAGAAGAACATTTGTGAGACGCAGAACAACTGAAAAGATGCTGGAAGAGTGCCTGATGTCATCTGTCAAGCATGGTGGAGGTAATGTGATGGTCTGGGGTTGCTTTGTACAAGGTAAAAGGGATTTTGAATAAGGAAGGCTATCACTCCATTTTGCAACGCCATGCCATACCCTGTAGACTACGCTTGATTGGAGCCAATTTCATCCTACAACAGGACAATGACCCAAAGCACACCTCCAAATTATGCAAGAACTATTTAGGGAAGAAGCAGGCAGCTGGTATTCTATCTGTAATGGAGTGGCCAGAGCAGTCACCAGATCTCAACCCCATTGAGCTGTTGTGGGAGCAGCTTGACCGTATGGTACGCAAAATGTGCCCATCAAGCCAATCCAACTTGTGGGAGGGGCTTCTGGAAGCATGGGGGGAAATTTCTCCAGATTACCTCAATAAATTAACAGCTAGAATGCCAAAGGTCTGCGATGCTGTAATTGCTGCAAATGGAGCATTCTTTGACGAAAGCAAAGTTTGAAGGAGAAAATTATTATTTCAAATAAAAATCATTATTTCTAACCTTGTCAATGTCTTGACTATATTTTCTATTCATTTTGCAACTCATTTGATAAATAAAAGTGTGAGTTTTCATGGAAAACACAAAATTGTCTGGGTGACACAGTATATATTAAATAAAAAACTGCAGCAGCACTCTGCACACAGCATCAGTACATATGGAAATGGAAATCCAAAAGGCATTACTGATATTGTTAAAATCACCTAATATAATCTATAAATTAGAGGTTCTTTGTTATACACACAGGTATACAGTGTGAACACAGGGCAACATACCTCTCTTGGACCAGAATAGGTCTACAGTGTGAACACAGGACGAGTAGGATCCAGAGAACACTCCATTTTAACATAGCCTAAGTCCCCTCTTGCAGACGACCGTATGTCTGGTCAGTGTGCCATCTGAGTTTTTCCCAGATAGCACACTAACGCATTCATTTCTATGGGCCCATACACATAACCGTGAATGACATGGTCACGTGTGTGGGCCAATAGTCCGGGCTGCAAAATATAGAACAGGTCCTATTCTTGTCCGATTTTGTGGCATTGAATGAAAGGAACCATGGAAGCACGGCCAGTGCACGGGCGGCACACGGTTGACATCTGTGTGTCGCCTGTGCGCTGCCCATGCCATTCATTCATGACCGCCGGTTAGCACACGGTAATGTGCAAGTGGCTTAAGGCAGATGGGAAAGTGAATAGTATACATGCTCCATTTCAATTAGATAAACCTGTGCAATCAGAAGGGAGTGTGAGTCAAACCATGGAGAGAATCACCCCTCACTTTGTGATACACAACAAAACAAAAAAGGTTTGGATGCACATCCCAGTGTGAACAGGTGCTTACTACAATGGTAATAAACAAATTCAAAAAAACTTCAGCAGCAGTCCGCACACATCATCAGGACAATATGGAAATGGAAATCCAAAAGGTATTACTGATATTGTTAAAATCACCTAATATGATCTTGGATTCAAGGGCCTCCGCGGCACTAGCAAGGCCGGACCACCTAGTGCCCTCTCGCTTTCACATCCCACCGCCGCGGATACTGCCGATAGCTCCGGCTGCACTTGCGGGACATTCAGGGGTTGCGGCCTACTGCGCTCCCCGCGCCGAGAGCCGCCGCCTTGGGGCCTGCTTTACCGCTGCGGACCAGCCTGAACGGGACCGCCCGCTACCAGCTGACTCCCCGGCGACTCCACCGTCCACACTGACAGGCTCCTCCATCTGTGGGGGTGACTCCTTCAGCTATCCCTACGCGCTCCGGCCGACGCTAAGGACTGTCTGGAGCCTGGGGCCTACTGCCACTCTCACAACGTGAGGTGGCCATTTTGGGGCCTTCAGATTTTTGCCATAAGACCAAGCCTCTCTCTGTTACAAGTGGACCCTAAATTTGTCTTTTATGCTATCAGCGGCCCTGTGTGACGCGGATCCTCCACTTGGGTGGTGAGTTAACCCTCGAGTGCCTGCCACGTTTTACTAGGGTCCCTTAGATCTTATTATGTCTTCCTAACCCAGCCTGATTGAGCTCTTTCCTGGTGTGGGCCAGCATGCCCTGATAGCTGCATCATGGTCAAAATTGGTCAGAATAAGCCCGTAGACCCATGAGCTACACCGAAACACTCAAAGAAGTCACAAGCAGAAATAGACAAGTTTCTCGAGAAGCGCACACCACTCAATTCCACATCAGCAGCAAGATGCTCTCTAGTTGCCCCTGATCCTGCAGAGGCGTCCGACGCAGAAAGCATCATGGATGACGGAAACATATCCGATTCCGCCTCCACCTCCATGGTCACCATTTCCTCCAAGGGACTGCAGAAACTACTTGAGAAAACTTTGCAACCGGTCATGAAAGAACTAGCGGATATTAAGCAAGATGTCCGGAGCATTGGTTCCAGAGTCGAGCACCTAGAGGAAACACAGACCTCGCTCCTGGCACATGGCGAAGCCACTACTATGGCATTTACGGCTTGCCAGGCCCATCTGAACTCTCTCTACTCCTATCTGGAGGATCAGGACAACAGGGATAGGCGGAATAATCTACGTATCAGAGGGGTGCCAGAGAACTTCCCGCCCTCTGAAACCATGACCTTCACAAAGAGACTCCTGGAATCAGTCCTGGAGGGCGATCTGTCTTCGGATGTCCAACTTGAACGAGCCCATAGGGCTTTACGCCCCGAAGCCTAAGGAAGGGGAACCTCCCAGGGACATCGTCTGCAAACTGCTGTCCTTCCCAGTAAAAGAGGCGATTTTGCAGAAAACCCGCGTAACCCCGGACTTTACCTATGAAGGACACAGGATTACATTCTTTCAGGACATCTCCCCGGTGACCCTGGCCAAAAGACGATAGATGAAGTTGCTCACAGACCGTCTTCGGACACTTAAAATACCGTATAAATTGCTATTTCCCTTCGGGATCTCCTACAACTTCAATGGAAGTTTGTACAATATCCGGCATCCAGATGACCTATTTGCTGCGTGTCCGCCTCTGGAATTGGATCCAGCCATCATTCCATCATGGCTTACTTTTACAGACATTGCCTCTCTACCCGATCTTCCTAAAGTGGAAGCCTGGAAATGTCCAAAATCTAAACACCAGAGGAAGAGGACACCTGTGGAGCAGGACTGAATTATCTCTTGTGATGTCATAAATATTCTATATCCTTTTTACTATCTGACCTATGACCGTGATTCCTTACTTGTTATAATGTTGTTTTTTCACGTGTGCTGCCCCATAGCCGGGGATGGGCCTAGTTCGCATATAGTTTATATATTGTTTGCCTTTACCTCCCAAAAGAGTTTATAACGCCCTTTGCTTCCTTAGCGATTCTGTTAACGGCTCTTTGGGCCGACCTCCCTGCTCTACCACCCCACCACGATACGGCACTGTACCTCAGTGCATTATATATAATCGTTTAAATTTGAATGCCTCACTATAGCGTTTGTTTTACATACTTATTAGTATTTCTCAGTTTATTGTTCACTGTTGTCTATGTCTTGTGTTAAGTTCACGTCATGGAACGTCAAGGGTCTCAACTCTCCCACCAAGCGCTCCCAGGTACTCCACGCTCTTAAAAGATCACAATCCTCTATCCTACTCCTCCAAGAGACACATTTCCCTACAGGTAAAGTACCTAATCTACCCAAATCTCCTTACTCTGCCTGGTTTCACTCGTGCGATACTGCAGCGAAGAAGAATGGAGTTAGTATTGCCTTTAAATCAGATGTTCCCTTCTCTGTGGTTGCTCGCTTGAGTGATGACCAGGGCAGATACCTGTTTCTTAAAGGTTACATTGCCAATACCCTAGTCACCATTGGCAATGTATACGCACCAAATGTTGGCCAAATTACATGGCTACTTGATACTCTAGACAGATTTTCTATGTTCGCAGAGGGTCTTGTAGTGTTTGGTGGTGACATTAACATTGCCCTTCAGCCCCTCCAGGACTCCTCCACTGGCACATCTTCACATAGCTTCGCTGCCCTTGGTAAACTCGCCAAGCATCTCTCCTCTATGCATCTTGTAGATGTATGGAGGGCCTTTAATCCCGACGTTAAGGACTATACGTTTTATTCTAACCCACACAAATCGTACCAGCGTCTGGACTACATCTTCCTGCCCAAGAACCAGCTAACTTTATCCTCCTCTCCCACCATTGGCTCTATCACTATCTCTGACCACGCCCCCATCACTGTACAATTACAAATTTCATCCCTCCTACCCTGTAGCTACGACTGGAGACTTAATGAGACCCTGCTCTGCTCCCACGACTCTAGTCAAGCTGTTTCTAAAGCTCTCACTGATTATTTCAATGAAAACACTACACCTGACGTACAGCCTTGTGTAATTTGGGAGGCCCACAAATCCGTGATCAGAGGGGTATTCATTAGTCTGAGATCTCACGTTAAGAAAAAACGTACCAAAGAAATTGATGACCTACTTACCCGAATTGCAACCTTAGAAGGTCAGCATAAGCGAGCTGCGGCTCAGGTGGCTCTCTCAGAACTGATCTTGTGCAGATAACGTCTTAAAGACTGCCTGAACCTAAAAACTGCTAAAGCCTATCTGTCATCCTCCCATAAATACTATATGCATGGTAATAAGGGTGGAAAACTGATGGCATATTTAGTTAAAAAACGACGCAACCAAAGCTTTGTAGCGGAGATCACTTCCCGGTCAGGCTCTAGCCTAAAAGACACTCCAGACATAGCTTCTGAATTTTGTGCTTTCTATCAGAAACTGTATAACCTTAGACCTGCTGAGACACCTCTCGAGCTACAGGATCGCTCTACTAAAATCCGGTCCTTCTTGCAATCTCTCTCCCTGCCATCGCTCACTCCCCAACAACAAGATGCTCTTACGACTCCCTTTACACTGTCAGAACTACAGTCAGCACTTGCTGACACCCCTCTGGGGAAAGCTCCTGGCCCCGATGGCCTCCCAGCCTTTTATTATAAACAATTCATCTCTATCCTTCTCCCCCATTTTCTCCAGGTTTGTAACTCTGTGCCCACCGCTTCCCTCCCCAAGCCTTGGAAGCCCATATTTCTATCATTCCTAAGGAAGGCAAAGACCCGACACAATGTGGTAGCTACCGCCCCATCTCTCTGCTAAACGTAGATGTTAAACTATACGCCAAGTTAGTAGCTAATAGATTAAAATCCTTACTACCCTCCCTGGTCCACCCAGAGCAAGTGGGGTTTATAAAGGGCAGAGAAGGCAAACATAACACTCAACGAGTACTCCACTTGATACAACACTCCCAGTGTAAGAAGACCCCGTTGGTACTTCTTTCAACAGATGCGGAGCAAGCCTTTGATAGGGTAGATTGGACCTTTATGACAGAGACACTACGGTATTTTGGCTTCCCACACATGTTTGTCCAGAAGGTCATGGCTTTGTACTCTAGACTTAGCGCTAAAATTAGAGTTAATGGATGCCTCTCCTCCTCGTTTGATATTAAAAATGGCACCAGACAGGGATGCCCATTATCCCCTTTACTTTTTGTCCTGACCATTGAAACATTAATTCAGAGTATCCGACAGGACCCATTGCTGAAAGGTTTGGTAACTGGAGGGATATGTCATAATACGGCCGCATTTGCAGACGACCTTTTAATAATCCTTACTAACCCAACTGTTGCACTACCTCACATAGATACGATCTTCACGGCCTTCGGTACCCTCTCGAATTTTAAAATTAATACCACAAAATCCGAAGCTCTATGTGTCTATTGCCCCTCATCGGTTAGATCTGACTTACAGGCTGCCTCCCCATTCCCACTGCGGCACGACTTTATTAAGTATTTAGGATTAAATTTAACGCCCTCACCCAGGCGCTGGTACGATTCTAACTACGCCCCTTTGCTCTCCCACATCAAATCTCTATTAGAATCTTGGCATATCCCATATATCTCATGGATGGGTAGAACTAGTCTATTGAAAATGATGGTTCTGCCCAAGATATTATACTTATTTCAAACCCTCCCTATCCCTCTTCCACTAACATTCTTCTCCTCCCTTCGCAGAATGTTTTCAAAGTATGTCTGGCATAATTCACGTCCTAGAGTGGCGTTCCGCACTCTTACCAGACCCAGGAAGTTGGGTGGTATGGGTCTACCAGATATAAGAACATATTACCATGCAGCACAACTGGCAAGGACCATTGATTGGTTTCAGAGTGAAAATTTGAGGCTACGTGTGTCAGAGGAGGAAGCCACTATAGACTTCCCCCTTACTGCAATACTATGGCTCCCCCCGCCAAACGGCTAAGCAGGTCCTCGCCCCCAATGTACTAACATCAGCGGTCTATGACTCATGGCAATGGGTACGGCGACTACTTCCTTTGTCAACAGGTCCCTCTCCTCTCATGTCCGTTCAGGATTTAATCCTATCGGAATCCAACTCTATGGAATCGGCCCCCATAGTACCGAAACATGTCGGGCGGTTACCTTACGACTCTATACTGATTGATGGGGCCTTCTCTTCTTATTCTGAGTTCACCCAACACCCCCTCTCCATCCATACCAATTTCCTAACATATCAGTCGATTAAAACACTGTACCTGAGAGCTCTGAAGCAGGAGCCTGACAATCGCACAATTACATGGCTAGAACAGCTCCTACTCCGGAAGCAAAATACACCAAGACCTTTATCTACTCTCTACTCCAACCTTCTGAGCGAACTAAGCACAGAACTCCCCTCATATGTGCGAAAATGGGAGGCAGACCTTCAAATGTCCCTTACCCCTGGAGAAATATCATCTGTACTCAAGCGATCCACAGGTCCTTCCAGATGTGTGTGCTTGCAGGAGTCAAGCTACAAATTGGTCACCAGATGGTATAGAACACCCACTGTAGTCCACAAGTATTCTCCAGATGTATCCCCTTTGTGTTGGTGCTGCCATAAGTCCTCAGGTTCCTACCTGCATATTTGGTGGGAATGCGAAAAAATATCCTCTTACTGGTCACTCGTTCAGCAGGTACTGAACCAGGTTTGTGGATTCACCGAGCCTCTGACCCCTGTAGGCATATTCTTGAATCTGTGGCCCACTTCCCCGCCTAGGTCTCACAAACGACTTTGGCTTCAACTTGTGGCTATCGCCAAATCTATGATTCTTCTATACTGGGCATCCGAATCCCCCCCTCCAGTGTCCCACTTTCTACGGAAAGTCTCTCAAGTAGCACGGATGGAAGAACTTTCCCACTTAGAACTTCGTATCCACCAGAAGTTTAGCGCTATTTGGGTGCCATGGTATGATTTCTCTAAAGACCCTACCTGTACGCATCTGTGGGAACCCCCTGTTTAATAAACTTACCTTCTGAGATCCTTGGCCTTTCACCCTAAGGATTATTTGTCTCTTCTCCACCGCCAACGTTCCATTTATTATTGTGTTATTAGTTAACCGTTGTATGTAATACACCAGCTCATCTGATTGTTTGATTAATGATTGTTGTGTCACGCACATTGTCTTTAACTATGCATATTCATTGGCAATATTTGAAAATCCAATAAAACTTTAATTATAAAATAAAAAAAAAAAAAATAATAATAACCTAATAAAATCTATAAATTAGAGGTTCTTTGTTATACACATTTGATCAAACAGTAAGAAGCTCACCTGCCACGAAAAGGCGACATCATCCAGATGGGACCCTACACTAAATTAACATACAGTACCTCTCTTGGACCCAGAATAGGTCTGCAACAAAGGGCGAGTAGGATCCAAAGCACGCTCCATTTTAAAATAGCCTAAGGCAGATGGGAAAGTGAAAAGTGTATATGCTCTATTCCAATTTGATAAACCTGTGCAATCATAAGGGAGTGTAGTCCAACAATATACAAAAAATTATAACAAAGACACAAAATGCAAACAACTTTGAAAATAAAAGTGAATAAAATGAATAATACCCAGGTTTCTTTGTCTTTCTTGAAGGCTAAGAATCTTTGTTGCAGAATGGACACACCCGAACTCTCCTTAGCTGCTTTCTCAGATGTGTGTCAGTCCTGGATCTCTGTCTCTGTTAAAGAGGACCTTTCATGTCCTCATGCACATGCGGACATGAAAGGTCCGTTAGAAAGCCGACAGTACTGTCGGCTTTCCCATTATGTGCCCCGGGGTGGAGATATCGGTGCCGTTAGTTTCGGCACCTATCTCTGCCCACTATCAGAAGAGCGTTCCTGACAGTCTAGCTGGACTGTCAGGAACGCCCCCCTGACAGTAATCATCCATAGCCCTGTACTGTCAGAGGGGGCATTCCTTACTGCCTAGCGATGACAGCGGACTGCCGGCTTTCTAGCGGTATATAAAACTGCATGTGCTGGAGGACATGAAAGGTCCTCTTTAAGGCCTGTGTTCAGCCACACACCCCTGCTAGGACACTCCCTCCCCCGTTTTACTCCCAAATGCAGGATCCTGAGAAAGAAGGATGTTTTCTTGGCTGCGAAAAAGCTGTCTCTCTCTGCTGGCTCTGGAGGTCAGCCCAGAGCACCCTCCATCTCTCAGGGTCCCTAGACCAAACCCTCATAAAGCAATAAAACAACATCTGGTCAGAAAAGGCAATTTCCCCTCTGATCCACTTGTATACACACAAACCACTTAGGTATATTAATAACACAACATAAACACAACATTCCATATAACCTATGTGGATATGCTGAACAAAAATAAACAAAAACAATTGGCATAAACGTAAATATTTTATTCAGATAACAAACACTAAAAACAATGTAACATAAAAACAATAATCATGGTAGAGGTCCCACCCAACACGGAGGTATGGCTGCAATTAATTTCTATATCAAAAATAGTACACACAATACAAGTATCTATAAAAACATAATATACATATAAATATATGTTGCATACTAATGCAACATACATATAATGCAACACAATCAATCACAGCAAGATAATGTATAGGAGACTGCCAAACATAGTCACCCACAAGAGTACAGGTCTGCATATGCAGTCAGCATTAGAAATGCAACAGATATAGAAAGTAATTAAATCACAAACATCCCACATAATACCCAAAAGATAATCAACAGCAGTCACATTACCAAAGGCAAGATGGGACCTCCACCACGAGCCCCAACACGTGTTTCACCCCTCTTAGCTTCGTCAGGGGGCCACAACATTCCTAAAGGTATATGTAGGACTAATATGAATAAGCAATAATATATACTGTGACAACGGGGGAATTAATCTCAAATGGCGGCAGACTCCTGGTCCCGACAGCGGTGGTTCGTGGTACTAAGCGCCGGAGAGATAGCGTTCAGATGGTCCAAGTGTAAAATAAACGGGCTTTATTCAGCTTACGTGCAACATAACAAAACAACAAAAAAAACCTAGGCCACAGTTAGGGCACTAACTGACTCCTTGAGCCCCTAACTAGCCTCTGGGGCAATAAGAAGCTTGACTTAGTCTCTGTAAGTCCTCTCTGGACCCCAGCCCTCTGGGGACAGTCCTCCCTGTCTGCCTTTGGCTGGGTCCACCATTTCCTGCTTCCTGCAGGATACTCCAGCCTTCTGGAGTTATGCGCCCCACCCAAAGGCGTGGCTGAGAGCCTTTTCTGGCCTGGGCCTGGGTCGCTCAATAGCGCCCTCTGGTTACATACTCACAATACACTAATAAATACATAATGCTACCTAGTTCCTGTCATCACACCACCAAATCATGACTTACACTAAGACCATATGTAATGGGTCTGCTGCAGCAAATGACATGCTGCAAAAAACAGACACGCGTCTGGTTTTCATCATGAGTTTCAGCTTCGATTCAGTGCAGCCAGCCTTGATTTTTAATGTTTGCATTGCATAGGTTGAAAACAGTGGACAAACACAAAACATTGATATCTTGTGTGTTCAAAGTTTGAAGTGCAGGACACTTCGCACTGCATTTTTTTCTGCAGTGTGTGAATGTGGATTTGTTTACATCCCCTTCACTGCTACTGTTGTTTGCAGGAGGTTATTCACTGGCGACTTTGCAGAGAACATGCATGTGTTTCCCCAGCCTTAAAGCATACCTAAATTTTCAACAAGCTTCGTAAAAATCAATAGTGCAGTGCAGAGGCTTAGCTAGCGGGGGGGCAGAGGGGGCGGCTGCCCCGGGCCCAATGAGTCTTTGGGGGCCCACCCTGGGACCACCATTAATACATCCTTTATTTCAAACTAGATCGGTGTCTGCAGACACCGATCTAGTTACAATACTTCCTGGTGCTTAACTGTCTTGTAAATCGCAAGCCAATACAGGCCTGCGGTTTACAAAACGCCGAGACCACAGACCAAAGTCTGCTTCTCAGCACGGGTGGCGCGATGACGTCACAACAACGCGCCGCCCGCGCTCAGACACAGACGTCCTGTGCGTGGACAGGGAGGAAGCGCCGGCGGCTCCATTCATCAGCATCGCAGGTGAGTATGACTTTTGTTTTTGTTTTCTTAGCTTAGTTGTGGGTATATTAATAGTATAAGGGGTGGTTAGGAGGGGGAAATATAACTATAAGGGAGGATTCATTAGGAGGCATTATGACGATGGGGGGGTCATTTATATAAGGGTTATTAGGAGGTATTATTAATACAAGGGGGAGGTTATTTATATAAAGGGCCATTATTTATATTAGGAGGCATTATGAACATAAGGGGGTGGTCATTAATATAAGGAGCCATTAGAGGTGCAGTATTTATGTCAGGGGGAATCAGGGGCATAAAATGAGGGTCAATTAATTTAATTAAAGTGGCACTTGGGCTTTATTAAGACTAAGGCCCCATGTAGCGGGCTGCAGCAAAAAAAGCACTGCAGGAAAAACCATGGCGGTAACATTGTGGTTTTTCCCGCAGCGCTTTTCACAGAAGGTCTGCAGAGATGTCCCTTCAATACACCTATATGGAAACCGCCGGTGTTTCCATAGGTATAATTGACATGCTGCAATTTCCAAAACCACAATGGTTTTGGAAATCGCAGTGCGTCTGCTGCACATATTTTTCCGCTATGTGTGGATGGGATTTGCTAGAATGCCACGGTTTTTTTCTGTGGGTTTTCACCACATGGGGCCCCCATCCCAAATTTGCAGTAAAATATGCGCAGCGGAGATGCTGCAATTTCTAAAACAGTCGCAGCATGTCGATTATACCTACGAAAACGCCAGTGGTTTCCCTATAGATATAATTGAAGCAGAAAGTCCGCAGAGGAAACCTCTGTGAACTTTCTGTGCAAAGTGCTGCAGGAAAAACCGCGATGCGTCGCCGCCGCGGTTTTTCCCGCAGCTGTTTTTTGCTGCGGGATGCTGCATGGGGTCTTAGGCTGTGTTCACACGGCGGAAAATTTTCCGCCCCTGGAGTTTTCGCCGCGGTCAGCCGCGACGGGATTCCGATGCCGTGCATCAGCATTCCGTCACGGCTAATCGCTCCTGATTAAGCCCAGATGAATGGGCCTAATCAGGAGCGCGGCTCGAGCTGCAGATACCGCGGGTGGAATCCGCGGCAAGATAGGTCATGTTGCTTTTTTTTCCGCTAGCAGAAAAAAGCAGCTAGAGGAGAAAAAAACGCTACTGACTCCCATTGAAATGAATGGGAGGAGTTTTTTCAGGCGGATTCCGCATCAAAATCCGCTGCCAAAAAACTCCATGTGAACACAGCCTAAGCCTTAAGGAGTTTTCCAGCTCATTTTTATTGATGATCTATCCTCAGAATAAAACATCAATAAGAGATAAGTGATTCCCCACTGATCAGCTGTATGAAGGGGCTATGGCGCCTGTTTATACCACACACTGTCTGTTTATAGTGACCGTGTGATGTAATTCCAGCCTTGTCACATAGATGTGTATAGGACGAGGCTGCAGTTACATGACATGGCTGCTATGAAAAGAATGACACTATGTAAACAGAGAAGCGGTCACGGCGCTTACACAGGTACCACGGTTCATTCAAACAGCTGATCCTGGGGTCCGGGGTATTGGAACCCCAATAATTTTTTTTCCCCTTTTTTTTTTTTCCCTTTTCAATTAGGAAACATCTGGGGCATTATTAATAAGGTGCACTATTTAAAGGGGGTGCACAGGGAAGTTATTAATTTAAAGATGCACGTGGGGGTATTATTTATTATGGGGGGGTTATATTATATATTGTATAATTGGGGTAGCAGCAGGATGGGGGCTTTGTGCAGGTGAGGATAATGTGGATCGGGTGCCTGGAAAAGTGAGGAGCCAAAGATGTCTGTGTTGCAAACTTTACAGAGACTGGAAGAAGTGGTCATGGCCATCCGGATAAAAGAGAAGGGAATGTGAAGGATTAGTCAGAGATGTCACCGGTAAGTCACTAAATGTTACTGCCCTGTATTCACCTAAATCGTCTGCAGAGCCCTGTGTAGAGCCGCTATATACCACTATACGCTCACTGTATACTGATCAGTATACGAACATGTCCAAGTTGGGGGTCCACTTGGACATGTTCGCCTCCCCTGTGCTGAACCCCTAGCTACGCCTCTGGTGCAGTGTACGTACATGAGAAATTCAGAAGATATTTCAGAATGTCTGTGCTGTAGCTCAAAAGACCAAGTCATATTGCCACCACCATTTGCTGTAGATGGTCCCGATTGGTTGGTCCACATATCAGTTAATGTGACCGCCAATGGTAATATTAGTTCTATGCCACCCCCTGCTAGCCAAGTCACTATATCTTAGGGCAGCCCCAGACTCCACTCCTGCCAATAGACGGCCAACTCTTCATAATTAAAAAATGTCAGTGGATGTAAATGCTTAGCTATACTTACTGGTCCGGATAAAATACTTCCGGGATACCTCACATGCAGGCATGCTAACACATGGGTCAGAGTCCCCGCACATGTGCAGACTATTACAGCTGTCATTCCTAAGGCACATGCCCACAGACTTGGAATAATAACCCTCTTATTCATTAGGCCTTCTATGCTTGTGTCCGGGCTTAGAATATTTCAGAACAAGATGGTTGTGATGATTCCGCTTAAATATGGCTATAACTCAAAGATGTATTTTGATCTCTGGGTATCGTATCTCCCTCTTAGTTCCATTTACTCATAATGTGCGCAGCTATAATCCTAGATGTATGTTGTCAGTAGGGCAACCTTGTAACAATAGGGCTTTGTATCCATCCCAGAATAGCTCCATTGAATTCCTACATGGGCCTGGGTGATCAAATAAACATGCATTGTTCAGCCTGGGCTGTTGATCAGACATGGTTGATAACATTGTATCATTTCACTTGGCCCCATCTCCTTACAAAGAATCTGGACTTGAGTGCGTTAATCAATCAGACTTGCCGTCGCCGGTGACCTCATTCTGGGTGGTGTAATCAAGGGTATAACAGATGAGGTAAGAGGTCAGTGGGAGGAGATTGGGCTGAGACTACAAGAGAATACTATGATGAGAATACTATGATGAGACTACAAGAGACGGTTACTGGGAGACTGTGATGAGAGCATGCAGGCTGGAATGCTGTGTTGATGCTGCCTCCACTGGTTAGCCCCACATGCCATGTGTGAGGGTTGGATTATAGAGCCACATCAAGGAGATGTGTGGTAAAGTAATTATTTCACTTTTATTCCCTTTTATTTTATTGTATTGTATATTGTAACTAGTAACTGTTAATGCTTCCATATATCTGCATATCTGTTCTGAACTGCATGTGTTAGATGTTAATACCGACCCATTTAGGGGTTAATAAATATATAAAATTTAGAAAACTTGTATTGTATTTATCTTGTGAACCCAGCACTCACTGGCGGTGAGTGTAGTTTCTTATGAAAGAAGTCTCAGGTGTGGGCCAACGCGGTGTTGGCGCACTGAGGATCTTTCACAATGGTATAAGGGCAGATCTCCATAGTAGATGCTGTTTCATAAAATTGAGTGTCTTCATCTATAGTCAAGAAAAGACAATATACTGATACTATGGGAAGGTGATCGGGCCTTGTTTGTTGATTTTGTGACAGTTTTGAATAATAATAAATTAGGTGTGCAATTTACCTCAGAAATAGAGATAGGAGTCTATATGACTTTTGAGCTACAGTACAGACACAGCCCCATGCACCCCTAAGGATGCCAGGGTATGGCGAAACATGTCGGGTGGGGCGCTGTCTAATCTTCTTTTAAAATTCAACAGTACTAATACACAGGTGAGGTATAAATACTAGTAAGGAACAAAGAGACAAAGGGACATTTGCCCTGAGAATTACTATTATGTTATCTCTGTCTGCAGGTTAGATAATAGTGATAACTGAGCACAGGTATAAGTAAATGATTTCCACTGTTGCTTCAAAGAAGTGTTGAATTTTATTGTTTATACGTAATAAGTAGAGTACTTAGTAGTAACGTTTCGGCCCACCGGTGTATTGCCAAATGAAAACAGATTCTTTAGATTCCGTGTAATAGAATAAAGTTATAGAGTAAAAACACTAGACTATCCCCAAATGGCTTAACATTTTATTAAGAAGAGTATAAGAAGATAGCAAAACGTAAGAAGATATCAAAAAGTAACATTTCACTAAGAAGAGTATAAGAAGAAGGTCTTACAATAAGGAAAAGTATAACAGATATTAGAATATATATATATATATATATATATATAAAATCAAATCAACATTGGCAATAAAGCAAGATATAATCAAATATCAAATATCATCAAACTATGATATATTCAACACTTACAATACAACCAGTATAGCAAGGTAATCAAACTTATAGTATGGGTATGCAAATACCCCTTCAAACAGTGGCGCTGGTCTGATTAGTATAGACATACAAAATCTAGTGGGTAGACATTACTTTATACTGGGTTCAAAAATAAGGTTACTTACGGCCTGACTATCATAACATTTTGTCATAAGCAGCCATCTTTTTCAAGGGCTGCTATTTTGCAATACAACCGGCCTTCATCAGACTCTACAAAATATATCATATTAAGCACTGTGAGTATGACATACAAGTGATTATGACCAGAAAGTGAATAAATATACTTATACATATTCCAGATTACTAGTTACCCTTTTAGGTGATTAAACAGTGTAGAAAACATTGCACATCATCCAATACCCATCCTTATAAGTTATAATATAAAAAGTGTACATAATCTATAAATGCCCCCAATAATAACATGTTACAAAAACTGTTCAAATTTCTGATATCACATTCTAACTCGAATTACTACATGGATATTCATAATGTGGTATAAATTTCCAGATTATCATTAGTCCAGTGGTCAGTGTCCCATAGAATGATGTCTGAAGGTGTAAGCTAAAGAAAAAACTGGAAAAAAACTAGAAAAAAACAGAAAAAACTAGGAAAAATTTTTTTTTTCGGTGAAAGACAATTCCACCACCATTATGATATAAACTAATGTCATATTTAAACCGAAGAATAAATAAGTCATGTCATATCCAGTACAAGAGGTCAACCCGACAAAAGAATACATACCAGCTTTAACCCTTTCAAGACCGAGCCCAAAAATGAGGACCAGGCCTCGTTTTTCAAAACTGATATGTGTCACTTTATATGGCAATAACTTTGAGACGACTTAACTTACACAAGTGATTTTGAGATTGTTTTTTCTTGACACATTGTACTTCATGTTAGTGGTAAACACTAATGAATATTTTTGTATTTATTCATAAAAAAAATAGGAAATTTGCTGGAAATTTGGAAAAAAAAAATCGCAATTTTCAAAATGTGAAATGCTCTGCTTTTCAGACAGATAGTCATACCACCCAAATACATTAATACATATTATCTACCATATCTCTGCTATATATCGGCATCATCTTTTAATCGTCCTGTAATTTATTTTGGATGTTAGAAGGCTTACAAGTGTAACAGCGATTTTCCAGATTTACAAGAAAATTTCCCAAACAAATTTTTTAGGGACCACTTCAGATCTGAAGAGGATTATAATGGCCTATATATTAGAAACCCCCATAAATGACCCCATTTTCAAAACTGCACCCCTCAAATAATTCAAAATAACATTTGGGAAGTTTGTTAACCCTTTAAGCATTTCACTGGAATTAAAACAATATGGAGGTGAAATTTAGACATTTAATTTTTTCCCACTAATTCCTTAATTTAGCCCTAAAATTAACACATTCACAAAGGGTTAAAGGAGAAAATGCATCTCACAGTTTGTTATGCAATTTCTCCCGAGCATGGAAATACCCCACAAGTGGGTGTAAACTGATGTTTGGGCGAATGGCAGCGCACGGAAGGGAAGGAGTGACACTGGGCGTCTGAAAAGCAGATTTTGCTGGAATAGTTTTCAGGTGCCATGTCTCATTTGCAAAGCCCCTAGAGTACCAATACAAAGGAAATCCCCAAAAAGTGACCCCATTTTGGAAACTACACCCCTCACAGAATTCATCAAGGGGTATAGTGAGCATTTTGACCTTACAGCCGTTTCACAGATTTTGCTAACACTGGGATGTATAAATGAAACATTACTAAAATGTTACTTTATCCCCAAAGTTTTCATTTTCACAAGGGGTTAAAGGAGAAAAAGCACCTCACAGTTTGCAAAACAATTGCTCCTGAACACGGCAATACCCCATATGTGGTCGTAATCTGCTGTATGGGTACATGGCAGGGCTCAGAATGGAAAGAGCGCTATTTGGCTTTTGGAAGGCAGATTTTGGTGGAATAGTTTTCAGGTACCATGTCGCATTTGCAGAGCCCCCAAAGTACCAATACAGTGGAAGCCCCCTAAAAGTGACCCCATTTTGAAAACTACACCCCTCACAGAACATATCAAGGGGTATAGTGAGCATTTTGACCCTACAGCTGTTTCACAAATTTTATTAACATTGGGATATTAAAATGTAAAATTACGTTTTTCCAATAAACCGTCCATTTAGCGACATATTTTTAGTTTTTGCAAGTGGTTAAAGAAGAAAAAACACCCCACAGTTTGTTACACAATTTCTTCTGAAAACATAAATGCCCCATATGTGGTTGTAATCTGCTGTATGGGTACATGGTGGGGCTCAGAATGGAAAGAGCGCTGTTTTGCTTTTGGAGGGCAGATGTGGCTGGAATAGTTTTCAGGTGCCATGTCGCATTTGCAGAGCCCCTAAAGTACCAGTACAATGGAAACCCCCTAAAAGTGACCCCATTTTAGAAACTACACCCCTCAAGGAATGTATCAAGGGATATTATGATTTTGATCCTAAAAATGGTTCCCAAAAATTAATGTACAAAGTGAAAATTAAAGTTTTTAAAGAAATATCCAATTTCAGTGCCTAATACGTTGCGGCCACTTTGTGGCATCAGAGACATGCACTCCTAAAACTATTAAGTGGGCTATCCCGGGGACAAAAAAATTAAATATGTGGGTATAAACTGCTGCTTGGGCACACAGCAGGGCTCAGAAGGGAAGGAGCACTGTGTTTTTTTAGCTTTTGGAGTACTTTTTCGTCGCCATGTTGTTTTTGCAGAGCCCTGGAGGTGCCAGTAAATTGGAATTCCCCAAGAAGTGACCCCCATTTTGTAGGGGCAATTTTAGGGTCTCTGCAAATGTGACATGGCGTCCAAAAAAACAACAATCTAAATATGCGCTCCAAAAGCACATAGCGCTCCTTCACATTTGCGCCCTGCTGTGTGCCCAAATGAAAGTTTATGCCCACATGTATGACACTGTTGTACCCAGGATAACGTACTTAACAATGCCATATGTGGGTATAAACTGCTGTTTGGGCAGAGCCGGGCACAGAAGGGAAGGAGCGCTATTTTGGTTTTTGGAGCACAGTTTGCTTTTTGGACACCATGCCACTTTTGCAGAGCCCATGAATTGCCAGTAAAGTGGAATCCGCAGACATGTCACCCCATTTTGGAAACTATACCCTTCAAGGGATTTATCAAGTGGGGTAGCGAGCATTATTAACCCTTAAGTGTTGCATTCTTTTAATTTCCAGAAATGAATGCGCAGCTGAGAATGAAAAGTTAAAAATTAAATTTTTCTATAGATACGCCATTTCAGTGCCCAATATGTTGTGCCCAGTTTATGTCTGCACAGACACACACTCCAAAAACTGGTGAGCGGGGATCCTGGGCACAACAGCTTTTGGAGCGTTCATGTCTGATACAAGCCGGGCACAACATATTACACACTGAAATGTCGTATTCCTGGATAAATTGTCATTTTCACCTTTCACCATCAGCTGCGTATTCATTTATGGATAATAAATTATAGCAACACTTGGGGGTTAAAAATGCTCACTGTACCCCAGGATAAATTCCTTCAGGGGTGTAGTTTCCAAAATGGGGTGACATGTCAGGGGATTCCACTGTACTGGCATTTCAGCTCTGCAAAAGTGCAATGGTGTCCAAAAACCAAATAGCGCTCCTTCCCTTCTGTGCTCGGCTGTGCCCAAACAGCAGTTTATACCCACATATGACATTAAGTATGTTATTCTGGGTACAACAAGTGTAATACATGTGGGTATAAACTGCAGTTTGTGCACACAGTAGGGCGCAGAAGGGAAGGAGCGCTATGTGGCTTTTGGAGCGCAGATTCAGATGTTTGGGATCTGAATGCCATGTCATGTTTGCTGAGCCTCTAAAGTACCAGTAAAATGGAATCCCCTAGGGAATGACCCCATTTTGAAAAGTGCACCCCTCAATGAATTTATCAAGGGGTGTAACGAGCATTAGTATCCCAGACGTGACTGCACAGCGGATGGGGAAAAGTGAATAGGTAAGCTGTGCGTAGTACATTGGGTACACTAAATTCCCAACTATTTCCCCAGTAGTTCCTATTATTGGGGAGGTCACTCTGGGGGTCACTTCTGGTTTATTATCCCTCGTAAGCTCTAAATCTGGTTTGTACCCTAATATACGCTCGCACAGCTTATACATTCCTTTCCTGCCGCAGCCAGTTATGTTCTAATGATTTGGCGATTTTTGGGGGTTTTTGTCTTCACATTGTACAAGCTATATTTTCTTTATTTCTCTGGTGATGTAGCCATATGAGGGCTTGTTGTTTGCAGTATGAGATGTATTTTTTAATGACATCATTTTTAGGTGCTTACATATATTAAATAAATTTTATTAACTCTTTCTTTGTGGATTAAAAAACAATCCCATCAATTCTGGCACTGCGTTTTACCGTTTAAATTTTTCACCATGCAACGTAGAGCGTAAGTAACATGTTTTCTTTATTCTGCGGGTCGGTACGATTACGGCAATACCTCATTTATACAGTTTTTTTATGCAATACCAATTTTGCAGAACAAAAACCCATTTGGGGACATAAATCAATTTTTTTTGCATCGCCATCTTCTAAGATGCGTAGCATTTTTATTTTTCAGTTTAGAGAGTTGGTTTAGGGCTTATTTTTTGCGGGACAACCTGTGCTTTTTATTGGTACTGTTTTGAAGTACATATGACTTTTTGATCACTTTTTATGGCATATTTTGTAAGGTGAGATGGCGAAAAATCATTACTTTTGGCGGTTTTTTTCCCCAACGTTCACTGTGTACATTAAATATGGTTTTAGTTTTATTGTACAGGTTGTTACGGACGCGGCGATACCAAATATGTATTGTTTTTATTAATTTTTAGGTTTATTTTTTATATAATTCATTTTATATAGGAAAAGGGAATTTTTGGGGCTTTATTCTTTTATTAATTTTTTTCACAAACTTAATTTTTTTTTTTTTTTTCACTTTTTTATGTGTCCCATTAGGACACCTGAGCCAGAGATGCTTTGATCTCTGGCTCAGTACTATAGACTGCAAGACACGAGCATGCAAGTATCTTGCAGTCTATACAGGAAGTCAGCGCTATGGAAACACAGCGCTGACTTCCGCAGGTCTCGGCAGGATCAACCAAGTAGTGGGGTCTCCAGGCAGCCTGGGGTCACTTGGCAGACCCCGGGCTGCAGATTATCGATATCGGCACCCCCCGATCTCGCTGCGGGGGGTGCCCGGGGGGTGGCAAGATGGCGGAACCCCTTGGATGCCGCGGTCGCTATTGACCACGGCATCTTAAGGGTTAAACAGCGGGGATCAGTGGAGGAGAATGGGAGGAGAATCATATAAGCAACTACGCTGTTCTTATTCTCCTCCTGACGCTTTCCTTTCTAATTTTTCCCTATACCGCTTAAATATATGTACATCGCTATTTAACATGTGGGGGACAAGGAGGCAAGGCCATTGAACAGATATAGATACATTCTCCTCCCATTCATCTTCTCTTACCTTAGCGTTAAACCCTGCCCCATCATCACATGATACTAGAACCGAAAGTAGTAGAGATACATTACCTATGCCGAAACCACGCTTCGCACTGCGCATGCGCGGTCCCAGCGGCGTCTGATGATGCAGGAGGGACTGAGGGGGGATTTAAAGATGGCGCTGGAACGCTAAACGAGCGCCATCCGACTACAACGAACACACACAGCGCCATAACCAGAGGGGTAAGCACTGGTATTTTCTTTTGTAGGGTTACATCAGCTACTATCTGTAATATAATTACTATATCACACGTTTATTATGTCCACAGCAAACCCATATGATCCTACATGTCTACTTACTTCACTTAATTCATGAGTCAAGCCATATGGCATGGGTATGTACTAAACATATGTCCTATAAGACTAAATGTATATCCTATCGGATGAACATGGTTTAGAGTGAGGGTTTCAGGAGTATACGCCTCTCCATATATTAAAAAGCTATACTTGCATCACATATATTTCAACTCTACTTATCTCTGCTTTACGCTATTTATTGTTTTCTTTGCCTTACAGTTTGTCCATTAAATTACCTCATACTTTGAGACACCATTACGTGTAAATTCACCTTTTAAAGCTGGTATGTATTCATTTGTCGGGTTGACCTCTTGTACTGGATATGACATGACTTATTTATTCTGCGGTTTAAATATGACATTAGTTTATATCATAATGGTGGTGGAATTGTCTTTCACCGAAAAAAAAATTTTTTCCTAGTTTTTTCTGTTTTTTTCTAGTTTTTTCCAGTTTTTTCTTTAGCTTACACCTTTAGACATCATTCTATGGGACACTGACCACTGGACTAATGATAATCTGGAAATTTATACCACATTATGAATATCCATGTAGTAATTCGAGTTAGAATGTGATATCGGAAATTTGAACAGTTTTTGTAACATGTTATTATTGGGGGCATTTATAGATTATGTACACTTTTTATATTATAACTTATAAGGATGGGTATTGGATGATGTGCAATGTTTTCTACACTGTTTAATCACCTAAAAGGGTAACTAGTAATCTGGAATATGTATAAGTATATTTATCCACTTTCTGGTCATAATCACTTGTATGTCATACTCACAGTGCTTAATATGATATATTTTGTAGAGTCTGATGAAGGCCGGTGGGCCGAAACGTTACTACTAAGTACTCTACTTATAACGTATAAACAATAAAATTCAACACTTCTTTGAAGCAACAGTGGAAATCCTTTATTTATATCTGATGGAGTAGGATCCTACTTCCACTTGGCAATCTGAGAGTGCAATCTACACCTTAATATAACTGAGCACAGGTAGTTACTGAGTTTTTAACTTCCTTGTATTCGCCAGTATTCATTTTTATTAAATTTGTATTAAAAATGACATTTTATGGGAATTGAAGCAGTCTCTGTTCATACAGAGGTTAGTAGTATAATGTTGTACCGTGTTATCGCCTGATTTCTTCACTCTTCCATACAGAGGTTAAACATATAAGTCATATAGAGGTCTAATAGGTTAAACATAATTGAATGTTACAGCTGACACCCACGTCTGATGGAAGGGAATCTCTCTCCTTGTGGAGAGCACCAGTGAAGGTGTGTAGAGTTTTGAATTGCCTTTTTGCCCTCTACTAAGCATCTACATATCACAAGGCATTATGGGAAAAGGAGCTGGGAAGCTCAAGCGCCCTGTTGGATGGCACCAGCTTGTTAGAGATGTATGGTATGGTGTGCAAATGTGCAGCAGCACTCTGTAAAGGGTGCCAAGACATATGCAAATAATACCTATATAAAGTTTAAAATGCATTGCTGCTATAGTTAATATGTATGTAAATTAGAGGTTCTTAGCATAGACATTCCAACCAAACTGTAAGAGCCCATCTGCCCTGATATCATTCAGATTGGACTTCTCTAGAACCTAGATTAGGCCTACAATGTGAACACAGGGCGAGTAAGATCCGTAGACATGCTCTATTCTAGTTAAAAATAGCCTTGGGCAGATGGAAGGAATACTAGTTCAATGTGGAGGGAGCCACATCCCCATATGCACAATGGAAAAGGTAAAAAATAAAAAAAATAAATGCCACAAATTGAAGTAAATTAGTTACTTTTAATTATTTTCTTTATTAACTGCATTTTTATAGTTACAAAAGTATTTAATAGTAAAGCATACAGTTCAACAAAAAAAATAAAAACAAACTGGATATAAAAAAAAAATTTGAAAACATTTTTTATAATGTCAAATATACATGGCGCACAATCATTTTCAGTGTTTTTCATGTGTTAGTAAATCTATACCCAAATGGCAGCATTAACTGTATATCTGACTGATACTAGGTTCACACCTGTGCTCAGGTTTCCGTTCATTGAGTCCGCATGGGGACCCGAAAAATGGAAATCCAATCCGCTTGAAAAGCGGTTACCTGTGGAAACCCATGGACCCCATAGACTATAATGGGGTCCGCCAGGTTTTCGCCCAAAAAATGCAAGCAGAACTTTTCTCTCCGCTTTTTTCAAGCGTAATGGGGTACAGAATCCCCAAAAGGAAACCGAGCGTTAGTGTGAATCCAGGATGAGTCCATATGATTAATAACATAAAACCATGTCAGAAATGGATTTAGAGAACTATTTAAAGTTTTCCACTTTGTAATAAAAACATATTTATGAAAAGATGGTTAACATAAAAACAATGAACATTCATTTGGACAAAAATAAATAAATAAAACCCTAAGTTAAACATTTTTTCCAGTATGTGCCCAGTTCTACTCCCTTGTTAGATTAAATTATTCCAGAACTATACAAAAAAAGAAGCTTAAAGGGAGTCTGTCAGCACAAAATTGAGATATAAACTAATCACAGTACCTTGTATGGCTATCAGCACAGTTTACAATTATTTATTTCTTATTCAGAACTGCTGCTCCATTCTTGTAAAATTGTCCTTATTATTATTATCCCTATGCAAATGAGCAAAAAAGGACTTTAGGAGCATTGCTTTCCATTAATGGTCTTCACTATCTGCTGCTCAGCTCAGTAACTATACTGTACATGTCTGTCACACTGTACCCAGAAGCGAAGGAAGCTAGCTTCAGCTGCCCCCACCTTCTCACTGGACTAAAGAAAAAAAAAAACCTCACTGGTTACAGCACATACAGTATGTGCCATTGTATCATTTAAATACACATTAAATAATATGCTTGCAATTATTAATTACCTACAATTAGCAAAAATGATTAAGCCAAGTATATTTCAAAGGAAATGCTTTATACAAATGTAATCAAGGTAACTTGCTGTTTATGTACCTTGCATGCTTTCAATACCTTTTACCTCTTTACTGTTGCTACAGCTGTATAGAAGCTAATTATTAAGAGTATTTTTTTTTTCTCTTGTAGACTTTAAGAAATATATGACTGCCTTCTCCAAAAAAACAATGCCACAATTTTCCATACGTTAGCTGCTGTATTGCAACACAGCACAGCTCCACTGACTTCAATTAAGAGACAGAGACAACAGATGTGTATGGTGCTGCTTCTAGGCACGTTTTTCTAACCCTATACAATCCTCTAAAGAGGACCAGAAATCAAGTTCAAATTGATAAATGCCATACATCATTTGATTGCCACTGTACACCCAAACACTTATTTTTTTTTAATATTTATATCTACCCATTCAGATGGATATGGATCCTTGTAGGTTATATGTAAATTAGTTCTTTACTCTCCAGGTAGACGGCAACCTTTTATAAACTCTTAGAACATCAAACATTTGGAGAATGAATAGCTAATTTACATACAATTTTCCAACGGCAATCAAATCATGCATATCATTTAATGTTTTGAACTTGGCGATGTATATGGCATCATTTGCGTATGCAGATTGCTTTTATAACAGCTAGACGCCTATAGAACAACATCAGTTGTATGTCATTTACCACCCTCTTCAGTTCCACAACTTTTATTGTAACTGGTTTTATACTATTTTTCCTATTTAAAGGAAGCTAGTAGTAAATTGGTTATAAACTTAATTACAGTACCTTGCAGAGGTAATTCTACGGTTTCCAAGTATGCCTCTGTTATTCAGCTTTGTAGTCCAGTTTTGATGGAAATCACCATTTACGTAAATATTAGGAAAAGTTCTTTTGGGGCATATCTTAGCTTGCCTGGGCTTTGGTTTCAGCTCTAGATTCCTGGGTAAAGCACTTCTGCCATTATTTACATATGAATAGAATATCAGTTTAGACAAAAATTGGGCTTGACAGTGGAATAACGGAGACAAATTTGAAAACCTTTACAAGGAACTGTCATTAGGTTTATAAAGAATTTATTGCTGACAGCCTCACTTTTAATAAGGAAACCGTTTAAAACCAGTTACATTGAAATTGTGAAACTGAAGAGGGTGGTGAATGACATAAAACTGACGTTGCTCTATAGGCTTCTAGCTATTATAAAAGCAATCTGCATGCACACAGGATACCAGATACATCTTAAAGAGGATCTGTCACCAAATTAAAAATGCTAAATGACAAAGGCGTAACTTCTAGCTTCCTGGCCGCAATGCAAAATCTATAATGGGGCCCTAACTACTTAGTACCATTTAGAATAGTGGTATATTTTCTGTGGAAGAGGGGCCTCTGAGGCCCCTCAGGGTCCAGAGACTGGTAGCAATTTCTACCTCTGAAACCCCTATAGCTACACACCCCGTTCCCCCTGCATGAATGACATATACAGTGCTGGCCAAAAGTATTGGCACCCCTGCAATTCTGTCAGATAATACTCAATTTCTTCCAGAAAATGATTGCAATCACAAATGATTTGGTAATAATATCTTCATTTATTTTGCTTGCAATGAAAAAACACAAAAGAGAATGAAAAAAAAAAGTCAAATCATTTTACACAAAACTCCAAAAATGGGCCGGACAAAAGTATTGCCACCCTCAGCCTAATACTTGGTAGCACAACCTTTAGACAAAATAACTTCGAACAACCGCTTCCGGTAACCATGAATGAGTTTCTTACAATGCTCTGCTGGAATTTTAGACCATTTTTCTTTGGCAAACTCCAGCCTGGCTTTTTTATGTCTCTGGGTCAGAAGTGGGGTCTTCCTGGGTATCCTACCATAGAGTCCCTTTTCATTCAGACGCCGACGGATAGTACGGGTTGACACTGTTGTACCCTCGGACTGCAGGGCAGCTAGAACTTGTTTGGATGTTAGTCGAGGTTCTTTAGCCACCATCCGCACAATCTTTCGTTGAAATCTCTCGTCAATTTTTCTTTTCCGTCCACATCTAGGGAGGTTAGCCACAGTGCCATGGGCTTTAAACTTCTTGATTACACTGCGCACGGTAGACACAGGAACATTCAGGTCTTTGGAGATGGACTAGTAGCCTTGAGATTGCTCATGCTTCCTCACAATTTAGCTTCTCAAGTCCTCAGTCAGTTCTTTGGTCTTCTTTCTTTTCTCCATGCTCAATGTGGTACACACAAGGACACAGGACAGAGGTTGAGTCAACTTTAATCCATTTCAACTGGCTGCAAGTGTGATTTAGTTATTGCCACCACTTGTTATGTGCCACAGGTAACAGGTGCTGTTAATTACACAAATTAGAGAAGCATCACATGATTTTTCAAAGGGTGCCAATACTTTTGTCCACCCCCTTTTTTTATGTTTGATGTGGAATTATATCCAATTTGGCTTTTTGACAATTCTTTTTGTGGTTTTCCATTGACGACAAATTAAATGAAGATATTATTACCAAAGCATTTGTGATTGCAATCATTTTCTGGAAGAAATTGAGTATTATCTGACAGAATTGCAGGGGTGCCAATATTTTTGGCCAGCACTGTACATACTGTGGATTAGATTTCTAAAAAAATTACTGCTGGCAGTCTCCTTTTAATTCATTAACTTGATAATTATGAAATTAAATTTGAATAAAAATGAGAGCAGCAGAGGAGTGCTGCTCTATGATGTTCCTGTAACTGCCATAGAGAACAATGGGAGCTACAGCAGCACTTCTCAGATTTTCCTGTAAATCCAGCCTACGGGTCAGACAGGTGCAGTTATTCCCATCATGGCAGCAATAGCAGATGGCTCCATGCATCTCCCATTCAAATAAACAGAGATGAGATGTAATAGTACAACATATAGTGCACAGTGAGGAGAACAACTGATCAATTCAAGCGACTGTTGTCAGATCCCCACTGATCGTAAAATCATGACCTATCTTATGGATAGGTTAATAATCACTCAAAAGGTATCTTAAGCATGTATGGCATTTCCACTTGATATTCCATAAATGCCTGATGGGTATGTGTCGCCGATCTGGAACTTTGGAGTATGGAGGAATAGTGACACCCCCACATATTTGCTGATTTGATTCATACTAATCAGTGTAGAGGTGGCTGCACTTGACGATCTTGTGTGACCATTTGAGCATTTTATTAAATGGTAGTCTAGTCGAAGTGATTGGAGTGCTAGTCATGCAAGCACACCAGCATTTCATTCGCATGGAGCATATGGGGGAATTTTCGGTCCCTGTTTTCATGATCACTTGGTGACACCACCTCTTTAAGAAAAAAATTGAAAATTGCAATTTGAAAAAAAAAATATAAAACATAAGAGTTCATGCCCCAATGGCTACACCATTCATGTATAAATGGTAGTAGTCATTGAAAACTGTTGATTCATTAATTCATTCATTAATAATATACCAAATTGTGGCACAGTAAATTTATTATAAATCTAATCACATTAACTCGTGGTGGTCATTCTACACTTACAAATATGCTTCTGCCCCATTTTCATGTTAACTGTTTTATTCATATGCAAATGAATAAAATGCTTTGCAGGGAATCAGATTTGTTCCGCGAGGTTTGCCTAGCTTTTTCATTGAGACCAAACATGTCCAAACTGAAATGTGTGTATTTAGATTAAGAATTAGGGCACTTCTATATTTGAGAAGGACAGAATAAGTACATTATATTTAGAAGAAGTTTACTAAAATGAGATTGGATATCTTATTCTTAATAATGAATGTAATCTTTTAAATGCCATTTAATGTGCATACCTACATCAGTTTTAAGGTCAGAAAATTTAGCATATTTTTCTATAACTAAAGTGGCTAGAATGTGACATCTTAAAATTACAACACACTTCAGTATATAAAGTATCCTTCTAACTGTACTTTTGATGTGCTATGGACCAAATGAACTGCTGTGATTCACTGAATCCACTAGCCTTGCTTTGAGGATTAAAGGGGTTATCCAGTTTCTAGTAGTGATGGCCTATCCTTAGGACTTCAATAGGACAGTGCTGCAGTACCTAAACTCGGCACTACAGTTAGTATGGTGAGTGAGCAGCGCGGCTCTCAGTATGTAAAGATTACCGAGAGCTGCGCTATGTATATACAGGTGATCTCTGGGGGTACTGGGTGTCGGACCCCCACAGTACTAAAATTAATGGCCTATGACTAGATAACCCCTTTAATGTTTTTTCTTGTTGTTAGTATTTAAATATAGCTCTTCTCTAAAGGTACCCACACACATTAAAGTTGGTGAAAATTGACAGTATTAAACATAAAGGCCGTTTATCGGGTGATATTTAACCACAATTATTTTAGCGGTCTGATTGCTTGCCATCATCTGGAAAAGAGCTGGCTATTTTTAAACGTTGGATGAAAGGTATTTTATGTTATAAAAGACTATCAATGGACAATCATTTGAAAGATCATTTCCATAATCATAGTTCATCCTTTACTGGGTGTCACTGAAAATGTATAACTCAAATTGGTCACCCAAATTAAACTGTTTTGGGAAATTCAACACTAAAGATATTATATGCCATCGACAAGTAAAGTCCCATTTAACAATATAGTGCTATATTAAAACTTGACTTAATTTGTACTCCACTAAAAAATAGATTACAACACTACCACTACACTTCTTAGCATTTTCCTATCGGAATAGATTCCCTACTAGTGAATGATCAGTGAGTTGTTCCACACTATTATGAGTAATTTCTGCAGCCAACCATCCATCCATATTTAGTGCGCAGGATGCTATAATAAAATGTCATTAGTGCCTGGTACCCCTGATAAAGCCAGGTTGTGGCAGAGGGGCTTTTGAATTCAATATTTTAATTTAGCATCCTGCTAATTAAATATATGGCTAGTTGGCTGCAGAGACCAGTCATAATAGTGTGGACCAACTCACTTATTATTCACTAGTAGGGAATCTATGCCAATAGGAAAATGTTAGGAAATACTTACAATAAATATTGGAATTAATTGAGAGGAAACTAGCTCAATATTATATAGTGTAGCCGTGATTTTGGTTTTAAAATATAAATTTATCACTTACAGTGGGGAAAAAAACTATTTAGTCAGCCACCAATTGTGCAAGTTCTCCCACTTAAAAAGATGAGAGAGGCCTCTAATCGACCTCATAGGTAGACCTCAACTATGAGATACATAATGAAAAAACATATCTAGAAAATCACATTGTCTGATTTTTTAAGAATTTATTTGCAAATTATGGTGGAAAATAAGTATTTGGACACCTAAAAACAAGCAAGATTTCTGGCTCTCACAGACCTGTAACTTCTTCTTTAAGAGGCTCCTCTGTCCTCCACTCATTACCTGTATTAATGGCACCTGTTTGAAATTGTTATCAGTATAAAAGACACCTGTCCACAACCTCAAACAGTCACAGTCCAAACTCCACTATGGTGAAGACCAAAGAGCTGTGGAAAGACACCAGAAACAAAATTGTAGACCTGCACCAGGCTGGGAAGACTGAATCTGCAATAGGCAAGCAGCTTGGTGTGAAGAAATCAACTGTGGGAGCAATAATTAGAAAATGGAAGACATACAAGACCACTGATAATCTCCCTCAATCAGGGGCTCCAAGCAAAATCTCACCCCGTGGGGTCAAAATGATCACAAGAACGGTGAGCAAAAATCCCAGAACCACATGGGGGACCTAGTGAATGACCTGCAGAAAGCTGGGACTAAAGTAACAAAGGCTACCATCAGTAACACACTATGCCGCCAGGGACTCAGATCCTGTAGTGCCAGACGTGTCCCCCTGCTTAAGCCAGTACATATCCGGGCCTGTCTGAAGTTTGCTAGAAAGCATTTGGATGTTCCAGAAGAGTATTGGGAGAATTTCATATGGTCAGATGAAACCAAAATAGAACGGTTTGGTAGCAACACAACTCGTCGTGTTTGGAGGAGAGTGAATGCTGAGTTGCATCCGAAGAACACCATACCTACCGTGAAGCATGGAGGTGGCAAGATCATGTTTTGGGGCTGTTTCTCTGCAAAGAGATCAGGACGACTGATCCATGTACATGAAAGAATGAATGGGGCCATGTATCGTGAGATTTTGAGTGCAAACCTCCTTCCATCAGCAAGGGCATTGAAGATTAAACGTGGCTGGGTCTTTCAGCATGACAATGATCCCAAGCACACCGCCAGGGCAATGAAGGAGCGGCTTCGTAAGAAGCATTTCAAGGTCCTGGAGTGGCCTAGCCAGTCTCCAGATCTCAACCCCATAGAAAACCTTTGGAGGGAGTTGAAAGTCCGTGTTGCCCAGCAACAGCCCCAAAACATCACTGCTCTAGAGAAGATCTGCATGGAGGAATGGGCCAACATACCAGCAACAATGTGTGCCAAACTTGTGAAGACTTACAGAAAATGTTTGACCTCTGTCATTGCCAACAAAGGATATATAACAAAGTATGGAGATGAACTTTTGTTATTGACCAAATACTTATTTTCCACCATAATTTGCAAATAAATTCTTAAAAAATCAGACAATGTGATTTTCTAGATATGTTTTCTCATTTTGTCTCTCATAGTTGAGGTGTACCTATGATGTCAATTACAGGCCTCTCTCATCTTTTTAAGTGGGAGAACTTGCACAATTGGTGGCTGACTAAATACTTTTTTCCCCCACTGTAATAGTGTTATTTGGTAGTTTAATTTGTAGTGTTTTAATCTATTTTAGTAAAGTACAAATAAAAGTCAAGTTTTAAAATTGCACTATAATGTTAAATGGGGCTTGTTGATGGCAAGTTGGTATATTCACTGAAAATGTATGCCCAAAGTGAACATTTGTAACAGCAGATTTAGGTAAGATGTATATCGTTGTGTTTGCGAGATGATCATTCACCACTCTGTTAATAGTTGTTAAACCATCAACCTACAATACTTCTGTTCAATGTTTATGGCTACCTTAAAAATTTATGTTTTCAACAGTTAAATATACAACTGTACAAAACTTGCATGCATAAAAATAAAACCAGAATTGTATCACTTTATTTTCAGTTCTGTGCTAGTGATTTCAAACAAGGAAAACTCTATTCATGCAAAGTAGAATCTTCTTTGCCATCAGGATTGAACCTATTTAATGTCAAACCAAAATGAACATTAGCCTCTGCACCATCCACTTCTGAAGAAACAAATTTAATGTTCTGTTGACTGGTTCTGCTTTCACTTTGACAATGTCTTGTTAGTTCTGAAATGGCAGTGTGTGTTGAGGAGCTTTCTTTCAGCTTTGACTGTACTGTTGGGAGTAAAATACCAAATCCCAGTGTATTCTGGGCATCCATTGAGCCATCTGGATCGATCATTGCATTAATTACTAGGAAAAAAAGAAATTATACAGTTAAGTATTTTGCAAGTTAACATGTTTTAACCTGTATTGACAAACTTGTGCCATTGCTGCAATCACTCGGTCAGTTACTATATTGATTTGTCATGTTTCCCCTTATGATGTTGCTTCCTGCATAATAAACATGTAGGAAAATAAACTAATAACAGACAGGAATTTTTTTTTGTTCTTTTTAGTTTGCTCTTCTTTCTAGCCCTGCACGATGCACAATAAGGGTGCATTTAATTTACTTAACCAAGTGACATGGAGGTGCCACTCTACCCCTGCTTGAGATAGGATACAGACCTGCTACCTATGGTGAGTCACAGCTTGTTCAAATGATCTAGCCTAGTAACCACAACTCTCAATGTGAATTATGATTAAGGACCGTCAGTGAATCTAGTACCCATGTATACAATCATGGCTGTAAGTGTTAGTACCCCTGAAATTTTTTCCAAAAATGATTGCAATTACACGTTTTGTTATACACATGTTTATTTCCTTTGTGTGTATTGGAAAAACAAAAAACAGAGCAAATTGGACAAAAATTCACACAAACTCTGAAAATGAGCTGAACAAGTTGGACTTTTTTAAAATTGTGGCTAAATAACTTTGTTTCAAGCATGTAATGCTCATTCAAACTCACCTGTGGCAAGTAACAGGTGTGGGCAATATAAAAATCACACTTGAAACCAGATAAAAAGGAGAACAGAAAGGGGAGAAGAGATCTGTCTTGGACTTGAGAACCAAAATTATGGAAAATATCAGCAATCTCGAGGTTACAAGTCCATCTCCAGAGATCAAGATGTTTCTTTATCCATAGTGCACAACATAATCAAGAAGTTTACAACCCTTGGCACTGTAGCTAATCTCCCTGGACATGGACAGAAGAGTTAGAGAAGAGATCCTGCAACGCAGGATAGTCCAAATGGTGGATAAGAAGTCCCAATAAAGTTCCAAAGAAATCCAAGCTGTCCTGCAGGTTCAGGGTGCATCAGTGACAGCGCGAACTATCTGTCGACATCTAAATGAAATGAAATAGCAGAAGACCCAGGAGGACCCCACTGCTGACAGAGAGACATAAAAAAGCTAGACTGTAGTTTGCCAAAATGTAGATGAGTAAGCCAAAATCCTTCTGGGAAAATGTCTTGTGGATAGATTAGACCAAGATACAAGTTTTTGGTAAAGAACATCATTATACTGAATTATACCGAAAACAGAATGAGGCCTACAAAGAAAAGAACACAGTAACAGTCAAATAGGGTGGAGGTTCAAAGATGTTTTGGGGTTGTTTTGCTGCCTCTGGCACTGGGTGTCTTGACTGCGTGCAAGGCATCATGAAATCTGAAGATTACCAAAGGATTTTGAGTCTCACTGTAGGGCTTCAATGTACTTCAAAAAGCACCCAGAAATAGATGGATACAAAGCAGTGGAAAGTTCTGAAGTGGCCAGCAATGAGTCCGGATCTAAATCCCATTGAACACCTGTGGAGAGATCTTAAAATTGCTATTGGGAGAAGGAACCCTTCAAATATGAGAGACCTGCAGCACTTTGCAAAAGAAAAGTGGTCCAAAATTCCAGTTGAGCGGTGTAAGAAGCCTGTTGATGTTTATAGGAAGTGTGAGTATGTGAACCCAGAGGGCGCTATTGAGCGACGCAAGACCAGCCCTGAAAAGGCCCTCAGCCACACCTTTGGGTGGGGGGGCGTATCTCCAGAAGGCTGGAGAAACCTGCATGGAGCAGGAACTGTGGGTCCAGCCAAGGACAGAGAGAGATGGTCTGTCCCAGACGAGCTGGGGTCCACAGGGGACTTTTGCTAGAGCTGAGCAGTAGTCAGGCTAGTTAGGGGCTCAAGGAGTCAGTTAGTGCCCTAACTGTGGCCTAGGTTTTTTGTTGTTTTGTTATGTTGCAGTTAAGCTGAATAAAGCCAGTTTATTTTACACTTGGACCGTCTGAACGCTATCTCTCCGGCGCCCAGTACCACAAACCACTGCTGTCCGGAGCAGGAGTCTGCCGCCATTTCCCCCCAAAATTGTCGCATATGGTGCTACGGATTCGGGCATAAAGAGATCCACGCAACTCCTGGAAGACAAGTGGTTGGTGACTGCAGTACTGCTAAGTGTGCATTTCAATGGAGAAACCCAGGAAGGGGTGAGTGGAAATGCGACATAGCAAAGTGTGTGCAAAAACTGGTGAAAGTAAAACTCTGGAAGAGGAATCCAGGGAATGGACTTTGTATATATTGTGGCACAGAAGTCTGTAAAGTGTTTGCTGATGGCAAGAAAGTAAGCAATGTGTGTAGAAGCTGGATATTGCAAACAGTCTATGTGAAAGGCTATGGTGCGATGTTTGTGTTTTCTGTGGAAGACAGAAGAAAATGCTGGTTGTTGTAGTGCCACATAAGTTAACTGTGTGAATACATGTGACTGCAGAAGATAGCAAAAAGTTGCTGCCGGTTGAACCCAAGGTTGCTGTGGAATATTGTGTAATCTTGTTAGTAAACCATGAGCAAGAAAAAGAGAATTTCAGCTTGTAAAAAAGCAGAGAAGTTATGCACAGGTTTATTAGTGCAGCAGTCTGAATGCAGAGAGACACAAAACCCGGAACAGAGCATGTGGAATGCAAGTAAAGATAAAGGATTGCATGACGGTGACTCAGTTTTTCTAAAGCACCTCTGTTCTATGATTGAATATGTCCCTGCTGACTGTATGTCTCATACTGGGGTGCATCAAAGCGCCAAAGATGAAAATATTATGGTGCAGCAGCTTCAAGATGAGCATAAAACCATCAGGTTCATGTATGAAGATGAAATATCTGATTGGAAATGGCAACTTGAGGTATCAGAAAAAGAGAACCTTAAGTTAAAGAAAGAGCTTGAGACTATAAAGAGTTCATATCCTAGTTATTGTGAAAATGTAGTGCTGGGTTTGCCTGGAATGGACTGTGTCACTAAGAAGGAGTTTGCAGAAATGAAATGCGCTCTATCTAATAAAGTTATACAGAGTGTAGAGCAAAAGCAAGTGCTTGAGAAGCAATTGCAGGATTTAAAGGAGCAGCATGTCCAAGACTCCATTGTCAAAGAGAGTGTCATTGAAAAATTAAGAGATGACTTTGAAACTGCTAAACGTGAGAGAAGTGAATTTTTGCAGTGTCAGTCAGAATGTCTGGATGACCAAGTCGGGAAGTGTGAAAAACTTTCGGCTGCATTAACTGACAAAGAAAATGAAATTGCAGAGCTGAGGAAGCATGTGTCTGACCGAGAGAGTGATTTAGAATCTGTGGTGGAGTCAGAGCAAAACTTGCATGAACTAAAGCAGGTTCGCCTAAATAGTGAAGTCAACGTATGGCGGAGCAGAGCTGGAGTTCTGGAACAAAGAGAAATGGAACTCAAAGCTAAAATATGTAGCCTGGAGAGGGCGCTGTCAGGATCTTGTGAAGATAATGAGAAATTGTCTGTTTTGGTGCAAAATAAAGACAAAAAATTGATGGAGATGTCGTCTGCCCATGCTCAGAAAGTGCAAACCTTACAGGAGAGTCACAAAAAAGTAGAGACTCAACTTCAAGTGCTGCAACTAAAAGTCACAGAAGGGGACAGGTTTCAAGCAGAACTGCTAGACAAGGCAAACGGTCTGCAGGTGGAATTGAGTAATGTCACAGGGCTTCTTTCTCAAGCAGACAGCAAGTTTATCAAACTTTCCAAAGGTTTTTCTACACTAGAATCTCAGCTTCAGGACACTCAGGAACTTTTGCAAGAAGAAACTCGTCAGAAGCTTGACCTTAGTATAAAACTAAAACAAATGGAAGATGAGAAAAATGGTTTCCTTGAGCAACTAGAGGAAAAGGAGGAAGCAAAAAGAGATTTGACAACGCAGATTTCAACACTGCAGGCTCAGGCGACTGATATGAAGAAAAAAATGGAGGATAGTATTGGGTCCTTGGACTCTGTTGAAGAACTAAAGAAAAAGTTGCAAAAGGAGCTAGAAGCTACAAATCAACGGTTTGAAGAAAAAGTCAATGCTTATGACAAGCAGGAAAAGGCCAAGAGAGAATTGGACCTCCAGATAGAAGACATGAGGATTCAGTTTGAGGGAAACCTGTCTAATTTATCTGCTGAGATTGTAGATCTAAAAGTGCTTGTTGCTAAACTAAAGGTGCAAGTGAACAAGCAGGAGGAAATTGCACGCATCAAGGAACAGCTGGAGTTTCATATGGATCAAATGAAGCGTGAGTCAGAAATAAAGTTGGAAGAGCGCACTGTTCAGATTGAACAGTTAAAAACCGAAGTGGAATCTAAAAGAGAAGAATTAGATCGATTGCAGCAGTATTTATCCAATACTGAACAGTCGGCATCTGCACTATCTTCAAAGCTGGCAGCACTAGAAGCTGAGAAGGATTCGCTGCAGAGCCTGTTAACCTCTAAAGAATTCATAGAGTAGAAAATAATAAAACTTCACTTTTATTTCTTATATAAATAAAAATAAATATAAAATCGTATTAGAAAGAGGAGACTCACTAGTGCTCCCAAGTGCTACCATGTGATTAGTGAAAAAGAAGGGATGAGATCACATAAATTGCATATATAGTGTGCACTAATATTTATAGATGCCCAAAGCAGATATTAGCCCTGCTATTTTATTTTCTAATGACCATAATAATGATAGGATAGGAACATGAGTCATACAATTAATAGCATTAGTGTCATTTAAAGGGATTGTATGAAGGGTAGATAAAACAAACAAACAGGGAGGGGTTAAACAAACAAAGCAGGGAGCTAAGACAAACAGACAGGGAGGGGTTCGTTTAGTATTCAGCAAAAGTCGCATATTGCTTCTCATAACAGCTGAGACAGCTTCTATTCTGCCTGAGGTATAAGTACAGTCTGGTGCCTCAAATAAAGCCTCAAATGTATATGGACACACAGTCAGTCAGAACTGTGTGTCACCTGGCACTGAGGATTCACCAGATACACTCCACTGGCAGGTTATAGTGGAATACACCCTCAATAGGGTAATTTTGTCAGCACCCCACAGCCTCCCAGCACCCTTTCCACATACACCTCTATCTGACACCTATAGCACACATTTAAAAGTCTCTCCCTAAGTGCTAAAGAGTTAAAATAAAAAAAAGCCCTACGCGTTTCACCAACCATTTCTGGATCATCAGGGGACTAAATAAGTATAACCTCTCAGTCTGAGAGTGAAATAGCAATGGCGCCAGAGTCTCAAGAAAGCCTTCCTTAAAACGGAACTAATCCCCGCCCACAGGGTGTGTCACATGACGTCACGCCCAATCATAATGCGGGGAGGTGGAGCCATAGCCGATGCTCCTCCCCTCACCTTATTCGTCATCCAAGGTGCTCCTCCCAGGGGCAGGGAAGCTGTCAGTGTCGTCATGGAGACATAGAAGCGTGTCTCCTATGTTTACATCGTGCTGTCATCTCTCTGATCCTAATTATAGGCAGTTGGAGCAGGAAACACAGAAGTCATGTTATCAAGAAATTCACGTGTATTGTCTAATATTATGCTTAAACACATAAGATGCTTGATCTATACTGCACCAGCACTTCTCAATTCAGCAGTACATATAAATGTTAAAGCACAACAGATCTCACATCCGGATGGTACATTGCATCAATAGAGATATACAGGGTGCGTATTCACCTTTACAGTGAGCAATAATTTCCCAACTGAGCTTACACTTATCAAGGTGCCATCTATATTACATATCCTCATTAAACTCCATAAGAGCCATGAATCATAGATCACCGTACTAATACTAGAGTGAAAGTCACTCTGCATTGATCTGAATATTATGTTCACTATATAGTGAATTGCCCATATATGAGATACAATACTTTCCCATTTCCCAAAGGAAATATATATATCACACAAATATACCAGAAAAATGGATAAGAGGATTCCTAATAATGTCATCAGATTTAGGGTATGTGCCATAGTAGATATAATAAATATACTCAAAGAGATATGTCGGGGGGGGGTTACACTTTTATTCCCTCACCCCCTAAAGACGTGTTTCATGTGGACAGTATCATAATTCATCCATCCTGAGTAGATATATTCCCTGACTCCAAAATATTACAGGGAATTATAAAAATGGAGCGAAGGACAAGCATTCGTTAATCCCTCCCGGGGATGTCGATTTAAAACGGTGAATCCATCTGCATTCATGTTGCAGCAGAAGTCTATCCCAATTGCCACCCCTTCCTGGTGGTCGGATCAGTTGCAATCCTATGAATCTGAAGGATTCAGGTTGTCCGTCATGGTGGCTATGCGCATGTTTAGCTATTGGTGTGTCCCGATTGTTGAGATTATCATTAAAGTGCTCCCTTATCCTTATCCTAAATTCACGTTTAGTCTTACCTATGTAATCTTTCGGACAGGGGCACTGTGCTAGATAGATCACTCCTTTACTACGACAGTTGATAAAGTCGTTAATTTGGCAGACCTCACCAGTAATTGCACATGTTGCTGTTTTAGTTTTTTGCACCTGTCCACATGCGATACAGTTGCCACATCTGAAGGTGCCATTGGGTTTCTGGCTAAGCCAATTCACCGTTGATTTAGGGGCAACGTAATGACTCCTAACCATCCTGTCCTTTAAACTCTTCCCACTTCTATAAGTGATCTTGGGGGTGGATCCTAAAATTTCTTTTAGATCATCGTCCTGGAGTAATATCCCCCAATATTTACCATGTATTTCCCTAGTCTCTTGATGCATATTATCAAAAGTTCCAACAATTCTAGTTACATTATCAGATTTTATGTTCTGACTATGTCTCTTTGGGATCAAAAGCTCTCTTCGATCACATGTTATAGCGTGTTGGAAAGCTCCCTTTAGTGTGTTATCCGGGTATCCGTGGTCCCTAAATCTGAGCCTCAAGTCATCTGCCTGCTGTTTAAAAGTTGACAATTTTGAACAGTTTCTCCTTAGGCGAAGATATTGGCCCTTGGGAATACCCCTTGTGAGGGCCACAGGATGGGCACTCTCCCACCTAAGGAGACTGTTTGTCGCAGTCTCTTTCCTGTAGACCTTAGTTTGAATTGCTCCTGAATGATCTCTAGTAATAAGAACATCCAGAAATGGTAGATCACTGATACTCCAGGAAGATGTAAACCTTAGGTCCAGAGGGTTAGAATTCAAACATTCCACAAACTCCTCGAATGACGTGTGATCCCCACGCCACAGGATAAAGATATCATCTATGTACCTCAGTCAGAGGCACATATGGTCCTGCCACCGGCTGAGGTCATCGGCACCCACGATGGCCGCCTCCCACCAGCCCAGGAGCAAGTTTGCATAACTTGGCGCACAGGGACTACCCATAGCGGTGCCCCTGAGCTGGTGGTAAATGCGGCCATCAAAGGTGAAAAAGTTATTATTCAGGCAGAAACTCAATAGGTCAATGGCAAACCGATTATGTGGTCTCAATCTAATGTCCCTCATCTGAAGATAATATTCCACTGCTCTGATCCCCTGTTCATGATGGATAGACGTGTATAATGCTTCTACATCAATCGATGCAAGAATCATATCATGCCCTAAAGTAATACCATCTAGTTTCAGAAGGAGATCAGAGGTGTCTCGGATGTACGAGGGAAGGGACTCCACAAAGGGCCTCAAGATCTGATCAATATAGCTTCCCAAATTTCGTGTGAGGCCACCAATACCTGATACAATTGGTCTTCCTTTCACAGGATTGGTCCCTTTGTGGACCTTAGGGAGGGCATAAAAGGTAGGCATCACTGGAAATTTTGGATACATAAAATCCATCTCATCCTTGTCTATCAGTCCTTCCTCATAAGCCCTCTGTAACAGTGACTGTAAAGCTGCCAAACAGGCCTGTGTCGGGTTAGTGCTCATAATCCCATAAAAAGTTGTGTCAGACAAAAGCGTCTGGTTAGGAGTCATTACGTTGCCCCTAAATCAACGGTGAATTGGCTTAGCCAGAAACCTAATGGCACCTTCAGATGTGGCAACTTTATCGCATGTGGACAGGTGCAAAAAAACTAAAACAGCAACATGTGCAATTACTGGTGAGGTCTGCCAAATTAACGACTTTATCAACTGTCGTAGTAAAGGAGTGATCTATCTAGCACAGTGCCCCTGTCTGAAAGATTACATAGGTAAGACTAAACGTGAATTTAGGATAAGGATAAGGGAGCACTTTAATGATATTCTCAACAATCGGGACACACCAATAGCTAAACATGCGCATAGCCACCATGACGGACAACCTGAATCCTTCAGATTCATAGGATTGCAACTGATCCGACCACCAGGAAGGGGTGGCAATTGGGATAGACTTCTGCTGCAACATGAATGCAGATGGATTCACCGTTTTAAATCGACATCCCCGGGAGGGATTAACGAATGCTTGTCCTTCGCTCCATTTTTATAATTCCCTGTAATATTTTGGAGTCAGGGAATATATCTACTCAGGATGGATGAATTATGATACTGTCCACATGAAACACGTCTTTAGGGGGTGAGGGAATAAAAGTGTAACCCCCCCCCCCCCCGACATATCTCTTTGAGTATATTTATTATATCTACTATGGCACATACCCTAAATCTGATGACATTATTAGGAATCCTCTTATCCATTTTTCTGGTATATTTGTGTGATATATATATTTCCTTTGGGAAATGGGAAAGTATTGTATCTCATATATGGGCAATTCACTATATAGTGAACATAATATTCAGATCAATGCAGAGTGACTTTCACTCTAGTATTAGTACGGTGATCTATGATTCATGGCTCTTATGGAGTTTAATGAGGATATGTAATATAGATGGCACCTTGATAAGTGTAAGCTCAGTTGGGAAATTATTGCTCACTGTAAAGGTGAATACGCACCCTGTATATCTCTATTGATGCAATGTACCATCCGGATGTGATATCTGTTGTGCTTCAACATTTATATGTACTGCTGAATTGAGAAGTGCTGGTGCAGTATAGATCAAGCATCTTATGTGTTTAAGCATAATATTAGACAATACACGTGAATTTCTTGATAACATGACTTCTGTGTTTCCTGCTCCAACTGCCTATAATTAGGATCAGAGAGATGACAGCACGATGTAAACATAGGAGACACGCTTCTATGTCTCCATGACGACACTGACAGCTTCCCTGCCCCTGGGAGGAGCACCTTGGATGACGAATAAGGTGAGGGGAGGAGCATCGGTTATGGCTCCGCCTCCCCCCGCATTATGATTGGGCGTGACGTCATGTGACACACCCTGTGGGCGGCGCTTAGTTCCGTTTTAAGGAAGGCTTTCTTGAGACTCTGACGCCATTGCTATTTCACTCTCAGACTGAGAGGTTATACTTATTTAGTCCCCTGATGATCCAGCAATGGCTGGTGAAACGCGTAGGGGTTTTTTTTTTTTTAACTCTTTAGCACTTAGGGAGAGACTTTTAAATGTGTGCTATAGGTGTCAGATAGAGTTGTATGTGGAAAGGGTGCTGGGAGGCTGTGGGGTGCTGACAAAATTACCCTATTGAGGGTGTATTCCACTATAACCTGCCAGTGGAGTGTATCTGGTGAATCCTCAGTGCCAGGTGACACACAGTTCTGACTGACTGTGTGTCCATATACATTTGAGGCTTTATTTGAGGCACCAGACTGTACTTATACCTCAGGCAGAATAGAAGCTGTCTCAGCTGTTATGAGAAGCAATATGCGGACTTTTGCTGAATACTAAACGAACCCCTCCCTGTCTGTTTGTCTTAGCTCCCTGCTTTGTTTGTTTAACCCCTCCCTGTTTGTTTGTTTTAGCTACCCTTCATACAATCCCTTTAAATGACACTAATGCTATTAATTATATGACTCATGTTCCTATCCTATCATTATTATGGTCATTAGAAAATAAAATAGCAGGGCTAATATCTGCTTTGGGCATCTATAAATATTAGTGCACACTATATATGCAATTTATGTGATCTCATCCCTTCTTTTTCACTAATCACATGGTAGCACTTGGGAGCACTAGTGAGTCTCGTCTTTCTAATACGATTTTATATTTATTTTTATTTATATAAGAAATAAAAGTGAAGTTTTATTATTTTCTACTCTATCAATTCCCTCCTGAAATTTAGATATATAAATCCTGATAGAGCTATAGGCAGGGTTGGACCTCCTGTATTCAGACTAACTGGTCTTTAACATTATATTTAACCTCTAAAGAATCAGAGCTGCTATCCCTGAAAAACGTGACTCAAGAGACAGAGTCTTTATTCAATCAAGAGCAAGATAAGAGAGCCACTGAGATACGGAACTTGAATGAAAGACTTGACAAAGCTTCTGCTCATCGGCAAACTTTTTATCAGAAGATGTTGTAGGATCAGTTCAATATAATTCAGGGAACAGTGAGAGAAGCAGAAAATATCATCCAGGATGCAGTGCGAAGGATTGAGGAAGATCTGCAAGTTGCAATAGTAAAAACTGAGATGGAGGCTGCTCAGAAAAATGCGGCAATGAAGAAAGTTCCGGAACTGGAATCAGAGATTTGTGCACTACAGAAGGCGTTAGAATTGGAGAAAGCTGCCAGCATAGAGGCAGAGAAAGCAGAGCCATTAAGGCAGCCAGAACATGTAACCAAAAAGCATCTGGGTACTGACAGTGATGTTGAAAACTTGGTATCCCAGTCCTCCGGTGTTAGCACAGGGAATGAAAATAACTTGGAGAATGTTGAGATGATGATATCACCAGCTCCTGTACTGTCAGAAAGGGGTTCGTACGAAAATTCTTGCAATCTATCACAGTACCGCAACATGCCTCCAGGAAGTTATGCGTATGAGAAAGAGGAGGTAAGACTAGAGTATAGAAGTGGTTCTCCTGCTGCCGTACAGGTGTGGAAGCATTATACAGAAACCATTCCAATATATGATGTGGCAGTTGTTAAAGACATACCAGAAAATCTAGTTCAGCGTGATCTATTTTGTGAGGGTGTACTGTATGGTCCTCGTGCAGAAGGAGAAGATATTGCGGTACAGAGCTTGTGTATCTCAAACAAAGAGGAGAGCAAGCAGCCTATGTCTCCTAAACTTCTAAGCCTTGATGGTGATGGCAAAGTTTGCTTTGAGATGAAGGTTACGGAAAAAGTACCCGTGAAACAGTTATACTTTAAAGATATTGATGTGCATGAAGTATGTGTTATTTGGTCTCTGAGCTCCTGTGGGTTCGTGATAGGTGAAGATGAAGATTCTTACGGCTATTTACTAAAGGGATCAAAGTCATGCAATGGGATGGCTGAAGACTATGGCAAGAAATGTGGTGAGGATGATGTGATCTCCTGTATGGCGAATTGTGAAGGTGATGAAGTAAAACTTGCCTTTGCACAGAATGGCCAGGATCTTGGCGTAGCATTTAAAGTGATGAGAAAACGGACGGAGCGGTATTTGGAAGAAAAGACCGCCAGATTGGGACTTCTGGAGAGACTCTGGACAGGCATACATGGTTGAAGAGGGACTTCGACATAGGATGTCTCGTCCCATTGTAGGTCACCCCATGGGTAGTGAGCTGAGGGGGAGGGTATGTGAGCATGTGAACCCAGAGAGCGCTGTTGAGCGACCCAAGGCCAGCCCTGAAAAGGCCCTCAGCCATACCTTTGGGTGGGGGGGCGTATCTCCAGAAGGCTGGAGAAACCTGCATGGAGCAGGAACTGTGGGTCCAGCCAAGGACAGAGAGAGATGGTCTGTCCCAGAAGGGCTGGGGTCCACAGGGGACTTTTGCTAGAGCTGAGCAGTAGTCAGGCTAGTTAGGGGCTCTAGGAGTCAGTTAGTGCCCTAACTGTGGCCTAGGTTTTTTGTTGTTTTGTTATGTTGCAGTTAAGCTGAATAAGGCTAGTTTATTTTACACTTGGACCATCTGAACGCTATCTCTCCGGCGCCCAGTACCACGAACCACTGCTATCCGGACCAGGAGTCTGCCGCCATTTGAGACTAGTCCCCCCCAAAATTGTCGCAGAAGCGATTGATTTCAGTTATCTTTTCCTCAGGGTGTGCATCCAAATATTAAGTTGAGGGTGCCAGTAATTTTGTCTGGCCCATTTTTGGAGTTTTGCATGAAAATATCATTTTTGGCTTTTTTTTCTCAGTTTTTTTGTGTTGTGCTAATACATACAAAGGAAATAAACATAGTGTTATAAACATATGAAGTAAACATTACATTATGTTTTATAACAAAACATGTAATTGCAATAATTTTCAGGGGCAAATTTCAGGGTGGAAAAATTTCAGGGGCGCCAACACTTAGGGCCATTCTTAAAATCAATAAGAGTTAAGATTTAGAGATCCTTTTTTTCCTCATTCTGTAATATATATTTAAACTATTAAATATTATGTATATAGCACCAACATATTCCACAGCACTTTACAAATCGTAGGGTAAAGTATAGACAAAATGAGACATTACAGGGTAATAAGTTAATTCACACAATGGGATTGAGGGCCCTGCTCACAAGAGCTTACAATCTATGAGGTAGAGGGGTTGATACAAGAGATAGCATTGCCTATATAGTAGTCTAGCTATTTTTGTGATAAAATTATTTTAATTACACACAAAAAAAAGATGTTTTGAGCTGTCACCAGCCAGTGTCCTTTTATGTGAAAATGGTGCCAGGATATATAAGGCTACAGTCTGGAAAGGTATTGTGTCCTTCAGGAGTGTGAACAGTGGAGGGTTAGTTTTAGGGATTCTATCTACGCAAGGATTTAGATTGGGAATTGTGATAGGACTGTCTGAAGAGATGTGTCTCTAGGATGCGCTTGAAGCTGCAGTTAATCTGATTGTCTGGGGTAGAGCATTCCAGAGAAGTGGTGCAACTTGGGAAAAGTCTTCAATACGGAGTATAAGGTACGGATAATAGAGCATGTTAGTCTTGGGTCATTGACCGAACGGAGAGCACATGTTGGGTGACAGACACAGATGTGGGAGAAAATGTAGAGAAGTGAGAATTATGGAGAGCTTTATGAGCCTGGCTGCCACATTCAGAATAGATTATAGAGGAGAGAGTATAGAAAGGGGAAGACTGAATAAAAGGGAATTACAGTAGTTACTTTGATAGTGAATCAGGGCAACAATAAGGGTCTTTGATGTTTCCATGATAAGGAAAGGGTGGATTCTGGAGATGTTTTTGAGGTGGAGATGACATCAGCGTGTGAGTGATTAGATATGGGGGTAAAGGAAAGGTCTGAGTCAAACATAACCCCAAGGCAGAGCACATGCTACCTCAGAGTTATGGTAAGACCGCAGAATGAAATGCAGTCACAGAGAACAATCCCTTACAACATAACCTTTAATAATCATATATTAAACCAAATCAGTTAAACCACCACCCAGTGCAAAAAAAAAAAGAGAAAATCAATTAAAATGTTATTGGACATATGACTAAAACTTGACACATTTCTCTCTCAGTCTCAGTCTCAGTCTCTCAGTCAGACAACATATTCCAGCAACCGGGTATAAAATATAGTGATAATGTAAACAATCAGCATCACTCATATAAATCGTCAGTTAACATGTAAAGAAAATAGTAATTCCTGGCCCAGAGTAAGAGAGAGAGACTTATAAATTTATGTTCAACAAATGAGTAGACAAAGTCAATGGAAAAGATAATACTTACTCTAAGGTGATACAAATCAAATATGTAACAAATTCAGTAGACAAAAAGTATAACCGCTGATCAATCAAATAGATGTCAAACACTGTAATGTGGTCAATCACTGTCCATGTTGAAGATCATATACACAGAAGTCATAAGTTGGATAATGCATGACAATAAGCAGTATAGAGATGGTTCAAACAATATACCCAAACAAAGCTACCAATTTATGAACTTATATAGGCATGAAAAACAAACAAAAACTGAATAGGTACTAAGTGTTTAGGAAAAAGGAGTCATCTAAAAAGATATAAACAATAAAGAACAAGAGGCTACTCATCCGTTGGATGCATCTCCGATATGGTTAGGACTTCTCCCCCAAGTATAAGAACATGCCAGCATCCCGCATTCCCATGCTGAGACACCGGACATTTAAGTGATAAGATCCAGCCATCAATATCGCATCATCAGAGTGTGCGATCGATGAACTCTAATGATGCGCCTTTTACTCTCAGACTTCCAAGGCCATAGTAGGGTATACTAAGATGGCACCCATGTTCTTAACCCCTTAATGACGCAGGGTAGTTTGTACGTTAATGCTCAGTGACTTTTTTCACATTTTCCCTCCCCGTCTTCCAAAATTCATAACTTTTTAAATTTTCTATTTACATAGCTATGTGAGGGCTTACTCTTTACGTGACAAGTTGTACTTTAATTTCCCACCATATTGGGGTACATATAATGTTTTCATTAACTTTTATTTATGTTTTTTGGGGGTCCATGTGAAACAACACACAATTCTATCATACTTTTTTGCATTTTGTTTTTACGGCATTCACTCTGCATTAAAAATAACATGGCAGTTTTGTTCGGCGGGTCATTATGATTACGGCGATACCATATTTATATTGGTTTTATTACCTGTTACCGCTTTTACAAATAAAACGTTGTTTTTTGAAAATTAATGATTTTGCTGGGGTCAGCATATTCTGATGCCTATAACTTTTTTACTGTACGGACATATGTCAGGGCTGCTTATTTGCGGGACAAGTTGTACTTTTTATTGGTACCAATGTTTGGTATGTATGACTTTTTCATCACTTTTTATTGTTATTTTTTGGGGAAAGCAAAGTGACCAAAATACGTTAATTTGCGCATTGCAGTATATTTTTTTTTTTCGGCGTTCACCGTACGAGATAAATAATGCTATATTTGGATAGTGGAGACTTATATGCACGTGGGGATGCCTAACATGTTTGTTTATTTATCTTTGTTTACATTATATATTTTTTTAATATAAAGGAGGATATTTTGAACTTTTTATTATTTGTTTATTTTTGTGTGTTTTTACTATGTGTTTCTGTGTTTTTTCACTTTTTAGCTATCCCACAAGGGGACTTGAAGCTGGGATCTCAGATCCAATACATAGTATTGCAGAACATCGCACAGTAGTCCCTATGGGAACTGTGCATAGAAAGTCAGGAGACTGTGGCCCGCCCTCCTGGTTGCCATGGCAACCCCTCGGAACCCGCGATCTTATTGCGGGGGGTTTGAGGGGTGATGGGGGGGGGCCATCTTGCCCCCGGAACTTCTGGATGCCGTGATCGCTATTGATCACAGCATCCAGGGGATCAATCCAGGGGATAAATACTGTGTAATACAGCCGAGAGCAGGATGTAATGCCGCAGGTACAGCTTCTGTGCCCGCAGCATTACAGCGCCATAATAGTACTGAGCTGAGCGTGAACTACATACATGCCGCGATGTACTATTAAGGCGCGAAGCAGGAAGGGGTTAATGTTCTTAGTTCTGTCGTCATCCCACGCATGTGCAGACCAGTGAATGCATAGAGGGTCTATTATGTGATTACAGTGATACATAATGGCTCAACTACTACACAGAGCGCACTGTCGGCTTTCTGGTGTTATATAAAACCGCATGTGCATGAGGACGTGAAAGGTCCTCTTTAATTATTTTAGTAATCAAAATCCAAGGACAGGCCTTGCATCGACCACATTTAAAAATACCCATACTTCTATTTTCTAACCAGTAGGATTTTTAAGGGGTGGAAAAATTATGTTCGATTCTGTAAAAACGATGAAATCCTTCCACCAGACCAGGGTATGCTAATCGACTCCTGGTCTGGTGGGAGGATGTCATAGTTTTTACAGAATTGAACATGGCTTGGACACAATGTGTCACACTTCGGTGTCACCCATACACGATGATATACTAGTAATATGGTCAGGTTCATAGACTGAATTTAGGAGTTAAATAAAAACAATATTGACCTCCATTTAACATTTGAAACCAATAAAAACTTTATTTCATTTCTGGATGTAACACTTCTAAGGGGCCAGGATGGCAGCATCCAAACTGATCTCTTTAGAAAACTGAAAGCAAATAATAGGCTTCTTCTGTGGCAGAGCTTTCATCACCACCACTCCATAGGGGCATATCGAAAGGAAAGTTCTTGCAGGTATGGAGCTTGCGGGTTCTTCAATAAAGTCTTATAAAAATAAAGCAGCAAAACTTACACAGAGATTTAGACCGAGAGGTTATACCCTACAGATATTAAATGAGGCCCGGAAATATGCTGACTCAAAAACTAGGAATTGCCTGCTAGTTCCCAATGTAAAAATTGACCATATAACATAGTCAGACTAATAGGTACATTTGATGTACAGGCACAAACAATTAAAAATATTCTCTCCAAATCTTGAGAGAATCTTCTTCTTTGCAGATCCTAATTTGAGTGGGGCCTTACCACCATTTCCCAGTATGACCTATAAACAGGGCAGAAATATTGGGGATAGAATTGTACAGAGCCATTTTTCCACACCTATAAAAATCTACGTCACAGATGGTGAAAGGAATACCCAAAGGGAAATATTAGAATCATAGAAGTAGGTTCCTACGATACTCTCAATAAATTAAAATATAACTTTTATTAACACACAATAAAAACATAGGACAGGCGTCAACTAAACATATAGTATAGGGAATATTTCATCTATCCCAAAGATAAAAAATGGATTTCCCTATAAAAAAAGACCCCTAATCCCTAACCCCAGATAGATAAGACAGCAATATATAAACTAATGAAAAACCCATACATCCAAATTGTGAGATGATGAGTATCAAAAATAGGATTGTTTATACCATCTCCAAACACTATCTGAGCTAGGAAAATGGGGAACTGATAATTCTCCTCTCAGTAGATGTACTAGATAAAAAGTAACATATATCCTGCTGTATGGTGTAACCAAAAGCCAGTGAGTGAACATAAGGAGGTGAAAGATGTAGTCCAAACACAACTAAATGGCATGGAGATATTATGTTGGCTTTCTCCCACTAGCTAGGGACATAAAACCACCCCACCCACTGCTGAAGTACACACCTACCCCATCCACTGTGTTAGCAGGTCAATACCTAGATATTACATAGATATTAAATAAATAAAGCATGGCGGGTCTGAACCTGCATAGTGTTCCACAGGTAAATATATCTGCCAGTGACCTAGGTGAGACTAAGTACACACCTGCACTGTTCACTATATTAGCAGGTCAAAGCCTAGATCTTGTTAAATAGGTAAAACATAGCGGATCTAAACCTGCATAGTGTTCCATAAAAAAGTACATCTATCGGTAACCTAAATAAACTCAACGCGTTTCCCTTGCACTCAATATCAGCAAGTTCATCAGGAGTAGACATATAGTATGAGTGAGGAATAGTGCGGTAATAACCGCAGTTCTCAGAGCCCTGATGGTGTGCGCCGGTACTTAGAATAGCCGACGCTGAATGCTGGCACAATACAGTCATGGCCAAAAGTTTTGAAAATGACACAAATATTATATTTTCACATGATCTGCTGCCCTCTGGTTTTTATGTGTGTTTGTCAGATGTTTTTATCACATACAGAAATATAATTGCATTCATATTATGAGTAACAGAAGTTTATATTGACAGTTAGAATGAGTTAATGCATCATCTCCGTCAGTTTCAGTATAAAAATGTCCGTTCGTGTTTTAGCAGAAAGGCTAAAGTGTGCACCTAGCCTTAGTTTTGTGGTCCTTGGAACGATTAAGAAAAATATCAGAGTAGGGAATATAGACAACATTCTGTGATGGAAAGAATATATGGAGTGGATATATCATCTGAATACTGTTTCTCCTCATAGATTTAAGGAAAATCTGAATTTCGCTTTTTCTTATCTAACTAGTTGGATTTTTGGAATGCATAAGCATTGATACACGTATTTCCCTAATCCTATGGTTATAACCTGCACCATTTTTCCACTAGATTCTAGTTGGTTTAGATTAGGGTTAGTTGGTCTTTAGAACTTTTGGGCCACCCTATATTCCAATTGCCACTACTGTAATTCCAGGGGGTACCTGAGTATCAGGAAACATGATTAGTACCTGGGAAAGGTTACTGCTATAGGTAAAACCAAGTTTTGGCGGTTTTCTAGATTTGGGTTGTGCCCATAGGGTTCAGATTCAGGTCACCCAGTCTTTACTATAGTTTTGATATAATCCTAATGTTTTATCTTTGTTTTCTGAGAGATTTTTATTGGGAAATATATGTATTTGAATGCATCACACTGGCCACATCTGAACATTTTTTGGGAGCATTAGCTTATTAGGTACAGTGCCTTGCGAAAGTATTCGGCCCCCTTGAACTTTTCAATCTTTTGCCACATTTCAGGTTTCAAACATAAAGATATAAAATTTTAATTTTTTGGATGAAGAATCAACAACAAGTGGGACACAATTGTGAAGTGGAATGAAATTTATTGGTTACCGTATATGCCGGCGTATAAGACGACTGGGCGTATAAGACGACCCCCAACTTCTGCCCTAAAAATATAGAATTTGGTATATACTCACTGTATAAGACTACCCCTCTCCCAAATGAAAAAAAGTCTGCTTTGATTTCAACATGTTAATTTTAATTCAAATGCATATGACATGCAGGTACTGTATATAGCAGCAAAACTGTCACTTATAAACATAAGGTTGTTTCAAACATGTACGGTAAAGCTAAGCTCTTCATTAATATCACAGCATGGATGCGAGGGGAATCTGGCGTTACTGCACCGCCAGCTTTCCCCTCGCATCCATGCTGTGATATTAATGAAGATCCGACATGCTTCTGTAAGTGCCGCCTGTGACCCCCAGCTCTGTGACGCCGACCGCTGTGACGGGGCGGCTGCATTAGCATACAGCGCGCCGCCCCGTCAGCGCGTACTAAGCCTCTTCTAATGACTGTGAGAGGCGGATTGCCGCGCATGCGCGGCGGTCCCAGGAAGCGGCTCTCTACGCGCTGACGGGGAAAAAAACACCTCACACAGTGCGGCCCCCGTATATCCGGCGTATAAGACGACCCCCCACTGTAGCCATTATTTTAAGGGGTTAAAAAGTCGTCTTATACGCCAGTATATACGGTATTTTAAACTTTTGTAAAAAATAAAAAACTGAAAAGTGGGGCATGCAATATTATTCGGCCCCTTTACTTTCAGCGCAGCAAACTCACTCCAGAAGTTCAGTGAGCATCTCTGAATGATCCAATGTTGTCCTAAATGACTGATGATGATAAATATAATCCACCTGCGTGTAATCAAGTCTCTGTATAAATGCACCTGCACTATGATAGTCTCAGGGTTCTGTTTAAAGCGCAGAGAGCATCATGAAGGCCAAGGAACACACCAGGCAGGTCCGTGATACTGTTGTGGAGAAGTTTAAAGCCGGATTTGGATACAAAAAGATTTCCCAAACTTTAAACATCCCAAGGAGCACTGTGCAAGCTATCATATTGAAATGGAAGGAGTATCAGACCACTGCAAATCTACCAAGACCCAGCCGTCCCTCTAAACTTTCATCTCAAACAAGGAGAAGACTGATCAGAGATGCAGCCAAGAGGCCTATGATCACTCTGGATGAACTGCAGAGATCTACAGCTGAGGTGGGAGAGTCTGTCCATAGGACAACAATCAGTCGTACACTGCACAAATCTGGCCTTTATGGAAGAATGGCAAGAAGAAAGCCATTTCTCAAAGATATCCATAAAAAGTCTTGTTTAAAGTTTGCCACAAGCCACCTGGGAGACACACCAAACATGTGGAAGAAGGTCCTCTGGTCAGATGAAACCAAAATCGAACTTTTTGGCCACAATGCAAAACGATATACTTGGCGTAAAAGCAAAACAGCTCATCACCCTGAACACACCATCCCTACTATCAAACATGGTGGTGGCAGCATCATGGTTTGGGCCTGCTTTTCTTCAGCAGGGACAGGGAAGATGGTTAAAATTGATGGGAAGATGGATGGAGCCAAATACAGGACCATTCTGGAAGAAAACCTGTTGGAGTCTGCAAAAGACCTGAGACTGGGACGGAGATTCCAACAAGACAAAGATCCCAAACATAAAGCAAAATCTACAATGGAATGGTTCACAAATAAACGTATCCAGGTGTTAGAATGGCCAAGTCAAAGTCCAGACCTGAATCCAATCGAGAATCTGTGGAAAGAGCTGAAAACTGCTGTTCACCTCCATCCAACCTCACTGAGCTCGAGCTGTTTTCCAAGGAAGAATGGGCAAGAATTTCAGTCTCTCGATGTGCAAAAGTGATAGAGACATACCCCAAGCGACTTGCAGCTGTAATCGCAGCAAAAGGTGACGCTACAAAGTATTAACTTAAGGGGGCCGAATAATTTGGCACGTCCCACTTTTCAGTTTTTTATTTTTTACAAAAGTTTAAAATATCCAATAAATTTTGCTCCACTTCACGATTATGACCCACTTGTTGATTCTTCACCAAAAAAATTACAATTTTATATCCTTATGTTTGAAGCCTGAAATGTGGCAAAAGGTTTAAAAGTTCAAGGGGGCTGAATACTTTCGCAAGGCACTGTAATTGTCACTCTATACATACTCTAGGTATCACGGAGGATTCACTGGTCTGCACATGCGCTCGATGATTGTACACATGCACTAAGGTGCCATCTTGGCATACCTTACTGTGGCTTTGGATAATCTGTGAATAGAGGGCGCGTGACCAGTGTGTCGATCACACATCCTGCTGACGCGATAATGATGGCTGGATCTTATCACTTAAATGACTCACCTCTCAGCATAGGAATGCGAGATGCCGCCATTTTCTGATACTTGGGGGAGAAGTCCTGACCATACCGGAGATACAACCAATGGATGGGTAGTCTCTTGTTCTTTATTGTTTATATCTTTTGAGGTGTCTCCCTTTTTCTAAACACTTAGTACCTATTCAGCTTTTGTTTGTTTTTCATGTTCATAAATTGGTAGCTTTGTTTGGGTATATTGTTTGAACCATCTCTTTACTACTTATTGTCATGCATTATCCAACTTATGACTTCTGTGCATATGATCTTCAACATGGACAGTTATTGACCACATTACATTGCTTGACAAGGCATGCCCGCTGCCTAGGGGTTATGTTTGATTCAGACCTTTCCTTTACCCCCATATCCAATCACTCGCACGCTCATGTCATCTTCACCTCAAAAACATATCCAGAATCCACCCTACTGACTACTGTAATTCCCTTTTAATCGGTCTCCCCCTTACTAAACTCTCCCCTCTACAATCTTTTCTGAATGCAACAGCCAGGCTCATCTATTAATGTAGACACTACACTGATGCCTCTGGTTTGTGACAGTATTGGCTGCATTCATAATAGAATACAATGTAAACTTATCACTCTCACCCATAAAGTGTGTTACATATAAATGTATATGTGTGATGCTGATTGTCTGTTACATTATCATTATATTTTATACCCTGTCTCCTGGTGAACTCAATTACTTGAAGAGAAATGCGTCAAGTTTCAGTCATCCTTCCAGTATCATTTGAACTGATATTTTTTGCACTGGGTGGTGGTTTGATAAATTTGTTGTGCTCAAATATATTTTAATATATGATTATTAAAGGTTATGTTTTCAGGGATTGTACTACTGCTTCGAATTCCTTTGAGTATAATCGTCTGGTTGTATCAACCGGTGGTTGATTTACATGTCTCTGTATGTATTTATTTGCAGACTGAAATGGAGATATCAGGGTTAGGTCTGTTAGTAGATGGTGGAAACAGCAGTAGTTCAGTCTTTGACAGATTCACTTTCAGATAAAGTAAAGACATGATATTTGAGACACTAGAGAGACAATCACTGGTGTCCTGTAGTAGTGCAGGGGTGATGTTACGAGAAAAAGTATATAGAGGTATATAGTTGGGTGTCATAAATATAAAGATGGTACCGGAAGCCAAATCTGCTGATGGTTTGTCCTATAGAGAGAGAAGAGAAGGGGGCCTAGGACTGAGCCGCAAATAATACACTGAAAGTGCGGTCTGAGAGATATGAGAAGAACCAAGAGAGCGCAGTGTTATTGAGACAGACAGAGTGCTGCATACTGAGGAGGAGTTGGTGGTCAACAGTGTCAAATGCTTCTGAAAGATCCAGAAGAATAAGAAGAGAATAGTCACCATTAGATTTAGCTGTCAGAAGGTTATTGGAGACTTTTGTAAGGGTCATTTCAGTAGAGTGCAGAGTGCAGAAGCCAGATTGTAAGGGGTCAAGAAGAGAGTTAGCAGAAAGATAGTGGATAAAACGAAAATAGACCAAGTGTTCCAAGATTTTGTAGATGAAGGGGAGGTTAGAGACAGGTCGGTAGTTAGCAGCACAGTACAAGAGAGGACTTCTTAGGTAAAGGGATTATAACAGTATGTTTGAAAAAGGAGGGAAAGATTCCATTAGAAAAAGAGAGGTTGAATATTTTTTATATATTTTTGGGATCTGAATAGTCTATGAGAGCCACTGCATACCTCCCAAGTCATTGAATGTTAATATGCTTGTTAAAATATCATATTTTGCACAGGTTCCTAAAGTGATCTAATACACAATAGGCTACAAAATGATGTATCTTGATATCTCATTTATTAAAGTTTGTAAGATAAAGAAAAGGGTCACAAAAAGTATTTTCAAAAGTCAAGTCAAGATTATAGAACAGCATGCCAATGCCAGCTATGATCCAGAATTTACTGTATTTACTTTTACAAAAAGCATGGTGCTGGATGGATATGAACATGTGGAAACCAATAAAAAAAAGCCCTGTAATAATCTAAAAAGTTGGGCACTCAGTACAAAACAATGAAAAACACCACTGTATTGAAATTACCTTTTAAAAGTAGTACATGACAATACTAACTACTATACAGGAGACATACAATTGTTAATAGTTGTTTTTCCTTTTCACATCCAGCATACAATCTATAATCAAATCAGCTCAGTCAGATCTCCTATGAACCCTTGACGGCTGCACAAAATAAAGGGAGATGCTAAGCGCATGTATTTATTACATTTGTCCCAAAGCCAAAATTTTTACTTCAATGCCAATACCCAGTGTAGTATCATGTTTCTTGCTACTAAAATGAAGTGTCAGACTGAGGTGCCTAGTGCCCACCGTTAAAATTCATTCTGGGGGCCCACTGTACATACAAATATTACCTGACATTAATTTGCAAATTCCTAAAATTTTGCCAACATAAATGCATTCAGTAGTAGCTTGCTGCCTAACCCTTGCCTGATTGTTTCTGTGCTAGAATCTTGTCAGTTACCTGCTGCCTGGCTCCTGTCTTGAACTCAGGCTCTCTTAGCTCTGTGGCCAAGAGGTGTGTGACCAAACAGCAGAAAGCCTTATTATGAAAATGGGGCCCAGAAAGGAAGGATACCGGATTGGTCTGACTTTGTACCTAGGTATCATCTCAGCCACCCAGTTTGTCTACAGTATTTAAAAATTAATAGGGTATTTCTTAAATAATCTTAACAGTATATTATACTGACACATAACCTGGTTGAATATGCTTATACAATGAGTATTTGTACAAAGCTCAAAGAGTGTACTGTGCCATGCCAGAGTGAGCTGGGAGCTCAGGGGCCCGCCCGGGTATTCACCTGTTCAACTGCAGGCCAGTCCAAACCTACTTGTAGCTCTTTTGCAGCTGCACTTTTCCCATTGAAATCAATGGAAAAGTGCTTCTGGGCGCATATGAGCGCATACCTCCGCACCGCCTGTTCACTATATACTTCTGGACGTTCCACTCTTAACACTGCAAGGACATACACACGTGGACAGAATTGTTGGTACCCCTCGTTTAATGAAAGAAAAACCAACAATGGTCACAGAAATTACTTGAATCTGACAAAAGTAATAATATATAAAAACACTATGAAAACGAACAAAGAAAAGTCAGACATTGCTTTTCAAGCATGCTTCAACAGAATTTAAAAAAAAACAAAAAAAAACCAAACAAACAGACTCATGAAACAGGCCTGGACAGAAATGATGGTACCCTTAACTTAATATTTTGCTGCACAACCTTCTGAGGCAATCACTGCAATCAAACGATTCCTGTAACTGTCAATGAGACTTTTGCACCTCTCAACAGGTATTTTGGCCCACTCCTCATGAGCAAACTGCTCCAGGAATAGTCCAATGTTTTCCTCTTAGCCATTCTTGGGTGTTTTTAGCTGTGTGTTTTGGGTCATTATCCTGTTGCAAGACCCATGACCTGCGACTGAGACCAAGCTTTCTGACACTGGGCAGCACATTTCTCTCTAGAATCCCTTGATAATCTTGAGATTTCATTGTACCCTGCACAGATTCAAGACACCCTGTGCCAGATGCAGCAAACAGAGCCTCCTCCATGGTTCACAGTAGGGACAGTGTTCTTTTCAAGATATGCTTCATTTTTCCGTCTGTGAACATAGAGCTGATGTGCCTTGCCAAAAATTTCGATTTTTGTCTCATCTGTCCATAGGACATTCTCCCAGAAGCTTTGTGCCTTGTCAACATGTAGCTTGGCTTTTTTATGATTTGTTTTTAACAATGGTGTCCTCCTTGATCGTCTCCCATGAAGTCCACTTTGGTTCAAACAACGACGGATGGTACGATCTGACACTGATGTTCCTTGAGCTTGAAGTTCATCTTTAATCTCTTTAGACATTTTTCTGGTCTGTTTTATTACCATTTATATTATCCTTCTCTTTGATTTGTCATCAATTTTCCTCCTTTCCAGGGAGGTTGGCTACAGTCCCATGGATCTTAAATTTCTGAATAATATGTGTAACTGTAGTCACAGGAACATCAAGCTGCTTGGAGATGGTCTTATAACCTTTACCTTTAACATGCTTGTCTATAATTTTCTTTCTAAGCTCCAAGACAACTCTTTCCTTCGCTTCCTCTGGTCCATGTTGAGTGTGGTATTCACCAGGTCACCAAACAGCACAGTGAGTATCTGTAGCCCTATATACAGGCCCACTGACTGATTACAAGATTGTAGACACCTGTGATGTTAATTAGTGGACACATCTTGATTTAACATGTGCTTTTGGTCACATTATTTTCAGGGGTACCATCATTTCTGTCCAGGCCTGTTTCATGAATTTTCTTTTTAAAAAAATTCTGTTGAAGCATGGTTGAAAAGCAATGTCTGACTTTCATTTGTTCATTTTCATTTATTTCTGTGACCATTGTGGGTTTTTCTTTCATTAAATGAGGGGTACCAACAATTTTGTCCACGTGTGTATATATACACTGCTGTTATTGCAGCCGGATCTCCTATAGGGAAGGCAGGGTCGATTTATTACCGTCCCTGCCATCCTGATTGCTGTGTAAACAACTATGGGAGCCGCCATGATGCAGCTCCATTTCTGGTCCCATGATCCAGTTCAGATCAGCAGTATATGATAGGAGGCTGCATTCCTCCTGTAACTAGGGCTAATGTACCAGCACAAGCTACAAAAAAAAAAGCCCTGAAATGCTTACTACCCACTAGCAGGAACAGCTGATATGTGCAAGGCCTAGATGTCAGACACCGACAGATCACCTACTGATGTCCTATCCTATTGACAACATGCTCAAATATGTGCAATGTCCAATTGTGCAAGTTCTCCCACTTTAAAAGATGAGAGAGGCCTGTAATTGACATCATAGGTAGACCTCAACTATGAGAGACAAAATGAAAAAACAAATCCAGAAAATCACATTGTCTGATTTTTAAAGAATTTATTTGCAAATTATGGTGGAAAATAAGTATTTGGTCAATAACTAAAGTTCATCTCAATACTTTGTTATATATCCTTTGTTGGCAAAGACAGAGGTCAAACGTTTTCTGTAAGTCTTCACAAGGTTGGCACACACTGTTGCTGGTATGTTGGCCCATTCCTCCATGCAGATCTACTCTAGAGTAGTGATGTTATGGGGCTGTCGCTGGGCAACACGGACTTTCAACTCCCTCCAAAGGTTTTCTATGGGGTTGAGATCTGGAGACTGGCTAGGCCACTCCAGGACCTTGAAATGCTTCTTACGAAGCCACTCCTTCGTTGTCCTGGCGGTGTGCTTGGGATCATTGTCATGCTGAAAGACCCAGCCACGTTTCATCTTCAATGCCATTGCTGATGGAAAGAGGTTTGCACTCAAAATATCACGAAACATGGCCCCATTCATTCTTTCATGTACATGGATCAGTTGTCCTGGTCCCTTTGCAGAGAAACAGCCCCAAAGCATGATGTTGCCACCCCCATGCTTCACAGTAGGTATGGTGTTCTTTGGATGCAACTCAGCATTCACTCTCCTCCAAACACGACGAGTTGTATTTCTACCAAACCGTTCTACTTTGGTTTCATCTGACCATATGACATTCTCCCAATACTATTCTGGAACATCCAAATGCTCTCTAGCAAACTTCAGACGGGCCCGGATATGTACTGGCTTAAGCAGGGGGACACATCTGGCACTGCAGGATCTGAGTCCCTGGCGGCGTAGTGTGTTACTGACGGTAGCCTTTGTTATGTTAGTCCCAGCTTTCTGCAGGTCATTCACTAGGTCCCCCCATGTGGTTCTGGGATTTTTGCTCACCGTTCTTGTGATCATTTTGACCCCACGGGGTGAGATCTTGTGTGGAGTCCCTGATCGAGGGAGATTATCAGTGGTCTTGTAGGTCTTCCATTTTCTAATTATTGCTCCCACAGTTGATTTCTTCACACCAAGCTGCTTGCCTATTGCAGATTCAGTCTTCCCAGCCTGGTGCAGGTCTACAATTTTGTTTCTGGTGTCCTTCCACAGCTCTTTGGTCTTCACCATAGTGGAGTTTGGAGTGTGACTGTTTGAGGTTGTGGACAGGTGTCTTTTATACTGATAACAATTTCAAACAGGTGCCATTACTATAGGTAATGAGTGGAGGACAGAGGAGCCTCTTAAAGAAGAAGTTACAGGTCTGTGAGAGCCAGAAATCTTGCTTGTTTGTAGGTGACCAAATTCTTATTTTCCACCATAATTTGCAAATAAATCCTTTAAAAATCAGACAATGTGATTTTCTGGATTTGTTTTCTCATTTGGTCTCTCATAGTTGAGGTCTACCTATGATGTGAATTACAGGCTTCTCTCGTCTTTTTAAGTGGGAGAACTTGCAGAATTGGTGGCTGACTAAATACTTTTTTTCCCCACTGTATATGAGTACACATAACTATTTACCCAATTTTTAATTGTACATTGGTTTATCCATGTAAAAGAGAGAAAATATTTATAACAATGTTATTAAAACATACAGCTGAATTTAAAGTGTACATAAGGAGTAACACTATTTTAGCCTTTTGATGAATCATACTTTGTGTTATTTAACAGTTATCTGTAGTTTGCAGTTCTCCCTGAAATGGTGGATGGACACTAAGGTATTATAAATTGCCCATAATAAGTAGAATAAAATCTGCTGCTTATTGTTCTCTCTGTCAGTCTGAAACAGCCTCGGGATCATGGAGAACATATGCAGAGAAGTACTCAAAAGTACTGATGTGAATAAAGTACTTGGGCAGTTTTTACTTAAATGCAGTATGAGCCTAAACATTTGTCTCTCCTTCTGTCTCCCCCAGATTCTGCTCACTCCTTCCCATAAACTTGTTTAGACATGTGTAAACATACAGCATATATTTGAGAGTGAAAGCCAGTTTAAAGGGGAGCAAACTGATAAAGAAGCATTTTTCTCTTATAAAATAAATTACAAAGTTTCTAATATTTTTATATTATAAAGATTCTATATTCTGTACTATTGATTTATGCAAAGTTTGAACCAATAAACCAATAAAATACCTTGTAATTGTTTTTCTATTCGTTTCAGTTCTTGTAGTATTGATAAAATTTCCTGCAAATAAAAACAAGTTCATTATGTCTACACTTTATTTGCATGGATGCCTTCATGTAATGTTTCATTAAAGCATACATTTTTTTTGTAAAATATGCATACAAATTCAAGTTTGTGGGTAAAAGTATACCCCAAGTAAAGTCTAAAGACACCAACCACCTAGTATATCAACATATAAACATTTCATAAATGATCTGATTAGGTGCATGTGGGAGATTAGATGTGCAGCTTCTAACCTTTTAACTCAAAGTCTTTCAGCCAAAGACAATCCAAGAGTACATATTGGAGGGAATTTACTAATAGAAGCATGCCAAATTTGTGAAACAAAAGTAGCGTATTTTTGTGAAACCAAAAATGTGCAACTTTCTCCATTTTCCAACCTGCTCATCCATTTTTAGAAATGTGGGTAGAGTAGGGCATAGGTCAAGGCGGGCCAGGTATGCCTCAGCTCAATAGATTGACTATAACTCATGCCAGAAAACTGGTATGAGTTATACCTGACATCTAGACCAGTTTCTGACCAGCATAAATTTCAATTTTGGTTGGCCTTGTAAAAATGTGCCTGAATTTTTAGGAAGTTGGAGACTCTTAATAGTTCAGGAGCATCTTGTGCCAGAGGGAAAATGACTTAAGGCTGGTGTAGTAAACACCAGTCTTAACTTTTTACAGCTCTGCGCAGTACTATTAAGTCATGCTGAGCATGTAGTTAATGCTCAGCGCCATAATAGTATGGCGCTGTAATGTCCTGTGCTCCTGTGCCTGCGGCATTACTTCCTGCACTCGGCAGTATTGCACAACCAAGGCCCGGGACTAGTTGCTGGACTCCAACTACTCAGGTGGATTAACTCCTTGATCAATAGCGATCATGGCATCCAGTGGGTCCGGGGCAAAATAGCCCTCCTGCCACCCCTCAGATCTGAAGGATTGCCATGGCAGCCAGAGGCTGCAAATGAATAACAAATTTAGAGGAAACTGCTCCTGTCAGCTGTTACCAGCTCCTCTCCTGCCTGGCAAACTGTTCAATTCACTGAGAGATCCGTCTTCAGTGTGAAGACAGGTAGACAGATCAGATAACATAAAGGTCTATGGGGAGGGGAGGGAGGAGGAAGAGCCCAGTGTGTGAAAAGCAAGCACATGCACAAGCTACTACAAAATACAGTAAGATTTCTTTTCAGTATGTCTTAGTAGAAATGAGCAATTCCCCACACTATATTTGAGGACAACCTGAAAACAGTGTCAACAAAGCCTAATATAAATATGGGTAGATGATTACAAAGAGAAAATGTTAACATACCGAGCATGAAGTTTTCAAAATAGGAATATCACTCTCAGATCTTAGTTTTTTCTCAATTTCATCCCAATTCCTTTCTTTGTCTTTAAATAATAATCTGAAATGTGAAAATTAAACATGTAAACAAAAATCAGGTGTAAAGGGAAGTGCTTACCACAAACATTAATACATATATATATATATATATATATATATATTCAATCATTCCATTCAGAACTCCTGAGAGAGCTATTGTCTGCAGGCTACAAAACCTGTTTTCTAACAGACATCCCGCATGGGCCAGGAAGGCTTTTGTTATGCTAATGAGACCCGCATGGTGATGTTAATCAGCTTCCTTTGTTCAAAGAGAGTTACCCGGAGCAGATGGGGGAGGTAGGTCATTACCCCTAGGCCAAGGATCGATTTTAAGTGTTAGAGCGCCATCCCAAGACTCATAAGAAGTATTGCATCTAAACTTATATTACAATACCAAGAGCCTGATTGGAGTGACAACATCTAGGTGGGCGGAGTTGTGGGCCATATATATAATGGGCCAAAAGCCCTCTCTCTCTCTCTTCATCTTCTCTCTTCACCAGCCCCCATGGATTGACCAGCTTCACCTAGACAAGCTCCATATACCACCAGAGCATGCATAATAAGGCTTAAGTATAACTTTCTCTCTCTATCCATCTATCCACCCATCATCTATCTATCTATCTATCTATCTATCTATCTATCTATCTATCTATCCATTTATCTATCAGTCACCCTCTATTAATCTGTATTACTACTGCTGTGTTCCTTACAGAAAGGGTCAGTTAGTAAATTGTCCAGGGGTTGTATGTGTGTGGTTGTATGTGTGTGTGTATGTAGCGATATCTGTAGGTTTTTAATTGGGTTCTGTACTTATTGTATTGCACTGTGTTAATACTGTTTTGTATTATTCTATAACCTAGTTCCATCATATTAATAATAAACGTATTTTACGATTAATATTGTGGGGTAAATTATCGTACATGCAAACCAGTCAAGGAAACAGATAAGTAGATATACCTAAGGAGAAAGGAGGGAAACTGAGAATATTAATTAGTAGTAACACCCAGATCTCTCTAACATAATGGTGAAACAAGTCAAAAGTGATGAATATTAATTATTAAGATTCATCTCCTTAACATAATGGCGAGCCGGCCCGTACTGTTTTAATATTTTTGCGTGTTGTCTTCTGGCAAAACTGTGTTATACCGTGAATTATCAAGTGGAGGGGCGTGGACAGGTAACATTGGTACACAGTGAAGTGTTGCGTTACGCTGTATGCCCAGATTGAAGTTTGCACGGCTAACCCAGTTTGCTTAAAGCTTCACTTAAGATAATTAATAACAGTGAACCTATTGTTTATTTGTATTTATCTGAAGGTATTAACAATTGTCTGTTTCCTCCACAAACAACTCGCTGGGAGACTGAGAAATCCATTTGTGCCTCTGTAATATCAAAGTCAAGGTTCTTCAGGAGAAGTCCAGCTGGTCGGGAAAAGGCTTTCCGGTACGAAAAGGATACTTTTTCAAGCAGCAAAGTAGGAGAACAACGGTGACCAAGATGACAGCAGGAAAAGTAAGTATGGATTTCTCAACATTAAAACACCTAGCTAAACACAGTACATTCAACCCAGTACCACCCACAACCTATAAATCAGGAGAAATGTTATGGTCTGCTTTGCTGGATCAGGCCTATGCTCATGATAAAAACTGCATTAGTAAATGGACAGTTTTTAACAAAACTTCCAAAAGATTACAAATGTTAGCAAAACTTGTATATACTTTTGAGGATACAATCTGGAAGCCAGAGCATGCTGAGATCCTAGCAAACATGAAAGGGACAGTGGAGCGAGCTAACAATGCAAACCTCCACTGTCATTGTTGTGTAGACAATGTCAAGCAGATTCACATGTTAGAAACTCAATTGAAAGATGAGGCACTTTATATAATTGAGAGAGGAAAGGAGATTTGTGTGTTGGAATCCAAACTCTCTGACAAAGAGAATTATTATTCTGACATGGACAAAGAACTCCTTCGATTATACACTGAGAACAATCAGTTTAGAAGTAAAATTACTTCCACAGAAGCAATGTTAGTGACACTAAGAGAGGAACAAGCGGCAAACTCGCAAATCATTGCGAATTTGCAGCAGATCATCTCTGACTTGTCACAGCCTAGTACTAACAGCACGGTACCCTTGCCAACTAAACAGATTTGTGTCTCAGGAATGGCACAGGAGGGGACTGGGGCGATCAGACCCACGGCTCCTGTGGATCAGAGATCCAATAGTCCATTTTGTGATACTAGGAGTCCAGTGGAGCGTGCACTACAATTCTCTCCAACACCTTTGGAGAGGAGAGACAGCGGACGCCTCCATGGACAGGACTCAAATTGGGGACTAAGTAGTGGATGGGAAACTGTACATACGGCTTCCAACCTACCTACACGTCCTGAAAGGTCAGTGGAATTTTATCCTAGCCATAACAACATGGAAAAGATAAATTTCCTGTTACGGATCTGCAAAGAGATCTCTAAGTATGACCCTAATACAGATCCATTTACAGCCTGTGATATGTTTGAAGGACATTGCAGGAAATATTCTGTGCCTCCAGAATATCGTATGGAGCTGTTTAAATTGTGGTTGCCTACACACCTCAACCAAAGGTATGAGGCAACAGAGAGAACAAGTCCCAAGAATGGCCTATTTTATGATGAGGAAGAACGCCTTTCAATACTCATGAAACTGGCAACAGGACATTGGGATGTTACGCCAGAAATCCTGACAAAATTCAAACCCACCTTACAGGACGAACCTTCGTCCCTCTGTGTTCGGTTTGAAGCAATGTACAGGAGGATCACAAAGGATCAAGGTATAGGAGTCCCACAAGGCATGGTTCGCATGTTTGTGTACAAATTCCCATACCTTGACACCGCAATTCGGCTAAGTGCAGCAAGGGAGCCAACGCTCACTGATGCAGCCATGATTATTGAACAATATAGACAAGATCTACTGCGCAATAAAAAGTCTGTGAAAATCAGGGAGCGTGGAAAGGTCCATGTCAAATCACAAGATGAACGTGGACACCACACTAAGCCACACATGTCTGTCTACCCCACAGCTCCTCCAACAGAAAAGATAGGAGACATACGATGCTTTCTGTGTTTACAGGTTGGACACATTAAAAGAAACTGCCCTCAAGTAGTTCGCAATCGTACAAACCCAGAGAAAAATGGCAATAATAATGGTTTCAAGATGAAGCGTAATTACGCCAAACAAGTTGGGAAACAGACAGATAGCAATCAGGGACATTTGGTGTTAATACTGTTTTGTATTATTCTATAACCTAGTTCCATCATATTAATAATAAACGTATTTTACGATTAATATTGTGGGGTAAATTATCGTACATGCAAACCAGTCAAGGAAACAGATAAGTAGATATACCTAAGGAGAAAGGAGGGAAACTGAGAATATTAATTAGTAGTAACACCCAGATCTCTCTAACATAATGGTGAAACAAGTCAAAAGTGATGAATATTAATTATTAATATTCACCCCTTAACATCAGGCATATTTTATACTGTGTCCCTATGTGAGTTGGCTGCATGACCATTCAATATATTTTATTAAAATAAATGTATCTTTGTTTGCTATTAAATGGGTTGTTCTGTTAATTTTTATTGATGAACTATCCCTAGAGTAGGCAATCAATAACAAATCAGGGGAGTCTGACACCCCATCACCCTGCTGATGAGATGTGTGAAGGGTCCATGATATTTGTGCGATCAATGTGATCTCTTCTTTACATTATATGCTGTCTGATAATAATGCATAATAATAATAATAATAATAATAATAATAATAATGCATAATGGCCATGCAAAGTATTTACAGTCTTGTCCCATAGAAGTGAATAGGATGAGGTTGTAATTACATTACATGGCTGGTATGAATCAGACAAGATGCAATGTAAAGAATAAAGAGGTTATGACACTTTCACAAGCAACACAGGTCCTTCCCACAGCTGACTGGGGAGTCAGAGTCTCACTGATCTTTTATTGATGTCCTATCCTGGGAATAGGCAATAGATATATCTATTGGCTATTATCAATATAGACACTTATGCAAAAAGAAAAAAAATCAACACTATATATAAGTTAGTGCACACCATCAAACACTGGCCAAGGGCCCGCCCCTAATAACATATAAACATATATATGGATACTGTATATGAAATGTCTGGAACCCACACCACACATCTCTAGAACAGGTGTTTCATAATCTGTCCTGTCTGTTGAGGCAGTCACCATGTCCGTCCAATAAGAGGTACACGGCTCTCAGAAACCGGGGAAGATTGCAAGTTTTTAAGAATTTTTGCTTACACATTGTATTTCGTGTTGGTGTTAAATTTTGGTTGATAAATTTTGTGTTTCACTATAAAAAAAAAAGACAAATTGAAATAAAAAATGCAGTTTTCAAACTTTGAAATGATTTGCCATTCATATAGTCATACGACCCAAATTACGTCATACATTTAATTTACCATATCTCTGCTTTATATTGGCATCAAACTTTAATCACCCTTCAATCTCTTTTTGGAAATAATAAGGCACACAATTCAAACAGCAATTTTCAAAATTTTCAAGAACGTTTCCAAAACCCATTTTTAAAAGGGACAAATTCAGTTCTGAAGGAGCTTTTTAAAGGCCTCTGTAATAGAATCCACCATAAATCACCCTATTCTTGAAAAATCACCCTATTCCTAAAAAAATTCAAGACAGTATTTAGGAAGTTTTTTAACCCTTTCAGTATTTCACAGGAATTAAAACGATATGGAGGAGAAATACATTAATTTAGCCCTAAAATTTACATGTCCACAAGGATAAAATCTGAAATTTCTCCCGAGCATGGAATTATCCCAGATGAGGACGTAAATGGATATATATAGGCACACAGCCAGACGATTAAGGAGCGCCATTGAAATTTGGAAAGGGGTTTTAGAGCGCAGATTTTGCTGGAATCTGTTTCAGGCACCATGTCATATTTGAGGAGTCCCTGAGGTACCAGAACGGTGGAAACATCCATAAAGTGACCCCATTTTGGAAACTAGACCCCTCATGGAATTTATCAAGGGATATAATGAGCATTTGGACCCCACAGTTAGGGAAACACAGTAATCCCACATTTTTAATTTTCACAAGGGGTAAAAAGGAGAAATAGCATCCCACAATTTGCTACACAATTCCTCCAGAGTATGGAAATACCTCATATGTGATTATGAACTGCTGTATAAACACGTAGTGGGATTCAGAGTATCCTCAGGGGAAATTTGCAAAATGGCAGGAGAGGAGTATGAGCAGCCACCGTCTAATGACACTTCTCTATTGTTTCACTTCTTCACCTCGGCTCTCAGTTCGACAGTATGCGACCAACTGCTCTTTATATAGCCCATCTATTCCATGAGCTCCACCCCTTCCTCCTGTGACGTCCAAGTTGGCCAATGGGAGTATCAGGTGTGGCCCGCACACCACCCATTGCCGAATCACATCTCACCACAAAGAAGAAGGGAGGGAGTCAAACACCACAGGACTTAGCGCTCCAATCTGAAACACCCCTCAACCAAATTACCACCTGAGGGTGACAGCACTCTTTTGGTCATCTCCCAACAAATTGTGCTGGACCAGTTAAGGAAAATTAAGCCTCCCTTCATATCAGCCATGATAAACATGATTGAGGATGAGGCTATAGGATTGCAGTCTCTTGAGAATGATGACGTCATTGTCATCAAACCCTCTAACAAGAATGGCAATGTCGTCGTCATGGACAGAGACCAATACATACAAATGTGCAAACAGATGCTAGAGATGCTATCGTAAGCTTCCCTCGAACCCCTCAGAGAATTTTGATAAATCTTCGATACAGGTACTACTTGAAGCCAGACAGAATAAAGTTATTGACAGTGTTGAATTTGATTTCCTTAACCCGGTGAACAACCAGTTAGCGACTTTTTACTGTGAACCAAAGACGCACAAAGGTACATGGCCCCTTAAAGGATATCCAAAAGTGTCTGGCATTAACAGTCTAACACAAAACATAAGTTTATATTGTTGATCATATGTTACGCCCATTTGTTGTAGAATTAGCATTTTACATCACAGACATTATGGATGTCCTACTTAAACGGGAAGGGGTCGTGTGGGAACCTGATACACTTTTGGTGAGTCTTGATGTGGAGGCTCTCTACAGCTCCATTCCTCATGATCGGGGAGTGTGGAGCTGTGGAGACCTTGCTCAGGGCACGTGGGACTCGTTTCGCCAGACATAACACGTTTATGGTCACTTTGCTTAGGTTTGTATTAGAACACAACTTTTATCTATGCAACCAGCAGTTCTTCCACCTGCTCAGGGAGGTGGCTATGGGTAGCTTGTGTGCACCAACCTATGCCAACCTCTATCTGAGCTGGTGGGAGAAAAACGTGGTTTTTCGATGATATTCTGATTTTGTGGCATGAGAGCAACGACAGATTTGTGCAGTTGGTAGAGATAATAATAATAATAATAATAATAATAATCATTTTATTTACAGTACAGACCAAAAGTTTGGACACACCTTCTCATTCCAAGAGTTTTCTGTATTTTCATGACTATAAAAATTGTAAATTCACACTGAAGGCATAAAAACTATGAATTAACACATGTGGAATTATATATTTAACAAAAAAGTGTGAAACAAATGAAAATATGTCTTATATTCTAGGTTCTTCAAAGTAGCCACCTTTTAGTTTGATTACTGCTTTGCACACTCTTGGCATTCTCTTGATCAGCTTCAAGAGGTAGTCACCTGAAATGGTCTTCCAACAGTCTTGAAGGAGTTCCCAGAGATGCTTAGCACTTGTTGGCCCTTTTGCCTTCACTCTGCGGTCCAGCTCACCCCAAACCATCTCGATTGGGTTCAGGTCTGGTGACTGTGGAGGCCAGGTCATCTGGCGTAGCACCCCATCACTCTCCTTCTTGGTCAAATAGCCCTTACACAGTCTGGAGGTGTGTTTGGGGTCATTGTCCTGTTGAAAAATAAATGATGGTCCAACTAAACGCAAACCGGATGGAATAGCATGCCACTATAAGATGCTGTGGTAACCATGCTGGTTCAGTATTCCTTCAATTTTGAATAAATCTCCAACAGTGTCACCAGCAAAGCACCCCCACACCATCACACCTCCTTCTCCATGCTTCACGGTGGGAACCAGGCATGTAGAGTCCATTTGTTCACCTTTTCTGCGTCGCACAAAGACACGGTGGTTGGAACCAAATATCTCAAATTTGGACTCATCAGACCAAAGCACAGATTTCCAGAGGTCTAATGTCCATTCCTTGTGTTCTTTAGCCCAAACAAGTCTCTTCTGCTTGTTGCCTGTCCTTAGCAGTGGTTTCCTAGCAGCTATTTTACCATGAAGGCCTGCTGCACACAGTCTCCTCTTAACAGTTGTTGTAGAGATGTGTCTGCTGCTAGAACTCTGTGTGGCATTGACCTGGTCTCTAATCTGAGCTGCTGTTAATCTGCGATTTCTGAGGCTGGTGACTCGGATGAACTTATCCTCCGCAGCAGAGTTGACTCTTGGTCTTCCTTTCCTGGGGTGGTCCTCATGTGAGCCAGTTTCTTTGTAGCGTTTGATGGATTTGGCCACTGCACTTGGGGGCACTTTCAAAGTTTTCCCAATTTTTCGGACTGACTGACCTTCATTTCTTAAAGTAATGATGGCCACTCGTTTTTCTTTACAAAGCTGCTTTTTTCTTGCCATAATACAAATTCTAACACTCCATTCAGTAGGACTATCAGCTGTGTATCCACCTGACTTCTGAACAACACAACTGATGGTCCCAACCCCATTTATAAGGCAAGAAATCCCACTTATAAAACCTGACAGGGCACACCTGTGAAGTGAAAACCATTTCAGGTGACTACCTCTTGAAGCTCATCAAGAGAATGCCAAGCGTGTGCAAAGCAGTAATCAAAGCAAAAGGTGGCTACTTTGAAGAACCTAGAATATAAGACATATTTTCAGTTGTTTCACACTTTTTTGTTAAGTATATAATTCCACATGTGTTAATTCATAGTTTTGATGCCTTCAGTGTGAATCTACAATTTTTATAGTCATGAAAATACAGAAAACTCTTGAAATGAGAAGGTGTGTCCAAACTTTTGGTCTGTACTGTACTTATTAAAATTTATTTTCAGTCGTTTTCTTTATTTATTTTTGAATTGCTTATAGGCCACACTTCATGACCCCATTTTAAAAACTACACCCCTCAATTCATATATACTGTGAGAAAGTGACGGGACAAGTATTGGAGTCACGGTATGTCAGTCCCCGGTTTTTGTCATATGGCTGGTCCAGCGCGGGTTTTTGAGTAAGCCCCAGCTCAGGTGCGGGTCTTGAGGCTCATTACTGGCCCATATAGACCTGCAGAGCCTGCACTTGAGTGCAGATCCTGGGGAGTGAGAGCAGGTGTCTGGATCTGTCCTGATATTCCAAAGACTGGTACTGTGCCAAACTGGTTGCTGGTGTGGCTGGCAGACAGCCACACAGGTTAGTAAGCAGTGTTTTGTTTAGGTAGCCGCTCAGACGAGCAGGAGTTTGTTTATTTTTGTGCCTAAAGTTAAGGCTGATATTGTTTTGCCTGTTTTCCCTGAAGAGAAGGTGTATTTATTTTGCTATCATTTTTCTAATAAACCTGTTACACCTAAGTTTTCGTGTCACTGTCTCTGACTGTTTGGGCCCGTACCTAGGCTGCTACCGAGCTACCTCCCTCACATATGGTGCTTCGGATGCGCGCACGCCCAATTTAAAAAAACAAAAAAAAACAAACAGTCTTAAAGAGACACACACCTATTTTTTATGTTCTGGGTGAAGGCTGCAGGAGAGATCCTAAAGGAGACCGCCAGCATGGAGGACGTTATAAAACAGATGGGGCAGATCCTCTTACAGCAGCAGCAAACCCAGGCACAGCAGCAGCAAACCCTGGCGCTGCTCAGCCAGGCCCTGATTGACCAGAGGACTGCGGGAGAAGGTGCTGGTGCCAGAGAGACCTCGAGGGAACAGACCGCTGCTCGAGCCGCCGTTCGGACTTCCCTACAAAAGATGACATCCTCAGACGACGTGGAGGCCTATCTTCAAGTCTTTGAGCGGGTGGCTGAGCGGGAGAAGTTGCTGAAGGATCAGTGGGCTAATGTTGTGGCGCCCTTTCTCACCGGAGAGCCTCAGAAGGCCTACTATGACCTGTCTGAAACAGGGGGCTGAGGACTACTCCAAGCTGAAAGGTGAGATCCTAGCACGTCTCGGAGTAAACACGCATGTACGTGCTGGGCGAGTGCACCACTGGACTTTCTCTGAGAGTCTTCCACCCCGATCTCAGATGTTTGACCTTATAAGTCTCATGAAAAAGTGGCTTCAGCCTGAGGAAGCCACTCCAGCACAAATAGTGGAAAAGGTGGTACTTGACAAATACACCAGATCGCTGCCGCCTCAGATCCAGCTCTGGGTCGGACAAGCGGGACCTACCACAGCTGATCAACTGGTAGGTTTGGTGGAACGATACCAAGCCACTGATGAGCTACGACAGTCGTCTCCCAGACCTGGTAACCCCAAGACGGGTAAGACCGTACCACTTACTTCGGGGGTGAGGAAGGTCGTGAGGGGAGGAGGCTCAGAGGGGGAACAAGCAGCAGGGACTATGGACTCTAGGCCCAGGTCTCAAAATAGAGACCCATATCGTCTCAAATGTTGGCGGTGCCAGGAGTTGGGTCATGTCGCTGCGTACTGTCCCCTGACGACTGAGCCTATGGACTGCAACAGCTCCAGGCGTATTTCCCTGTTTGCTCAACCTGCTTGTACCGCAGAAACCGCAACAGAACCACAGATGTGCACGGTGACTATAGCTGAGCGTGCTGTACTGGCTCTCCTGGACTCTGGGAGCCTGGTAACCCTCGTGCACCATGTACTGGTCGACCCTGCACTGTGCGGTGAACAAACTGTTGGGGTCTTGTGTATACATGGGGAAACTGGAGAGTACCCTATTGCAGAGGTCACCATACACACTGCCTCTGGTACAGTCTCTCACAAAGTGGGTGTGGTTAAGTCCCTGTTCCATAGCGTGATCATAGGGAGGGATTTTCCGTTGTTTTGGGCTATGTGGAAAAAACAGGGTTTGCCATGTCCTAAAAGTGGTAAGACTGGTGATGTCCTGCCTGAGGTTAACCCTGAACCCTTTGATCCTGACAGAGAAACACCAGCTGTAGGGGTGACCCAAGATGGTAGTGTTTTTCCCCTGTCTGTGTTAGCTGGTGATTCTGAAGGCCAGGAGGAGGTTCCCGAGATGCCTTAACTTGAGGTGACCCGTGAGAAATTTGGGACTGCTCAAATTAGAGACCCTAATCTGTCTCATGCTCGGGAAAATGTCAAGGTGATAAATGGTGAACCTCAGTATCCGGGGGCTGACAAGGAGTTCCCCTATATATCTATGAATCAGGACCTCCTGTATAGGGTAAACCAGGTGAGGGGAGAAATTGTCGAACAATTGGTGGTGCCCCGGCCCTATCAAAGAGTGGCTCTAGATTTGGCCCATAAACATGTGTTAGGAGGACACCTGGGATACGGAAAGACCAAAGAGCGCCTTCTTCAGCGTTTCTATTGGCCAGGGGAAGATAAGCACATTCAAGAATATTGTATCTCCTGCCCAGAGTGTCAACTAACCGCTCCTGTGTCACATTTTAAGAGTCCTTTGGTACCCCTACCCATTATCGAGGTACCCTTTGAAAGGATAGCCATGGACTTAGTAGGACCTGTTGTAAAGTCTGCTAGGGGGCATCAGTATATTTTAGTGGTGTTAGATTATGCTACCCGATACCCTGAAGCCGTGCCTTTGAGACATACTTCGGCTAAGCTAATTGCCAAGGAGCTTTTTGAGATGTTTTCCCGGACAGGTATACCCAAGGAGATCCTAACTGACCAAGGGACTCCCTTTATGTCCAAGGTAATGAGAGAAATGTGTAAACTTCTGAAAATCAAACACCTGAGAACCTCGGTGTATCACCCCCAGACAGATGGCCTAGTGGAGAGGTTCAATAAAACCCTTAAGGGCATGTTAAAGAGGGTGGTTAGCAAGGATGGCAAAGATTGGGACTGACTATTGCCCTGTCTAATGCTTGCAATCCGGGAGGTGCCCCAGTCCTCCACAGGTTTTTCTCCGTTTGAGTTGGTGTATGGCAGACACCCACGGGGTCTCCTAGACATACCTAGGGAAACCTGGGAACAGAAGCAGACTCCTTACAGGAGTGTAATCGAACATATTACTCTGATGCAGGACAGAATTACGGCCGTAATGCCCATTGTAAAGGAACATATGGAGCAGGCCCAAAGGGCTCAAAGCTGGGTCTATAACAGAACGGCTAAACTTAGGACCTTTAGTCCAGGTGAACGGGTGTTGGTATTGGTCCCCACCGTAGAAAGTAAGTTTCTGGCCAAGTGGCAGGGGCCATATGAGATTGTTGAGAGAATGGGAGAAGTAAACTATAAGGTATACCAGCTGGGCAAGAGAAAGCCCGAACAAATATACCATATAAATTTACTAAAACCCTGGAAGGACAGGGAAACATTGACAGTAGTGGGTACACCTGGCCAGGTTACTACTGAAAGGGTAAAGACTCCTGTTCAAGCTTCACCTAAGGTGCAAATATCAGAGTCCCTATCTAAGGCACAGAAGCAGGAATCAAAAGAGTTTGTACAGAAAAATAACGATGTGTTTTCTGAGTTACCTGGACGCACTAATGTGATAAAACATGACATTGTCACCGAGCCGCAGGTACGGGTTAATCTAAAACCTTACCGGATACCTGAAGCTCGTAGACAAGCCATATCTGAAGAGGTCAAAGATATGTTGGCACTTGGGGTCATTGAGGAGTCCAAGAGTGACTGGTCCAACCCCATTGTTTTGATTCCTAAACCAGATGGTACCATCAGGTTCTGCAATGACTTCCGTAAGCTTAATGAAGTTTCAAAATTTGATGCGTACCCAATGCCCAGAGTCGATGAGTTAATCGAGAGGTTGGGACATGCCAGATATTTCTCCACCCTCGACTTAACCAAAGGATACTGGCAGGTGCCGCTCACTAAGGAAGCCAGAGAAAAAACGGCATTTGTCACCCCAGACGGCCTGTTCCAATATGTGACTATGCCGTTTGGTTTACACGGGGCTCCAGCGACGTTCCAGAGGTTGATGGACAGAGTCCTTAAGCCTCATCAAAGGTATGCTTCAGCCTACCTAGATGACATTATCATCTTTAGTACGGACTGGGAGAGTCACTTACCAAAAGTCCAGGCCGTACTAAATTCCCTCCGGGCAGCTGGTTTAACCGCCAACCCAAAAAAATGTGGTTTGGGTCTGGAAGAAGCCAAATACCTGGGGTATATAATAGGTCGAGGGGTAATAAAACCCCAGGTTAATAAAGTAGAGGCCATCCAAAGTTGGCCCCAACCCTTGAATAAAAAGCAGGTGAGAGCCTTTTTGGGAATCGTAGGGTACTATCGTAGGTTCATCCCTAACTTTGCGACTATTGCAGCACCGCTGACAGACCTGACTAAGGGAACTAGCTCCGTAATGGTTAAGTGGACTGAAGAGGCTGAGGGGGCCTTTCAGGAGTTGAAGTCAGCTCTCTGCAAGCAGCCAGTGTTGATTACCCCTGACTTTACAAAAGAGTTCATAGTTCAGACTGACGCCTCTGATGTGGGGTTAGGCGCAGTGTTGTCCCAAGTGGTGGGTGGTGAAGAGCACCCGGTTACCTATCTGAGTAGGAAACTTACACCGCCAGAGAAAAATGATAGTATTGTGGAAAGGGAGTGTTTAGCCATTAAGAGGGCCCTCGAATCCCTGAGGTATTACCTACTGGGCCGACACTTTAAATTGACCACTGATCACTCTCCCCTTACTTGGATGTGCCACACCAAAGAGAGAAATGCCAGAGTGACCAGGTGGTTTCTAACGTTACAAAACTTCAAGTTTACAGTGGAACACAGAGCAGGACCCATTGTATGTTAGCTAGAGGTGTCCGCCCCCACAGGTCCGAACAAAGGGGGGGGTATGTGAGAAAGTGACGGGACAAGTATTGGAGTCACGGTATGTCAGTGCCCGGGTTTTGTCATATGGCTGGTCCAGCGCGGGTTTTTGAGTAAGCCCCAGCTCAGGTGCGGGTCTTGAGGCTCATTACTGGCCCATATAGACCTGCAGAGCCTGCACTTGAGTGCAGATCCTGGGGAGTGAGAGCAGGCGTCTGGATCTGTCCTGATATTCCAAAGACTGGTACTGTGCCAAACTGGTTGCTGGCAGACAGCCACACAGGTTAGTAAGCAGTGTTTTGTTTAGGTAGCCGCTCAGACGAGCAGGAGTTTGTTTATTTTTGTGCCTAAAGTTAAGGCTGATATTGTTTTGCCTGTTTTCCCTGAAGAGAAGGTGTATTTATTTTGCTATCATTTTTCTAATAAACCTGTTACACCTAAGTTTTCGTGTCACTGTCTCTGACTGTTTGGGCCCGTACCTAGGCTGCTACCGAGCTACCTCCCTCACAATACATAAATACATACATAAATAGTGAGAAGTCAATTTAATGCAACCTGAAAATCGTGTACTTAAGGCAATTGGAATGGCAGGTACCACTGCCAACCTACCCACTATTCCATAAAAACCCAGAAAAGAAAAAGCATCAAAAATATTTGCTACATCTCTCAGCCTTGTATTTCATTCCTGTTGATTTTAAGGCCGGAGCTCCACGTAGTGCCCTGATTTTGCTGCGGCGTTTTACAGTACCTTCAAAGTAGATGAGATTCTGGCTAATCAAATCCACACATTGTAGAAAAATATCTGCAGCAGACATGCTGCGATTTCAAAAAACGTTTTCGTAAATCACAGCATGTCAATAATACCTATGGAAGCGTTGGCGTTTTCCATATAGGTATAATTGAAGCAGAAAGCCTGTGAAAAGCGCAGCAGGAAAAACCATGCTGCGTTTCTGCCACGATTTCTCACGCAGCGCTTTTGGCTGCGCCTCGCTACGTGGGGCCTTAGCCTAAGAGAGTTCAAGCACTTTGGTAATTTAACCACTTCCAGACCGCCCATAGACTATAGATGTCCGGAAGGTGGTTGTCTAGTTCTGCAAGGACGTACTGGTACGTCCAAGCAGAACTCAGCAGCTGCATGAAATCATGCAGCTGCTGAAATGCTGTATACAGCGCTATGGGCGCCGCCATGTTGCGGCACCCCTTGGTCATGTGATCTGACGGGATCAGCGCCTGTGAGAGCTGCTGGGACCTACAGGACCCAGATCAGCTCTATAGTAACAGGCAGGAGGCGACCTCCTGCACTGGGGCAAAATGTACCAGCCCCAGTTACAGGGGAAATCAGCCTCTCCCACAAAAAAAGTGATCTATTATGACTTTATGGGGACACAATGTAAAAAAAATAAATAAAAAAAATTAATAGAAAAGTTAAAAAAAAAAAAAAAAAGTAAATAAAATAATGAAAAAAAAAATACGCCAATAAAACGTCGTTATTAAAGGTTATAGACCCAACCCCGACGACACCATACAAAATAAAAATTACCGTAACGGAGAGGAAAACTATTTTATAAAGTTTTTTTTTAGTAGCACTTTGTGTTAATAAATTTAAAAAAAAAATGAAAAGAGAAAAACAGACCCGTTTTTCCTCTCCTCTTTTGTTTATATTTTCCCGGATATAAGAAAAATTAAGACACATTCTTCAAAAATAAAAAACATAAAAATAAAGCCCTATGTGTTATCAAAAAAAGACAAAGAAATTAGTTGAATAACGTATATGATAAAAATGTTACAGCCCTCAAAACCGCACATACAAAAAAAAAAATGAAAATGTGCCTGGTCCTGAACCAGAAATTGGCCCGGTACTGAAGTGTTTAAGTAACTTCAAGGTTAATCTATCTAAAACCAAGGCTCTTAACATCCCACTACCCCAGAGCGAGGGCAAACATCTAGTCGGCAACTTTCCCTTCAGATGGCAGAATACCTTAACTATGTCCCTTTGCTGGAGTCGATTTAATGCCCTTACATTGGATGTTGTCCCCCAACTTCTTTTATATGTTCCAGGTCTTGCCTATTCATCTCCCAAGAACCTACTTTGCCCTGCAGATTCCTGAAATGGCTTGCCAGAGACTATGTGGTTATGGGGAATTCTCCTGTGCCCTACTTTGAACAGTTGCATTGTTCTTGTCCTGACACACCCCATCTTGGCTAGAATACAACCAACTCTTCACGTTTATACGGCGGCTTTCCCCGACCCCTTCACTCACCTTTGGCCACACACATTAGGAGAGCCCTGAGTGAGTCCTCTCCCTTCTACAAGGTCTGCTTCTCCAAGAGGAGTCGTCGTGGCCCTCCCTATGTCCGTCTGTGGGAGCTTGACCTGCAGAGGAGCCTCTCCCTTTCCGATTGGGATAGATCTTTTTTGCTAGCTCACAAACTGACTATGTCATGTAGTGCTCATGAAAAGAATTTGAAACTGCTGCATCGCTGGTATCCCTATCCAGACGTCCATAAATTCTATCTGGCCATTTTATAGTACTGCTGGGGTTGTGGACCTGGACGGGAAAACTTGTTGCATATTTGGTGGGAATGTGATGCAATTAAACCCTTTTAGAACGCAGTGTTTGACCTTTATACTAAGGTCAGTGGCTGTTCGGTCGCATGCTCCCCTCAATTGGCTCCTGTCCATCCTTCCAGGTAAAACCTCTGCTGTGAAAAAGGATCTCCTGTGGCACTTTCTTACGGATCAGTCATTCTTAGACATTGGCGTATCGCTACTTCTCTCACCTTGGTGGAATTGCTCCAGGAGCTTTCCCATATATAGATGATGGAAGCCCCAGTGGCAGAAGACTCCCCTTCTTCTTCCACAAAAGAGGCACTCTTGGAGCCATGGATTTTGTTCAGGGAATCAGATGAATTTGCTAAACTCTTATCCTGATGGTCTCAATAAGAGGCCCCCTGATCTAAACCTGAACTACTTCCTCCCCTCAGGACTGTTTTTTCTTTTTCTCCTCCTGCTGTCTTCTTCTACTGTTTTGATGTCTTTGTCCGTCATCCACCTTTGTTATGTTTCTGTCCTTACCCTTTCATTGAGGCGTGGGTATCAACCTAGACCCTAGCTCACCTCTCCTTCCCCTGGTTCAGTTATCCTTGGCTCTTTGCCTGCGACTGGCCCAGATCGTGCCTGACACCGCTCCACCACAGAGCTGCACCCATGTTATATGCCAGTCCCAAGCCCTCTGGACTGTTCTCCTAACGGTTCCATAGGAATGCTTTTATGATACTTACTGACTTACACTAGGGAAAATAAGTATTTGATAGACTGGCGATTTTTCAAGTTTTCCCACCTACAAAGAATGGAGGTGTCTGTAATTTTTATCAGAGGTACACTTCAACTGTGAGAGACAGAATCTAAAAAAAATCCAGAAAATCACATTGCATGATTTTTAAATAATTAATTTGCATTTTACTGCATGAAATAAGTATTTCATCACCTACCAACCTGCAAAAATTCTGGCTCTCACAGACCTGCTAGTTTTTCTTCAAAAAGCCTCCTACTCTGCACTCATTACCTGTATTAATTGCACATGTTTGAACTCGTTACCTGTATAAAAGACACCTGTCCACACACTGAATCACACTCCAACCTCTCCACCATGGCCAAGACCAAAGAGCTGTCTAAGGACACCAAGGACAAAATTGTAGACCTGCACAAGGCTAGGATGGGCTACAGGACAATAGACAAGCAGCTTGGTGAGAAGGCAACAACTGTTGGCACAATTATTAGGAAATGGAAGAAAACACAAGATGGCTGCCAGTACTCCTCGGTCTGGGGCTCCATGCAAGATTTCGCCTCGTGGGGTAAGGATGATTCTGAGAAAGGTCAGGAATCAGCCCAGAACTATATGGGAGGACTGGGTCAATGACCTGAAGAGAGCTGGGACCACAGTCTCCAAGATTACCGTTAGTAACACACTATGCCGTCATGGATTAAAATCCTGCAGGGCACGCAAGGTCCCCCTGCTCATGCTAGCACATGTCCAGACCCATTTGAAGTTCGCCAATGACCATCTGGATGATCCAGAGGAGACACTGGAGAAGGTCATGTCAGATGAGACCAAAATAGAACTTTTTAGTATCAACCCCACTCGCCGTGTTTAGAGGAAGAAGAAGGATGAGTACAACCCTAACAACACCTTCCCAACCAAGAAGCATGGGGGTAGAAACATTGGGGGTGCTTTTCTGCAAAGGGTGCATGATTGCACCATATTGAAAGGAGGATGGATGGGGCCATGTATCGCGAGTTTTTGGCCAACAGCCTCCTTCCTTCAGTTAGAGCACTGAAGATGGATCGTGACTGGGTCTTCTAGCATGACAATGACCCAAAACACACAGCCAGGGAAACTAAGGAGTGGCTCTGTAAGTAGCATTTCAAGGTCCTGGAGTGGCCTAGGCCAGTCTCCAGACCTGACACATTTGAAAATCTTTGGAGGGAGCTGAAACTCAATGTAGCCCAGCGACAGCTCTGAAACCTGAAAGATCTGGAGAAGATCTGTATGGAGGAGTGGGCCAAAATCCCAGCTGCAGTGTGTGCAAATTTGGTCAAGAACTGCCTCTATACAAATCACTGGTACGGCCAAACTTAGAGACTATTGTGCACAACTCTGGGCCCCAGTATACAAGACAGACAAAATCGAACTAGAAAGAGTGCAAAGAAGGGCAACCAAAATTATTAGGGGAATGGGTGGATTGGAGTACAACGATAGATTAACAAACTTGGGGTTATTCAGTTTAGAGAAAAGACGTCTACAGGGAGATCTAATAACAATGTACAAATACATGAAGGGACAGCACAAAGAACTTTCTAATGATCTTTTTACCCCTAGGCCAGTGACAGTGACAAGGGGACATCCTCTACGACTGGAGGAGAGAAAGTTTCACCAGCAACATAGAAGAGGATTCTTTACAGTAAGAATAACAAGGCTATGAAACTCTCTGCCCTAGGAAGTGGTGAGGGTAGATTCATTGAACAAGTTCAAAGAGGGCCTGGATGCCTTTCTCGAACAGAACAACATTACGGGTTATGGGTTTTAGATTTTAAGGGCACGTTGATCCAGGGTTTTATACTGATTGCCAGATTGGAGTCGAGAAGGAATTCTTTCCCATGAAATGGGGAAATTGGCATAAGCCTCATGGGGTTTTTTTGCCTTCCTCTGGATCAACACTGTAGGGGACTGTAGGGTTATAGGTTGGACTTGATGGACTGATGTCTTCATCCAACCTCATCTACTATGCAACTATGTGAACGTCTGACCTCTGTAATTGCAAACAAAGGTTCTGTACCAAATACTAAGTTCTGTTTTTCTATTGTATTAAATACTTATTTCATGCAATAAAATGCACATTAATTATTTAAAAATCATACAATGTGATTTTTCTGAATTTTATTTTTAGATTCTGTCTCTCAAAGTTGAAGTGTAGCTACGATAAAAATTGCAGACCTTTCCATTCTTTTAAGGTGGGAAAACTTGCAAAAATTGCCAGTGTATCAAATACTTATTTTCCACACTGTACAGTGGCTTGCAAAAGTATTCATACCCCTTGAACTTTTTTACATTTTGTCACCTTACAACCACAAATTTAAATGTATTTTATTGAGATTTTAAGTGATAGACGAACACAAAGTAGCAGATAATTGTGAAGTGGAATGAAAATAATACATGTTTTTCAAAATTAGAATAAAAAAGAAAAATCTGAAAAGTGTGACATGCAAAAGTACTCAGCCCACCTACACACGTGGACAAAATTGTTGTACCCCTTGTTTAATAAAAGAAAAACCCACAATGGTCACATAAATAACTTGAATCTGACAAAAGTAATTTGACAAACTACATGTTGACAAGCCACAAAGCTTCTGGGAGAATGTCCTATGGACAGATGAGACAAAAATCGAAACTTTTGGCAAGGCACGTCAGTTCTATGTACACAGATGGAAAAATGAAGCATATCTTGAAAAGAACAACGGTCCCCACTGTGAAACATGGAGGAGGCTCTGTTATGTACTGGGGCTGCTTTGCTGCATCTGGCACAGGGTACAATGAAATCTCAAGACTATCAAGGGATTCTAGAGAGAAATGTGCTGCCCAGTGTCAGAAAGCTTGGTCTCAGTCACAGGTCATGGGTCTTGCAACAGGATAATGACCCAAAACACACAGCTAAAAACACCCAAGAATGGCTAAGAGGAAAACATTGGACTATTCTGAAGTGGCCTTCTATGAGCCCTGACCTAAATCATATTGAGTATCTTTGGAAGGAGCTGAAACATGCCGTCTGGAAAAGGCACCCGTTGACCCGAGACAACTGGAGCAGTTTGCTCATGAGGAGTGGGCCAAAATACCTGTTGAGAGCTGCAGAAGTCTCATTGACAGTTACAGGAATCGTTTGATTGCAGTGATTGCCTCAAAAGGTTGTGCAACCTTTAAGTTAAGGGTACCATAATTTCTGTCCAGACCTGTTTCATAAGTTTTCTATTTTAAAAAATTCTGTTGAAGCATGGTTGAAAAGCAATGTCTGACTTTCATTTGTTCATTTTCATAGAATTTTTATATATTATTACTTTTGTCAGATTCAAGTTATTTCTGTGACCATTTCTGCCATTAAGCGAGGGGTACCAACAATTTTGTCCACGTGTGTATATCAATACTTTGTAGAGTCACCTTTCGCTACAATTACAGCTGCAAGTTTTTTGTGGTATGTCTCTACCAGACTTGCACATCTAGAGACAGAGATTTTTGCATTCTTCTTTGCAAAATAGCTCAAACTCAGCCAGATTGGATGGAGAGCATCTGTGAACAGCAATTTTCATGTCTTGCCACAAATGCTCAATGGGATTTAGGTCTGGACTTTGATGGGACATTCTAAAACATGAATATTCTTTGATCTAAACCATTCCACTGTAACTCTGGCTGTATGTTTAGGGTCACTGGAAGAGTGAAGTAATCAGGCGATACCTTTTAGCAGCTTAGGGTCATTGTCTTGCCTCCAACAGGTTTTCTTCAAGGATTGTCCTGTATTTAGCTCCATCCATCTTCCCATAAACTCTGACTAGCTTCCCTGTCCCTGCTGAAGAAAAGCAACCCCACAGCATGATGCTGCTACCACCATGTTTCAGTGGGGATGGTGTGTTCAGGGTGATGGGCAGTGTTACTTTTCTGCCACACATAACGCTTTGCATTTAGGCAAAAAAGTTCAACTTTGGACTCATCTGACCTGAGCAACTTCTTACACATGTATGCTGTGTCCACTATATGGCTTGTGGCAAACTGCAAATGGCACTTCTTATGTCTTTCTTTCAACAATGGTTTTCTTCTTGCCACTATTCCATAAAGACCAGATTTGTGGAGTGCACAACTTATAGCTGTCCTGTGGACAGATTCTCCCACTGAGCTGTGGATTTCTGCAGCTCCTCCAGAGTGACCATTGGCCTCTTGGCTGCTTCTCTGACCAGTGCTCTCCTTGATCGATCTGTCAGTTTAGGTGGATGGCCATGTCTTGGTAGGTTTGCAGTTGTAGAATACTTTTTCCATTTTTGGATAATGGATTGAACAGTGCTCCTTGGGATGCTCAAAGCTTGGGATATGTTTTTATAACGTAACCCTGCTTTAAACTTCTCCACAACTTTATCCCTGACCTGTCTGGTGAGTTCCTTGGTCTTCATGATGCTGTTTGTTCACTAGTGTTCTCTAACAAACCACTGAGGCCTTCACAGAGCAGGTGTATTTATACTGAGACTAAATCACACACAGCTGGACTCTATTAACTAATTAAGTGACTTCTGAAGGCAATCAATTGCACTGGATTTTATTTAGGGGTATCAGAGTACAGGGGGCTGAATACTTTTGCACGTCACACTTTTCAGATTGTTATTTGATTAAAATTTTGAAAACCATGTATCATTTTCATTCCACTTCACAATTATGTGCTACTTTGTGTTGGTCTGTCACTTAAAATCTCAATAAAATACATTTATGTTTGTGGTTGTAAGGTGAGAAAATGTGAAAAAGTTCAAAGGGTATGAATAGTTTTGCAAGCCACTGTATATGGGTCCCCACTACCTTGTATGAAAGTTAAAATGCCCCACCCCCCCTCCCTTAAGGTCTATTATGATCTTATGGAGGTGGGGCACAATGTGCAAAATAAATAAATAAAGTCAGCCCTCCCCCTCACCACTACCACACTCCCAATACAGGTTCAAGCCCTGTCCCCAGAAGAAACAGAGAGGGAAAACAATAAAAAATAAATTTTAGTAGCACTTTGTGCTACAAAAAAAAAAAAAAAAAAAAAAAAACATAAAAAATGTGAAAAAGAAGAGACATTTTCCAGAATATTAAAATAAAGTAAAAACATCTAAAAGTAAAAAACAAAATAAAAATAAAGTCCTATTTAGCACAAAAAAAGATGAAAAAATTATTTGAATAAGCCAAAGGAAAAAAAATATGTTATAGCCCGCAAAACAGTGTACAAAAAAAAACAAAAGCGTGTCTTGTCTTGAACCAGGGAAAATAGTTTGGTACAGAAGTGGTTAAAGCAAATGACTAATCTTGAAATGAATTATCAGGGAGAATTTTACAAAAAAAAAAAAAAAACTGTCAGGGTTTAACCCCTTCAAGACAGAGCCTAAAAGTACCTTCATGACCAGTCCTCATTTTTCAAAACTCACCTGTCATTTTATATGGCAATAACTTTAAGACACTTTAACTTACACAAGTGATTTTGAGATTGTTTTTTTCGTGACACATTGTACTTCATGTTAGTCGTAAACATTGATCAATATTTTTGTATTTATAATAAAAATAGGAAATTTGATGGAAATTTGGAATAAAAAATTTCAAAATGTGAAATGCTCTGATTTTCAAACAAATAGTCATATCACACAAATATATTAATAAATATTATCTACCATATCTCTGCTTTATATTGGCATCATCTTTTAATTGTCATTTAATTTATTTTGGACATTAGAAGGCTCACAAGTGTAACAGCGATTTTCCAGATTTACAAGAAAATTTCCCAAACTAATTTTTTAGGCACCACTTCAGTTCTGAAGGGGACTATAAAGGCCTATATGTTAGAAACCTCCATGAATCATCCCTTTTTCAAAACTGCACCCCTCAAATAATTCAAAACAGCATTTGGGAAGTTTTTAACCCTTTAAGTATTTCACGGAAATTAAAACAATATGGAGGTGAAATTCAGACATTTCATTTTTTTTCAATAATACGTTCATTTAGCCCTAAAATTAACACACTCACAAAGAGTTAAAGGAGAAAATACATCTCACAGAAATACCCTACATGTGGGTGTAAACTGATGTTTGTGCACACGGCAGTGCACAGAAGGAAAGGAGCGACACTGGACGTTTGAAAAGCAGATTTTACTGGAATAGTTTTCGGTGCCATGTCTCATTTGCAGAGCCCCTAGAGTACCAATACAAAGGAAACCCCCAAAAAGTGACTGCATTTTGGAAACTACACCCCTCTCAGAATGTATCAAGGGGTATAGTGAGCATTTTGACCCAACAGTCTTTTCACATATTTTATTAACATTGGGATGTGTAAATGAAAAATTACTAAAATGTCACTTTATCCCCAAAGTTTTCATTTTCACAAGGGGTTAAAGGAGAAGCACCACCCCACAGTTTGTTTAACAATTGCTCATGAACACGGCAATACCCCATATGTGGTCATAATCTGTTGTATGGGTACATGGTGGGGCTTGGAATGGAACGAGTGCTATTTGGCTTTCGGAGGGCAGATTTTGCCGGGATAGTTTTCGGGTGCCAAGACGCATTTGCAGAGCCCCTAGAGTACCGATACAATGGAAACCCCCCAAAAGGACCCCGTTTTGGAAACTACACCCATCACAGCACATATCAAGTGATATAATGAGCAGTTTGACCCTACAGCTTTTTCACAGATTTTATTAACATTGGGACATGAAAATGAAAAATTACTTCTTTTCCAATAAACTGTCAATTTAGTCCCAATTTTTTTATTTTCAAATGAGGATAAAGGAGTAAAAGCTCCCCAAAGTTTGTTACACAGTTTCTTCTAAACACAGCAATACTCCATATATGGTCATAATCTGCTGTATGGGTACATGGTGGGGCTCGGAATAGAAAGAGAGCTATTTGGCTTTTGGACGGCAGATTTTGCTGGAATAGTTTTCAGGTGCCATGTCATATTTGCAGAGCCCCTAGAATACCAATACTATGGAAACTCCCAAAAAATGACCCCATTTTAGGCACAACATATTACTCACTGAAATTACGTATTTCTGGAAAAATTGTCATTTTCACCTTTCACATATTCATTTCTGAAAAATTAATTAATGCAACACTTGGGGGTTAAAAATGCTCACTGTACCCCAGGATAAATTTCTTCAGGGGTGTAGTTTCCAAAATGGGGTCACGTGTCAGGGGATTCCACTTTACTGGAATTTCAGGGTTCTGCAAACATGTAATGGCATCCATAAACCAAAATAGCGCTACTTCCTTTTTGTGCCCGGCTGTGCCCAAACAGCAGTTTATACCCTATATGACATAAAGTACATTATCCTGGGTACACCAGTGTCATACTTGTGGGAATAAACTGCAGTTTGGGCACACAGCAGGGAGCAGAAGGGAAGGAGCGATATGTGGCTTTTGTAGCGCAGATTTAGATGTTTGGTATCTGAACGCCATGTTATGTTTGCAGAGCCTCTAAAGTACCAGTAAAGTGGAATCCCCTAGGGAATGACCCCATTTTGAAAACTGCACCCCTCAAAGAATTTATCAAGGGGTGTAGCAAGCTTTACTATCCCAGACGTGAATGCACAGCGGATGGTGAACAATGAATATGTAAGCTGTGCGGAGCGCATTGGGAAAACCAAATTACCTACTAGATCTCCAGTAGCTCCTATGATTGGGGGGGGGACACTCTGGGGGGGTCACTTCTGGTGTTTGACCGCAGCATCCAAGGGGTTAAAAGCTCCGATCGGGGGTTAAGGAGCAGGGTGTTAGCTGTCAATTACAGATAACACCTGCTCTCAATGCCACCCGCAGGCGGGTTGGCAGCTAATATCAGGGAAAGTTTGTTACTACAACAAACGCTCCCTGATATGGCGGCTACATGATCAGAACCTGAACCTATCAGGTCCTGATCATGTCTCCGTGAACACCAGCAGCTATTAGCGCTGTGTTCACGGAGTTCCTGACCCTTGGGGAGACCCGATCCCCAATTTAGCAGAGTCCGTTTATAAACGTCAGCGCTACACAAAGCCCAGCAAGAGCCGACATTTATATACAGTGGGCGGTCGCAAAGGGGTAAAGCACCTTTAGCTATGTTCACACGGCGGAATTTGAAGCGGATTCAGCCTAATCAGCAGCAGGAAGCCGCCAATGCACTGTATCAGGATCTGGTCGCGGTAGACCATGGGCGAAAATGCCGCCGGCAGAAAATGAAGAGGAATTCCTCTTCATTTTCCGCCGTGTGAACATAGCCTTAGGTGGAATCACAGCCACCAGTGTTCTTGGGTATGATACCACAAGGTCTGCAAACTTTGGGGATTTTATGCTATTCTCCTTTATGTGCTAGAAGCTTTATCCTGGCCATTCTGCCATAAAGCCCAGATTGGTAGAGTGCTGCAATGATGGTTGACCTTGTGGATGTTTCTTCCATTTTGGCTACACAGTGAACGCCATAAAAACAAAGCCCATAAGAAAGTCTTACAAATTCACTTTTTCACTAATTCCACCCCATTCTGAATTTTTTTCCAGCTTCCGAAAACATTGTACAGAATAATAAATGGTACCAATATGAAGAACAATTTGTCCTGCAAACATTAAGCTCTCATAAGGCTCTGTGAACGGAAAAATAAAAAAGTTATGGTGTTTGTAAGACAGGCAGTTTAAATTGAAAAATTCCATCAGCAAGAAGGGGTTAAGGGGATAAACATTTCTGCAATATCATAAGAAAGATGAATTAGCTTATTCATGGCATCAATCATATTTGAAACATATGTAGAGGATTGTTGTGCTGACAAAGCCCTGTCTAGAGATTTACTGCACTTATTACCATACTAATCGAAATAGCACCTGCACTTTCAATGTGTGTCTTTTTCTTTAACTAGAAGCAGGGAACAAAGCTCTTTACATTTCCGAAGTAAAGTAGACCTAACAATTCAGCAATTGTTTAAAGGAGATTTCCAAATTTCCACAATAGTGGAATGACAATATTTTGCTTATTTTATATTATACTGGGGCAGTTGTATAGTACCAGTGCGAATCAGGCTTAAATAAGACTATGGGGATCAATATGTCACTCATACAGGCACCAGAACTTCCTGTATGATGAAATGATATGGACACAAGCTTCACACGGGAAGAGACAAACTCACAATTACTGCTGATAATTAGGCAGCTCATCACACAGTTACAGTCATATGAAAAAGTTTGGGCACCCCTATTAATCTTAATCATTTTTAGTTCTAAATATTTGGGTGCTTGCAACAGCCATTTCAATTTGATATATCTAATAACTGATGGACACAGTAATATTTCAGGATTGAAATGAGGTTTATTGTACTAACAGAAAATGTGCAATATGCATTAAACCAAAATTTGACCGGTGCAAAAGTATGGGCACCTCAACAGAAAAGTGACATTAATATTTAGTAGATCCTCCTTTTGCAAAAATAACAGCCTCTAGTCGCTTCCTGTAGCTTTTAATCAGTTCCTGGATCCTGGATGAAGGTATTTTTGACCATTCCTCTTTACAAAACAATTCCAGTTCAGTTAAGTTTGATGGTCGCCGAGCATGGACAGCCCACTTCAAATTATCCCACAGATGTTCAATGATATTCAGGTCTGGGGACTGGGATGGCCATTCCAGAACATTGTAATTGTTCCTCTGCATGAATGCCTGAGTAGATTTGGATCATTGTCTTGCTGAAATATCCATCCCCGGCGTAACTTCAAATTCCTCACTGATTCTTGTACATTATTCTCAAGAATCTGCTGATACTGAGTTGAATCCATGCGATCCTCAACTTTAACAAGATTCCCGGTGCCGGCATTGGCCACACAGCCCCAAAGCATGATGGAACCTCCACCAAATTTTACAGTGGGTAGCAAGAGTTTTTCTTGGAATAATGTGTTTTTTTGACGCCATGCATAACGCCTTTTTGTATGACCAAACAACTCAATCTTTGTTTCATCAGTCCACAGGACCTTCTTCCAAAATGAAGCTGGCTTGTCCAAATGTGCTTTTGCATACCTCAGGCGACTCTGTTTGTGGCGTGCTTTCAGAAACGGCTTCTTTCGCATCACTCTCCCATACAGCTTCTCCTTGTGCAAAGTGTGCTGTATTATTGACCGATGCACAGTGACACCATCTGCAGCAAGATGATGCTGCAGCTCTTTGGAGGTGGTCTGTGGATTGTCCTTGACTGTTCTCACCATTCTTCTTCTCTGCCTTTCTGATATTTTTCTTGGCCTGCCACTTCTGGGCTTAACAAGAACTGTCCCTGTGGTCTTCCATTTCCTTACTATGTTCCTCACAGTGGAAACTGACAGGTTAAATCTCTGAGACAACTTTTTGTATCCTTCCCCTGAACAACTATGTTGAACAATCTTTGTTTTCAGATCATTTGAGAGTTGTTTTGAGGAGCCCATGATGCCACTCTTCAGAGGAGATTCAAATAGGAGAACAACTTGCAATTGGCCACCTTAAATACCTTTTCTCATGATTGGATACACCTGGCTATGAAGTTCAAAGCTCAGTGTGGTTACAAAACCAATTTTGTGCTTCAGTAAGTCAGTAAAAAGTAGTTAGGAGTATTCAAATCAATAAAATGATAAGGGTACCCAAATTTTTGCACCGGTCAAATTTTGGTTTAATGCATATTGCACATTTTCTGTTAGTACAATAAACCTCATTTCAATCCTGAAATATTACTGTGTCCATCAGTTATTAGATATATCAAATTGAAATGGCTGTTGCAAACACCCAAATATTTAGAACTAAAAATGATTAAGATTAATAGGGGTGCCCAAACTTTTTCATATGACTGTATAATGGAAGCAGGGGCGTAACTACGGGGGTAGCAGTGGTAGCAGCTGCCACAGGGCCCGGGAAATTACGGGGCCCCACGGGCCCCCGATACGTTTTTTTTTTTTTTTTTTTATAGGCCGCTACCTGCTGGAGTAACCCCAGCAGGTAACGGGCCCTATATACTTACCGTTCCCGGGGTCCCGCTCACGGCCGCCTGCGCTTCCCATTCTGCGGAGGCGGCTGTGAGCAGGAGCGGGGATCGGTATGTGAGGCCGCGGGCCGAACCCGACAATCTCTGCTATCGTTATACTCCAAGGTCTTTTCAGACCCCGGAGTATAATAATCAGAGGCCCAGGGGAGGTGAGAGAACATAAAAAACACTGTACTCACCTCTCCTTCGCGTCTCCAGGCTTCGGGCCTGTTTGGTGACGTCGCAGACGTCAGCGGACGTCATTTTGCGTCGCGACGCCGGCCCGGATCATGTGACGCCGGCCTGGTCCAACATTGAAGAAGGCCTCTATCCTCCCCTGGGTCTCCGATTATTATACTCTGGGGTCTGAAAAGACCCCAGAGTATAATAATTGTTCATGGGTGGGCCACAGAGGGACATATAATAGTGTGTGCAGGGGCCACTATGGGGAATAATAGTGTGTGCAGGGGCCACTATGGGGAATAATAGTGTGTGCAGGGGCCACTATGGGGAATAATAGTGTGTGCATGGGCCACTATGGGGCATAATACTGTGTGCAGGGGCCACTATGGGACATGATACTGTGTGCAGGGTCCACTATGGGGAATGATACTGTGTGCAGGGGCCGCTATGGCACATAATAGTGTGCGCAGAAATGCGTTTTTTTTTTTTTTTTGGGGGGGGGGGGGGGTTGGAGGGGGCGGTCCGGGGGGAGGGGGTCGGGGGCGGCGGTTCGGGGGGGGGGGGCCCATGTCAAATGTTCGCCTTGGGGCCCAGCCATTCCTAGTTACGCCACTGAATGGAAGAGTAGGCAGTTCGGTCTTCCTGACTGTATACATTTTTCTTTTGAGCTTGGTTATAGGGAATATAGAAGTGAGAATAATCACACTGTCTCACAACAACAAGAAGAGGTGGTACTGGCTCAAGTTGCTTATGTGATGCTGTGCTAAGGCATCATGGAATTGATACCAAGGCACAAAGGAAGAGAAAGCAGGGTAAACCTAAAATTCAAAATGGTGACTTATCAAAAGACAGGAAGAGGCTGCACTGCAAGAACAAGTACAATGTGCATAAAATAAGTAAATAGTGTGACAGTCCCACTGGAGGTTTTAGTCAAAGTGCAAGTTTGTACCTCAGTAACTTTATATACACAGTTTTATTTGATTGTATAAACATTAAAATAGAGATTAGTTGAATTTAGTTCAAGTTCATGCAAGATATATTGGAAAAACTTAAAATAAATACACAGTACCTTATTTTATTTGCTGTTTTGTCAATAGTTTGTCTAATTTTCCTGGAAAATTGGAATACTGAAGAAAGCAGTAAACTATCGCCCATTACCTAAATAAAATAAAACAGGTCAGACGTTAAAAAAAAAAATTAATGCAATATCAGTTAATTTAAAGAAAACTTGTCAGCAGATTTGGGGACACTACATCACCAGGATGTCCTCATATATCAGCGGTTCAGTGTCTCAAACCTGCCTATGCCATGCCTGTCTGCCCTAAGAAGGTTTAGATAAAAACCTATACTTAAGCACAAAGTGCTCTGGGTGCAGTCAAGTATAACTTTATTTTTCTGTTGACATAGCCATGTGAGGGCTTATTCTTTGTGTGAGGAGTTGTACTTTCATTTGGCCCCATTTTGGAGTACATATAATGCTTTGATTAGCTTTTAGTAATGTTTTTAGAGTGTCCATGTGAAAAAATCTACAATTGTATAATTTTTTGCACAGAAGATGAATCCAACTCAGTAGGGATGAGGATAAGGGAAAAGGTCATTAAATACAGAGGGTGGTGGGGAGTAATATAAAACAGATGAACAAACAGTTCAAAGACGTATACAGGAACACACTATGTTGTTCGGGGCAGTAGTCGGGGGCTAGCCCATTTAAGTATGAACATAAGAAAGGGTTGTGCACCAGAATGAAAGATTAGTAGCCAGAAACGGTTATCATTCCTGGCCGGTGAGCGGTCTGCGCCTGGTTTGAGAGTGAGGAACAGGGTCGTCTGTGTCTTGAGGGAGGGATATCAGCATGTTCCAAGATGACAGCAAAGCTTTCCTCTGGTTAAGGTTGTGGACGGTGAAGGTAGTTCCGTCTTTAGTTATGAGTAGTTTCACTGGAAAGCCCCATCTGTACAGGATTTTGCTACTACGAAGAAATGTTGTAATAGGGATCAATTCCTTGCAAAGGCGGAGGGTAGTAGCAGAGAGGTCGGTATAGCGTTGCACTTCCTGGAATTTCGGAGGCCAAGTTTTCTGTCTACGGGCTGCACCCACTATTTTTTCCTTAACATGGTAGAAATTAAATCTTGCCAGGACATCTCGTGGAACATCATCCCCAAGGTGTAGAGGGAGAAGAAGTCTGTGCGCCCTATCTATGATGAGGTCTGTCGGTGAGGAGTCTGGTAGTAAGAACTGGACATAATCCTGAAGATAGGAATGTAAGTCAGTTGGCAGGACCTGTTCTGAGATGCCTCTGAATTTACTATTATTCCTGCGGGAGCGGTCCTCCATGTCGGCCACTTTGGCGTTAAGCCTCTCAAAGTCCTCTGCCAGGTCATTATGTGCATCAATGACTTTATTGTGCGAGGTAGCAAAGTCGCCCATTTTAGATTTAATGTGAGTCACTTGACCATCTAGAGCAGTAACAGATGATTGGAGTGGTTGAAACTGTTGCGACATATCCGCCTGGAGGGAGCTGCGAAGGGCCATAAGCATGTCTCTCAGAGTATGTTCAGAGCCAGGACCATTGGTGGTGCGGAAGTTGTCTAGGCCACCCATTGGGGGTGACAAAGGGGTTTGAGAGGGAAGGCCATCCACAGGTTGGTCTGTAGTATCGGAAAGGTCTAAACGAGGCCTCTGCTTGACCGGGCTGGCACTGGGGGATAAAGAGTGTGATGAGGTCAGTTGAGGCTCCATGGGAGGTTGAGATGCCTCAGTATGATGTTTCTGTACAGTGGTGCGTATGTCTTTAGGAGTAGGGGGTAGATGCAGTATTGACGTCCCTGTGGAATGGTTAGGAGCGTCATCATTGAGAGGCTCTTCTCTGCTCGGCATAGTGGCCAGGGGTGATGGAGGTGCGAGTTCCACCAGGTCAGGGGAAGTACGACACGATTCACCATCCCTGCTACAGTCCCACTCAAAATAGTTTGTTAAGTTGTTGTCCGGTCGACGAACAGGTTTTTTAACCCTCACCATTGTGGTTTAGTGATATTTCAAACAGCAGTGCGGAGATGAGGGGGTATTGTGAAGCTGGCTTAAGTCGCGTCGAGTCGCTAGGAGGGGCACAAGGCACAGGAGATTATATCGCCATCTGATGAAGGGTGGGGTGACCTCCAAGGAGGTACAGTTCGGTTATACAGGTTATTTCTGGTGTAGAGTAAGAATGCTACAGGGCCATATAGCAACGTGTAAGATGAATATAGCCGGGCCAAGAGAGTGCAACTCCGTGCCTAAACAATACGAGTGAAGTCCCAGCTTAGAGCAGTGAGAATAGCAGGGTCACCGTTTTGCGAGATGTATGTGACTGTGCCTGGTGTAGTTATCGCAGTAGAGCTGAAGCACAAAGACAATCATAATTTGGAGCAGGGGAGGCCCCGGCATTTTCCAATGCTTTGTAAGATGCAAATGTCCGTGCCAGAAAGGGTTGTCTTAGAAGTTCTTTCCCGGAGCTGTTATCTGAGGGACCCCAGTCAGAAGTGGCAGGCACCAAGGGGTCAACTCACCACCCGAGTTAGGGATCTGCGCCACACAGGGCCGCTGGCAGTATAGGAGCCGAATTCAGGGTCTAGGTGTAGTGGAGATGGGCTCAGACTTGAGGTGACGAGAGGAAGAACCCAAGATGGCCTCCCCACGTTGCGAGGATGCCGGTAGGCCACAGGACTTAGATAGCGTCGGCTAGAGCGTGGGGGAAGAACTGCAGGACTCACTTAGGTGGATCGAAGAGCCAGGCAGTGCAGGCGGTGGAGTCGCAGAGGAGCCGGCTGGTAGCGGACGGTCCCTTTCAGGTGGATTTGTGGAGGAAGATTAGGCACCAAGATGGCGGGTCCTGATGCAGGGAACGTTGTAGGCCGCAAGCCTTATATGTCCCGTATGTGCAGCCGGAGCGATGAGCAGTAGCCGTGGTGACTCTCGGAGCTGCTTGGCTAACTTAAGAGGATGGAAGAGCCAGGCAGTGCGGGCGGTGGAGTAGCAGAGGAGCCGGCTGGTAGCGGGCAGTCCCACTGACTTGTGGAGGCAGAGTAGGCTTCAAGATGGCGGGTCCCGATGCAGGGAACTTGTAGGCCGCAAGCCTGAGATATCCCGTATGTGTAGCCGAAGCGATGAGCAGTAGCCGCGGTGCCTCTCGGACAGACCGGAGAGGCAGACAGTACCAGCAGCATTGGTGTGTGGGAGCCCTACAATTGTATAATTTTTTGCCTTTTTTTCACAGCATTCCTCCTGCATTAAAAATGACATTGTAACTTTGTCCAGCGGCTCAGTACAGTTAAGGCAATACTATATTTATATTGGTTTTATTATGTATTACCATTTTTATTAAATAAAATGTCTTTTTTTTTTAAATAAATGATTTACCTGGGGTCACTGTATTCTGACATCTATAACTTTTTTCTGTTTTGTTAAAAGGGCTCTTTATTTGCAGAGCAAGTTATAGCTTTCAATGTTATCATTCATTTTTTGGTATGTATCACTTTTTATGGCTATTTTTGGGGAGACGTGAAGTGACTAAAACATATTAGTTTGTGCATAGAGGTGTGTGTGTGTGTATATATATATATATATATATATATATATATATATATATATATTTTTTTTTTTTTTTTTTACAGAATTTGCCATACGGGATAAATAACACTGTTTTTGGATAGTGCAGACTTAGCCCCCTTGCACATGACCGTATGGATGGTCAACATGCAACCTGGGTTTTTCCCGAATAGCACATTGACCCATTAATTTCTGTGGGCCCGTACACATGACCGTCAATTTTATGGTCACGTGTGCGGGCCGACAGTCCGGGCCACAAAATATGGAACAGGTCCTATTCTTGTCCAATTTTGTGGCCCTGCTTCCACGGCTCCTATTCATTGAATGACAGGGGCCGCGGAAGCAAGGCCGGTGCGCGGGCGACACACGGGTAATATCTGTGTGTCACCCGCACACCGCCAATGCCGTTCTTTCACAGTCGCCGGTTAGCACACCAGTCATGTGCAACCGGCTTTATATGCACATTGGGATACCCAATATGATTGTTTATATTATACATTTTAAATTATAAAGTGGGTTAATATTTATTTTTATTTTTTATTTATTTTTTAAACTTTTTAACTTTTTTTTTCACTGACTGGAACTGGATCTCTTGATGCAATACACTCTCAGTGCAATATACTAAAATATTTCTTTATTACTGCACATCGCACATAGTATCCCTATATGCAATAGAGAAAGGCATCCTGGAGTTTTTCGTGGCTGCCATGGCAACCCCTTGAACCCTGCAATCTCTTCTCAGGGCATCCAAGGCATGATGGCTATTGAGTATTTTCCTACTCTGGCAGCTAGCACCAGTGGTCGACTGATGAATACAGCCATGAAATGGAAGTCATGCCGCAAGCACAGCTCTTGTGCCTGCCGCATAAGAGTGTTGCACTGACCATTAACTATAAGCTCAACGCAATGTAATAGTACAATACTAAGTGGGGAAGGGGTTAAAAAGCCCCAGGGCAGACAGACTTCACAAATGCAGGTTTGGGTCAATAAACTATAAAAAGTTTAGTGTACTTAAATATGCCGATATTTTTCCTTTTATACTGACTAAACAAACGGTGAGGAGTAGGGAGAAACTGGAGGCAAATTTAGGACTTCTTCCCAAGACTCCCCAATTTCTACTTGACATTAGAGCCCCTGACTTGCAATATCCAAGATGCAAGAATAATGCTCTTAATTTAGGGGTTGTCCAATTATTATTTTTTAAGTTTTAAGAGTGCTGCTAATAACATAAAATAAACCATATTCACCTCTCCCCCAACCACTTTTTTCCAGAGGCAGCAGATCCAGTCTTCTGTTTGCAGGCCCCCTGGCTGACATCAGCAGTATCATTCCATATGTGCTAGGAGAACGCTGCAGTCAAGGCCTCAGTGGTGTCCTCTTCACAAATGTGTAATGGAAATGCTATGTCTCTAACAGTGGCATAGCTAGGGGTTCAGCACAGGGGGGGCAAACATGTTCAAGTGGGCCCCCAACTTGGACTTGTTCGTATACCGATACTATCAGTATACGGTGAGCGTATAGTGGTATATAGCAGCTCTACACAGGGCTCTGCAGACGATTTAGATGAATACAGGGCAGTAGCATTTAGTGACTTAACGGTAACGTCTCTGACTAATCCTTCACATTTCCCATCTCTTTCATCTGGACGGCCATGACCACTTCTTCCAGTCTCTGTAAAGTTTGCAACACAGACATCTTTGGCTCCTCACTTTTCCAGGCACCTGACCCACATTGTCCTCACCCACACAAAGCCCCCATCCTGCTGCTACCCCCAATTATAAAATATGTAATATACCCCCCATAATGAATAATACCCCCAAGTGTATCTTTAAGTTAATAATTTCCCTGTGCACCCCTTTAAATAGTGCCCCTTATTAATAATGCCCCAGATGTTTCCTAATTAAAAAGGAAAAAAAAAGGGAAAAAAAAATTATTGGGGTTCCAATACCCCAGACCCCCAGGATCAGCTGTTTGAATGAACCATGGTACCTGTGTAAGCGCCGTAACTCCTTCTCTGTTTACATAGTGTCATTCTTTTCATAGCGGCCATGTAATGTAACTACAACCTTATCCTATACACGTCTGTGTGACAAGGCTGGAATTACATCACACGGTCACTATAAGCAGACAGCGTGTGATATAAACAGGCGCCATAGCCCCTTCTTACAGCTGATCAGTGGGGAATCACTTATCTCTTATTGATGTTTTATTCTGAGGATAGATCATCAATAAAAATGAGCTGGAAAACTCCTTAAAGAGGACCTTTCACGTCCTCATGTATATGCTGTTTTACATAAAGCTAGAAAGCCGACAGCACGCTGAATTCAGCGCACTGCTGGCTTTCCCGGTATGTAAAACAGCATATACATGAGGACATGAAAGGTCCTCTTTAAGGCTAAGGCCCCACGTGGTGTCCTGCAGCAAAAAAGAGCTGCGGGAAAAACCACAGTGGCGACGCATCGCGTTTTTTCCTGCAGCACTTTGCACAGGTTTCCTCTGCAGACTTTCTGCTTAAATTATATCTACAGGAAAACCGCCAGCATTTCCGTAGGTATAATTGACATGCTGTGATTTCCAAAACTGCGTCTGTTTTGGAAATCGCAGCGTACCCGCTGCGCATATTTTACTGCAAAGTGGGGTTGGGGGCCACATGTGGCGAAAACCCACAGAAACAAACCCGGCATTTTACATCTAGCAAATCCCATCCACACATTGCAGAAAAATACGTGCAGCAGATGCACTGCGATTTCCAAAACCGTTGGGGTTTTCCATATTTCCATATAGGTGTATTGAAATCAGAAAGTCCACAGGGGAAACCTCTGCGGACCTTCTGTGAAAAGTGCTGCGAGAAAAACCACAATGTTACCGCTGCGGTTTTTCCTGCAGCGCTTTTTTTTCTGCAGCCCACTATGTGGGGCCTTAGTCTTAATAAAGCCCAAGTGCCACCTTAATTAAATTAATTGACCCTCATATTATGCCCCTGATTCACCCTGACATAAATACTGCACCTCTAATGGCTCCTTATATTAATGACCACCCCCTTATGTTCATAATGCCTCCTAATGGCCCCTTATATAAATAACCTCCCCCTTGTATTAATAATACCTCCTAATAACTCTTATATAAATGACCCCCCATAGTCACAATGCCCCCTAATGAATCCTCCCTTATAGTTATAATTCCCCCTCCTAACAACATTCACTGACTTATCAAAGATAAACTATCTCCTCTTAAATCAAATAATTCACAGACGTCCATATATTGGAGATATAAATGCTTAAAACTTCATTTTTAATAATATCAACTAAAAAATGAATAACCAAACCCTCACAGGGCAAATAGTAATAAAATCCACTAATGCCATCACAACAGAGCAGAACCATAAATAGCTAAGCACAATTTGTGCAGTAACCATAGATCACTTTAAATCCCTATACTAAGATACAAGTATCATAAATAGGCGATCTCTTAGATACAAATAAATAGATCTCTGGAAGCTAGCTGAACTGCCTACAAATATATCCAGCCATGCCGCAGGTTGAATCAATTAGCCAAAATATTATTTTAGACGAAAAAATATTTGGAAACCAGCACACCTCATATATCCTGAGACTACTGGCTTAATGCCACGCCAACAGGACTCAGAGGGACTAAGTCTCACAATTATAAGGCAAATAAGATTCAACACTGCAACTTAAATTATCTAACTCCTCATTGTATAAATAAACTTTACAACGCGTTTCCTCAACCAGATTCATCAGGGGCAAATAACGAATACAAAAATTTCTTTATGAGCAGTAAAAACTGCTATTCCAAGATGTCTTAGCAGAAAAACATGGCGTGACCGCTGTGATAATGGCGGTCACGATATAGCCTCAAAAGCGCCCTTATAAATAATCTTACTCCTCCCAATGGGACTACAGAGCCAATCACCAAACATGTATCCCACACACCTCCTCAATACCCCTAACGAGAACAGCAAATCACGCTGTCTCGTACACTCGACGTCATGTGGTACCTCCTCTCCTATCCTATTGGCCAATCACACTGTCCGCCCTCACTGACGTCACACGGGAACTCCCATGTCCCGCTGGTCAATCATGCTCCATATCGTCATATGGGACCTCCCCTCTTGTTGCGGGGGATAATTCCGCTCTCCGTCCATTCGGAACAGTAGGCCTCATCTATCCAACGACCAGCCTATGCTGGGGACGGCACTCAAAATGCGATACACCATGGCATTCACATACCAGGAACAATGCATGCAAACCCCAATACCTAGATTTGTCACACACGACCTCCTCCAATATAAATACCTCAACCGTTCCATCTGCCGTTCCCAAAACCACTCCCCGCAATAATAAAGCACTCCCTACTCTTTCGTTCATAAAGGTATTAGGAGTATCTATTAAAAAAATTAAACGGGGATTCTATCCACAGTATCATATCTGATTCCCACATCTATGTTAAACGGGGGTATTATCCACAACATCGTGTACAATTACCACATCTATATTATAATGGATATAGGGTAATATTGAAAAAGTGAAAATGAAAACATGCACAGTCCATATAGATAACAGGAAGTAAGTCACCCTAATAGGGACCAGTGGTGAAAAAATCACCATCTGCACAAAAGAACAGGATTATCACTGTATCACTTTCTTCTGTCGGGTGATTTCAACCATGCCTCTCCATCATCCACACTGCCCAGTTTCACACAGTATGTAACCTGCCACACAAGAGACAACAAAACACTGGACTTGTTCTTTGCCAACGTGAGGGAGGCATATAACTCATCAGCCCTACCGCCCCTGGGGAGATCGGATCACAACCTAGTACATCTCCAACCTGTGTACAAGCCACTTGTACGTAGAGAACCAGCTGTCACCCGCACAGTGAGGATATGGTCCGAGGAGAGTGATGAGGCTCTGAGGGATTGTTTTGACACAACCGCATGGGAAGTGCTGCAGGATTCTTATGGAGAAGATATAGAAGGACTCACACACTGCATAACAGACTACATTAATTTTTGTGTGGACAACACAGTACCCACAAAAGTGGTGAGGTGCTTCTCCAATAACAAACCATGGATTAACTCTGATATAAAAACACTACTTAAGGAGAAAAAGATGGCATTCAGGACAAGAGATAAGGAGGGGTTGGGGGGAAGTACAAAAGGAGCTGAGGCATCAAATCAGGCAGGGAAAAGCCAGTTATAAAGAAAAAATGGAAAAGCAAATGGAAAGAAAAGACATAAGGGGGGTCTGGGAGGGGCTTAAGTCAATTTCGGGTCATAAACAGTATGTCTGCCAGATTGAGGCAGATGTTAATTGGCTTAATGAACTAAACCTATTCTTCAACAGATTTGATCACACACCAGCTCCTCCCACCCCAGTATGTCCTTCAGCTTCCCCCACCACAATGACTTCTCCCCATGCGGCCACTTCCCAACAGACCAGTAAATCCAGAAATCCGTCTTTATCTGGCCACAGTCTGACCTTCACACGGGCCCAGGTGAGGAAGGAGATGAAAAAGATCAAGGTGAGGAAAGCCGCAGGGCCAGATGACATCAGTGCAAGGCTAATTAAGACTTGCGGGGACCAGCTGTGTGGTATAATTACATATATGTATAATATGAGCCTGAGGCAGGAAATAGTCCCTGAATTATGGAAATCTTCTTGTGTGGTACCAGTTCCAAAGAAACTCCACCCTATGGACCTCAACGACTACAGACCTGTAGCACTGACATCCCACCTGATGAAGATCTTGGAGAGATTGGTTCTCACACATCTCCGCCCTCTAGTGAGCCCCGCTATGGACCCCCTCCAGTTTGCTTATCGGCCGGGCATTGGGGTAGATGATGCCATCATCCATCTTCTGCACAGGGCTCTGTCTCACCTGGAGAAACCAGGGAACACAGTGAGAATAATGTTCTTTGACTTCTCCAGTGCTTTTAACACCATACAGCCCAGGTTATTGAGGGACAAGCTGGGCCTTGCTGGAGTGGACCACCAGCTCTCCAACTGGATCCTAGACTACCTCACAAATCGACCTCAATACGTGAGAGCCCGAGACTGTGTGTCAGGTACCGTGATCTGTAATACGGGGGCACCTCAGGGTACGGTTCTCGCCCCTTTCCTCTTCACACTGTACACTGCAAATTTTAGGTACAACTCATCCAGCTGCTACCTACAGAAGTATTCTTTTTTTTTTTTAACTGTAATTTTTATTGAAAAAGTTTTTTAAAAGAAATACAAGGCAAATGTAAAGCAAATAATCTGTTACATCAGAGAAAACAACAACAGAAAGACTCAATTTGGGGGAAAACAAAAAACATGACAAAAGAAAGAAACAATAAGGGGAGAAACAAAGTTGGGAGTCAGGCATCAGAGACCCTGTGTGGCACAGTAGGAATCCCAGTGGGACCAAATTGCTTCAAATGCCTCTACCGTATGGTTGAGGGAGGCAGTCAAGTACTCCAGACTGCGGATGTCCTTCAGACGGGCTATCAATTCTGAGACTGCTGGGGGAAGAGCCTTTCTCCAATGGCGTGCTATAAGTGTTTTGGCCGCGGTACACAAGTAAAGGAATAATTTAGATGTATTTTTACCGAGACCTTTTGGCGGGAGATTAAGCAGATAAACCATGGGATCCAGGGGTATACCCTGGATGAAAAGAATGTGAGTCATCCTCTCAACCTCGAGCCAGAAAGGGCGAACTAAGGGGCATTCCCAAAAAACATGAAACAGTGTTCCAAATGTTGCCCGGCATCGCCAACAACTAGAAGAAATAGTGGGGTTAAGAGTATGTAATAAAGCTGGGGTATGATACCAGTGCATAAGTATTTTGTATTGCGTTTCCCTAAACGTTACACAGGAAGAGGATTTAGCTGCACGGGACCATATGACCTGCCACTGGCTGTGCGGAATATGGGTGCCCAGGGTTCCAGACCACCGGGTCATATATTTGTGGGCCACCGGGGTCTGCCCCCCCTGAGAGGTCAAGAGCCTATAAATATTTGAAATCAGGCCTCTAGTGGAGGTACCTGCCCGACACAGTCGTTCAAAACCTGTGGGGAGGGAGACCCGGGCGGACCCAAACTGGGAAACAACAAAATGGACTATTTGCTGATAATGGAACCACTCTGAGGTAGGCAAGTGCTGTATGGAAGTGAGGTAGTCGAAGGACCTGAGCTCCAAGGTCGACGGGTCCACCAAGTCTGCTACGTGGAACAAACCCAGCCCACTCCAGGGCCTGACCATAGCGGCGGTGAGTCCGCTTGGCAGGAGTGGATTATATAAAAAGGAAATCATAGATGAGTGCGGAGCGGCCAATCGAAAGAGCTTAGAACAAGTATTCCAGATAGACCGGGTAAAGCCGATAGGGCCTAGCAGCGGAGTAGAGGGTAGGGGGGGGGAGGAGGACCACAGATATGCATTGGGGTGAACAGGAGCTAGCCAAAGCTTCTCTATCTCCACCCATTTCGTGTGTGCTTGGGATGCCGCCCAAAACGGTATACTCCGCAAATGAGCAGCCCAGTAATAATGCAGCAGGTGTGGAGCCCCCAGTCCCCCGTCCGACTTACCCGCCAGCATCACTGATCGGGGAATGCGATGGCGTTTGCCATTCCATATAAATTGGAAGATTGCTTTCTGTAGTGATTTCAGTTCGGACCTAGGGACTGCCACTGGGAGGGTTTCGAAGAAATAAAGAAGCTTGGGGAGGAGGGTCATCTTAACCGCAGTTATACGGCCTAGGAGAGAAATATGGAGAGGACGCCATTTATCTAGGAGAGAGCGGAGCTCATGAAACAGGTGAGGATAATTGACTGAATACAGTGTATGGTATGAAGAGGATAACTGGACAACCAAATAACGTAATGAGTGGTCCCTCCACTGGAAAGCAAAATTAGTCTTAAGCAACTGCAAAGTCTCGCTTGGGATATTTAGAGGCAAGGCTTCCGTTTTATTAGGGTTAACCTTATAGCCCGATAGGACTCCATATTCCTTTAAAACTCGGAGAAGGTTCGGGAGGGAGGTATGGGGTTTAGTGAGGGTCAACAGGACATCGTCTGCAAATAAACTAATTTTAAATTCCCTATCCCTCACAAATACCCCGGTGATATCTGAGGCAGATCTAATTTGGGCCGCCAGGGGTTCAATACACAATGCAAATATTAAAGGTGACAAGGGGCATCCCTGACGGGTTCCATTACGAATGGATAAAGGTTGGGAGGAAGCATTAGGTAGCTTGACCACTGCCGAGGGGCGGGAATAGAGAGCCCTTATGGCCGTGAGGAAGGCCCCCGAGAACCCATAACTCTCGAGGGTGGCTATCATAAATGACCAATCAAGGCGATCGAAGGCCTTCTCAGCGTCCAGACTTAAAAGCAAAGTGGGGGTGGAAGAACGGTTAGCTACATCAATCAAGTCCACCGCCCTTCTAGTGTTATCCCCTCCCTGGCGACAGGGGACAAATCCCACCTGGTCCTTGTGGATGAGAGTCGGAAGCCAAAGGCCAAGCCTATTTGCCAAAATTTTTGTAAATAGTTTGAGGCCTGTATTCAGGAGGGCAATGGGACGATAGTTAGAACATTCCTGATGGTCCTTATGTGGCTTTGGGACCAAGGAAATGTGAGAGTGCAGCATAGTATGCGGGATCGGGGCTCCATCCAAAAAAGAGTTGAAGAGTTTACACATATGAGGGAGGAGATCAGAATGGAAAGTTTTATAATAAGCATAAGTAAACCCATCAGGGCCCGGAGCTTTACCATTAGGGAGACCCTCCAACTCGCCCAATATTGGAGCATTAAGTGAAGAGAGAGCTGAGGGCGGGAGGACCGGGAGCCGAGAGGAGGTCAGATAGGATTGCAAGTTTGTCTCTGTAGCGGAGGGGCCTCTCCCAGCAGCCGAGGGAAGGTTATACAGTGTAGTGTAATAATCTCTAAACAAGGTCGCTATAGTGTCGGGATGGTGTTGAAGGGTGCCCTGGGAATCTCGGACAGCATGAGGCGTAGAGGAAACCCGGCGGTCTCTCAGGGTTCTGGCTAGGAGTGTATGGGCCTTATTTCCCCTCTCATAATACCTCTGGCGGCTGTAGAGGAGAAGGCGATGGGTGGCCTGGGTAGCGAGGTCGCGGAGGTCCGCCCTAGCAGCTACCAATTGACGCAGCAAGGATACTGTGGGTCGTGACGCTAGTCTCTCGGTTAGGGATCTGATCCTACTAATTAAAGCCTCCTCTCTGACCCTTCGATTTCTCTTGGCCTGTGTTCCCAGTGCAATACAGTGACCCCTCATTACTGCCTTATGGGCCTCCCACAGTGTAGATATAGCGGGGACTGACTCAAGATTAACTCGAAAGTATTCTTGGAGGTGGGTACGAAGTTTACCCTGGGTCTCTCGTGAATGAAGGAGGGATTCATTAAGTCGCCAATGGCAACGTTTTGTCGGAGGGCAGGAGGGAGACAATGTCAGCAGTACGGGCGCGTGATCGGACCAGGATATGGGGCCTATGTCAGCTGACTTGAATAAGCGAAGGGTTAATGTGTTACCGAAAAAGTAGTCTATTCTAGAGTGGGTTTTATGGGGGTGGGAGTAAAATGTAAAAGAGCGAGCAGAGGGATTGTCCACCCGCCAAAGGTCATAGAGGGCAGCCGACCGTACAAGGCAGCGAAACTCCTTTGCTAGTCTTGTCTGCGAGGGTCCAGGAGGATCATTATTGAGGGTGAATCTATCCATATTTTCAGAAAAAGCCATATTAAAGTCTCCTCCCAGTAACAGTGCAGATCCCTCAGACATTTGCAATTTCCCCAGGACCTGTTTAAGGAAGGGGATCTGAGAAGAGTTAGGGGCATATATGTTACACAAAGTGATAGGTTGACCACGTAAAAGCCCCTCTAGGATAATATATCGACCCTGGGGATCTAAATGAGAGGCCGAAACAGTGATAGGGCAGGTACGAGAAAGCAGAATAGCTACTCCCCCCCTCCTACGACTACAATATGCCGAGTAAGCGGAGGGGAAGTAATGGCGAGCAAAATTAAACGTGCCAGTATGATCATAATGGGTCTCTTGGAGAAAAGCTACCTCTGCCTGTAGGGAGCGAAGCTCCCGCAGGACCATTCGCCGTTTTGAGTTGGAGCCCAGGCCCTTGACATTTAATGTAATGCACTTAACCATAGAGAAAACAGAGTGGGTTTGTAGCTAGCGTAAGGAAAAATGAGGAAGAGGCAAATCTCACCCAACCATCGAGAGTCGGAAGCCTTGAAAAAAATAAAGGTGAAGGGTCCAGGCCACTGTAGCCAAACGAGTCTCCGAACCTGAAAAAGGGGAGAAAAGAGAAGGGACAGAAGGGGAGGGGAAAGAGACAAAAGACACACAAAAGGACGAGGCATAACAAATAAAAAACAAAAATATTTAAAAAACACAATTAAACTAAATCTAGTGGTCGGGACTATATCTCCCGGCCGGGGGCAAAAAAAAATGTCCAAGTCAGGGCCACAAATGACCCTTCCGGGGCCCAACCAGTGGGTCCACAGCTGGACGAAGCCCCCACAGTAGAGGGGGGAGTGGGTGGGAGGCGGGAGAGGATCAGCAATATGCAGATCAAAATAGACAGTTGGGGACCTAAGGATAGTAACATCTGTCAGTCACTGGGGGGGAAGGGGGAGTCTAACCCACCCGACCGCCCAAACTGAAACATAAGTAAAATGCAAAAAAGTAGTGGGACCATTAAAAGAAAAATGCGTATAAACATAAACAGCAATAACAACAGAACCCCCTAGTGAGCAAAGTAGACACATTCCTCCCAGAAACTAGGAGGGCCGAGAAAAAAAGATACAGTCACGGAGGGGGGGGTTCCACCCTTGATCTTCTGGAAGAACGTTGCTGGCGTCTAGCCGGGTTCTGGACCGTCCAGACCGGGGGAGGCGGTGGTGGCGGAGCAATCAGTTCCCAGTTCTGTAGGTCAGGGAGAGGAATATCCATAGCAGTGCAAAATGGCTCCAGGTCTGCATAGAACCGCAGGGTAGCAGAGCGTCCATTGTGCCTAGCTGTCAAAGAAAAGGGGAATCCCCAGCGATACGGTATTTGCCGGTCGCACAGAAGCTGTAGCAGAGGGCGCAGATATCTCCTTTTCTGTAGCGTAATCCAAGAAAGATCCTGATAAAGTTGAATCTTGGCTCCTTCAAATTCAAAGTCTCTAAGACGACGGGCCTTGGAAAGGATGGTTTCCTTCAATGCATAATCGTGTACGCAGCAAATAACATCACGCGGGGTGGGGCCAGATCCCTTGGGACGCAGGGCCCTGTGCGCTCTATCCAGTTTAATTTTATGCGTAGGTGGTTCCTGCAAGATGGAGTTGAAAACCTCCCCCAAGGTAGCATGTAAATCCTCCTCCTGGGTAGCCTCAGGCAGCCCCCTGACTCTGATATTATTGCGCCTGCCCCGGTTGTCCAAGTCCTCTAAATGGCGCTGCATGTCATTAACCACCTGGCATTGGGAGAGGACAGTGTCCTGGAGGTGAGACACATGAGAACGGGTCTGGTCATGATCATCTTCAAGGGTATCAACCCGGTTTGCAATATGTTGGAGATCTTGCCGCAGGACAGCGATTTCAGTGCGTATCTCTGAACGACATGCCGTTGTGACTTTAGCAACCAGGGAATCAAAGTCCTCTTTTGACGGTAGATGAGCAAGGTAATCAAGCCATGGTGGAGGGTCAGAAGAGGCTGCCAGATTAGATTGTAGCGGAAGTCGGGGGTGGCGGTGCAGACGGCGGGGAGAGCTGGGTACAGATAGCCAGGGGGGACAAAGAAGGAGTCGTCCCCAAGTCTGCCTCCTCATCTCCTAGGAGGGGTGGGGGCTGCTGCAAGGGCATGAGGCTAGGAAGTTGTAAGGACTGCCGGGAGGTGAGAGGATCCCCCACAGGGCTAGGAGGACTCCCACGGTCAGATGGTGACATGTGGGGAGGAGAGGCAGTCGCTGAGGTCCCCTGGGACGCTGGGTCCCCCTGATATTGCGTGGGGGAGCCCGCTGAGGAGTGTACCGGCTGAAGCTGCGGGGGGAGGGGGGGCAGTCAGCGCTGCGATGTGAGCGGTCGCAGCGCTTGTCTTACCCGGCGGTGGAGATCGAGTGCCCGGGCTTTCAGCCTCCAGAAGAGCAGGAGGCCTAACAGGGAGACCTCTCTGCAGCGCGGGAGCCCCTCGCGCTGCCAGCGGAGCTGCCGCTGTAGTTATTCCGGAGGCGGTCGGCGCCGCTGCGGAGGAAGATGGCCGCCGCCTCGTGGAGGCCCGCGCTGCTGAAGCTGTTGCCGGCTGCAGGAACGCGGACAGGGTAGATTGTGACCTGTCCGCGGGTGCAGGGTCTCCCACAGCCAGTGTCCGGCTTGTTCTTTTAGCCATGGGGTTCTGTATGTCCCAAATGGTCCCACTTAGCTGACGGTAAGGTAGGAGCTCCTCCAAAGTGCGTCCTACTCCATCGGATCCCAAGCCACGCCCCTACAGAAGTATTCTGACGACTCTGCAATAGTGGGTCTCATCACAGATGATGATGACAGGGAGTACAGAGAACTGAATCAGGATTTTGTGGACTGGTGCCACCGGAACCACCTGAAGATTAACGCGGGGAAGACCAAGGAGATGGTGGTGGACTTCCGCAAAGGCAGAAGCCCTCCTAAACCAGTGGACATCCTGGGGACGGGCATCGAGATTGTGAACACCTATAAGTACCTGGGTTTGCTCCTTAATAATAAGCTGGACTGGGCAGATCATATGGAGGCCCTGTACAGGAAGGGCCACAGCAGGCTCTACCTGCTTAGGAAACTGAGAGCCTTTGGAATCCGGGGGGCACTTCTTGGAACTTTCTTCAACTCGGTAGTGGCATCAGCCATCTTCTTTGGAGTGGCCTGCTGGGGGAGCAGTATATCAACCAGGGACAGAAATAAACTTGACAAGCTGATTAGAAGGGCCAGCTCTGTCCTGGGGAGCCCCCTGGACCCAGTGCAGGTGGTGGGTGACAGAAGGATACTGTCCGTGGTGAGCTCCATGCAGAAGAAGAAGTCCCATCCCATGCATGAGACTGTGATCGCGCTGAGCAGTACTGTCAGTGACCGACTGCTCCACCCTAGGTGTGAGAAGGAGCGCTATCGGAAGTCTTTCCTCCCCACCGCGGTTAGGCTGTACAACCAACACCGACCTAAGCGGAGATCATTACACACAGAGAACTGAAATATCTCTCTGCCTGTTAAATCCCCCCCCCTCCTCTGCTACGTCCTATCTGTCTGTCTGCTATTAATGTAATGCCTCTCACCTTGGAACATTCCTGTACATGTTGTATTTGTATTTGTATCTGCTTATCTTTGCTGCTGTAACACACTGAATTTCCCCATTGTGGGACTATTAAAGGACTATTATTATTATTATTATTATTAGTATTCTATACAAATGCAACAAACTGGAGAGCAGAGAAAAAAAAAAACACCCAAAAAGGGGCTATAGATAATGTATTGGAAGAGAAATTTACACATATAGCGGCAACATCAATAATAGATATATATCGCTCCTACATCAAATAATCATTAACCAATGAAACAGGTGACATCGAACTGTTCATTTAGTCCTTGAGGTTGTAGCGTGTTCAATCGATATATCCACTGTACTTCTTTTTTGAGGATAAAATTATCCCAGTCTCCTCCTTTAGGTGGCGGTCTCACCCACTCTATAGCCTGAAATTTTAAACCGCTCGTTTGACCATTATGACAACGTACAAAATGCCTTGCCACAGGTGTATCCCGACCATTCTGAATGTCACAAACATGATCTCTAATACATCTCCTCAACTGCCTTATCGTTTTTCCAACATAATTCATGGGACATGGACAACTCAGAAGATAGATTACACCCATTGTAGAACAGTTCACAAAATCTTGGCATCTATAGGAGACCTTCATAGAGGCACTGATAAAGGTTTTACTCTGATCAATAAAATCACATGCAGTACACGAACCACATCTAAACGTACCCACAGGTTTGGTCTTTCATAGCCAAGTATTTGATTCAACACTCGGTGGAAGATAGCTATGTACCAGCCGATCTTTGAAATTTTTCCCCCTTCTATAGGTTATTAAAGGTTTCACACCTATATCACTTTCTAAATAATGGTCAGCCTGCAAAATTCGCCCATGCCTTTTCAAAACCTCTCGAACCCTCTCAACCTGTGTATCAAAGGTACCTATTATCCTCATCTGTTGATCTTTATCCTCCTTTTTTTTCGGGACAAGGAGACTATTTCTGTTTGTACTCATTGCCCTCTGATAGGCCCTATCAATAATTTTTTTTTGGAACCCACGATGCTGAAACCTCCTGGACAGGTCTTTGGACTGGGAAATAAATTCACCAAAGGATGAGCAGTTACGACGTATACGCAGAAATTGGCCTGTTGGTATCCCTTGCTTCAGTTGTGGAGGATGGCAACTTCTCCAGTCCAGAAAACTATTGGTGGCCGTTTGTTTCCTATAGACCGTTGTAGCAATTTGACCATTGGAGGATCTCATCAATTTCAGGTCCAAAAAAGTTAGAGACTCAGTCTGAAAATCAGATGTAAATTTCAGGCCCAAATTATTGATGTTCAATTCTTCAACAAAATTATCAAATTCAAATTTTTGTCCCCCTCCAAAAGATCAAAATATCGTCTATATAACGAATCCACAAATCAATATGTCCCATCCAGGCCATGCTTTCCTCCGAAAATACTACGGTTTCCTCCCACCAGCCGAGGTATAAATTATCGTAGGTGGGGGCCTCTGGGCTCCCCATCGCTGTACCCCTCAGCTGGTGGAAGGTCCGCCCCCTCAAAGACAAACACATTTCTCTCCAAAACAAATTTCAATAAATTCATAATAAGGTCATTATGAGATTGTAAATAGACCCCCCTAGATCTCAAATAGTACGCTATTGCTCTGTATCCCTGTTGATGAAGGATCGATGAATACAGTGCTTCAACATCCAAACTGGCAAAGTACACATCCTTATCAAGGGTGACCCCCTCGATCTTATTGAGTACGTCCATAGTATCTCTAGCATAGGATGATAACCCCATAATGTTCCAGTCCCTGTGGCAGCCGCTACCGCTGCTACCCTGATATTTACGCCCCTGTTTGCACCAAAACTCATATTAAATCTTACATTCACACACAAAACACCTATAAAATCATAGATCAAAGTGTACACAATTTATATATACGGCAAACATCAACTACAACAAGAGCTTCTACTCTGAAAATCACTAATACAGAAGGCAAGCAATATTTTACTGTCCTTCACTAATATGTTAAAAATCTATATTCCACAAGGCAAACTGTTACTGTGATACCAAAATCTAAATTTTATACCGTATATAAAAATACAACTTAATATTTCATAAATACAACCACCTTCATGCAACTTTGAAGAAAACACAGACTGCAAGCAAAAATTAAAACTTGAAACTAAAGTACATGCTCAAGCAACCACGTTCTGCAAACAAAATGTACTTTCCAAAAAACTGCAAGATGTAAGAAGTTCACACATACCCCACATGTCTATATTTACAGTGCAAGTGTTAAAGAAACAACAAAATCGAAGAAATACGCAAACCAATTTTGTGCATGCAAGGTAAATAGGTGCTTACTTAAGAATATCTTTTTCCATCCCACTGTAAAAATTGTAACTCAAATAATTATAATTTCTATATCTAACTAATGTGATAACTAGGGCAGGTTTCAGATTGGCATAATATGGGTGCTTTATTGCTTACATGTTATGGATGCAACCTCTGAAGTTCCTGCGGTTCATCATTACTGTAGTTAGAGTGACAAAATTCTAGATCTGATAACCTGCTGGAAGTCCAGGTGTTTTGGGTGCCAAAAACAAAACAAAAAAAACAACTGCTATTATGCCCATATGAAAGCTTCCAAAAACTGTGGGTTTTTATGATGACAGTCAATTAATGAAAATGTCTTATCTAGCACCTGTCAGAAGTGTTTCATACATTCAACTACAGTGAAAATCGTTATCTCTATTATTGTTTGTCAGTGCCAAATATTGCTAGAGAGGCGGTCCCCGTATTTTACTCAATAAAGATCAGGTTTGTACAATATCGGGACAGTGTCAAATGTAACTTTTATTGATGATTTTGTGCATGTGTTTGGTGCAACTGTTTTGTTTTGCCACTGCGATCTGGACGCTGGTAAAGATCTGGGTCACAGAGCTGAATAAACTTCCTGATTATGTTCAGAGGGGTATTACATAAGATTACCCCTCTGATTAGGCTCAGAGGGGTATTACATTACCCTTCTATATGACAATTAGAGAGCAAAAGTACAGAATGCTCTCTGATTGATAGGAGGTGATAACATGGATAGAGTGTTCATGCTACACCTTCCCCTGGAGTCACATACAGTTTATGCACAAACAATTATTTTTTTTTCATTGTCTGTGCAGCTTGCAGCTCTGCCCCTCTTCCTCCTACATGCGGTTCAGAGATGCTACTTTAGGCTGCATATCTCAGGATCCTGCAGATCTCCATTCCTAACAGCGTTTTTTCCAGTGAATCGCTCCACATCTGTAAGGGCTATCAAGATGATCTTGGTATCTCATCTTTAAAACAACTCCACAGTCTTCATAGCCCTAATGTAACCTGAGTAATCGGTATTAGTAGCTACATAAGTGAAATCCTGTCAGGATGCACGACATATGTCCATGGCAGGGAAAGGGTTAAAGAGGACCTTTCAACATTCCATCAACTCCAACTTTATGCATCCTTCAATAGGATGCCCCACTCACTGATTACAGCACAATTAGATTTTTTTTTTTCTCTAGCCCCCTCCATTCTTTAGTTTCCCTTCTGTCCAGAAGACAGTCCTGAGCAGTATGTTCCAGTCCAGGTCCACCAACCTGACATTACTGAATAAAATTGACATAATTAATTAAATTAATAGCACTGAATACTGAAGCCAATTCTATGTCCAAAGACAAAGAGAATAGGGCAGATTTATGAAAACTGGCAGAGGGAGCACCCCGGGGAAGTGTACACCATTTACACCAGATTTCTGACAAATTATGATAAATTTGTCCCTGCCACCTTTATTCCCCCACTTTATGGGAAAGTGGTGAAGGTGGCACAGAGCTGAAAAAAAAAGGCACAATTTAATCTGCATTGTGACTTTTTATGCCTTGTAGTCAGAAACCTGGCATACAAGGCATAATAGATCTCCTTCAATGTGTATACATTAACATTATAATGTGGGCTTCAGTCACTTCTCATATACCAGTAAGTATCCCAAAGAGAGGGCCATGAATGTATCTATTTTGTTATTCAGTAGTGCAATAAGATGTTGCATATTTCACAGGTAAATTAGTTAATTACTCTACACCATTTTGCCTAACAATTATACCTTATTCCAACCAAATATTCAATACTTATTAGGGGTATTTCCATCACAAGTATCCTATCTATACTGTTAGCTCATGTAAATTGAAGAGTTTTCCTTAATACATTGCTTTAGCAATGCTGTTTTGTTTGCCTGCTGTGAAATTATTCCTCCCATTGTTTACACAGCGTTTCCATGGAGCCAGACCTGTGTGGTAAGACAAATAACGTCACTGCTCTCTAAGGGGAGATTTGAGTGCTCCTCATTGTTATGCTGGATTCACACTAGCGTTTGGGAACTCTGTCCCCCATTCCTCTTAAAATAGGTAGAGAGAAAAATCCTGTGGACCCCATTATAGTCCATGTATAGTCCAGGTTTCCGCAGGTAGACGCTTTTTAAGCAGATGGAGTTTTTGTTGTTCAGGTCCTGAAGTGGACCTGAAGGACGGAAACCCGAAGGATAGTGTGAAGCTAGCGTTATCTACAGCTCTGCCACAGGACAATCAGTTCAGCTAATTGCTGTTTGCTGATAAAGAGTGTTATGTTGTGTCTGTTATCTCTCTCTGTAAACACAAATATAACACGGAGTCTATTCTCTCCTCTGCAGCATGTTTGTTTTTCACTCCAAACCTGTGTAATGTAGCATACATTTACTGTGCATATTATTTGATCTTCATTTAAATTATAGTTATATTAGTAACAATTCCACAAGTAATAAATATCCAAGATAATAGGTGATTATCCCTGTTTATTTATTATTTATTATGCTTACGTATATAGCGCCATCATATTCTGCAGCGCTTTACAGACATTGTGGTCACTGTCCCATATAGAGCTCACAATCTATATTCCCTATCAGTATGTATTTGGAGTGTGGGAGGAAACCGGAGTGCCCTGAGGAAACCCACACAAACACGGAGAACATACAAACTCCTTGCAGATGTTGTCCTCGGCAGGATTCGAACCCAGGACTCCAGTGCCGCAAGGCTGCAGTGCTAACCACTGAGCCACCGTGCCGCCCTGCATTTGCTGTTTCGCTGTCCAGGGCAGGGGGCCCTTGCTGCATCAACTCATCAGCGTCTGGAAGACACCGATGAGTTGAAGCCAGTGATGAAGTAGGGAGGCGTTTGCTCCCTGCTTCACTACCCGGCCGCTGTCTTTGCTCCAGGTGTCCTGGTCGAAGGAGGCGCGATGTAGTGATGTCACTTACATCGTGCCTGTTACTCCTTACAGACTCCAGGACAAGAGAGGAGTAAACGGAGGAATGGGGAAAGGTGAGTTTTAAGGTTTGTTTTTTTTCTTTGATATATACAGTTGGGGACATGAAACTGTGGGGGTAACCTGAGGGGTAGGGGGACATGATACTGCGGATACAACCTGAGGGGTGGGGGGTACATGATACTGTGGAGACAACCTGAGGGGTGAGGGGGGCATGATACTGTGGGGGCAACCTGAGGGGTGGAGGGACATGAATCTGGGGGGGGGGAACCTGGAGGGGGGAACATGACACTGAGAAAGCAACTTGATGGGGACATGAAACTGTAGGGAAACCTGGGGGGGGGGCATGACACTGTGGGAGCAACCTGGGGGGACATGACACTATGGGGACAACCTGGGGGTGGGGGGCATGATACTGTGGGAGCAACCTGGGGGGAACATATGATATTGTGGGGGCAACCTCAGGGAGACATGACAGTGTGGGGGGTACAGGATACTACTGTAGGGGAAACCTGGGGGATGGGGGGGACATGATACTGTGGGGGCAACCTGAGGAGGACATGACAGTGTGGGGGCAACCAGGGGGGGTTGGGGGACATGAAAATGCGGGGGCAACCTGGAAGGGGACATTATGAGGGGCATTATATTGTGTGGGGCTACTAGGGAGGCATTATACTGTGTGAGAGCCACTAAGTGGCATTATAATATTTGGGGGCCATTGAGGGGGCATTATAATTTGTGCAGGTATTTCTAAGTGGTGGTGATGGGGGCCCCACTTATGAAACCTTTGCACAGGGTCCAACAATGTGTTAAAACGGACCTGTATGTAAGCCAGGAAATATATCAATGTACATATATATACAGTACAGACCAAAAGTTTGGACACACCTTCTCATTCCAAGAGTTTTCTGTATTTTCATGACTATAAAAATTGTACATTCACACTGAAGGCATCAAAACTATGAATTAACACATGTGGAATTATATACTTAACAAAAAAGTGTGAAACAACTGAAAATATGTCTTATATTCTAGGTTCTTCAAAGTAGCCACGTTTTGCTTTGATTACTGCTTTGCATACTCTTGGCATTCTCATGATGAGCTTCAAGAGGTAGTCACCTGAAATGGTCTTCCAACAGTCTTGAAGGAGTTCCCAGAGATGCTTAGCACTTGTTGGCCCTTTTGCCTTCACTCTGCGGTCCAGCTCACCCCAAACCATCTCGATTGGGTTCAGGTCTGGTGACAGTGGAGGCCAAGTCATCTGGCGTAGCACCCCATCACTCTCCTTCTTGGTCAAATAGCCCTTACACAGTCTGGAGTTAACCATGCTGGTTCAGTATTCCTTCAATTTTGAATAAATCCCCAACAGTGTCACCAGCAAAGCACCCCCACACCATCACACCTCCTCCTCCATGCTTCATGGTGGGAACCAGGCATGTAGAGTCCATTCATTCACCTTTTCTGCGTCGCACAAGGGCACGGTGGTTGGAACCAAAGATCTCAAATTTGGATTCATCAGACCAAAGCACAGATTTCCACAGGTATAATGTCCATTCCTTGTGTTCTTTAGCCCAAACAAGTCTCTTCTGCTTGTTGCCTGTCCTTAGCAGTGGTTTCCTAGCAGCTATTTTACCATGAAGGCCTGCTGCACATAGTCTCCTCTTAACAGTTGTTGTAGAGATGTGTCTGCTGCTAGAACTCTGTGTGGCATTGACCTGGTCTCTAATCTGAGCTGCTGTTAACCGGCGATTTCTGAGGCTGGTGACTCAGATGAACTTATCCTCCGCAGCAGAGGTGACTCTTGGTCTTCCTTTCCTGGGGTGGTCCTCATGTGAGCCAGTTTCTTTGTAGCGCTTAATGGTTTTGGCCACTGCACTTGGGGACACTTTCAAAGTTTTCCCAATTTTTCAGACTGACTGACCTTCATTTCTTAAAGTACTGATGGCCACTCGTTTTTCTTTACTTAGCTGCTTTTTTCTTGTCATAATACAAATTCTAATACTCCATTCAGTAGGACTATCAGCTATGTATCCACCTGACTTCTGAACAACACAACTGATGGTCCCAACCCCATTTCTAAGGCAAGTAATCCCACTTATTAAACCTGACAGGGCACACCTGTGAAGTGAAAACCATTTCATGTGACTACCTCTTGAAGCTCATCAAGAGAATTCCAAGAGTGTGCAAAGCAGTAATAATAATAATAATAATAGTCCTTTAATAGTCCCACAATGGGGAAATTCAGTGTGTTACAGCAGCAAAGATAAGATAAGATAAGCAGATACCTATACAAATACAACATGTACAGGAATGTTCCAAGGTGAGAGGCATTACTTTGATAGCAGACAGACAGATAGGACGTAGCAGAGGAGGGGGGGGGGGGGGGGGTGGATTTAACAGGCAGAGAGATATTTCAGTTCTCTGTGTGTAATGATCTCCGCTTAGGTCGGTGTTGGTTGTACAGCCTAACCGCGGTGGGGAGGAAAGACTTCCGATAGCGCTCCTTCTCACACCTAGGGTGGAGCAGTCGGTCACTGACAGTACTGCTCAGCGCGATCACAGTCTCATGCATGCGATGGGACTTCTTCTTCTGCATGGAGCTCACCACGGACAGTATCCTTCTGTCACCCACCACCTGCACTGGGTCCAGTGGGCTCCCCAGGACAGAGCTGGCCTTTCTAATCAGCTTGTCAAGTTTATTTCTGTCCCTGGTTGATATACTGCTCCCCCAGCAGGCCACTCCAAAGAAGATGGCTGATGCCACTACCGAGTTGAAGAAAGTTCTAAGAAGTGCCCCCCGGATTCCAAAGGCTCTCAGTTTCCTAAGCAGGTAGAGCCTGCTGTGGCCCTTCCTGTACAGGGCCTCCATATGATCTGCCCAGTCCAGCTTATTATTAAGGAGCAAACCCAGGTACTTATAGGTGTTCACAATCTCGATGCCCGTCCCCAGGATGTCCACTGGTTTAGGAGGGCTTCTGCCTTTGCGGAAGTCCACCACCATCTCCTTGGTCTTCCCCGCGTTAATCTTCAGGTGGTTCCGGTGGCACCAGTCCACAAAATCCTGGTTCAGTTCTCTGTACTCCCTGTCATCATCATCTGTGATGAGACCTACTATTGCAGAGTCATCAGAATACTTCTGTAGGTAGCAGCTGGATGAGTTGTACCTAAAATCTGCAGTGTACAGTGTGAAGAGGAAAGGGGCGAGAACCGTGCCCTGAGGTGCCCCCGTATTACAGATCACGGTACCTGACACACAGTCTTGGGCTCTCACGTATTGAGGTCGATTTGTGAGGTAGTCTAGGATCCAGTTGGAGAGGTGGTGGTCCACTCCAGCAAGGCCCAGCTTGTCCCTCAATAACCTGGGCTGTATGGTGTTAAAAGCACTGGAGAAGTCAAAGAACATTATTCTTACTGTGTTCCCTGGTTTCTCCAGGTGAGACAGAGCCCTGTGCAGAAGATGGATGATGGCATCATCTACCCCAATGCCCGGCCGATAAGCAAACTGGAGGGGGTCCATAGCGGGGCTCACTAGAGGGCGGAGATGTGTGAGAACCAATCTCTCCAAGATCTTCATCAGGTGGGATGTCAGTGCTACAGGTCTGTAGTCGTTGAGGTCCATAGCGTGGGGTTTCTTTGGAACTGGTACCACACAAGAAGATTTCCATAATTCAGGGACTATTTCCTGCCTCAGGCTCATATTATACATATATGTAATTATACCACACAGCTGGTCCCCGCAAGTCTTAATTAGCCTTGCACTGATGTCATCTGGCCCTGCGGCTTTCCTCGCCTTGATCTTTTTCATCTCCTTCCTCACCTGGGCCCGTGTGAAGGTCAGACTGTGGCCAGATAAAGACGGATTTCTGGATTTACTGGTCTGTTGGGAAGTGGCCGCATGGGGGAGAAGTCATTGTGGTGGGGGAAGCTGAAGGACATACTGGGGTGGGAGGAGCTGGTGTGTGATCAAATCTGTTGAAGAATAGGTTTAGTTCATTAAGCCAATTAACATCTGCCTCAATCTGGCAGACATACTGTTTATGACCCGAAATTGACTTAAGCCCCTCCCAGACCCCCCTTATGTCTTTTCTTTCCATTTGCTTTTCCATTTTTTCTTTATAACTGGCTTTTCCCTGCCTGATTTGATGCCTCAGCTCCTTTTGTACTTCCCCCAACCCCTCCTTATCTCTTGTCCTGAATGCCATCTTTTTCTCCTTAAGTAGTGTTTTTATATCAGAGTTAATCCATGGTTTGTTATTGGAGAAGCACCTCACCACTTTTGTGGGTACTGTGTTGTCCACACAAAAATTAATGTAGTCTGTTATGCAGTGTGTGAGTCCTTCTATATCTTCTCCATAAGAATCCTGCAGAACTTCCCATGCGGTTGTGTCAAAACAATCCCTCAGAGCCTCATCACTCTCCTCGGACCATATCCTCACTGTGCGGGTGACAGCTGGTTCTCTACGTACAAGTGGCTTGTACACAGGTCGGAGATGTACTAGGTTGTGATCCGATCTTCCCAGGGGCGGTAGGGCTGATGAGCTATATGCCTCCCTCACGTTGGCAAAGAACAAGTCCAGTGTTTTGTTGTCTCTTGTGTGGCAGGTTACATACTGTGTGAAACTGGGCAGTATGGATGATGGAGAGGCATGGTTGAAATCACCCGACAGAAGAAAGAGGGCCTGGGGATGTTTTAACTGTAACTGGCTCAGCATGGCTTGTAGGACCTCGCAGGCAGTGTCAGCTTTCGCAGAGGGGGGGACATATGCAGCTATCACGATGACATGTGATAGTTCCCTTGGTAGGTAGAAAGGTCTCATGCTCACAGCTAATAGTTCAATGTCCTTACAGCAAGTTTGCTCCTTAATCACAATGTGCCTAGGATTACACCATCTATTATTCACAAACATTGCCAGCCCTCCTCCTTTCCTCTTACCGCTCTCCCTTGTCCTGTCTGCCCGAAGGAGTTTAAAACCATCCAAGGAGACCAGAGGGTCAGGAGTAACTTCACTGAGCCAAGTCTCTGTAAGTAGCATCATGCTGCACGCCCGAAACTCCTGATGATGCCTGGTGAGCGCTGTTAGTTCATCCATCTTGTTTGCAAGAGATCTCACATTGCCCATGATGATGGAGGGAACAGCTGGTCGGTAACGCCTCTTTTTAATCCTCTGAAGAGTACCAGCTCTGCATCCCCTCACCCGCTTTTTCTTTCTCCAAAGCTCGCGGGGGATGTGTGACCAGATGGTATGCCGCACTGCTGTGCCTCTGAGCTGCAGAATTTCCTCTCTTGTATAGACAAAGGAATTGTCTGCATACACAAAAGATCCCATTTTCAAGCAGAACAAAAAGACAGATAAAAAACGAAAAAAAAGTATCACAAGGGTCCAAGTCTTTGTGTGTGTTTCTTCATAGTGCAAAGTCCTTAAGTAGAGAGGTACAAAACGAGACATAGAAAGAAAAATAAGATAGAGATTCTCAGAGCTGCTGTAGCTGGCAGCCACTCCAGCGGCGCCATCTTGGAAAAAAAAAAAATCAAAGTAATCAAAGCAAAAGGTGGCTACTTTGAAGAACCTAGAATATAAGACATATTTTCAGTTGTTTAACACTTTTTTGTTAAGTATATAATTCCACATGTGTTAATTCATAGTTTTGATGCCTTCAGTGTGAATCTACAATTTTTATAGTCATGAAAATACAGAAAACTCTTGGAATGAGAAGGTGTGTCCAAACTTTTGGTCTGTACTGTATGTGAGTTCTGAGGGTATGGCTGCTATGTGATACCTGGGCACACGGCAGGGCTCAGAAAGGGAAAGAGGCGGCATGCAGCAGTGAATAAGGGATGTATGACAAATGCACCATCATTCATACAGAGCACTGGTTTGTCAGGACACGTGTGACAATGGTATATAGTATACTTCCTTATCCCCCTCTTTGAGAAGACTCGGCGCCTCTTTACCTTCTTGGCAGTTTCTCTTCTTTGGCACTGTAGGGTTTCTGGACTTGATCTGACAAGCCCACTTCCCCTACATCATGTACCTATTGTAGTCCAGGATGCAGTCTGATTTTGGCGTCTCTGTACTGGTACCTCGTACTGGTACATGGGTGCAGGTATAGCCATGTATTCTTGTCAATACAAGGACATTTCTCTTGTGCATGGTGTTTTCACAGTAAACTGTATATACAGTAAAAACTGTTTACAAAAGGAAAAAAATAAATAAAATTTTACCCCAAGGTATATGAAAAGTTCAGTAACTTTTCTGCAACATGCAGCTAAATTTATTTATTTTGTTTAATAAAATAATTGGACTTCCCTACACTACACTAAACTATGGATTCCCTAAACTAACACTACACCTCAACTAATTTTATACCAACTTCCCTGATGCTAACACTAACTAATCTGGAGCAAACTTTCCTGACACTATGACTATAAACACTGAACTACACTAAACTACGATGACAGTCCCTAATGCTAAATTTAAGTAGATGACAGTTTCCTGACACTATACTATATATTTTTATATAATATATTTTTTTTTTTTATTAAAAAAAATAAATCAGTGGATAAAAAATAAAACAAAGGACATGGAGCAGATAACAAATCACACATACACACAAATGGGGCACAGGTACAAATAGGAGGTGGCAGACACAGACTGTACAATGAGGAGATAGGCAGACGGGACACATGTGGTACAATGAGGTGGGCGGCACAGGGGGAATGCATGTGGTACAATGAGGAGGTGGGCAGAGGAAATTCAGAAGGTACAATGAGGAGGTAGGCACAGATGGAGACAGAAAGCAGTTGGAGGCAACAGAGGAGGTAAGTATGGATGACACAAATAGGGAAAATTGGCAAAAATCTGCACTGCTCAGCAACTAGCAGCTGCTCTCAACAACTCACTAAACACAACAGAGTAGTTGAGGGTATTTGCAAAGGGAATAGCTGTGTTGTGACGTCACCGATTTCAGTGACTAATCAATAGTGGCGATCGGAGGGGACAGGACCCCCATTGTGGGTTGTTATTGTTGAGCTGTGATAGACTACTATCAGGGACAGGGAATGAATAGCAAATGGCGGCAATCCCACATCTGGATCGCTGCCATTAGTCTCAAGGAAGGCATTGACTAATCTCTGACTAATGGAGACTATCACCATTGTGGGACCACCGTCATTTGCACTGTGAACTGCACTGTGAAGGTCTGCTGTTCCAGACCGGTGCCATCACAGCATAAATGGCTAAATAAATGAAATTAGTTATGTGGGTAATGGCGGCCGACGCCGTTAGGATTGTCGTCACTTGGGATGTGATTGTGGGCCCCTGTTGCAAGCTGTGATGGTCTGCTGTCCCAGACAATACTATCCAAAAAGAAAAAAACAGTGGCACTCAAAATAAGCAACTACTGTATTTTTTGAACTATAAGACGCACTTTTTCCCCCCAAATTTGGAAGGAAAATGGGAGGGTGCATCTTATAGTCCGAATATGGGGGGACAGAGGAGCGGGGTTGCGGCATCGCCCCCACTCCTGCCGCCGCCGGCTTTCTGCAGCGAGGCTTCCTGCAGTGGCAGGAGTGGGGCAATGCTGCGGGCCCTGGGTTGCGGTGCGAATCCATCCTCATATCCACCATATTAATACGGCGGATGCCGGGTCTGTAAAGATAATGGCAGCCATAGCTACCTTATCTCCACTGTAATGTACAGCGGAGACCTGGAGCTAATGCCCGCGATCAGAGTCCACTCTGATCGCAAGCATTACTACCTGTAAGCCCCCCTTTCCCAAAGATACCTTATACGTTGCAGGCCGCCTCCTGTACGGCGAGATTGCAGGAGCCGACCTGTTCCTGTGACAGCCGGGAGCCTAATGAAGGCTCCCAGGCTTGTCATAGCAATATTACTATTACGGCTGGTCTATAACCAGCCTCAATAGTAATGTTCAGCATCTCCCATAGACTGCAATACAGTTGTATTGCAGTCTATGGGACTTGCAATCAAATGATTGCAGGTTCAGGCCCCCTAGGGGGGGCTAATAAAATAGTGAATTAAAAAAAAAAAAAAGTTTTAAAAAAATATAAAAATAAAAAAACTAAAAAGTTCTAAATCACCCCCTTTCCCTAGAATACATAAAAGTAGAAAATGACTGTGAAACACATAAACATTAGGTATCCCTGTGTCTGAAAATGCCGGGTCTACAAGCTTATAAAAATATTTTTCCCGTAGGGTGAACGTCGTACTGGGAAAAAAAAAAAATCAAAAGTGCCTGCTGTTTTTTTCACTGTTTCACCTCTGATTTCAATAAAACGTGATCAAAACAATAGACATTCCGCAAAATGGTATAACTAAAAAGTATATCTGGCCCTGCAAAAAAAAAAAGATGCCCTATGCATCCCTGTACAGCTGCAGGGCCACCTGTCAATGTGGCCTTGCAGCTGTTGCAAAAACACAACTCCTATATCTTATTAAATATTTTACCACATTTTTTGCTTCAAAATTTTTTCCCTATTTTCCTCCTCTAAAACCTAGGTGTGTCTTATGGTCCTGTGCGTCTTATAGTCCGAAAAATACGGTACATATAAACAATAAGTAAATAACAAATTTTATTCAGACATGATTAAAAACAGTTATGTAGCAAAAGTGAATGAGATGAAAATACAAATAGGTGTCAGACAAACTGCAGAGGACAGTATATTATGTCATAAAACAAGTACAGTAACTCACCTACTATGTAGCATCCTATATTAGGGTGAAGGTGCCAAATATATGGAATGTACATAGAGACAAAGTAAATGCAGCAGAAATATTTTCAACCGCTAATAAATAAATGTAAACCCCAATCACTGGATCAAAGATACAGCCACATTCTATATCTTATAAAAAGATACAAGTGCTAGAAGAATACAAGGTAGGAATACACATACCCATTGGAACGTGTAGTAGAGAATGGCCTCTGCCTGCTGACACCACCAGGGGACGAAGCCATCCCAGGGACAGCACCCATCCCAGCTTGTACACCCAATGAAAAAGAAATGGTGGCAGTCCCGCTTTGGTGATTGCCACCATTAGTTTCCTATTAGTCAGTGACTAATGGTGGAGATCGCCAATGTTGGACTGGTGCCATTTGTCTTTTAAAACCTAGCTGTGACGGTCTGCTGTATCAGACAGCAGCCATCACAGCTATTTCAGGAGAAAAGAAGGGAGTAATAGTACGCCGCTGAGTGCTAACTATGTATTTGCGGCAACATACAATTACGGCACGGAGCAGGGTGGGGTTAAATAAGCAAATTTCCTATTTTTTCATAAATAAATAATACAAATAAAAATGACCAAAGTTAACCACGAACATGAAATACAATGTGTCACAAAAAAAAAAAAAAGCATCTCAAAGTCACTTGGGCAAGTTAAAGCACCAAGCGACATGTCAGTTTTGAAAAATGGGATTGTGTCCTTAAGGTGGTTTTTGGCCATGTCCTTAATAAGCGCACTCTACTGATTCCGGTACAATTGGACTGTTTTAATATATTAGTGGGCCCAGTTCAAATGTTTCCTATGTGGGCCCCGCACACACAATTTAATGCCCCCTCAAGTACCCCCACATAATACCCCTGTTCCAGCTCAGATACAGAACTCTGTGGAGAGGGGAGGGGGAGGCTAATAATTGATTTAATTTCTCATTATATGCAGTGGTAGACTCTTATATTGAAACATAGCCATGATAAAGGAGTCTCAGAAACAATCATATTTAAATTTGTAAACAAACATTTTTGCAAATATATAGGTAATTAAAAATTCTGCGGGGTTTTAAACATTTTCTCTAATCATCTCAGTGGTGACAGTTGATTTGTCAACAATAGATAAGACCATGAATGCAGGAACACATCCAAACAAAGACATGATTTACAGGTGCATTTTAATAAATTAGAATATCTTTGAAAACCCAAAAGTTAGTATCTCATAAAATTAGAATATTATGTAAGACCAATTAAAAAAATGATTTTCAATACGGAAATGTTACCCTACTGAAAAGTTTTTGCAGTACAAGCACTCAATACTTAGCTTGTGGCACTGTTGATGTATTATATAGCTGATGCAAATGAGTGCTAATCAATGTGTTTTCTTGTAGATTGGCGCTTGGGTTCCCTCATTCACAAGAGCAGTAAAGTGTAGCAGCTTGAAGCTATTAGAATGCCTTTTCCTCCTCCCTCCATAGACTAATATGTGAAAAGTAATTCAGCTTGAAAAATTGAGAAGGAAACATTTTTTTAATAAGATAAATTACAAAGTTTCTTATATTTAAATTGCATTTTCAGTTATGAAAATGTATTGGAATTGGAACACTTTTACTTACCAAATGGCTTCATAGAGTTTATTATACTGCAGTGCAGTGAATATGTGTGTGTATGCCAGTACTGAAGGTCTAATTTTTCTAGAAGTCAGGGTACTGTAAAAGCATTTCTTTTTCTTGTATCTGGACTACTTTTGCCCACTGAAATTTTCTAAATTTCAGCCTTTGGTGCTGTAAGTCTGCAATGTACTGTTTTATTTGTATTATTTTATACGTTTAAAATGCAAAAATGAATCTTAAAAACGAACCACTTTAACTTACTTCATCTCTACTCCAAGTTTTTCTTCTAGTCATAACTTGTGGTTCAGGAGTTTCTTTAGGTATAGGTTTTGAATCGTTTGCTCGAAAAACTGCCTCTGATTTAGACAAGTTTGAAGGAGGAATTTTTCTAAAGTTTAGGCTTTCATCAAAAACACGATCTACCAGCTAAAAAAATAAAATGCAAGATTTCAGTGGTGAAAACATTTTTTAAAAACCTAGATTAATAAATTGGTAAGATAATTCACATGTTGCAAAATTGCTGCAAAGTTTTGTGGATTTCACTGAACATTCACAGCAATTTCCATTACAATGCATGCGGACTTAAAAATCCCATCGACATACCTCATTGAAAATTAGTGCAGAATTAAAGGCATGCTGCAGATTTTGATAGCTATTTGATGGTCATATAACTTTCTACAGCATGTCAGTTCTGCTGCAAATGTACTACACATTTCAACTTTTAAAATGAATAGGGTGAAATCCACAGCAAATCCACAGATTTGTTGCAAATTAAAAGAGAAAAAAAACAGCCATAAAAATTATGGCTGATGTGTGGAACATGTAGAAAGAAAAAATATAAACAAACTCATTTTAACAAAAGTAAACCTATAATTCTTATACACTAGGTACCATAAACAACAACCATACCTATCAAAGAAACATACAACAACCTATCAGGAATGGTGATACCATGAATAAATAACAAACACCAAATGTTATGAAAATATCAAAAAAATCAAAGGCAAACCCCCATACCGCAAAATAAATCGACCAGAAATGCGGCACACCAATCTCTCATTCATTGCTACATATCCCTCCTTAAAGTAATGCAATAACGTCTAAATTGAGCTACACTGTCTAAATGCGTATATGTTACCGTTAAAGTGCAAAAGCCGTGAATGTGAACATTACCAAGGTAAACTGCAGATTAACTGATTTGCTCAGTTAATGTACAGAATCAAGAGTTTTCCGCACTTTACATAGGTAATGTGCACATATAAGGCTTGCGTCCTGTTAAAGTTGAAAACTTAGTTTATCATGCCGAAATTCGTGTCAGCCTGTTAGCGCACCTCCCGTTAAAGTTGAAAACTTTCGTGTATGCCTATTAGCGCGGCTGTGCGGGAATTTGTGTGGTGATTAGTGTTTTAAAGCAGATCAATTTAACGCCTAGTATTGTTTTATGTCCAAATTCGTCCACATTACTGAAAGGTAATCTGCAGATTAACTGATTTCTGCACTTTAACGGTAACATATATACGAGAATGGCCTTTAAAGTAATGGGACAATAGAAAAATAAGTAATATTCCTATATTAATTGGAAAAAACTAAAAAAGTGCAATCATATAACCACAAAGAATGTGTATAGTGCTAATAAAGTGCTAATGCAAATTAAATTATTCATGCAACTGTGTTCTGTAATTGAGCACTGAACACAACTACTGAACAGGAGAATGTAAAAAAATGTGTAAATATAAAAGTGAGTGCAAAAACTACAAATTAATATGTACAATGATAATAATGTGATGTGCCCAACCCAACACATAAAAATCTCAAAAAAAAAAAAAAAATTAAGACATATTGAAGATATGATACAGTGAAAAACATAATAAAGATATTTTCCAGCAATATATTCCGATATAGGTAATGATGTCCTCCCGATCCTTATCATCCCATGAAGATAATCTCAAAGGTCCAGCAAACTGAAGCTATAAAGAGGGGAAAACAAAATAAGGCTATACAACAAGTTTTAACCATAAATAACTATAGAGAGGCTATCAGATCATAGATCCATAGCCCTCCCATGAGAGATTATTTATTATTAATAACTTTACAATATTCCATCAAAACATAATATTAGAATCCTAGCCCCTCATAAACGACCCCCACCATAAAATATATCCCATATATAAAATAAATAAATGAACCAAACAGTATTAACCAAAAGTCCAATAAACCTAGGTCCAGCCATCAAAGGTGTCTACAGAAAGCATCCAAAGCTTAATTTCTCATTGAGACCATGAGGTGACATTGTACTGTATGCAATGTCACTATCCATTTGGTCTCAATTTGTAGGAGCCTAGTGACAATATTACCACCCCTATTCCCCAATCAAACCTGATCAATAATCCTTACCTTTACATTATCAGCTTCATGTGCATGATATTCTCTGTAGTGTCTCACCACAGGTTTCAATTGGTTCGATGGTTCTATCGCCTTTCGGATGTCCCTCACATGTTCCAGGATTCTCATCCATGCTTCCCGAGACGTCATTCCAAAATAAATTAGTCCGCATCGACATTCCAAATGAACGTCCTGCATTCAGATACGTGGTGAAAACTCAAATATTCACCGATTTTCAAGGAAATCAACAATATAAAATTCTACACTCTGTGAATTGTAGAAGCAAAGGGGTCATCTATCATTTGGAATGTCCATGCGGACTATTTTATATTGGAATGACGTCTCAGGAAGCACGGATGAGAATCCTGCAACATCTGAGGGACATCTGAAAGGCTGCATTTCTGTGTGATTTATTTTGCAGTATGGGGGTTTGCCTTTGTGATCGCCTTCATCTTTGATTAATGGTTGTGTGTGCATGTCTCTGCATAGCTCCAGGGAGGAGTGTGCAGTACTGAATGGGAGATGGGTGTGTCTTACTTTGGTATGACTGCCTTTACTTGGATTAATGACTGCTCTCGAATGTCTCTGTATAGTTGTATGGCATTGAATGAGAGATGGGCGTGTCTTACATTAGCATGACTAATCTCACAAGATGTGAGTTTACCCTGCTTTTGATTGAGATCTCCTCCGTGATGCTGTGTCTAATGGGTTCAACTGCACATATGCGAGAGCCACTCATACTCCAGTCTGTGGGGATAATGGCGCCATTATCTGAAGGTAATTGTACTCAGGTGGCTATTCTGTCATATAAGGATCCTTGTTTGTGACCTCCACTGTGCAGCCCCCTGTTGAAGCGTGGGCAAAACACGCGTAGGGGCTGTGGGTGGAGGTCACTGTGTTCCCTTGCATACTTGGATTCACAGTATATTTGTTCATTGGTAAGAAAGACTGACTGATTTTGGTGACTATTCTACTATTCTTTACCATATATATATATATATATATATATATAACACACACACACACACACTATTTATTGAATATGTCTGACATGTCTTTCTAATGAATGCTACTCATGTGGTATACTTTGAGGTATTGTATTTTATGTGCCATATATATGTATTTGTCCAGTAACTATGTCCTGTGCACTGTGCATGGTAATATATATTCTTGGACTTATGCATATGCTATGATACACATACAGTACAGACCAAAAGTTTGGACACACCTTCTCATTCCAAGAGTTTTCTGTATTTTCATGACTATAAAAATTGTAGATTCACACTGAAGGCATCAAAACTATGAATTAACACATGTGAAATTATATACTTAACAAAAAAGTGTTAAACAACTGAAAATATGTCTTATATTCTAGGTTCTTCAAAGTAGCCACCTTTTGCTTTGATTACTGCTTTGCATACTCTTGGCATTCTCTTGAGGAGCTTCAAGAGGTAGTCAGCTGAAATGGTTTTCACTTCACAGGTGTGCCCTGTCAGGTTTAATAAGTGGGATTTATAAAGTGGCCTTATAAATGGGGTTGGGACCATCAGTTGTGTTGTTCAGAAGTCAGGTGGATACACAGCTGATAGTCCTACTGAATGGAGTGTTAGAATTTGTATTATGGCAAGAAAAAAAGCAGCTAAGTAAAGAAAAACGAGTGGCCATCATTACTTTAAGAAATGAAGGTCAGTCAGTCCGAAAAATTGGGAAAACTTTGAAAGTGTCCCCAAGTGCAGTTGCCAAAACCATCAAGCACTACAAAGAAACTGTCTCACATGAGGACCGCCCCCAGGAAAGGAAGACCAAGAGTCACCTCTGCTGCGGAGGATAAGTTCATCAGAGTCACCAGCCTCAGAAATCGCAGGTTAACAGCAGCTCAGATTAGAGACCAGGTCAATGCCACACGGAGTTCTAGCAGCAGACACATCTCTACAACAACTGTTAAGAGGAGACTATGTGCAGCAGGCCTTCATGGTAAAATAGCTGCTAGGAAACCACTGCTAAGGACAGGCAACAAGCAGAAGAGACTTGTTTGGGCTAAAGAACACAAGGAATGGACATTAGACTTGTGGAAATCTGTGCTTTGGTCTGATGAGTCCAAATTTGAGATCTTTGGTTCCAACCACCGTGTCTTTGTGCGACGCAGAATAGGTGAACGAATGGACTCTACATGCCTGGTTCCCACCGTGAAGCATGGAGGAGGAGGTGTGATGGTGTGGGGGTGCTTTGCTGGTGACACTGTTGGGGATTTATTCAAAATTGAAGAAATACCGAACCAGCATGGTTACCACAGCATCTTGCAGCGGCATGCTATTCCATCCGGTTTGCGTTTAGTTGGACCACCATTTATTTTTCAACAGGACAATGACCCCAAACACACCTCCAGACTGTGTAAGGGCTATTTGACCAAGAAGGAGAGTGATGGGGTGCTACGCCAGATGACCTGGCCTCCACAGTCACCAGACCTGAACCCAAACGAGATGGTTTGGGGTGAGCTTGACCACAGAGTGAAGGCAAAAGGGCCAACAAGTGCTAAGCTTCTCTGGGAACTCCTTCAAGACTGTTGGAAGACCATTTCAGGTGACTACCTATTGAAGCTCATCAAGAGAACGCTAAGAGTGTGCAAAGCATTAATCAAAGCAAAACGTGGCTCCTTTGAAGAACCTAGAATATAAGACATATTTTCAGTTGTTTCACACTTTTTTGTTAAGTATATAATTCCACATGTGTTAATTCATAGTTTTGATGCCTTCAGTGTGAATCTACAATTTTTATAGTCATGAAAATACAGAAAACTCTTGGAATGAGAAGGTGTGTCCAAACTTTTGGTCTGTACTGTATATATATATATATATCTTTTTTTTTCTGTGACATGCCTGCCTAGGAAAGCCGTGCCCTTGCCTCTTGTTTGTGTTTATCACACATTTGTTTTTATACTTTTTATGTCTTGTCTTGTATGCAATAAAATGATTTTTTAATATTTTCATAACATTTGGTGTTTATGTTATTTATTAATGGTATCGCCATTCCTGATAGGTTGTCATTTTAACAAAAGGTTTGAAAACAGAAAAGAAGGAACAGAGGGAGGTACAAATCCATATGAAATTAATTAAACATACAACCGCAAGTAAAATCACCTTTCAGCTAATATTACATCTAGATGCAGCTAGAGAAGGCTGTGGAAAAAACCTTGCAGTGAAAAAAAAAAAAAAAACAGAAAAAAATGCTTGCATTTTGTATTTTATACCGTCTAGAAAAAAAAGGTTCTGGTATCAGCTAATATTTAAGAACTAACTATAACAGAATCTGAGATATCACTAATTAAACACACAGTTGGGAATGTGATTTAATATGCAGCATGAACTGCTGCACATTAAGTTCAAATTCCCGAGAATCTTGGCTTTCTTATTATATCAGAAACAATGTTTGATTGGAACGTCTTGGAAGAACACACCACCTCCCCCACATCCGAGACCTATATTCTACAACCAAACCCATCAGAACAATGAAGCATCTCATAGCTCCTCACTTTTTTTTTTTTTTTTTTTTTTTTTTAATTTTGCTGTTTTTCTTAACCCTTAGGTGCACCAAGACATACAGTTACGTCCTGGTGAACGTGACTAAACATGGCGGCCACTCTATTTCATACAGCAGGGACCCGGCAGCATTGTCCGTGATCAGAGATGACTCTGATCACAGGCATTTAACCACTCAGATGCCGTGGCATGCTATTCCATTTGGTTTGCGTTTAGTTGGACCATCATTTATTTTTCAACAGGACAATGACCCCAAACACACCTCCAGACTGTGTAAGGGCTATTTGACCAAGAAGGAGAGTGATGGGTGCTACGCCACATGACCTGGCCTCCACAGTCACCAGATCTGAACCCAATCGAGACGGTTTGGGATGAGCTGGACCGCAGAGTGAAGGCAAAAGGGCCAACAAGTGCTAAGCATCTCTGGGAACTCCTTCAAGACTGTTGGAAGATCATTTCAGGTGACTACCTCTTGAAGCTCATCAAGAGAATGCCAAGAGTGTGCAAAGCAGTAATCAAAGCAAAAGGTGGCTACTTTGAAAAACCTAGAATATAAGATATATTTTCAGTTGTTTCACACTTTTTTGTTAAGTATATAATTCCACATGTGTTAATTCATAGTTTTGATGCCTTCAGTGTGAATCTACAATTTTTATAGTCATGAAAATACAGAAAACTCTTGGAATGAGAAGGTGTGTCCAAACTTTTGGTCTGTACTGTACAGTGGGGAAAAAAGTATTTAGTCAGCCACCAATTGTGCAAGTTCTAAGTTCTCCCCCTTAAAAAGATGAGAGAGGCCTGTAATTGACATCATAGGTAGACCTCAACTATGAGAGACAAATGAGAAAACAAATCCAGAAAATCACATTGTTCCTGTGGGGATAACAGATCATTGGTCTTGGAGATAATCAGGTCCGGTTTCGGCATAGTTTTTTCTGTGCCTCCCCAGGACAGTATTATACAGACCTCTCGCCTCCCTGCTGTCCATCACAACGTCAAGGGTCTGGAATTTATTCCTCAGTGTTTCTGGTTCCAAAACCTTCCCAAGACTGGTTGATAATAAAAGACCCACGATACCTCAGCAGAGCTATCTCGGGAAAAATTTCCGTATGGTAACGTCTGTGATATCCATTCTCCAGCAAGGAGATTTCATGGCCACTCTGAACCTAAAGGACGTGCACCTCCACGTCCCTATTCTTCCTGCTCACAGGAAATACCTAAGAATTGCAGTAGTTGTAGCGGGTCGGCTGAAGACACCTCCAATTCACTGCACTTCCAGTCGAGATAATGTCAGCACCCTACGTATTCACCAAGGTGGTATCCACGGAAGCTGAGTCACTGAAAATCCAGAGGTTCACATGTGTTCCTTATCTGGAAGACTGGCTGTTAAAAGTCTCTCAAGAGAAGGCTTACTACAGCATCTGTTTCCTCCAACAATTGGAGTGGATTATAAATTGGGGAAAGACTCAAATATTACCAGCAACCCAGAAAACATTTCTAGGGTTCATACTTGATTCAGTCCTAATGAAAATATCTCTTCCTCTCTCCAGGAGGGAAAGAATTATTAAGGCTGCAAAATTCCTGCTGGCTTCTCGGCCAATCACCATCAGGACAGGTATAAAGTTTTGGGATTGATGTTATCAGCTGCAGAAGCAGTCCCTTGGGAAGTCCTGTCGGTCTGGAATCACAAAACCAGCAGTCTAGACTGTTTTTTCTTGTCTCAGGAAGCCCGCTCGTCCCTCAAGTGGTGGATTCGGCTAAAAAACAGAAAGTCCACGGTCCAGCCTCGCTGGACCCTGTTGACTACAGATGCATCACTCACAGGTTGGGGAGCCCACCTGAACGACTTTCCGGCCCAAGGGCATTGGAATTCCCTCGAGAAGATGATGTCATCCAATTGGAGAGAACTCCGAGCAGTACGTGTAACGTCTTTGCCGTTTCGGGTCTCGGCGCCGCCCTCCGCTCGCATGCTGTGGCGAAGGAGGCGTGTTCAGTTTGGTTCTTTGTGTAAGTTTCTTGCTGCTCAGTCTGAACATGGTCCTAGTCAGTGTAATGGATTTCCGGCCCCACCCGTGTTCTGAACATTTCTCTCTAGACGGTATAGAGTTAATCTCTTCCTGGCCCGTGTGATTGACAGCCTGTGTACCTATCAGGTCTGAGGCTGGCCCAGACTTTCTATATACAGGATGTCATTTCTCAGCAAGTTGCCGGTTATTGCACTTGTCTTTGCCTGCTCTCTTTATTATATTTCCTTGCTACTTTGTTACCTGATTCTCTGACCCTTTGGCTTGCCTTTTTGACTATTCTCTTGGATTTTGACTTTGTACTGCATTGCTCGTTTGTTACTGACCCCTTGGCTTGCTCACTCTGCTTCTGTGTTGTTTTTGTCTTGTCCTGTTCTGTGTGTCACTTACCCAGTATAGGGCTTGTCTTCGAGTTGTCCTTTTACCGTTTAGGGTAACTGTGGCAATAGGAAGGGACAGTGGCTGGGGTGAGATTAGGGCTCACTTGTCTCTGTCCTTCCTCCCAGACCCTACAGTAGTGTCAGGGTTGCTACGGTTGGCAAGACCCTTACAGTACGACTGGCACTGTTTCATTTTGCCGGCCAGTTGAAGGACAAGGTAGTGTAAAATCGGACAATATGACGACCGTCCTTTATTTAAACAAACAGGGAGGAACTCGGTCACAGCCTCTTCTAAGCAAAGTGGGGAAGATCTTGAGTTGGACAGAGAAGAACTTAACCCATCTTTCTGCCGTACATATCCGAGGGTCACTCAGTCTAGTGGCGGATCAATTGAGTCGTGGCATCACTGTTCCAGGGGAATGGTCTCTCCATCCAGAAGTCTTTCAAGCAATCACCCTGAAATGGGTCATCCAGAGATGGAACTGATGGCAACCAGACTCAATGCCAAGGTAGAGAAGTTTGTTCTATACAAGGAGGACAATCCCTTGGCTGTGGATGCCCCGTCCATCCCTTGGAGGTTCAGGCTGGCATACATATTCCCTCCAATCTCCATGATACCAAGGGGTATTGATGAGAATTAGACAGGACCAAGTCTCTGTAATCGTCATCATTCCAGTCTGGCCAAAGAGAGCTTGGTTTTTCCCCATCTCATTCAAATGAGTCATGGGATATATTAGAGGCTTCCCCCGATTCAGAACCTGGTGTATCAAAGGCCCAGGCTCTGCCAGGATCTGAAATCCTTCAATCTGACAGCCTGAGGATTGACCTGCCCTATTCAGGGACTCTCAGGAGCCATCTTAAGCACTCTCTCTCTCTCTCTCTCTCTCCGCTAGAGCAGAGTCTACAAATAAAAATTACGTCTGGATCCGAATCATCTTCATCTCCTGGGCATCAGGTAAAGGAATTGAGAGCTTGGATCCTTCCATTCCAAAGATGCTGGAATTCCTTCAGGATGGCTTAGACAAGGGCCTTAGCCCTTTCACTTGAAAGCTTAGGTTACTGCCCTGTCAGCCTGCTTAGATAAGCAGCTATCTGCAGACCCGCTGGTTAAAAGATATTTTAAGGGTGCATTCAGGCTTAGTCCACCTGTTACCCACCCAATCCTTCAATGGGATTTATCTACTGTTTTTAAGGGATTATGAGATTCCCCCCTTGGAACCTCAGCTCAGGGAGTTGGTGAGTACAACTAAGATTTATGCCAGGGTTCCTCCCTAAGGGACCCTCATATTCTAAACTAAACCAGGTTATCTCATTACCAGTTTTTCTATCCTAATGCATCATCTCCGGAGGAAGTTAAACTTCACTCCTTGGATGTGGCCAGATGCCTCGGAATTTATATTCAGAGATCTCGGCCTTTTAGACGGTCAAATAATTTTTTTTTCTATCATTTGCTGGGAAGAATAATGGGCTCAAGGCCTCTAAAGCCTACTTGGCACAATGAAGCCCTAAAATTGGCTTTCACTTCACAGGGGTTAGACCCCCCTGAGTTTGTTCGAGCTCATTCTACAAGAGCCATTTCTACCTTTTGGGTGGAAAGAAGCTCTGTTCCTTGGGAACAAATTTGTTTGTCAGCTTCTTGGAGCTCTCTCCATACCTTTGTTAATCATTACAGATTTAACACCCGGGGTACGGAGGGGGAGGGGTTACGGTTAGCTATTTGTTGTTCATTAAAAATTCCATTCTGTCCTACCAGCACACAGGGGCAGAAATACCCCAATATCGTGCTGCAGTTGGGACTAAGGGAAAAAAAGATTAACGTAGAGAACGTTACGTAGAGAACCAGCTGTCACCCGCACAGTGAGGATATGGTCCGAGGAGAGTGATGAGGCTCTGAGGGATTGTTTTGACACAACCGCATGGGAAGTTCTGCAGGATTCTTATGGAGAAGATATAGAAGGACTCACACACTGCATAACGGACTACATTAATTTTTGTGTGGACAACACAGTACCCACAAAAGTGGTGAGGTGCTTCTCCAATAACAAACCATGGATTAACTCTGATATAAAAACACTACTTAAGGAGAAAAAGATGGCATTTAGGACAAGAGATAAGGAGGGGTTGAGGGAAGTACAAAAGGAGCTGAGGCATCAAATCAGGCAGGGAAAAGCCAGTTATAAAGAAAAAATGGAAAAGCAAATGGAAAGAAAAGACATAAGGGGGGTCTGGGAGGGGCTTAAGTCAATTTCGGGTCATAAACAGTCTGTCTGCCAGATTGAGGCAGATGTTAATTGGCTTAATGAACTAAACCTATTCTTCAACAGATTTGATCACACACCAGCTCCTCCCACCCCAGTATGTCCTTCAGCTCCCCCCACCACAATGACTTCACCCCATGCGGCTACTTCCCAACAGACCAGTAAATCCAGAAATCCGTCTTTATCTGACCACAGTCTGACCCTCACACGGGCCCAGGTGAGGAAGGAGATGAAAAAGATCAAGGCGAGGAAAGACGCAGGGCCAGATGACATCAGTGCAAGGATAATTAAGACTTGTGGGGACCAGCTGTGTGGTATAATTACATATATGTATAATATGAGCCTGAGGCAGGAAATAGTTCCTAAATTATGGAAATCTTCTTGTGTGGTACCAGTTCCAAAGAAACTTCACCCTATGGACCTCAACGACTACAGACCTGTAGCACTGACATCCCACCTGATGAAGATCTTAGAGAGATTGGTTCTCCGCCCTCTAGTGAGCCCCGCTATGGACCCCCTCCAGTTTGCTTATCGGCTGGGCATTGGGGTAGATGATGCCATCATCCATCTTCTGCACAGGGCTCTGTCTCACCTGGAGAAACCAGGTAACACAGTGAAAATAATGTTCTTTGATTTCTCCAGTGCTTTTAACACCATACAGCCCAGGTTATTAAGGGACAAGCTGGGCCTTGCTGGAGTGGACCACCACCTCTCCAACTGGATCCTAGACTACCTCACAAATCGACCTCAATACGTGAGAGCCCAAGACTGTGTGTCAGGTACCGTCATCTGTAATACGGGGCACCTCAGGGTACGGTTCTCGCCCCTTTCCTCTTCACACTGTACACTGCAGATTTTAGGTGCAACTCATCCAGCTGCTACCTACAGAAGTATTCTGACGACTCTGCAATAGTAGGCCTCATCACAGATGATGATGACAGGGAGTACAGAGAACTGAACCAGGATTTTGTGGACTGGTGCCACCGGAACCACCTGAAGATTAACGCGGGGAAGACCAAAGAGATGGTGGTGGACTTCCGTAAAGGCAGAAGCCCTCCTACACCAGTGGACATCCTGGGGACGGGCATCGAGATTGTGAACACCTATAAGTACCTGGGTTTGCTCCTTAATAATAAGCTGGACTGGGCAGATCATATGGAGGCCCTGTACAGGAAGGGCCACAGCAGGCTCTACCTGCTTAGGAAGCTGAGAGCCTTTGGAATCTGGGGGGCACTTCTTAGAACTTTCTTTCAACTCGGTAGTGGCATCAGCCATCTTCTTTGGAGTGGCCTGCTGGGGGAACAGTATATCAACCAGGGCCAGAAATAAACTTGACAAGCTGATTAGAAAGGCCAGCTCTGTCCTGGGGAGCCCACTGGACCCAGTGCAGGTGGTGGGTGACAAAAGGATACTGTCCGTGGTGAGCTCCATGCAGAAGAAGAAGTCCCATCCCATGCATGAGACTGTGATCGCGCTGAGCAGTACTGTCAGTGACCAACTGCTCCACCCTAGGTGTGAGAAGGAGCACTATCGGAAGTCTTTCCTCCCCACCGCGGTTAGGCTGTACAACCAACACCGACCTAAGCGGAGATCATTACACACAGAGAACTGAAATATCTCTCTGCCTGTTAAATCCCCCCCCCCCCCCCCCCTACTTCCTATCTGTCTGTCGGCTATCAAAGTAATGCCTCTTATCTTGGAACATTCCTGTACATGTTGTATTTGTATTTGTATCTGCTTATCTTTGCTGCTGTAACACACTGAATTTCCCCATTGTGGGACTATTAAAGGACTAGTATTATTATTATTATTATCATAATCTATACTTAGTTGACTAAGGCTAGGTTTACATCTGCATCAGAGTTTCTGCCAAAAATCAGTAGAGAGAAAAGTTCTGCACAGAGGACTTTTCTCTCAGCTGGTTTCAGTATAAAAACGATGGAAATCCGACAGATACCCTGTGTATATGGGGTCCCCGGGTAAATGCTGTTTTAGCGGACGGGCTCTCCCAGCTCATCCGAACAATGGAGAGCCAGGTGCAAGTGTGAACCTAGCCTTACTCTGCACCAAAATTCCCTGTTCTAATGATCAGTGGAGGTTGCAGTGGTCAGACCCCCACCAATAAGATATCTGGCCTGCATATGATAACTGCTTGTGATACACTTAACTTTAAGAAGTTTTCAAGGACTATACATTGATTGCCTATACTTAGTACTATCCATTTCCCAACCTTCTCTCGTACAATTTAAGGAGGGTCTGTTACCAGGTACAAAATACTAAATACATACATCATTTAATTCTAGCTGTGCCCTGATCAGTTTGGTGTTTTTATTTTAAAAATCTGTCCACCAATTGATAAGATATGGCCCCTGGAAGATTACATGTAAATTAGCTCACATACACCAAGTGGACTGTAACCTTTTGTTTAGGAAGTTGATCTGAGCACATAAACAAAAAACATACATTTGTTATAATTACTACAAATAGAAAATATGATGAAGTAGTGTTTGAAAACAAACATAATATAACAAATTTTCATTTTCTTGTAGAAGTATAAGGAAAAATAGTGTAGTACCATGTTAGCTAGAAAAATCATGCAATATTGTGTCAGAAAGTATAGTAAGTATGATACCTTAATTGGCTAGCCAGAAAAATAAAATGTGCAAGCTTTCAAAGCACAGAGGCTCCTTCTTCAGGCACTGGTAAATAAAGCCAATAAAGGTAACATATCTACAATACCTTTGCCTTTTTGACACAAAAGTATCAAATATTGCCTCATTATTGTAATACAATTACATTCATGCATATTAAAAAACTGCAGTCAAGTAGGTCTTATTAACAACATATGAAAATTAAGTTTGCAAAAGATACATTACCTATTTACAGTCATATTCAGAAAAAGCACAGTACACAGATTTTTTTTATCCACTAAGCTATAATATACTCTGGTCATTAAAAGGTTTAAACAGTATGACTCTAAAATAAAGTCTAACTTGAATGAGACACCACTACAGTACCTATAACTGCCATTATCAATTGAGCAGCGCAGTACATGTTTACAGTACATGCCTAGATTTTCTCTCCTGAAGGAGCAGCTAATCTGCTTAGGCCCTGACTGTTGAACCCCAACCAATATAAATGATTGATGGCCTACATTAATCAAAGTGGAAGAGGGAAGAAATGAGGCGATACCTTTTAGAGGCTAACTGAGTATATTTGATGGTAAGCTTTCGCAGATTTTTTTATACCCTAAAGACATGGATCTTCAAATGGATCTTAGAATCCTTAAAAAAAATGCAATATAAGTAGAGAAGTTATTTACAACAGGTCAAAAAATCTGGAAACTTGTGGGGCGTGACGGAGGGATCAGTAATTCTTGCTATCTGTTTGCTGTCAGGTGGTGATTTGTGACCCTCACAGTTCATACATAATATTCATGCTAGTTTCATGTCACACTATGTATGAACTGTGAGGGTCACAAATCACCACCTGACAGCAAACAGATAACAGCAAGAATTACTGATCCCTCCGTCACGCCCCACAAGTTTCCAGATTTTTTGACCTGTTGTAAATAACTTCTCTATTTATATTGCATTTTGTTTTTTTAAGGATTCTAAGATCCTTTGAAGGTCCATGTCTTTAGGGTATAAAAAAAATCTGTGAATTTTCAGTTTCTTGTATAACACCATGTCTGATGAAGGGAGCTAGTACTCCTGAAAGTTTACCATCAAATATACTCAGTTAGCCTCTAAAAGGTATCGCCTGATTTCTTCACTCTTCCACTACTTTCAATGGCTAACACGGTACAACATTATACTTCTACATTAATTATAGGTCATCAATTTTCAAAAAGTGGATAATTTTTTTAAAAGAAATGTATTATCAATATTTTATTTATTTATTAAAACCAGATGAAAGCAGTGAAATATGAGACTTTTTTCGAATCTGTTTTTATTTTCTGATTGTACATGATTGTCTATGGGAGAGTTCTAGGCATGATCTATAAGGGAAGAAGGAGGAGAAAAGCTGCAAAATGATATACTTTCAGTAGTAGAAGCAATGATGGGTGTTATGTTGTGTTATAATCTATTTTAATCCTGACTGTCATTTCATTTATGTGAGAGCTGCAAAGAAAACCTGCAGCATAGTACTTTGCATTTAATAAATACAGATAATGACATGGAAATTAAAAAAAAAAAAAAAAAAAAGGATCAAAGATTCTTAAAATATGTTTCAATTTTTACATGTTTCAATTCCATTTTTGGTAAAAAAAAAAAACTGTTATACTGTGGCACAACTACCACACTGAAAACTAAACCCTAACTTTTAGCAAGGCAACAGAAAAAAATAAAAGGGCATCCAATGTGGACTTGCAAATGAGTTGTCAGGTGTCTATCATTTATCAGAATAAGAAAGTGGCTACTCTCGAAATTAGTCTTTAAAACAAAACATTAGATTTTGATAACAAAAAGAAAAGTATATATGAAAAGCAAAAGACAAGGAAGAAAGAAAGAACCTGTGCATCTTCATGAAGATCTCCTACCTCCTCTCTGGTGTCTATAGCTGAACCAGGTGTGGTAGCTGCAGTGCTTACTGTGGTACTAGGTGCAGTTCCTGATGAAGTCACTGAATCTATTTCCCCTGCAACATCATTAATTTCTCGAGCAATGAGGGCCAAATCTTGGCTAATCCTAAACAACAAAAACAGAGATATTTATCTGCACCATCACAAATGATTTGCAGTGGTTGAATGGTAATTGGGGGGTATATGGGGTTCCCAGAGCTGGTATAGGTGATACTTACAAACCCTACAAATGTTCAAAACTTTTTCTAGTCCAGATGTCACCATGTCAGATTGCTATCCATAGGGGTGGTACAATTAAATTTTACAGGGTACTCTCATTGTAAACATTTATAGCATATGCCATAAATGTCTTATAGATGATGTTTCCTTTTGAGTCAGAAGATGGATGAGGCTGCAGACTATTCTTTAGACTCATGCTGTGAGCAGCTGGGATAACATCTGATCAGGTTCAAAGCACAAAGAAAACAGCTTTAGGCAGAGGTCCCACGTTGCAGAAACGCAGCTTTTTTTGTTGCAGATTTTGCTGCGGTTTTTTTGAGCCAAAGCTAGGAGCGGATTGAGCAGAAGGGAGAAGTATAAGAACTTCCTATATATTTCCCATTCCTTTTGTAGCCATTCTTGGCTTTGGCTCAAAAAACCGCTGCAAAATCTGCAACAGAAAAAGCTGCGTTTCCGCAATGTGGGGCCTTATCCTTACACCAGGATGAGCCTATCCATTCAGGCAAACTTTAACATGTATTTCTAAACAACTTATACTGCAACTACAGTCCTTTATTTCAGCACACATGGATGGAATTTTACATTGCTAAAAGGGTTATCAGGGATAAAGTTGTTTTTTAGAAATTGTCACAAGTGGACATGGTTGCTACAAATAAATTACTTAAGTGGTAATAAAAATTTACCAAACTTTACAATCACTGATCTCCCTGATAATTAGCCTTATACAAACTATGCAGCTATGGCTCAGCCTCTACATGACTACTGTAAGCTGATGGCTGGTAAGACACTGGAAGGGATGTACATCTCACCCAAATTGCTCAGATGAGTGAGATGAGAGAAATCCAGAGTTTGTTTCTCAGCAGTCAACTATGTTTGCTGAGCATTATTTAAGTTCTGTGCACAGGGCTGGATTATAAGGGAATGGCAGGTAGGCTGGTAGTGGGACTTGCCATTCCCATCCCCTCCAGTCCACACCTTGTGGACTCCCCTGGGAAACTCAGCTGACTGGAATTGTTCACCTTAGAGAGAAATAAGAAGTCTGCTAGGAGTGCAGACTGGGGCAGAGCTTGGCTGGAAAGCCACAAAGAGGGTTGCTACTGCTGGAGACAATCCTGACTGTCCGAACTTGTTTCTATTCTAGGTCAGGCAACCCACTTCTGTTTAGTTAGAGCCCAGACTGGCAGGTGTTTATTTTATGTTTTCTGCTATGCAGGATGTACCAATGAGTGTTTGAGTGAATAAAACTCAATACTTGGACTATTACCTTGGAGTCTTTGTCCATGCCAACACCCCCCAGCACCTCCTGATCCTGACAATTGGTGGAGGATGCGGCATTCAGGCATTGCTAGGGGCAACAACACGACAACTCCTTGCTGAAAAAAAAAAAAATTTAAAAAAAAAAATTGTGTATGTCCTGGGTGAAGGCTGCTGCCGCCAGACAAGACCAGACCTGGAATATGGAAGAGCTACTGAAGCATCTGGTGCAGTCTAATATATGGCAACAAGAAACCAACCATTTGTTGATGGAGCAGATGGCCATCATCTAAGAGACTGGTGTCACTAGTCTGCAGAGACCTGTGGAGCTCAGAGATGTAAAGCGGGCTGTCCAAAGAGCTTTGCAGAAAATGACCCCAGATGATGATATAGAGGCCTACCTGACTGTGTTTGAAAGGGTGGCTGTAGGAGAAAGACTGCTAGCTGCTGACTGGGCAGATGTCATCGCACCTTATCTTACAGGTGAACCCCAGAAAACTCCTGTACCCCTGCACAGATTGTGGAGAAGGTGGTCCTAGACCAGTTCGTCAGATCTCTTCCTCCTGTGTTGCAGCACTGGGTTGGACATGGAGACCACAAAGATGCCAACCAACTTGTCAGACTTGTAGAAAGGCTCCTTGCGACTGAGGCTGAACTCTGCGATGTCCCTAAAGCTCAATCACCCCCTAGGAACACCAGGTGGAGGGCACCTCCTGGTAAGACTGTTCCATTTATTGAAGGCGGAGGGAAAAGAGTTTTAGAGGGGTCTCATGGGCGAAAGACTGAAATGTCTCCCAAGCAGTCCACTAGTCCCAAACTCTCTGCTGGAGAAACCAGGCCTAGTACAGTGATGGAGATGCCATGAGCGGGGACATATTGCTGCCCATTGCCCTTTCACCTCTGAGCCGATGGAGTGTGACGCTGGTTTGTGTCCATCCTTGTTCGCAGAACCTGTCTGTGCTGTGGCACCGGGTCGAGAGACTGAGCCTCAGGTCTGCAATATTGTAGTGAATGGTTATCCTGTCCAGGAGTTGCTTGATTCCGGAAGCTTGGTAACTTGAGTACATGCCAGCTTGATAGCTGGGGACTGTATCCTGGACAAGCACATGAGTGTACTTTGCATCCATGGGGATACTAAGGACTACCCCATGGCCAATATCAAAATAAAGACTATATTAGGACTTGTCTATTATGAAGTGGGTGTTGTGAAAAACCTTATGCATAATGTGATTTTGGGACGTGATTTCCCTTTGTTCTGGGATTTGTGGGGAAAAGGTAAAATCTATAAGCCAAAAGGGGGAAACCCCGCCTACGCCCAAAGTGCATGATGAGTGTGACCCTTTTCCGTTAGAGGTCCTAGCTGGAGAGGAGGATGATACCCCTTCCCCAGCTCCTGAGCATGATATACCTGAATTACAGGTCTCCCGGGATAATTTTGGTACTTCACAGTTGAGAGATCCCACTCTTGCTAATGCTCGTGAAAGTGTGACAGTCGTAAATAGTGTGCCTCAGGAACGGGATGCTGACCACCGATTTCCCCATTTTGCCATGAATAATGACCTCTTGTATCGAGTTGCAAAAAGTAATGGGGAAATTGTGGCGCAGCTTCTCGTACCTAAGCCATATGGCCCATAATCATGTACTTGGGGGACACCTAGGGTCTGAGAAAACACAGGAGAGGATTCTCCAAAGGTTTTATTGGCCGGGCGTGTATAGGGAAGTGAAGGACTACTGTGCATCTTGTCCTACATGTCAGGTACATGCCCCAACCAGACATTTCCATAGTCCCTTGGTTCCACTGCCCATCACTGAAGTACCTTTTGAAAAAATTGCTATGGACTTGGTCGGTCCAATAGTCAAGTCAGCTAGAGGTCACCAATATATCCTGGTTGTTTTAGATTATGCTACTCGCTATCGCTATACTGAGGTGGTTCCTTTGCATAATACTGCGTCAAAGAGTATTGTCCGTGAGTTATTCTATATGTTTTCAAGAACAGGCATACCTAAAGAAATACTGACCGACCAGGGCACACCATTCATGTCAAAGGTGATGAAAGAACTGTGCAAGCTGTTTAAAATTACCCACATATGGACCTCTGTGTATCAGCCCCAGACAGTTGGGTTAGCGGAGCGCTTTAACAAAACTCTTAAAACACATGCTTAAAAAAGTGGTAGAATAAGATGGTCGTGATTGGGACTGTCTGTTGCCATATCTGACGTTCTCTATTAGAGAAGTTCCACAAGCTTCTACAGGTTTTTCCCCTTTTGAATTAGTCTATGGTAGACACCCCAGAGGCTTACTAGATATAGCCAAGGAAACATGGGAAACTGAGGCTTCCCCATACAAAAGTGTCAGGTTCAGTAACTCAAACGCAAGACCATATTGCAATAGTCATGCCAGTGGTAAAAGAACACCTGCAAAAAGCACAAGAGACCCAAAGAAGAATTTACAAACGTTCTGCCAGAATCTGAGACTTGAGCCCAGGGGATAGAGTACTTATATTGGTGCCTACGGTGGAAAGTAAGTTCTTAGTGAAGTGGCAAGGCCCATATGAAATTGTGGAAAAAGTAGGGCCAGTGAACTATAAGGTGCACCAACCAGGGAAAAGGAAGCCATTTCAAATTTACTATGTAAATTTGATCAAGCCCTGGAACCAGAGGGAAACCTTGGTGGCCTCAAATGCAGAAGTGGATGATTCGTTGCCACCAATCCCTCCAGTCCGTATAAATGAGACCCTGTCAGCGCCCCAACTACAAGAGGCAAAAGAGTTCCTGCAGAGAAATAAACGTAAATTCTCTGATCTACCAGGGTGTACACACCTAATAGAGCACTGTGTGGAGACGGAACCTGGGCGGAAAATAAACCTCAAACCCTATAGAATACCAGAGGCACGTAGGGAGGTAGTGTCAGCTGAGGTTAAACGCATGCTTGAGTTAGGTGTGATTGAGGGGTCTAAAAGTGACTGGTCTAACCCAATTGTCTTGATACCAAAGTCCATTGGTATCTGGCGGTTCTGTAATGATTTTAGAAAATTAAATGAAATTTCAAAGTTTGATACTTATCCAATGCCCAGAGTAGATGAGCTTATTGAGAAGATGGGTAATGCGAGATACATAAACACACTGGATCTCACAAAAGGTTACTGGGAAATACCTTTGTCTGACGAAGCCAAAGAGAAAACTGCCTTTGCCGTGCCAGAAGGACTGTTCCAGTACAGGGTTATGCATTTGGGTTGCATGGAGCTCCTGCTACCTTTCAGAGGTTGATGGACCAAATCTTGCGACCACATCGTAACTACGCAGCGGCTTACCTGGATGTTGTGGTCATTCATAGCCCAGACTGGGGAAGTCACCTCTGTAAGGTACAGGCAGTACTAGACTCCATAAGCAAGGCAGGCCTTACTATTAACCCAGAGAAATGTGCTTTAGGGCTAGAAGAAGCCAAGTACCTGGGCTATGTAATTGGCAAAGGAATAATAAAGCCCCAAATCAATAAGGTGGAGGCAATACAGAACTGGTCAAGGCCGCTAACCAAAAAACAAGTCAGGGCGTTTCTTGGAATTGCTGGCTAGCATCGTAGGTTTGTGCCAAATTTTACCTCTATTGCAGCTCCTCTCACTGACCTGACGAAAGGTGGGAAGTCAGTGATAATCCACTGGACACCAGAAGCAGAGGAAGCATTCCATAGGCTAAAGTTAGCTCTATGCCAACAGCCAGTGCTGATAACCCCTGATGTTAGGAAGGAGTTCCTGGTGCAGACAGATGCCTCAGATGCAGGTCTAGGAGCAGTGCTGTCCCAGGTTATAAATGGAGAGGAGCATCCAGTGATGTACCTGAACAGGAAGCTATCCTCTGCTGAGAAAAACTACACCATTGTGGAAAGGGAGTGCTTAGCTATTAAGTGTGCACTGGATGCCCTAAAATATTACCTTCTTGGGAAGAAAGTTTAAGTTGGTAACTGACCATGCCCCTCTTACATAGATGAAAATGAATAAGGATAGAAATGCTAGGGTTACCAGATGGTTTCTGTCCTTGCAAAATTTTATTTTCAGTGTAGAGCACAGACCAGGGAAGTTGTTGGGAAATGCTGATGCCCTGTCAAGGGTACATTGTATTATGGCCACAAATGCCCCTCCCGTCTGCAAAAGACGGGGGGGGGGATATGTAAGCCGATGGCTGTAAGATACTGGAAGGGATGTACATATCACCCAGATTGCTCCAATGCCAAAATAATCACAGTGGCTGATTCTGGATGATAAATCTGGTGTGTATAAGACTATAACACCTATTTATTGACTTAATGCACCAACCTTTTGGTTCATGATGTTGCATTTTAAGCAATGCCCCTTTTTGGCAAGTCAAAGTAAATCTGCCACAGTAAGATTTGTAAATTGCATAGTCTATGACTTTCATTCATATCCTTACCTTGCTATTTCTTCACGATGTGCAGTCCAATCACGGATGTAATCTTCCTGTTCTTTTGCCTTGTTTTTAAATGATAACACATTTAAAGCTCCAGATGGTGCTATGACTTGACTACTTCCATTAATCTGTGATCTCTGAACTTTAATTGTGGAAGACGCACGTAGCTTTGTGGGTTTAGGCGAATTCCGGTTTGTTCCAAACTCGTCTTCAGAAGTAGAAGCATATTCTGGTGGTAAACGTCTCCATCTGGTATTTACTATATATTAGTAACGAGAAAAGAAAAGTTTTAAAGTTCTACAAAAAACAACAATAAACATAGATAATCAAAAAATAGTGCGGACCAAAAACTGATTCAAATTTGTTTGACTGTGAGAACAAAATGGCACTGTTCTTTTAAGCAGGAGTGTACTGGTGTGAGTTCAGGGCAGCTGAGACACTTGCCCAGGCACAATCAGGTAGAGATCAGAAGGGGGGATTAGGACATGGCTCACTGTAAGGCTAGCTGCAGACGACTATGGGAATTTTGCGGTCCGCAAACTAGTAATTAGTCTTCAGTTTTTGAGGACAGAGTGTCTTCTGTGTGTGTTCAGTGTTACTTCAGCATCAGTGAAGTATGTCTGCAAAAACTGACAGTATCTTCAGTGTGCCATCAGTGTGTGATCCTAGTTTGCGGATCCACCATAATAAACACAGGAGGCATCTAATTATAACCCTAGCTTGTCCGCGAAAACGGACGGCACACTGATGACACACTGAGTACATCAGTGTGCCGTCCTAGGTTTTTAGTCTCCCATAGGCTTCTATGGGCAAGTCCGTTCCGCAAAAACTGAACAGAATAGGACATCTGACATGGTGCGGAATCACGGCTCGCACACTGATCAGTGAAAAATATGGTCGTTTGCATGTACCCATAGAAATAAATGGGTCAGAGTGCAATCCGCGAAAAACAAGGATAGCACACGGATCTCGCCCACGGTCGTCTGCAACTAGCCTAAGGCTGCCTTGACACGGTCAGTGATTTTCATCAGTGATTGTGTGCCAAAACTAGGAGTGGGTTAAAAAACACAGAACAGGTACAAATATTTCTATTGTACCTGATCTCTATGTAGTCTCCATCCCTAATTTTGGCTCACAATCACTGAACAAAATCACTGACCAAACACTGCCGTGTGAAAGCAGCCTTAGTCCTGCTTTTCCACTCCCTTTTTTCATTACAGGTAATTTGATTCAGGTATAGGCTCAGTGACTTTCCAGGAAAATATCAGGAATGACCGATACATACAAACACGTTTGTGTTCAGCCTCTCTAAAAGTGCTGATAATCACCTGATTAATGTGCTTTTGCTCGTTCAACAGGGGATTTGCTTGATCTCAGTGAGTCAATTAAAATCATTGTTGCCAGGCAGCATTACACCTATTTGATAAGTGCTGTACTGTACTGGTGTACTTCTGCCTGTACTCTGCTGCCACCTGTGGCAGACAATGTTTTGCTCACCACAACATTCTTTCCCACAGTGTGACAGCTCTGCAGTATTTATGATGTGTATATGTGTGTGACTATGCATAAGTATGTTAAATGTGTATGTATGTGTGTATTTTATATACAGTGTGGAAAAAAGTATTTAGTCAGCCACCAATTGTGCAAGTTCTCCCACTTAAAAAGATGAGAGAGGCCTGTAATTGTCATCATAGGTAGACCTCAACTATGAGAGACAAAATGAGAAAACAAATCCAGAAAATCACATTGTCTGATTTTTAAAGAATTTATTTGCAAATTATGGTGGAAAATAAGTATTTGGTCAATAACAAAAGTTCATCTCAATACTTTGTTATATATCCTTTGTTGGCAATGACAGAGGTCAAACGTTTTCTGTAAGTCTTCACAAGGTTGGCACACACTGTTGCTGGTATATTGGCCCATTCCTCCATGCAGATCTCCTCTAGAGCAGTGATGTTTTGGGGCTGTCGCTGGGCAACACGGACTTTCAACTCCCTCTAAAGGTTTTCTATGGAGTTGAGATCTGGAGACTGGCTAGGCCACTCCAGGACCTTGAAATGCTTCTTACAAAGCCACTCCTTCATTGCCCTGGCGGTGTGCTTGGGATCATTGTCATGCTGAAAGACCCAGCCACATTTCATCTTCAGTGCCCTTGCTGATGGAAGGAGGTTTGCACTCAAAATCTCACCATACATGGTCCCATTCATTCTTTCATGTACATGGATCAGTCGTCCTGGTCCCTTTGCAGAGAAACCGCCCCAAAGCATGATGTTGCCACCCCCATGCTTCACAGTAGGTATGGTGTTCTTTGGATGTAACTCAGCATTCACTCTCCTCCAAACACGACGAGTTGTGTTTCTACTAAAACAGTTCTTTGGTTTCATCTGACCATATGACATTCTCCCAATACTCTTCTGGAACATCCAAATGCTCTCTAGCAAACTTCAGACGGGCCCGGATATGTACTGGCTTAAGCAGGGGGACACGTCTGGCACTGCAAGATCTGAGTCCCTGGCGGTGTAGTGTGTTACTGACGGTAGCCTTTGTTATGTTAGTCCCAGCTTTCTGCAGGTCAGTCACTAGGTCAACCCGTATGGTTCTGGGATTTTTGCTCACCGTTCTTGTGATCATTTTGACCCCACGGGGTGAGATCTTGCGGGGAACCCCTGATCGAGGGAGATTATCAGTGGTCTTGTTTGTCTTCCATTTTCTAATTATTGCTCCCACAGTTGATTTCTTCACACCAAGCTGCTTGCCTATTGCAGATTCAGTCTTCCCAGCCTGGTGCAGGTCTACAATTTTGTTTCTGGTGTCCTTCCACAGCTCTTTGGTCTTCACCATAGTGGAGTTTGGAGTGTGACTGTTTGAGGTTGTGGACAGGTGTCTTTTATACTGATAATAATTTCAAACAGGTGCCATTACTACAGGTAATGAGTGGAGGACAGAGGAGCCTCTTAAAGAAGAAGTTACAGGTCTGTGAGAGCCAGAAATGCTTGCTTGTTTGTAGGTGACCAAATACTTATTCTCCACCATAATTTGCAAATAAATTCTTAAAAAATCTGACACTCATTTTCTAGATAATTTTTCTCATTTTGTCTCTAATAGTTGAGGTCTACCTATGATGTCAATTACAGGCCTCTCTCATTTTTTAAGTGGGAGAACTTGCATAATTGGTGGCTGACTAAATACTTTTTTTCCCCACTGTATAGCCGGTCCCGACGAGCGGCCAGTTATCACCGCCAACTATGCAGGACGCTATACCTGCGTGTTGCTCGTTATTATAAGCAGTAACTTTGGCTGCCTGTTTTTTATGTTTTTGCCTGTAATGAATGGGTGTTTATTTCAGTAGAAACGTGTCAGACAGGCTACCGACAGCTACATGTGTGAATGCTTCAACCCCTATATGTGTTGCTACATGTGTGTTCGTGTAATAGGTAGCTTCTTTGCGGGAGTGTAATGTAAGCTCTCGAGTCAGGTGTTGAGTTAGCTCCTGGTTCGGTCTTTTACTGGCCTTTCAGTTAGAGTGTGTGTGCACTGGTAGATATTATTTCAATAGGTATGATACGATTGACATCTACAGGTCTCATGCATTAGGAGAGAGGAACACCTCTCTATGTCGCAAGGTCATCACATATTTTAAGACCTGTATTGTCCGCATTGAATTATTAGCAGTTATTAACAGGCATTATGACTATGAGCCTTATCACTAGTTCTCCAGCTATTTTGCATCTATGATGGATTGCTATTTGTCTAAGGAATATTTTGACTATTCAAGAGCTACTTCTGACAAACCTATTCATTGTAGGCTTTTTTTTAAGCCAAAGATACATATATTATTGTCCCTCAGAAAATTTACTTTTAGACATATTATTAAAAGGTATATTTTAGTGTGCTGGTTATTTATTTATTTTTGTAGACTCCTAGTTCCCACTCACTCAACAACCTTCTCCTTTGGCTGTAATATTGTAATCACTTTTGTATATCATCATTACAGTCACACAGAGAAAGCCTGAGTATTTTCCCAGTATTGCCATCCCCTATAGTGCTGTTCAGACCCCAATAGCTCCATGCAGTAGCGTAACGATCGTGGTCGCAGGGGGTGCGACCGGGCCCAGCGGGGTACGGGTCCCGCATCCAGCTGGAGATGACCACTATGATAGCGGTCGGGGAAAGTCTGGTTCCCCGACCGCTATACATATTGTAAATGAAAAGAGGCCCCGGCATGTCGCCGGACCCCTTTTCAATAGATGCTAGCCCAGGGGAGGTGACTTAAAATAATAAATACCATGTCTTTTGGTTTCAGCATCCTTTCTGGAACCGTTCCATCACGTGACAGAGGCCCCAGCGGTCACATGGGGCGTAGCGGTGTAATGATGTCAGTGCGCCCCCACGTCACCGCTGAGGACCAATCACAGGCCTCAGCAGGGACGTCTGAAGATCCTGAAGACAGCCAGACTGAGCCAGGATGTCCAGGAAAGGCGAGGCAAGGTGAGTATCAGTGTTTATTTTTATTTACCTTCCCTGGGCCTCCGATTGTTATACTCTGGGGTCTGAGGAGATGTGGGGGGCCACTAAAGGGCATATAATACTGTGTGGGGGCCACTGCTGGGCATATAATTCTGTGTGGGGGCCACTGCTGGGCATATAATTCTGTGTGAGTGACACTGTGGAGCATATAATACTGTGTGGGGGCCACTGTGGAGCGTATAGTACTGTGTGGGGGCAACTCTGAAGCATATAATACTGTGTGGGGCCCCTTCACTATTCACATCACTCGCTGTTTTATAGCAGCCGTGCACTATTATTACAGGCGGTAATAACATTGCCTGATGATTATAAAACTGATGCTGTGCAATGTAAATAGGGAAGGAGTCAAGGTGCTCACAAAAGCACCACAGTAATTTCAAAGAATTGATCAGCAGGAGCCCCAGGTGTTGGACCCCCACTGATCTCATATCCCTTAGGCTGTTAGGACCCTGTAGATGAGCTGTTTTCCAAAGCATGCAGCTCCCAGTATTGTTTTTTATATGCCGGGCGCTACGCTACTCACTCATCATATTCTTGATAACTGCAGCTGTGGGTACTACAGCTGTATCCCTTTCAAGTATCTGAGATACCACTGCAGCACATGTAACCGTCACTGTCAAGAATTTGCTGTAGGAAGGGAGTAGGGGGCCCTGGACAAAAGTTTGCACCGGGGCCCACAAGACATTTGTTACGCCACTGGCTCCATGGCTGGTTCATGCACAGTACTGTATAGGGAATGATACAGCCATGGAGCTCTACATGTATGTGCAAGATTATAGTGAGGGAGCTGTGATGCAGACAGCAAGCTGTGATGCAGACAGCAAGCATGAATTTTGAGCCCCCACCACACAGAATAATGCTCCACATAGTATATAAAGCTCCACAGTGCCCCACACAGTATAATGCTCCATAGTAGACCCCACACAGTGTAATATGCTCCACAGCATATGCGTAGTCCATATTATACTGAGCGACATGCCGGCACTGAGTGCCCTCCTCTTTGTGATGTATGCTAACCTCCCACGCATGCGCAATACAGTGAAGCAGAAGTGATGTCCTATGTCCTGATACTCCGCACCAGATGCAAGGTGAGATAAGTATGATGGGGTGGGGGGAGTGTAGGTGACATCCTGTACTCTTAATAGGAAATAGCAATAGTCCCCGCGATGTAAGAGGAAGGATTAAAAATGTGCCTGGGGCGGTCACATGACCGCTACGAAGATCCTGAGATAGGAACATTTTTCTTAAGTAAGTAATTTACAAAGTTGGAGTGGGGGGGGGGGACATGGTGAACTACGCCTATATATTTATCCTGGACAACCCCTTTAACTTTACGTGCAACTCACACAACTTTAACAAAACTAATTTATAAAAAGAGAACAACCAGTGAATTTTGACCCTTCAAGATTGGATAATTGTATTCTTAGTTTGGTCACCTAATAAGGAACATAGTGGCGTTGTGTTATGGGGTACTCTCACTGTAAAAATTAACGTAGGGTAGGTGCAAGCTGTGCACCAACACTCACATCAGAACAACTGGTGCAACCATAAGTTGAAAATAAAAAAACAGGGGGTCAGTTATCCAAGCCCTTGATTATTAGCAAATACAGTCGTGGACAAAATTGTTGGTACCCCTTGTTTAATGAAAGAAAAACCCACAATGGTCACAGAAATAACTTGTATCTGACAAAACTGGAATTTGCCAAACTACGTGTTGACAAGCCACAAAGCTTCTGGGAGAATGTCCTATGGACAGATGAGACAAAAATCGAAATTTTTGGCAAGGCACATCAGCTCTATGTTCACAGATGGAAAAATGAAGCATATCTTGAAAAGAACACTGTCCCTACTGTGAAACATGGAGAAGGCTCTGTTATGTTCTGGGGCTGCTTTGATGCATCTGGCACAGGGTGTCTTGAATCTGTGCAGGGTACAATGAAATCTCAAGACTATCAAGGTATTCTAGAGAGAAATGTGCTGCCCAGTATCAGAAAGCTTGGTCTCAGTCGCAGGTCATGGGTCTTGCAACAGGACAATGACCAAAACACACAGCTAAAAACACCCAAGAATGGCTAAGAGGAAAACATTGGACTATTCTGAAGTGGCCTTCTATGAGCCCTGACCTAAATCCTATTGAACATCTTTGGAAGGAGCTGAAACATGCTGTCCGGAAAAGGCACCCTTCAAAGCCGAGACAACTGGAGCAGTTTACTCATGAGGAGTGGGCCAAAATACCTGTTGAGAGGTGCAGAAGACTCATTGACATTTACAGGAATCGTTTGATTGCAGTGATTGCCTCAAAAGGTTGTGCAACAAAATATTAAGGTAAGGGTACCATCATTTCTGTCCAGGCCTGTTTCATGAGTTTTCTTTTTATTAAAATTCTGTTGAAGCATGGTTGAAAAGCAATGTCTGACTTTCATTTGTTCATTTTCATAGAATTTTTATATATTATTACTTTTGTCAGATTCAAGTTATTTCTGTGACCATTGTGGGATTTTCTTTCATTAAACGAGGGGTACCAACAATTTTGTCCACGTGTGTATATAGAAATCCCCTTTCAGCTGTTTGGTCTCTGGTAACGGGAATAGGCATATATCAAAAAAGGGGCGGAGGGGCCTGGGAGCTGGGGTCTTTTCCTCAGAATCAACAAACAAGAGAAACAAAGGCACACTTATCTCAATATAGGACCGCAAGGATAGGGGTCTGAGTATCAGTTAGAGTCCTTCGGCCTGCAGAATGTTTTGGTCAGTCAAGACTCTCTTACCGGGCTTCCGGAGACCAATGGCTGGGATCTGTAGTGTGTAAGGGTTAAAATATAATTTGTACTATATCCTATACACTATATACAGGGAGTGAAATAGTCTGCAGATAGCCTGCATAGTTTAGACCAGCTGTGTGGTATAATTACATATATGTATAATATGAGCCTGAGGCAGGAAATAGTCCCTGAATTATGGAAATCTTCTTGTGTGGTACCAGTTCCAAAGAAACCCCACCCTATGGACCTCAATGACTACAGACCTGTAGCACTGACATCCCACCTGATGAAGATCTTGGAGAGATTGGTTCTCACACATCTCCGCCCTCTAGTGAGCCCCGCTATGGACCCCCTCCAGTTTGCTTATCGGCCAGGCATTGGGGTAGATGATGCCATCATCCATCTTCTGCACAGGGCTCTGTCTCACCTGGAGAAACCAGGGAACACGGTGAGAATAATGTTCTTTGACTTCTCCAGTGCTTTTAACACCATACAGCCCAGGTTATTGAGGGACAAGCTGGGCCTTGCTGGAGTGGACCACCACCTCTCCAACTGGATCCTAGACTACCTCACAAATCGACCTCAATACGTGAGAGCCCAAGACTGTGTGTCAGGTACCGTGATCTGTAATACGGGGGCACCTCAGGGTACGGTTCTCGCCCCTTTCCTCTTCACACTGTACACTGCAGATTTTAGGTGCAACTCATCCAGCTGCTACCTACAGAAGTATTCGGACGACTCTGCAATAGTGGGTCTCATCACAGATGATGATGATAGGGAGTACAGAGAACTGAACCAGGATTTTGTGGACTGGTGCCACCGGAACCACCTGAAGATTAACGCGGGGAAGACCAAGGAGATGGTGGTGGACTTCCGTAAAGGCAGAAGCCCTGAGATTGTGAACACCTATAAGTACCTGGGTTTGCTCCTTAATAATAAGCTGGACTGGGCAGATCATATGGAGGCCCTGTACAGGAAGGGCCACAGCAGGCTCTACCTGCTTAGGAAGCTGAGAGCCTTTGGAATCCGGGAGGCACTTCTTAGAACTTTCTTCAACTCGGTAGTGGCATCAGCCATCTTCTTTGGAGTGGCCTGCTGGGGGAGCAGTATATCAACCAGGGACAGAAATAAACTTGACAAGCTGATTAGAAGGGCCAGCTCTGTCCTGGGGAGCCCACTGGACCCAGTGCAGGTGGTGGGTGACAAAAGGATACTGTCCGTGGTGAGCTCCATGAAGAAGAAGTCCCATCCCATGCATGAGACTGTGATCGCGCTGAGCAGTACTGTCAGTGACCGACTGCTCCACCCTAGGTGTGAGAAGGAGCGCTATCGGAAGTCTTTCCTCCCCACCGCGGTTAGGCTGTACAACCAACACCGACCTAAGCGGAGATCATTACACACAGAGAACTGAAATATCTCTCTGCCTGTTAAATCCATCCTCCCCCCCCCCCCCCCGCTACTTCCTATATGTCTGTCGGCTATCAAAGTAATGCCTCTTACCTTGGAACATTCCTGTACATGTTGTATTTGTATTTGTATCTGCTTATCTTTGCTGCTGTAACACACTGAATTTCCCCATTATGGGACTATTAAAGGACTATTATTATTATTATTATTATTATTATTATTATTATTTTTTTTGAGGTAGGAAGCAGACACTAAGTCTGGGACAGCACCCAAGAGTTTTGCTGTTCTCAGGAAAGATAAGGGAAAACATCCACATAATCAAGGAAAGAGATGTTGTTATGAGTAACTGAGTAAATCTGCCTAGTAGCGGAACCGGAGGGACCAAATATGTACATGTGGTCACATGATTGTTGTGTAACCAGCTTATCTTTAAATACTGTATGAATTATGCAATAAACAAAACCATTCTTACTAGATACCTGGGTGTGTCTGTACGTTTGTTTCCCAAGCTCGACACCTGTTCTCTACCTAATTAGGATTACGGTGACATTCATCCCGGGGAACTTGCCCCCCCCACAGAAATTGGCACTTCAACGTGGGGCGACGAGATCGTCCGATGTGCAGCCGATAGAGTGCCGACCCACTCACCGATCGACTTGAGAACGGGACCAGAGGACCTCAGATAGATGAAAAACAGTACTGTAAGGTAAGCCCTTGTTTTGCCAGTTAGTATATATCTGAGCTCCTGTGTGTCTATACTCTGTATCGATGAGTGAGGTAAGCTGCTGCATGTTTTTATGACATCTCGACGCCAATTAAGTAGTACAGAAGAACCTGAAAAAGGGACATGTCACCTGTAAATGCTATAGAAGTTGCTTTCTTTGCTTTCTGTCTTACCCTCCTACTGATTTTTGTATCTTACCTGTGTTATAAGATATATAAGGCTGCAAGAAACGGGGAAGAGTTCTCTGTTTTGAACCCCTAAAGTTGCGGACAAGGTTCGGAACTAAAAAGCACTGAGTGATTGAAACGTCCTTGTTTTGGAACACTAGCCTCCAGCCGTGCCTGGACGGTCAAGGTCGAATGGGACCTGAGTAGTAGCAAGAAGGACTTAGTAGAATCCGCGCAAAGTGCGTGCAATAATTCAGGAGTGTTTTGGTAAAGGGACACAGACAGAAAGTTGAGTCTGTGGAAGCCAATTAGGCATTGCCCTGAGCACTACTCCAGAACTTGCACAAATAGTTCAAAGAAAACAGAAGTGTCTGTTTGGGAGTTCTCACTAAAGTAGTCATAAGTGACCCTCTATTGTCTCAAGGTAGCCCTAGAGGAGTGAGAGACTCACGGTTGGTTAGCTACCAGCCAAGATGGGGAAGGGACCCTCTAAGATATGGTACACCCCATTTGAACTAATAGAAATAGGGGAAGGGAAAGAAGTAGCCACACAGGTAAAAACAATCCTAAGAAGGGCAGGAATACACAAGACTGGGTTGATAGACAGTAAATTTTGGGATCAGTGGAGATTAGACCATGCGGGATTGATTCAAGACAATAAGTGCCCTGATTGAAGGAAGCAATAGAATAGAAAAGGGGGAATGGTCCCGAAAGCAAGATGGTTCAGGAAGAATGTTGTATATGCCCCCCTCAGAGGAATATAAGGGAAAGAGTCCCAGCAAAATAGGACTCGCCTCAGCTCCTCCGCCTTATAATCCGGAGGGATGGACCTGTCCTACATGTGATACACAACAACCATGCTGGGTAGACCCATGTTCTGTATGTGGTACCCCTCGCCCCAGGGGAGTCTGTGGCCCTAAGGTAATGGATGCAGATTTGCCTTTACCACCTCCGCCACCCCCGACACAACAGCTATACCCAGTTGTCACTAGATCACAGACTAGAAGAACTACTGGTCATACCCCTACCACTAGCACTGTTGAGAGTGAGACAGAAGAAACCAAAGAGTCGCCAAGAAGGGGGGCATCAGGGGCCAGCAGTGCAGGAATAGTTACTACCACCTCTGTAGCATGGAGACCTTGGTCTCCTGGGGATCAGATGTCTATGGCCCAACAACTACCAGACCCGCAGTTAGAACCAAGTGCCTTTCTCAGGAAAATGAGGATGATTCAGATGAACTATAAAGCTAGCTGGAAAGACTTGATGGCCCTTATTCAGGTGAAATGCACAAAAGGGCTGTTAGGTACTATAAATATCACTTCCAGGTTTGATCAACAGACACCCATCAACACAGAATCCACTGGCAGTGGGGAGGAGTTTTTAGATAGATTGCGGTTATGGTGTGATAAGCAGGCAGAAACCCACCGTACAGCATTAACTACATGTAAAAGAGAGAAAGGTGAATCAGTGGAAGCTTATTATGGAAGACTTCTCACTAAAGCGGTGGATGCTGGGTGGGAGAATACGCCTCAAGGCATGAGAAACATCATGCTTTCTGAAGCCTTCATGCAGGGTATAGGGAGCACCCTGGCAGAGAAGATAAGAGCTTGTACCCCAGATTGGAGAAGTTCAAATCCTGATGATTTGATTGCTAAGGCAGTGGGGTTCTTTATAGATGAGAGGGAAAAGAAAGCAGCGGCACCAATTAAAGCCTATACAAACAGTGGTGCAAAGTATCAGGGAAAGACAGGTCCCCGCCCTAGACAACAACAAGGACAGAGGGAGACAAGGAAATGCTTTAATTGTGGGAGACAAGGACATTTAGCCAGGGATTGTTGGTGTCCCAAACAAGGGGACAACAACGGGCCCAGGCAGCCTAAGGGTGGCCCGCCCATGTCTGAAGCAGAGAAAGACCGTGAGGCATTCTTCCAAGCGCAGGATGATACGCAATGAAAGACAGGCACTCCCGCCCCAGTATCCCTTTTGTCCTCACAGGATAGGGGAATTCAAATTTTTCAACCTGTATTGATTAATGGAAAGGAGGTGCCATTTTTGATAGATACTGGGGCAACAAAATCCTGTGTGAGCAAACATGTTGCCGACACACTTAAGCTATCACTCTCAGGAGACAGCCAGGTGGTTCAAGGGGTATCGGGCTACCAGTCACTTTGGATCAAACTGATCCTGTGGAAACCTCATTTCAGGGTTGCAGAATACTCACTAGGTATTTAGTCTCCGACACATCGGATAACATTCTTGGTACAGATGTGATGGGAGTATTAGGTTGTAACATTATGTTGCATCCATCAGGGGAAGCATATGTAAAGGTCATACATACCAATCATGAGATTTTATGCTTGTTATCCGCCGAATTAAGTACACCAAATTGTGTTTTTGTCCTTACTGATGAAGAAAATGTACTGTTGTCCCAAGTGCCAACAGCATTATGGGCAACTGTGAAAACAGATTTAGGTAAATTGGATGTACCTCCTGTTATGGTAACCCTGAAACCTGGAGCTCAGCCACCTAGGATTAAACAATATCCTCTGACTCATGCCCAAGAGGATGCCATAGCAGTAACAATAGTAGAATTAGTGAAGGCAAAGGCATTGAAGGAATGTACTTCCGTAGCAAATACCCCCCCTTTTCCCAGTTAAGAAGAAGGGCAAAAAGGGAGAACCAGACACGTACCGTATGGTCCACGATCTCAGGGAATTGAACAAAGTGACATTACTTGAAACACCTGTAGTACCCAATCCACACACCCTGTTATCAGCTGTTCCCACTGGAACCACCTATTACAGTGTTGTAGATCTTTGTAATGCCTTCTTTTCTGTACCTTTGCACCCCGATTGCCAGTATTTGTTTGCATTTACATTTAGGGGAAAACAGTACACTTGGACAGTACTACCACAAGGGGCGCAAAACAGTCCTAATCAATTTACGAGATGCCTTACACTAATCATGAGTACTTGGTATTCACCACATGATGATGTTGTTTTGTTACAATGTTGATGACCTTCTTCTTTGTGCTCCAGACAAGTCAACCTGCGAAGCAGAGACCATCAGCCTGTTGTGTTTCCTCTGCCAGAACAGCTGCAAGGCCAGCAAGGATAAGTTGCAATTTTGCAAACAAAAAGTGTTGTTTCTGGGACACTGTCTTGGCCAGGGTACCAAGCACCTGTCAGATGAGAGGACCAAGGTGGTGATAGACATGCAGGTGCCAACCTCTCATGCTCAGCTACGCAACTTTTTGGGATTGGTATCCTACTGTAGGCCATGGATCAGATCTGCATCTCTGACCATGCAACCTCTGTATGATTGCCTTTCCCCACTGTGGGACTATTAAAGGACTATTATTATTATTATTATTATTATTATTATTTCCTCAAAACCATTCAGCCTTACATCTGAGGCCTTGGATGCGTTTTACCAGCTGAAGTTGCAGATAGTCAGTGCTCCGGCCTTAGGCCTAGCCTAACTTTTTCAGAAACCTTTTCAGCTCTACGTGACTGAGATGATGGGACACGCAACTGCAGTCCTTACACAACAACATGGGGATAAGAAACGCCCTGTGGCCTATTACAGCTCACGGTTAGATGCTGTAGCCAGGGGGGACACCCTCCTGTGTGCGGGTTGTCCTTTCAGTACAAGCATTGCTTGATAAGAGCTCTGACATTGTCCTAGACCATTTATTGGTTGTGTATACACCTCATGACATCCATGCTATCCTCACACAGGTAGACAGACGTCATCTTTCTTTGGCACGGCAGAGCAAAATGGAATTTGCCCTGCAGTCCTCCTCAAACATCTCCTTTCAACGCTGTTTAACTTTGAATCCTGCAACTCTTCTTTCTGTAGGAGTTCATGATTCAAGAGGGGGAGTGGAAGATGAGTTATTTTTAAACTCTATCTCTGAAGAAGAACTGTTTGACAGCCAGCATGAACATGATTGTGTGGCTCTTATGTCACAGGAAACAGTGGGATTTGACCATGTCACGGATGTGCCATTACAAAATCCTGATTATGAGATGTTTGTGGACGGCTCAGGGTATCTAACCGATGAAGGCAAATTTGTTACAGGGTATGCTGTAGTCACCGAACATGACATCATAGTCCAAGAAGCTCTTCCACCACACATGTCAGCCCAAGAAGCTGAGCTCAAAGCCCTTATGGAGGCTTGTAAGATAGCCAAAGGTAGAACAGCCAACATATACACTGACTCCAGGTATGCTTTTGGCATTGCGCATGATTATGGTCTGATATGGAGGTCAAGGAACTTCCTAACGGCCCAGGGCAAGCCAATTAAGAATGGAGATGTGGTAAGTCGACTAATGGAGGCCATACTGCTCCCAAAGCAGTTGGCAATTGTAAAAGTCAGAGCTCACGCAAAAGGAAGGGACCCTGAAAGCCGTGGAAAGGAGAGAGCTGACATAGCACCCAAGGCAGCAGCACTACTGGCAAGAAGGGGTCCCAACCAGGTGAGCAAAATGGACATTGACCTAGCAGACCCTAAAGGGCTGTACTCAAAGGTTACCAGTGTGGAAACTGACAGATGGAAGAAAGCAGGTGCTACAGAAGATGATGGTGTGTGGAAAATGGGGGATCGATTATGTCTGCCTGTAGCAGTTTACCCCCAGATGCCTGGCTTGGCCCACGGTAAGGTGCATGCCTCTCGAAATGCCATGGAGTCATTAGTGGGTAAATTATGGTTTGCCCCAGGTTTTGGAAGATCTGCTAGTAATCAAGTAAAAGCATGTCACATATGTGCTCTACACAATCCAGGACAGGTAGTTAAAACACCCACCAAATGTACACCAAAATCCCTGTACCCATTTCAGAGGATACAGATAGATTACATACAGTTGCCTAAGTCTGGAAGATACGAGTATGTGTTGGTCTGTGTGGATTTGTTTTCTGGATGGCCTGAGGCCTACCCTGTGAGCAAAGCAACTGCACAAGTTTCTGCACAAGTATCCCCCGGTCGTAACTGAGTTCCGATCGGAGGTTTTAACCCCTGGATGCCGCGGTCAAACATGTTTGACTGCGGCATCCAAGGGGTTCTGCCATCTTGCCGCCACCCCCCTGAACCCCCCGCGGCGAGATCGGGAGGTGCCGATATCTATAATCTGCAGACCGGGGTCTGCCCAGTGACCCCAGGCTGCCTGGAGACCCCACTACCTGGTTGATCCTGCCGAGACCTTCGGAAGTCAGCGCTGTGTCTCCATAGCGATGACTTCCTGTATAGACTGCAAGACACGTGTATGCTTGTGTCTTGCAGACTATAGTACTGAGCCAGAGATCACAGCATCTCTGGCTCAGGTGTCCTAATGGGACACATGAAAAAGTAAAAAAAAAGTGAGAAAAAAAAAAAAAAAAAAAGTATGTGAAAAATATTAATAAAAGAATAAAGCCCCAAAAATTCCCTTTTCCTATATAAAATGAATTATATAAAAATAAGCCTAAAAATTAATAAAATACATATTTGGTATCGCCGCGTCCATAAAAACCTGTACAATAAAACTGAAACCATATTTAACGTACATGGTGAACGTTGGGGGAAAAAAAAATGGAAAAAACCCGCCAAAACTAATGATTTTTCGCCATCTCACCTTACAAAATATGCCATAAAAAGTGATCAAAAAGTCATATGTGCCCCAAAACTGTACCAATAAAAAGCAGATTGTCCCGTAAAAAAAAGCCCTAAACCAACTCTCTAAACTGAAAAATAAAAATGCTACGCATCTCAGAAGATGGCAATGCAAAAAAAATTGATTTATGTCCCCAAATGGGTTTTTGCTCTGCAAAATTAGTATCGCATAAAAAAACAGTATAAATGAGGTATCGCTGTAATCGTACCGACCCGCAGAATAAAGGTGACATGTTACTTACGCTCTATGCTGCATGGCAAAAAATTTAAAAGGTAAAACGCAGTGCCAGAATTGATGGGGTTTTTTTTTTAATCCACCAAGAAAGAGTTAATAAAATTTATTTAATAAGTTGTAGGCACCTAAGAATGATGCCATTACAAAAGACATCTCATACCGCAAACAACAAGCCCTCATATGGCTACATCACCAGAAAATAAAGAAAATATAGCTTGTACAATGTGAAGACAAAAACCCCAAAAATCGCCAAATCATTAGAACAAAACTGGGTGAGTCAGGAATGGAATGTATAAGCTGTGCGAGCGTATATCAGGGTACAAACCAGATTTAGAGCTTACGAGGGATAATAAACCAGAAGTGACCCCCAGAGTGACCCCTTCAATAATAGGAGCTACTGGGGAAATAGTAGGGAATTTAATGTACCCAATGTACTCCGCACAGCTTACATATTCTCTTTTCCCCATCCACTGTGCATTCACGTCTGGGATACTAATGCTCACTACACCCCTTGATAAATTCTTTGAGGGGTGCACTTTTCAAAATGGGGTCATTCCCTAGGGGTTTCCACTTTACTGGTACTTTAGAGGCTCAGCAAACATGACATGGCATCCAGATCCCAAACATCTGAATCTGCGCTCCAAAAGCCACATAGCGCTCCTTCCCTTCTGTGCCCTACTGTGTGCCCAAGCTGCAGTTTATACCCACATGTATGACACTGGTGTACCCAGGATAATGTACTTAATGTCATATGTGGGTATAAATTGCTGTTTGGGCACAGAGCCGGGCACAGAAGGGAAGGAGCGCTATTTGGTTTTTGGAGCACAGACTTGGACGGTTTGGTTTTTGGACGCCATTGCACTTTTGCAGAGCTGAAATGCCAGTACAGTGGAAACCCCTGACATGTCACCCCATTTTGGAAACTACACCCCTGAAGGAATTTATCCAGGGGTACAGTGAGCATTTTTAACCCCCAAGTGTTGCTATAATTTATTATCCATAAATAAATACGCAGCTGATTGGTGAAAGGTGAAAATGACAATTTTTCCAGGAATACGTCATTTCAGTGCGTAATATGTTGTGTCCGGCTTGTATCAAAGATGAACACGCCAAAAGCTGTTGTGCCCGAGATCCCTGTTCAACAGTTTTTGGAGTGTGTGTCTGTGCAAACATAAGCTGGGCACAACATATTGGGCACTGAAATGGCGTATCTATGGAAAAATTTTATTTTTAACTTTTCATTATCAGCTGCGCATTCATTTCTGGAAATTAAAAGAATGCAACACTTAAGGGTTAATAATGCTCGCTACCCCACTTGATAAATCCCTTGAAGGGTATAGTTTCCAAACTGGGGTGACATGTCTGTGGATTCCACTTTATTGGCAATTCATGGGCTCTGCAAAAGTGGCATGGTGTCCAAAAAGCAAACTGTGCTCCAAAAACCAAAATAGCGCTCCTTCCCTTCTGTGCCCGGCTGTGCCCAAACAGTAGTTAATACCCAAATATGGCGTTGTTAAGTATGTTGTCCTGGGTACACCAGTGTCATACATGTGGGCATAAACTGCCATTTGGGCATACAGCAGGGCGCAAATGTGAAGGAGCGCTATGTGCTTTTGGAGCGCATATTTAGATTGTTGTTTTTTGGACGCCATGTCACATTTGCAGAGACCCTAAAAATACCCCTACAAAATGGGGGTCACGTCTTGGGGAATTCCAATTTACTGGCACCTCCAGGGCTCTGCAAAAATAACATGGCGACCAGAAAGTCCCTCTAAATCTATACTCCAAAAGCTAAAAAAACACAGTGCTACTTCCCATCTGAGCTCTGCTGTGTGACCAAGCAGCAGTTTACACCCACATATACAACTTCTTTCTACCTGGGATAGCCCACTTAATAGTTTTAGGAGTTCATGTCTCGCAACGTATTAGGCACTAAAATTGGATATTTCTTTAAAAACTTTAATTTTCACTTTGTACATTAATTTTTGGGAACCATTTTTAGGCTCAAAATGATAATACCCCTTGATACATTCCTTGAATGGTGTAGTTTCTAAAATGGGGTCACTTTTGAGAGGTTTCCAATGTAGTGGTACTTTAGGAGCTCTGCAAATGCAACATGGCGCTCAAAAACTATTCCAGCCACATCTGCCCTCCAAAAGCCAAACCGCACTCTTTCCATTCTGAGCCCCACCATGTACCCATACAGCAGATTATAATCACATATGGGGCATTTCTGTGTTCAGAAGAAATTGTGTAACAAACTGTGGGGTGTTTTTTCTTCTTTAACCATTTGCTAATATGTCGCTAAATGGACTTTTTATTGGAAAAAAGTAATTTTTCATTTTTAACCCCTTCAAGACCGAGCCCAAAAATGCGTTAAGGACCAGGCCTCGTTTTTCAAAACTGACATGTGTCACTTTATATGGCAATAACTTTGAGACGACTTAACTTACACAAGTGATTTTGAGATTGTTTTTTCGTGACACAATGTACTTCATGTTAGTGGTAAACACTAATGAATATTTTTGTATTTATTTATAAAAAAATAGGAAATTTGATGGAAATTTTGAAAAAAAATCGCAATTTTCAAAACGTCAAATGCTCTGCTTTTCAGACAGTCATACCACCCAAATACATTAATACATATTATCTACCATATCTCTGCTATATATCGGCATCATCTTTTAATCGTCCTGAAATTTATTTTGGATGTTATAAAGCTTACAAGTGTAACAGCGATTTTCCAGAGTTACAAGAAAATTTCCCAAACTAATTTTTTAGGCACCACTTCAGTTCTGAAGAGGATTATAATGGCCTATATAGTAGAAACCCCCATAAATCACCCCATTTTCAAAACTGCACCCCTCAAATAATTCAAAATAACATTTGGGAAGTTTGTTAACCCTTTAAGCATTTCACTGGAATTAAAACAATATGGAGGTGAAATTTAGACATTTAATTTTTTTCCCACTAATTCCTTAATTTAGCCCTAAAATTAACACATTCACAAAGGGTTAAAGGAGAAAATGCATCTCACAGTTTGTTATGCAATTTCTCCCAAGCACGGAAATACCCCACAAGTGGGTGTAAACTGATGTTTGGGCGAATGGCAGCGCACGGAAGGGAAGGAGTGACACTGGGCATCTGAAAAGCAGATTTTGCTGGAATAGTTTTCAGGTGCCATGTCTCATTTGCAAAGCCCCTAGAGTACCAATACAAAGGAAAACCCCAAAAAGTGACCCCATTTTGGAAACTACATCCCTCACAGAATTCATCAAGGGGTATAGTGAGCATTTTGACCTTACAGCCGTTTCACAGATTTTGCTAAACACTGGGATGTATAAATGAAACATTACTAAAATGTCACTATCCCCAAAGTTTTCATTTTCACAAGGGGTTAAAGGAGAAAAAGCACCTCACAGTTTGCAAAACAATTGCTCCTGAACACGGCAATACCCAATATGTGGTCGTAATCTGCTGTATGGGTACATGGCAGGGCTCAGAATGGAAAGAGCGCTATTTGGCTTTTGGAAGGCACATTTTGGTGGAATAGTTTTCAGGTGCCATGTCGCATTTGCAGAGCCCCCAAAGTACCAAAACAGTGGAAACCCCCTAAAAGTGACCCCATTTTGGAAACTACACCCCTCACAGAACATATCAAGGGGTATAGTGAGCATTTTGACCCTACAGCTGTTTCACAAATTTTATTAACATTGGGACATTAAAATTAAAAATTACTTTTTTTTTCCAATAAACCGTCAATTTAGCCCCAAATTTTTCATTTTCACAAGAGGAGAAGGAGAAAAAGCTCCCCAAAGTTCGTTACACAATTTCTCCAGAACACAGAAATGTCCCATACGTGGTTGTAATCTGCTGCATGGGTACATGGCAGGGCTCAAAATGGAAAGAGCGCTATTTAGCTTTTGGAGGGCAGATTTTGCTGGAATAGTTTTCAGGTGCCATGTCGCATTTGCAGAGCCTCTAAAGTACCAATACAATACAAACCCCCAAAAAGTGACCCCATTTTGAAAACTACACCCCTCATAGAATTTATCTAGGGGTATAGTGAGCATTTTGACCTCACAGCTGTTTCACAGATTTTATTGACTTAGGGACGTAAAAATGTAAAATTACGTTTTTCCAATAAACCGTCCATTTAGCGACATATTTTTAATTTTTGCAAGTGGTTAAAGAAGAAAAAGTTCCCCACAGTTTGTTACACAATTTCTTCTGAAAACAGAAATGCCCCATATGTGGTTATAATCTGCTGTATGGGAACATGGTGGGGCTCAGAATGGAAAGAGTGCTGTTTGGCTTTTGGAGGGCAGATGTGGCTGGAATAGTTTTCAGGTGCCATGTCGCATTTGCAGAGCCCCTAAAGTACCACTACAATGGAAACCCCCTAAAAGTGACCCCATTTTAGAAACTACACCCCTCAAGGAATGTATCAAGGGATATTATGATTTTGAGCCTAAAAATGGTTCCCAAAAATTAATGTACAAAGTGAAAATTAAAGTTTTTAAAGAAATATCCAATTTCAGTGCCTAATACGTTGCGGCCACTTTGTGGCATCAGAGACATGCACTCCTAAAACTATTAAGTGGGCTATCCTGGGGACAAAAAAATTAAATATGTGGGTATAAACTGCTGCTTGGGCACACAGCAGGGCTCAGAAGGGAAGGAGCACTGTGTTTTTTTAGCTTTTGGAGTACTTTCTTGTCGCCATGTTGTTTTTGCAGAGCCCTGGAGGTGCCAATAAATTGGAATTCCCCAAGAAGTGACCCCCATTTTGTAGGGGCAATTTTAGGGTCTCTGCATATGTGACATGGCGTCCAAAAAAACAACAATCTAAATATGCGCTCCAAAAGCACATAGCGCTCCTTCACATTTGCGCCCTGCTGTGTGCCCAAATGACAGTTTATGCCCACATGTATGACACTGGTGTACCCGAGATAATGTACTTACTGCCATATGTGGTATATACTGCTGTTTGGGTACATGTATGACACTGGTGTACCCGGGATAATGTACTTACTGCCATATGTGGTATATACTGCTGTTTGGGTACATGTATGACACTGGTGTACCCGGGATAATGTACTTACTGCCATATGTGGTATATACTGCTGTTTGGGTACATGTATGACACTGGTGTACCCAGGATAACGTACTTAACAATGCCATATGTGGGTATAAACTGCTGTTTGGGCAGAGCCAGGCACAGAAGGGAAGGAGCGCTATTTTGGTTTTTGGAGCACAGTTTGCTTTTTGGACACCATGCCACTTTTGCAGAGCCCATGAATTGCCAGTAAAGTGGAATCCGCAGACATGTCACCCCATTTTGGAAACTATACCCTTCAAGGGATTTATCAAGTGGGGTAGCGAGCATTATTAACCCTTAAGTGTTGCATTCTTTTAATTTCCAGAAATGAATGTGCAGCTGATAATGAAAAGTTAAAAACGAAATTTTTCTATAGATACGCCATTTCAGTTGCCAATATGTTGTGCCCAGTTTATGTCTGCACAGACACACACTCCAAAAACTGGTGAGCGGGGATCCCGGGCACAACAGCTTTTGGAGCGTTCATCTCTGATATAAGCCGGGCACAACATATTACACACTGAAATGACGTATTCCTGGATAAATTGTCATTTTCACCTTTCACCATCAGCTGCGTATTCATTTATGGATAATAAATTATAGCAACACTTGGGGGTTAAAAATGCTCACTGTACCCCAGGATAAATTCCTTCAGGGGTGTAGTTTCCAAAATGGGGTGACATGTCTGGGGATTCCACTGTACTGGCATTTCAGCTCTGCAAAAGTGCAATGGCGTCCAAAAACCAAATAGCGCTCCTTCCCTTCTGTGCTCGGCTGTGCCCAAACAGCAGTTTATACCCACAAATGACATTAAGTACGTTATCCTGGGTATGACAAGTGTAATACATGTGGGTATAAACTGCAGCTTGGGCACACAGCAGGGCGCAGAAGCTATGTGCTTTTGGAGCGCATATTTAGATTGTTGTTTTTTGGACGCCATGTCACATTTGCAGAGACCCTAAAAATACCCCTACAAAATGGGGGTCACGTCTTGGGGAATTCCAATTTACTGGCACCTCCAGGGCTCTGCAAAAATAACATGGCGACCAGAAAGTCCCTCTAAATCTATACTCCAAAAGCTAAAAAAACACAGTGCTACTTCCCATCTGAGCTCTGCTGTGTGACCAAGCAGCAGTTTACACCCACATATACAACTTCTTTCTACCTGGGATAGCCCACTTAATAGTTTTAGGAGTTCATGTCTCGCAACGTATTAGGCACTAAAATTGGATATTTCTTTAAAAACTTTAATTTTCACTTTGTACATTAATTTTTGGGAACCATTTTTAGGCTCAAAATGATAATACCCCTTGATACATTCCTTGAATGGTGTAGTTTCTAAAATGGGGTCACTTTTGAGAGGTTTCCAATGTAGTGGTACTTTAGGAGCTCTGCAAATGCAACATGGCGCTCAAAAACTATTCCAGCCACATCTGCCCTCCAAAAGCCAAACCGCACTCTTTCCATTCTGAGCCCCACCATGTACCCATACAGCAGATTATAATCACATATGGGGCATTTCTGTGTTCAGAAGAAATTGTGTAACAAACTGTGGGGTGTTTTTTCTTCTTTAACCATTTGCTAATATGTCGCTAAATGGACTTTTTATTGGAAAAAAGTAATTTTTCATTTTTAACCCCTTCAAGACCGAGCCCAAAAATGCGTTAAGGACCAGGCCTCGTTTTTCAAAACTGACATGTGTCACTTTATATGGCAATAACTTTGAGACGACTTAACTTACACAAGTGATTTTGAGATTGTTTTTTCGTGACACAATGTACTTCATGTTAGTGGTAAACACTAATGAATATTTTTGTATTTATTTATAAAAAAATAGGAAATTTGATGGAAATTTTGAAAAAAAATCGCAATTTTCAAAACGTCAAATGCTCTGCTTTTCAGACAGTCATACCACCCAAATACATTAATACATATTATCTACCATATCTCTGCTATATATCGGCATCATCTTTTAATCGTCCTGAAATTTATTTTGGATGTTATAAAGCTTACAAGTGTAACAGCGATTTTCCAGAGTTACAAGAAAATTTCCCAAACTAATTTTTTAGGCACCACTTCAGTTCTGAAGAGGATTATAATGGCCTATATAGTAGAAACCCCCATAAATCACCCCATTTTCAAAACTGCACCCCTCAAATAATTCAAAATAACATTTGGGAAGTTTGTTAACCCTTTAAGCATTTCACTGGAATTAAAACAATATGGAGGTGAAATTTAGACATTTAATTTTTTCCCACTAATTCCTTAATTTAGCCCTAAAATTAACACATTCACAAAGGGTTAAAGGAGAAAATGCATCTCACAGTTTGTTATGCAATTTCTCCCAAGCACGGAAATACCCCACAAGTGGGTGTAAACTGATGTTTGGGTGAATGGCAGCGCACGGAAGGGAAGGAGTGACACTGGGCGTCTGAAAAGCAGATTTTGCTGGAATAGTTTTCAGGTGCCATGTCTCATTTGCAAAGCCCCTAGAGTACCAATACAAAGGAAAACCCCAAAAAGTGACCCCATTTTGGAAACTACATCCCTCACAGAATTCATCAAGGGGTATAGTGAGCATTTTGACCTTACAGCCGTTTCACAGATTTTGCTAAACACTGGGATGTATAAATGAAACATTACTAAAATGTCACTATCCCCAAAGTTTTCATTTTCACAAGGGGTTAAAGGAGAAAAAGCACCTCACAGTTTGCAAAACAATTGCTCCTGAACACGGCAATACCCAATATGTGGTCGTAATCTGCTGTATGGGTACATGGCAGGGCTCAGAATGGAAAGAGCGCTATTTGGCTTTTGGAAGGCACATTTTGGTGGAATAGTTTTCAGGTGCCATGTCGCATTTGCAGAGCCCCCAAAGTACCAAAACAGTGGAAACCCCCTAAAAGTGACCCCATTTTGGAAACTACACCCCTCACAGAACATATCAAGGGGTATAGTGAGCATTTTGACCCTACAGCTGTTTCACAAATTTTATTAACATTGGGACATTAAAATTAAAAATTACTTTTTTTTTCCAATAAACCGTCAATTTAGCCCCAAATTTTTCATTTTCACAAGAGGAGAAGGAGAAAAAGCTCCCCAAAGTTCGTTACACAATTTCTCCAGAACACAGAAATGTCCCATACGTGGTTGTAATCTGCTGCATGGGTACATGGCAGGGCTCAAAATGGAAAGAGCGCTATTTAGCTTTTGGAGGGCAGATTTTGCTGGAATAGTTTTCAGGTGCCATGTCGCATTTGCAGAGCCTCTAAAGTACCAATACAATACAAACCCCCAAAAAGTGACCCCATTTTGAAAACTACACCCCTCATAGAATTTATCTAGGGGTATAGTGAGCATTTTGACCTCACAGCTGTTTCACAGATTTTATTGACTTAGGGACGTAAAAATGTAAAATTACGTTTTTCCAATAAACCGTCCATTTAGCGACATATTTTTAATTTTTGCAAGTGGTTAAAGAAGAAAAAGTTCCCCACAGTTTGTTACACAATTTCTTCTGAAAACAGAAATGCCCCATATGTGGTTATAATCTGCTGTATGGGAACATGGTGGGGCTCAGAATGGAAAGAGTGCTGTTTGGCTTTTGGAGGGCAGATGTGGCTGGAATAGTTTTCAGGTGCCATGTCGCATTTGCAGAGCCCCTAAAGTACCACTACAATGGAAACCCCCTAAAAGTGACCCCATTTTAGAAACTACACCCCTCAAGGAATGTATCAAGGGATATTATGATTTTGAGCCTAAAAATGGTTCCCAAAAATTAATGTACAAAGTGAAAATTAAAGTTTTTAAAGAAATATCCAATTTCAGTGCCTAATACGTTGCGGCCACTTTGTGGCATCAGAGACATGCACTCCTAAAACTATTAAGTGGGCTATCCTGGGGACAAAAAAATTAAATATGTGGGTATAAACTGCTGCTTGGGCACACAGCAGGGCTCAGAAGGGAAGGAGCACTGTGTTTTTTTAGCTTTTGGAGTACTTTCTTGTCGCCATGTTGTTTTTGCAGAGCCCTGGAGGTGCCAATAAATTGGAATTCCCCAAGAAGTGACCCCCATTTTGTAGGGGCAATTTTAGGGTCTCTGCATATGTGACATGGCGTCCAAAAAAACAACAATCTAAATATGCGCTCCAAAAGCACATAGCGCTCCTTCACATTTGCGCCCTGCTGTGTGCCCAAATGACAGTTTATGCCCACATGTATGACACTGGTGTACCCGAGATAATGTACTTACTGCCATATGTGGTATATACTGCTGTTTGGGTACATGTATGACACTGGTGTACCCGGGATAATGTACTTACTGCCATATGTGGTATATACTGCTGTTTGGGTACATGTATGACACTGGTGTACCCGGGATAATGTACTTACTGCCATATGTGGTATATACTGCTGTTTGGGTACATGTATGACACTGGTGTACCCAGGATAACGTACTTAACAATGCCATATGTGGGTATAAACTGCTGTTTGGGCAGAGCCAGGCACAGAAGGGAAGGAGCGCTATTTTGGTTTTTGGAGCACAGTTTGCTTTTTGGACACCATGCCACTTTTGCAGAGCCCATGAATTGCCAGTAAAGTGGAATCCGCAGACATGTCACCCCATTTTGGAAACTATACCCTTCAAGGGATTTATCAAGTGGGGTAGCGAGCATTATTAACCCTTAAGTGTTGCATTCTTTTAATTTCCAGAAATGAATGTGCAGCTGATAATGAAAAGTTAAAAACGAAATTTTTCTATAGATACGCCATTTCAGTTGCCAATATGTTGTGCCCAGTTTATGTCTGCACAGACACACACTCCAAAAACTGGTGAGCGGGGATCCCGGGCACAACAGCTTTTGGAGCGTTCATCTCTGATATAAGCCGGGCACAACATATTACACACTGAAATGACGTATTCCTGGATAAATTGTCATTTTCACCTTTCACCATCAGCTGCGTATTCATTTATGGATAATAAATTATAGCAACACTTGGGGGTTAAAAATGCTCACTGTACCCCAGGATAAATTCCTTCAGGGGTGTAGTTTCCAAAATGGGGTGACATGTCTGGGGATTCCACTGTACTGGCATTTCAGCTCTGCAAAAGTGCAATGGCGTCCAAAAACCAAATAGCGCTCCTTCCCTTCTGTGCTCGGCTGTGCCCAAACAGCAGTTTATACCCACAAATGACATTAAGTACGTTATCCTGGGTATGACAAGTGTAATACATGTGGGTATAAACTGCAGCTTGGGCACACAGCAGGGCGCAGAAGCTATGTGGCTTTTGGAGCGCAGATTCAGATGTTTGGGATCTGGATGCCATGTCATGTTTGCAGAGCCTCTAAAGTACCAGTAAAGTGGAATCCCCTAGGGAATGACCCCATTTTGAAAAATGCACCCCTCAAAGAATTTATCAAGGGGTGTAACGAGCATTAGTATCCCAGACGTGACTGCACAGCGGATGGGGAAAAGTGAATATGTAAGCTGTGCGTAGAACATTGGGTACACTAAATTCCCTACTATTATCCCAGTAGTTCCTATTATTGTGGAGGACACTCTGGGGGTCACTTCTGGTTTATTATCCCTCGTAAGCTCTAAATCTGGGGTGTCCCCTGATATCCGCTCGCACAGCTTATACATTCCCTTCCTGCCGCAGCCAGTTATGTTCTAATGATTTGGCGATTTTTTGGGGTTTTTGTCTTCACATTGTACGAGCTATATTTTCTTTATTTCTCTGGTGATGTAGCCATATGAGGGTTTGTTGTTTGCAGTATGAGATGTATTTTTTAATGACATCATTTTTAGGTGCTTACAACTTATTAAATAAATTTTATTAACTTTTTCTTGGTGGATTAAAAAACAACCCCATCAATTCTGGCACTGCGTTTTACCGTTTAAATTTTTCACCATGCAGCGTAGAGCATAAATAACATGTTATCTTTATTCTGCGGGTCGGTACGATTACGGCGATACCTCATTTATACTGTTTTTTTATGCAATACCAATTTTGCAGAACAAAAACCCATTTGGGGACATAAATCAATTTTTTTTTGCATCGCCATCTTCTAAGATGCGTAGCATTTTTATTTTTCAGTTTAGAGAGTTGGTTTAGGGCTTATTTTTTGCGGGACAACCTGTGCTTTTTATTGGTACTGTTTTGGGGTACATATGACTTTTTGATCACTTTTTATGGCATATTTAGTAAGGTGAGATGGCGAAAAATCATTACTTTTGGCGGTTATTTTCCCCAACGTTCACTGTGTACATTAAATATGGTTTCAGTTTTATTGTACAGGTTGTTACGGACGCGGCGATACCAAATATGTATTGTTTTTATTAATTTTTAGGTTTATTTTTTATATAATTCATTTTATATAGGAAAAGGGAATTTTTGGGGCTTTATTCTTTTATTAATTTTTTTCACATACTTTATTTATTTTTTCACTTTTTTTACTTTTTCATGTGTTCCATTAGGACACCTGAGCCAGAGATGCTTTGATCTCTGGCTCAGTACTATAGACTGCAAGACACGAGCATGCAAGTGTCTTGCAGTCTATACAGGAAGTCATCGCTATGGAAACACAGCGCTGACTTCCGAAGGTCTCGGCAGGATCAACCAGGTAGTGGGGTCTCCAGGCAGCCTGGGGTCACTTGGCAGACCCCAGGCTGCAGATTATAGATATCGGCACCCCCCCGATCTTGCCGCGGGGGGGTGCCGGGGGGGCGGAAAGATGGCGGAACCCCTTGGATGTCGCTATTGACCACGGCATCTTAAGGGTTAAACAGCGGGGATCGGTGTTACCACTGGTCCCCGCTGTTGCAGCGGGAGCCTGGCTGTCAAATACAGCCGGGCTCCCGCGGTGATCGCACGGGCTCTGCTTCTGAGCCCGCTCGATCACCGTCACGTACCTGTACGTGGGGATGCGGTAACTAACCACATTCTCCCACGTACAGGTACGTGAGAATGCGTGAAGGGGTTAAAAAATTCAAAATTTCTTGCCGTTCCCATATTCCAACACCCATAACTTTTTCATATTTCTATGTCCAGGCCTGCAAAAGGCATCTTTTTTGTGGGGTCAGATATACTCTTTATTTATACCATTTTGATCATGTTTTAATCACTTTTTATAAAACTTTTATGGGAGGTGAAAAAACCAATTTGTTTATGACCAGTTTTGTTTATTTCTATTTCAAATTTTTTTTTAAACTATATTATTTGCGCCCTAGGAAACTTGAACTTAAAATCTTTTGATTGCATGTCCCATAGACTGCAAAACAGTATTCCCTTACATCCTACAGCAGCACAATATGGGGTATCTCTGCCCCTGTATGTTGTCTAGGACAGGTGGGACTTTTATTTAGCACCAAAAACGTGCTTACTAACCTGCCCTATAAGAGGGCACGAGAGACCTCCCTCACCTGTGTTTTTTTCTGTCCTGTGTGGGACAGGTGGAGGAGGTTTCTTGTGACCTCTCTTGCTGTAAGGGTTTTTTTCTTACCTTTCTTGAGGTGGTCGGTCTCCTTCTGTTGCCGGCTCGCGTCCGTTCTTTTGCAGCTCTTCTGTCGGTAAATCTTCAGCCAGCGGTAGGCTTCGGCCTAGCCGAAAGTGACGTCGGGCTTTGCGGCCAGCACCAACCATTCTCAGCTCCGGATTTCGCCGGACTCCATCGCGGCCTACTTCCGGTTTTTCGGCAGAGCTCAGGAGGGTAAGTAATATTTATTTTTATATTTATTTATTCTTGTTTATATGTGTTATATGAATTATTTATTCATATCGCTGGGCTTGCTCTGCATGGAGTTTCTATGTATATTTTCATTGTGTTTAGTAATTGTGTTTGGCTCCGCCTCCACTTATGGTTGCCTTTAAAATGTCCCATAGTCCATTTGGGCTGTGGGCTGTGATTTTTCTGGCTCTCCTCTTCTGCTAAGGAGTAGTAATATTCCCTTCTGTGATTCAGAGATTACTCTACAACTACTGTTGCTGCGTTTTTTTGGGACAACCGACCTCCTTACGGTACCCCTCTTTTTCTAGTTCTGGTTGCGGTTTGTAATATTGGTATTGTTATTGTCTGTGACTTCTTGTGGTCTTTTTAGATGTCTTCTTCTGCTTCTGGCTCTGGTGATGGAAATTTTAGGAGGAAGAAATCCTCCAAGCGTAAACATTTAGCCTATTTAGACTGTAAGACTCCCTTGCCTGACGGCTACGAAGTCACCCGTTGTCGCCAGTGTCGTGGCCCCCCTTCTGAGGAGCCATCCATACGTGAGGTTGTGACATGGGTGAAAGAATACATGGAGGATTCTCACAAAGAAATCCGGAATTCTATCTCCCAGATCGCCAAGAGACCCCGTCTTGAAAAACATCCTCTCTTGCAGGTCTCGGGCGAAGATTTTCAGGTTGTGGATGAAACTTTGTCCTCTGATGACTCCGCTGAAGATGCCAGCAGACCTCTCTTCCCACTCGAGAGAATTAATAGACTGCTGAAGTCCATCCAGTCTAAGGACCGTGATGTTGATGGGGAAGCCTCAACGTCCACCTATAGAGGGCTCAGAGTCTTCCAAGTGGACGAGACATTAAAAAAATTAATGTCTTCAGAGTGGAAATTTCCGGAGAAACCCTTTGTAGTTACTGGTAGGTTTAAGACCTTGTTCCCCATCACAGAGTCTCAATTGGATCAGTGGGGTCCTCCCCCTAAAATGGATATAGTGGTAGCCAAGTTATCTCGCCACACTCTAGTACCATCTGAGGATGGAGCTAATTTACAGGATCCTATGGATAGACGCATGGAGAATACTCTCAAGAAGGCCTACTCAGCGGCCTCTGCCCAGACCTCGGTCGCTGTTGCATCATGTGAAGTCTCAGCCAAACTACGGGCTGATTTGCTCCAGCTTGAGAGGGACATCGATTCTGGTGTCTCCAGAGACGAGCTACTTTCTTTATTAAGTTCAACTTCTTCGGCGGCAGAATTTTTAGCTGAGGCCTCCCATTATAAACTAAGGCTGGCGTCAAAGTCCTTGGCGCTTTCCACGGCGGCGAGGAGACCTTTATGGTTAAAACCTTGGAGAGCTGATTTTATCTCCAATTATAACCTTTGTGCTTTACCATTTGAGCCAGGAAGAGTCTTTAGCAGTACCCTGGACGAAATTTTAGAGGGCTTGGCTGATAAAAAAGGTAAAACTCTGCCTCAGTCTTTTAGGGGTAGATTTGGCCCTGGCCACGGCAGAGGTTATCCACCTCGATGTGGTCAGCAGTTCCAGAGGGGCTCTAGGTACTATTGTGGAGGCTCTGGACGGAGATTCCCCAAGACGAAGGAAGCCCAGTTTCTGACATGAGAAGCTGTCTTCCTGTGGCCGAGATTCCTGTCGGGGGTCGTCTCTCCCTTTTCTTCAGCACGTGGCAGGAAAAAATTCAGAACCCTTGGGTCTTACAGTTAATTCATCGAGGATATGCAATCGAGTTTCTCTGTCCTCCCCGAGATCGGTTTGTCCTAACTCGCTGTCTGCCTGCATCTCAACAGGGTATTTTGGAACGCTCCATTCAAGAGTATATCCACAAAAGAGCTCTGGAAGTTCCTTCTCTAGAAGAAGGTTTGTGGGTTTATTCTCCCATTTTTCTAGTACCAAAGCCAGCAGGCAGATGGAGGATGATTATAGATCTGAGGTATCTGAATCGTTTCATCAGAAAAAAACGGTTCCGCATGGAAACCATAAACTCAGTTTCTTCTTTTCTTCTCCACGGCGACGTTTTTGTCATCCTAGATCTGAAGGATGCTTATTTGCAGGTGCCAATTTACCCTCCGCACAGGAAGTTCCTAAGGATTGTGGTTATAGTTTCCGGCCACAGGAAGCCTTTCAGGATCTCCTTGGCTCCCCACACCTTTACCAAGGTGGTGGCTCCCATAGTAGCCGCCCTTAGGCTTCAGGGACTCTTTGTGGTCCCTTATCTAGACGACTGGCTAATAAAAGCCCAGTCAGTGTCTGTTCTGCTCCAGCATTTACAGATTGCCATATCCCTGCTTCAAAGGCTGGGGTGGCTTATAAATTGGGAGAAGTCAGAAATCGTCCCCTCAACCAAAAGGAAATTTCTTGGTTACTTCCTAGATTCAGACCGGCTGGAAATCTCCATGACAACTGCAAGGAAAGAGAAATTAATTACAGCGGTTCGGCAACTTTTCAGGGGGCCGAGAGAGTCCATCAAAACTTTGATGAAGATCCTAGGTCTGATGTCATCTTCCATCATGGCGGTTCCTTGGGCTTTATGGCATCTACGTCCTCTTCAGATGGAAATCTTAGGAATTTGGGATCGCTCTCTGCCCGGTCTCAACAGGAGGATTCGACTCTCCCCCAGGACCCGTCTTTACCTCAGATGGTGGTTGCACCTCAAAGACGGAAGGTCCACAGTCCAACTTCGTTGGACCCTGTTGACTACAGATGCATCCCTTACGGGATGGGGAGCCCATCTGGACGAAAACTCCATAAAGGGAGTCTGGAGTGCTCCAGAAAGAAGGACGTCGTCCAACTGAAAGGAGCTCAGAGCTGTGTACCATGCCTTACTCCATTTCTCTCCTCTTTTCAAGGGAAGAGCAGTCAAGATTCGCTCAGACAACATGACAATGGTATTATATGTGAACATACAGGGAGGCACCAGATCATCATCCTTCCTCAGGGAGGCAGATCTGATATTTTCCTGGGCAGAGAAAAATCTGACCCATCTATCCGGTTCACATCAAGGGCTCCCTGAACTCAGTAGCAGATCGGTTGAGTCGGGGTCTTGCCATATCAGGAGAATGGTCACTCAATCCAGAAGTCTTTCATCAGATTACCCTGAAATACAGTCTCCCGGAGATAGACTTTATGGCAACCCGACTCAACGCCAAGGTGGAGACGTTCTGTTCGCTGTACCAGGAGGACAATCCCTTGGCAGTGGATGCCCTGTCCATCCCTTGGAGGTCCAGGCTGTCATACATTTTCCCTCCAATTCCTATGATACCAAGAGTATTGATAAAAATAAGACAGGACCAAGCCTCTTTAATAACCATCATTCCATTCTGGCCAAAAAGAGCTTGGTTTTCCCAGCTCATGGTGATGAGTCGAGGGATATATTGGAGGATTCCCCCCACCCAGAACCTGGTTTCCCAAGGATCACTGAAGTGCCAGGATCTGAGGAGATTCAACCTGACAGCCTGGAGGTTGACCAGTCCCTACGAATGTATAGAGGACTGTCAGAAGCCGTCCTGAAGACGACTAAGATTTTTTGGAGTGGTGCTCCAAAAGAGATGTTGATATTTCTAATCCTTTGACTTCTGATGTTTTGGATTTTCTTCAGGATGGTTTGGACAGGGGCCTTGCCCCTGCTACTTTAAAGATACAGGTATCGGCTTTATCCGCCCACTTAGACAATTGTCCGAGGATTCCCTGGTTGCAAGATTCCTCAAAGGAGAGGTGAGACTGAAACCTGCGGTATCTATTCCCCAATGGGACTTTGCGATGGTCCTTTCAGGCCTTTGTGGTCCTCCTTTTGAACCTCTGGAAGCCGCGGAGCTAAAATTTTTAGCCTTTAAAACTACTTTTTTGTTAGCCATCACATCTGCCAAAAGGGTAGGAGAGCTTCAGGCGCTCTCCTCCAAAGAACCTTATATTGTAGGGTCCACCATAGGTTTTTGCCTGGTTTTATTCCTAAGGTTCCTTCACGTAATAATTATAAGCAACTGATTGCTTTGCCTGTTTTCCTTCCGGATCCATCTTCAGAGGAGGAGGTAAAACTTCATACTTTGGATGTGGTAAGGTATCTGCGAATTTACTTATCACGGACAAAATCTTTCAGGAGAGCTAAAAATTTCCTAATCAACATGTATGGTAGAGACAGAGGTCTTAAAGGTTCCAGACCCTCTTTGTCCAGGTGGATTAAGGAGGCAATCAAAATTTCTTTCCTTGCTCAAGGGTTGCTTCCTCCAGTTTTTTGTACTGTGCATTCGACCAGGGCTGTGTCGACTTCTTGGACTGAGAATCGCTCGCTTCCACTAGATCAAATTTGTGCGACTGCTTCTTGGTCATCCCAGCTGACTTTCGTTAAACACTATCGTTTGGATATCCGCAGTTCCGAGGCAACTGCCTTTGGTCAGAGAGTTCTTGAGGTTGTAAGGCGAGAAAACCCTCCCTAGGGGAATTACTTGCTATATTCCCATATTGTGCTGCTGTAGGACGTAAGGGAATTGTTGATTATATTGTTAATCTGTTTTCCCTTAGTCCTAACAGCAGCACAAGGCTTCCCTCCCTAAAATCTTGTTTTCTTTTACTTTATAATTTACACAGGAGAGGGAGGTCTCTCGTGCCCTCTTATAGGGCAGGTTAGTAAGCACGTTTTTGGTGCTAATTAAAAGTTCCACTTGTCCTAGACAACACACAGGGGCAGAGATACCCCATATTGTGCTGCTGTTAGGACTAAGGGAAAACAGATTAACAATATAATCAACGATTGCAATCTGTGAGAGATTTGATACACAGGTAGTGAGGCTGGTAACAGACCAGCCACAATACACACATGGACAAAATTGTTGGTACCCCTCGTTTAATGAAAAAAAAAACCCACAATGGTCACAGAAATAACTTGAATCTGACAAAAGTATATATATATATATATATATATATATATATATATATATATATAATATATAACAATTCTATGAAAATTAACAAATTAAAGTCAGACATTGCATTTCAACCATGCTTCAACAGAACTTTTAAAAAAAGAAAAAAACTCATGAAACAGGCCTGGACAGAAATGATGGTACCCCTGAATATAATGTGACCAAAGGGACATGTTAAATCAAGGTGTGTCCACTAATTAACATCACAGGTGTCTATAATCTTGTAATCAGTCAGTGGGCCTGTATAAAGGGCTACAGATACTCACTGTGCTGTTTGGTGACATGGTGAGTACCACACTCAACAAGGACCAGAGGAAGCGAAGGAAAAAGTTGTCTCAGGAGCTTAGAAAGAAAATTATAGACAAGCATGTTAAAGGTAAAGTTTATAAGACCATGTCGAAGCAGCTTGATGTTCCTGTGACTACAGTAGCACATATTATTCAGAAATTTAAGATCCATGGGACTGTGGCCAACCTCCCTGGACGTGGCCGCAGGAGGAAAATTGATGACAAATCAAAGAGAAGGATAATACGAATGGTAACAAAAGATCCCAGAAAAACTTCTAAAGAGATTAAAGGTGAACTTCAAGCTCAAGGAACATCAGTGTCAGATCGCACCATCCGTTGTTGTTTGATCCAAAGTGGACTTCATGGGTGACGACCAAGGAGGACACCATTGTTAAAAACAAATCATAAAAAAGCCAGACTGGAATTTGCCAAACTACATGCTGACAAGCCACAAATCTTCTGGGAGAATGTCCTATGGACAGATGAGACAAAAATCGAAATTTTTGGCAAGGCACATCAGCCCTATGTTCACAGATGGAAAAATGAAGCATATCTTGAAAAGAACACTGTCCCTACTGTGAAACATGGAGGAGGCTCTGTTATGATCTGGGGCTGCTTTGCTGCATCTGGCACAGGGTGTCTTGAATCTGTGCAGGGTACAATGAAATCTCAAGACTATCAAGGAATTCTAGAGAGAAATGTGCTGCCCAGTGTCAGAAAGCTTGGTCTCAGTCGCAGGTCATTGGTCTTGCAACAGAATAAGAACCCAAAACACACAGCTAAAAACACCCAAGAATGGCTAAGAGGAAGACATTGGACTATTCTGAAGTGGCCTTCTATCAAGCCCTGACCTAAATCCTATTGAGCATCTTTGGAAGGAGCTGAAACATGCTGTCTGGAAAAGGCAACCTTCAATCCTGAGACAACTGGAGCAGTTTGCTCATGAGGAGTGGGCCAAAATACCTGTTGAGAGGTGCAGAAGTCCCAGTGACAGTTACAGGAATCATTTGATTGCAGTGATTGCCTCAAAAGGTTGTACAGCAAAATATTAAGTTATGGATACCATCATTTCTGTCTAGGCCTGTTTCATGAGTTTTCTTTTTTAAAAAATTCTGTTGAAGCATGGTTGAAAAGCAATGTCTGACTTTCATTTGTTCATTTTCATAGAATTTTTATATATTATTACTTTTGTCAGATTCAAGTTATTTCTGTGACCATTTTAGGTTTTTTTTTTTTTCATTAAACGAGGGGTACCAACAATTTTGTCCACGTGTGTATATTCTTATGACAGGCCTGGAAGCTTTCATAAAGGCTGCAACAAAGAATGTACAGGGTCACTCTGATCACGGGCATTAGCTCTGGGTCTCCGCTGTGCATTCTTTAAAGACCCGTACTATTGCAGCGGATGTGGGGAAAGGGCTAGAATTGATGTTTTTTTTATCCCCCAGGAAAGAGTTAATAAAATTTATTCAGCTTGCATATTTTAGCCTTTAACTTTCTAAATGCTGTTTTGAATTGTTATTTATACCGTATATAGGCCTGCTGTTCCCGCCGCACACCTGCCTTATCCTGGCTGAAAGTTTATATCTTCCAAACATTCAAAACCCTCAACACCTCCTGCCGCCTCCAACTCAAGAACATCCATCGAATCCGCTTCTTCCTCACCCCTGAAACTACAAAGATGCTAGTCCATGCCCTCATAATCTCCCGCTTAGATTACTGTAACACGCTTCACCATGGCCTCCCAGCAAACACTCTCGCCCCCCCCCCTCCAATCCACACTAAACTGTTCTGTTTGCTTAATACACATCTCTCCCCAATGTTCATCAGCTGCTCTCCTCTGCCAATCCCTTCACTGGCTACCCGTTGCCCAGCGAATCGAGTTCAAAATGCTAACGCTGACAAGCAAAGCCATCCACAACCTGTCCCCTCCATATATTTCTGAACTAATCTCCCGCTACCTGCCCGCACGCAACCTCCAATCCTCCAAAGACTTCCTACTCTGCACTGCTCTTATCTGTTCTTCACACAACTGTCTCCAAGATTTCTCCCATGCATTCCCCATACTCTGGAACTCATTACCAAGACACATAAGACTGACCCCCACAATCACAAGCTTCAAGAAGGCCCTGAAGACTCACCTATTCAGGAAGGCCTATAACCTCCAATAACGCTACTGTCATCACACCACCATCTGTACAGCCTCTCCCTTCACCTTCTGTCTCTAGCCTTCTTCCCTCATAGATTGAAAGCCCTTGCGGGCAGGGCCCTCTATCCCACTGTGCCAGTTGGTCACTGTTAGCATTCTTTGTTTTGCATATTTTGTGTACAGTATGTAAACCCTCAAATAAAAGGACCATGGAATTAATGGTGCTATATAAATAAATAAATAATAATAATATATCAGTCCACTAATCCTCTCTGTGTTTGAAATGGTCCCGATATCGGCTCTACATCCTTTCTCGAAACTTAACCATATTCATTAATTCATTTTATGGCATAAGACCTAAACTGGCTCATTGATTATTGACTCAAGGGGCTTCAAGAGTTGGCATAAGTCTGCCTGATACACAAAGCTATCACCAGGCTATCCTCCTCTGCAACTGGCTTGATCTGTCAAGCCTATGTTGATGTCTTGGTGTACGAAGCTCTCGAAGGAAGTGCTCTCACCTCCCTTTTTTTCAATACTGTGGGCTCCCAGTTCTCTCTCACCTTAACAGCTTAGAAACCTCTATAGCAAAGGAAATTGTTGCTTCAAGGTTGAAGTTTCATTCAGCTTTAAAGGATGACGTCAATCCCCCTTTAAAACATAACGTTTAATGGTATAAAATAAAAATAAATTTAATTTGAGATCATTGAGATAAAGTGAAAATTAATATAAAAATCAAGGAGACCGGGTATTCAAATGTGGCAGATGTACTGCATGTGATTTTGTGTGGCAGAGTATGGAAGTAAAGATTGTATCTACAGGTCAAACATTTAGATGTAGGCATTTTATCAACTGCTCCACCTGGGCGTGATCTATGTCCTCACTTGTCCCTGTCCCCTTCAGTACGTGGGCAAGACCAAGAGACCTTGGAGAAGACACTTACATGAACACATTGGGGACATTTTGAATGAAAGGGACACTTTGGTAGCTAGACATTTTGTGCAGTGTCATAAGGGGGCCATTGATGGTCTGAAATTTCAGGCCATCGAACATGTGCTCCCGCCACCCCGTGGGGGTGATTGGGACAATCTTTTATTGTGCAAGGAAGCGCAATGAACATACAAATTGCAAACGATCCAACTCAGGGGTATTAATGAACAGATAGATTATGCCTGTTTTATATAAAATTTCACATGTAATTAAGGGGTATATCTGCCACTTCATTGTTTCTACAAATAGTCCCTTATGGCCTTTATGGCCCCTATTTTCGATCTGACATTCATTTATTTTCTCCTCCTCCTGTTTTTTTTTTCTTCCCTCTTCTTTTAGGTTATACTACGGCACGACATTATAGATAGAAAGTTGGGTGTGTGAGTTATCATACGTACCTGACATCATTATCATGTGCTATGTTATGATTTGGGTTGGGGTTTTTAAAATGTTGCTTTGGGATTTATTTCGTATTTTCCCAGTTATTTATTTTTATATGAGAGGTTTTTGTTACAATATCTCATATATTATAGACCATATGTGACATCATTTTTCTTTATTATTAAACCTATTCAGAAGAGGGATGTTTTTTGTTTTTTTTTAATTTAGTTTATTCGCCCACTCTCTCAGTATTATCATCGGATTTGGTGCAACTCTTGTGCACAGGGAACGCCCAATTGGTGTTTCTGGTTTCTGATGTTTTAGTTCTCCTCCTGTGACATATCCGATCACATGACCTACCTGAGTCATGTGATCTTGACTGTTTACATTTTGCCAGCGCTAGTAAGCCTCCTGTGGTGTTACACCTTTGGGCGGCTAAACAGAGGTTGTGGTGGTATCACGATTGGTCTGGGTGTCGCTCCACTGTGTGGGGGGCGTGGTCCCATTCGGGCCATTTAATTTGGTGATTCCCTTCATCTTATGTGCCCCCCCCCCCCCGGTTGGATGAATGGTCCTGCACATGGGAGGAGCTTTTTGTACAAAGTGGTGGAACAGCTCAGTTGTAGCTACCGCTGTTATTCACCGCATTATGACCCCTGATGAATTTATGGCTTTAATGAAACACATAGGCTCGCTATTTAATAATAATAATAATAATAATAGTCCTTTAATAGTCCCACAATGGGGAAATTCAGTGTGTTACAGCAGCAAAGATAAGCAGATACAAATACAAATACAACATGTACAGGAATGTTCCAAGGTAAGAGGCATTACATTGATAGCCGCCAGACAGATAGGAAGTAGCAGAGAAGAGGGGGGGGGGGGATTTAACAGGCAGAGAGATATTTCAGTTCTCTGTGTGTAATGATCTCCGCTTAGGTCGGTGTTGGTTGTACAGCCTAACCGCGGTGGGGAGGAAAGACTTCCGATAGCGCTCCTTCTCACACCTAGGGTGGAGCAGTCGGTCACTGACAGTACTGCCCAGCGCGATCACAGTCTCATGCATGGGATGGGACTTCTTCTTCTGCATGGAGCTCACCACTGACAGTATCCTTTTGTCACCCACCACCTGCACTGGGTCCAGTGGGCTCCCCAGGACAGAGCTGGCCCTTCTAATCAGCTTGTCAAGTTTATTTCTGTCCCTGGTTGATATACTGCTCCCCCAGCAGGCCACTCCAAAGAAGATGGCTGATGCCACTACCGAGTTGAAGAAAGTCCTAAGAAGTGCCCCCCGGATTCCAAAGGCTCTCAGCTTCCTAAGCAGGTAGAGCCTGCTGTGGCCCTTCCTGTACAGGGCCTCCATATGATCTGCCCAGTCCAGCTTATTATTAAGGAGCAAACCCAGGTACTTATAGGTGTTCACAATCTCGATGCCCATCCCCAGGATGTTTATAACTGTTTAGGAGTGTTAATCTCTCCCTGTGCACTTGTCTGTGTTGCCTGGAGATTCTGGGCACTGTTGGCGTGGTGTTAGGCCAGTAACCTCAGGGTCTGCTTCTCCTCTTATGTTTTTGTGCAGCACACCAGCAGTAAATTGTGCATCAGTGACCTGGATTAACTCTTACTATCATTATGAGTAGGGAGAATAGCTGGTAGATAGATTATCATTTTAGTCTGGCATATTATTTTTGGCATGGGACTTACTCGTCTGCAGGCTATTGGGATCCCGGTCTTATCTGCTCTCCCTATCTCCTTGATTTTTATATTAATTTTCATTTTATCTCAATTTTCTCAAATTAAATTTATTTTTATTTTAGACCATTAAAAGTTATGTTTTAACTTCGATTCTCTTTTGTATTGAATCCATTGATCGGAATTTTCTGTGAGCCATTTGTTTAACAATGGATGAAGTATTTGTAGCCATCCATTAGAAACAATTCCCCTTTAACCCCTTCACGCATTCTCACGTACATGTACGTGGGAGAATGTGGTTAGTTACCGCATCCCCACGTACAGGTACATGACGGTGATTGAGCAGAGCCCATGCGATCACCGCGGGAGCCCGGCTGTATTTAACAGCCAGGCTCCCGCTGCAACAGCGGGGACCAGTGGTAACACCGATCCCCGCTGTTTAACCCTTAAGATGCCGTGGTCAATAGCGACCACAGCATTTTAAGTGTTTGCTAGCGGCACTGAGTGCCGCGGGCGGCATCGGGAGAGGGTGTTAGCTGTAATCGGGGTTTTTAACCCCTTGGATGCCGCGGTCAAACATGGTCGACCGGCCGCCCGCTCACTATCTGAGCGGGCGGTATCGGAACCGGGTGTTAGCTGTAACTGACAGCTAACACCCTACTCCATAACCCCCGGTCGGAACTGAGTTCCGATCGGAGGTTTTAACCCCTTGGATGCCGCGGTCAAACATGACCGCGGCATCCAAGGGGTTCCGCCATCTTGCCGCCCCCCGGCACCCCCCCGATCTCGCCGATCTCGTGATTAAAACATGATCAAAATGGTATAAATAAAGAGTATATCTGACCCCACAAAAAAGATATCTTTTGCAGGCATGGACATAGAAATATGAAAAAGTTATGGGTGTTGGAATATGGGAACGCCAAGAAATTTTGAATTTTTTAACCCCTTAACCCCTTCACGCATTCTCACGTACCTGTACGTGGGAGAATGTGGTTAGTTACCGCATCCCCACGTACAGGTACGTGACGGTGACCGAGTGGGCTCAGAAGCAGAGCCCGTGCGATCACCGCGGGAGCCCGGCTGTATTTGACAGCCAGGCTCCCGCTGCAACAGCGGGGACCAGTGGTAACACCGATCCCCGCTGTTTAACCCTTAAGATGCCGTGGTCAATAGCGACCGCGGCATCCAAGGAGTTCCGCCATCTTGCCGCCCCCCAGCACCCCCCCCGCGGCGAGATCGGGGGGGTGCCGATATCTATAATCTGCAGCCTGGGGTCTGCCAAGTGACCCCAGGCTTCCTGGAGACCCCACTACCTGGTTGATCCTGCCGAGACCTTCGGAAGTCAGCGCTGTGTTTCCATAGCGATGACTTCCTGTATAGACTGCAAGACACTTGCATGCTCGTGTCTTGCAGTCTATAGTACTGAGCCAGAGATCAAAGCATCTATGGCTCAGGTGTCCTAATGGAACACATGAAAAAGTAAAAAAAAAGTGAAAAAATAAATAAATAAAGTATGTGAAAAAAATAAATAAAAGAATAAAGCCCCAAAAATTCCCTTTTCCTATATAAAATGAATTATATTAAAAATAAACCTAAAAATTAATAAAAACAATACATATTTGGTATCGCCGCGTCCGTAACAACCTGTACAATAAAATTGAAACCATATTTAATGTACACAGTGAACGTTGGGGAAAAAACCGCCAAAAGTAATGATTTTTCGCCATCTCACCTTACAAAATATGCCATAAAAAGTGATCAAAAAGTCATATGTACCACAAAACAGTACCAATAAAAAGCACAGGTTGTCCCGCAAAAAATAAGCCCTAAACCAACTCTATAAACTGAAAAATAAAAACGCTACGCATCTTAGAAGATGGCGATGCAAAAAAAATTGATTTATGTCCCCAAATGGGTTTTTGTTCTGCAAAACTGGTATTGCATAAAAAAACAGTATTAATGAGGTATCGCCGTAATCGTACCGAACCGCAGAATAAAGATAACATGTTACTTACGCTCTACGCTGCATGGTGAAAAATTTAAACGGTAAAACGCAGTGCCAGAATTGATGGGGTTGTATTTTAATCCACCAAGAAAGAGTTAATAAAATTTATTTTATAAGTTGTAAGCACCTAAAAATGATGTCAATAAAAAATACATCTCACCCCGCAAACAACAAGCCCTCATATGGCTACATCACCAGAGAAATAAAGAAAATATAGCTCGTACAATGTGAAGACAAAAACCCCCAAAAATCGCCAAATCAATAGAACATAACTGGCTGCGGCAGGAAGGAAATGTATAAACTGTGCGAACATATATGAGGGTACAAACCAGATTTAGAGCTTACGAGGGATAATAAACCAGAAGTGACCCCCAGAGTGACCTCCCCAATAATAGGACTACTGGGGAAATAGTAGGGAATTTAGTGTACCCAATGTTCTACGCACAGCTTACATATTCACTTTTCCCCATCCGCTGTGCAGTCACGTCTGGGATACTAATGCTCGTTACACCCCTTGATAAATTCTTTGAGGGTTGCACTTTTCAAAATGGGGTCATCCCCTAGGGGATTCCACTTTACTGGTACTTTAGAGGCTCTGCAAACATGACATGGCATCCAGATCCCAAACATCTGAATCTGCGCTCCAAAAGCCACATAGTGCTCCTTCCCTTCTGTGCCCTACTGTGTTCCCATACTGCAGTTTATACCCACATGTATTACACTTGTCGTACCCAGAATAACGTACTTAATGTCATATGTGGGTATAAACTGCTGTTTGGGCACAGCCGAGCACAGAAGGGAAGGAGCGCTATTTGGTTTTTGGACGCCATTGCACTTTTGCATCACCAGAGAAATAAAGAAAATATAGCTTGTACAATGTGAAGACAAAAACCCCCAAAAATCGCCAAATCATTAGAACATAACTGGCTGCGGCAGGAAGGAAATGTATAAACTGTGCGAGCATATATGAGGGTACAAACCAGATTTAGAGCTTACGAGGGATAATAAACCAGAAGTGACCCCCAGAGTGACCTCCCCAATAATAGGACTACTGGGGAAATAGTAGGGAATTTAGTGTACCCAATGTTCTACGCACAGCTTACATATTCACTTTTCCCCATCCGCTGTGCAGTCACGTCTGGGATACTAATGCTCGTTACACCCCTTGATAAATTCTTTGAGGGTTGCACTTTTCAAAATGGGGTCATCCCCTAGGGGATTCCACTTTACTGGTACTTTAGAGGCTCTGCAAACATGACATGGCATCCAGATCCCAAACATCTGAATCTGTGCTCCAAAAGCCACATAGTGCTCCTTCCCTTCTGTGCCCTACTGTGTTCCATACTGCAGTTTATACCCACATGTATTACACTTGTCGTACCCAGAATAACGTACTTAATGTCATATGTGGGTATAAACTGCTGTTTGGGCACAGCCGAGCACAGAAGGGAAGGAGCGCTATTTGGTTTTTGGACGCCATTGCACTTTTGCAGAGCTGAAATGCCAGTACAGTGGAATCCCCTGACATGTCACCCCATTTTGGAAACTACACCCCTGAAGGAATTTATCCTGGGGTACAGTGAGCATTTTTAACCCCCAAGTGTTGCTATAATTTATTATCCATAAATGAATACGCAGCTGATGGTGAAAGGTGAAAATGACAATTTATCCAGGAATACGACATTTCAGTGCGTAATATGTTGTGCCCGGCTTGTATCAGAGATGAACGCTCCAAAAGCTGTTGTGCCCGGGATCCCCGCTCACCAGTTTTTGAAGTGTGTGTCTGTGCAGACATAAACTTGGCACAACATATTGGGCACTGAAATGGCATATCTATAGAAAAATTTCATTTTTAACTTTTCATTATCAGCTGCGCATTCATTTCTGGAAATTCAAAGAATGCAACACTTAAGGGTTAATAATGCTCGCTACCCCACTTGATAAATCCCTTGAAGGGTATAGTTTTCAAAATGGGGTGACATGTCTGCGCATTCCACTTTACTGGCAATTCATGGGCTCTGCAAAAGTGGCATGGTGTCCAAAAAGCAAACTGTGCTCCAAAAACCAAAATAGCGCTCCTTCCCTTCTGTGCCCGGCTGTGCCCAAACAGCAGTTTATACCCACATATGGCATTGTTAAGTACGTTATCCTGGGCACACCAGTGTCATACATGTGGGCATAAACTGTCATTTGGGTACACAGCAGGGCGCAAATGTGAAGGAGCGCTATGTGCTTTTGGAGCGCATATTTAGATTGTTGTTTTTTTGGACGCCATGTCACATTTGCAGAGACCCTAAAAATGCCCCTACAAAATGGGGGTCACTTCTTGGGGAATTCCAATTTACTGGCACCTCCAGGGCTCTGCAAAAATAACATAGCGACGAGAAAGTACTCCAAAAGCTAAAAAAACACAGTGCTCCTTCCCTTCTGAGCCCTGCTATGTGCCCAAGCAGCAGTTTATACCCACATATTTAATTTTTTTTGTCCCCGGGATAGCCCACTTAATAGTTTTAGGAGTTCATGTCTCTGATGTCACAAAGTGGCCACAACGTATTAGGCACTGAAATTGAATATTTCTTTAAAAACTGTAATTTTCACTTTGTACATTAATTTTTGGGAAGCATTTTTAAGCTCAAAATTATAATATCCCTTGATACATTCCTTGACGGGTGTAGTTTCTAAAATGGGGTCACTTTTAGGGGGTTTCCATTGTACTGGTACTTTAGGGGCTCTGCAAATGCGACATAGCACCTGAAAACTATTCCAGCCACATCTGAACTCCAAAAGCCAAACAGAGCTCTTTCCATTCTGAGCCCCACCATGTACCCATACAGCAGATTACAACCACATATGGGGCATTTCTGTGTTCAGAAGAAATTGTGTAACAAACTGTGGGGTGTTTTTTTCTTCTTTAACCACTTGCAAAAATTAAAAATATGTCGCTAAATGGACGGTTTATTGGAAAAAAGTAATTTTACATTTTTACGTCCCTAAGTCAATAAAATCTGTGAAACAGCTGTGAGGTCAAAATGCTCACTATACCCCACTATACCCCAGTGGCCTGCTGGGGGAGCAGTATATCAACCAGGGACAGAAATAAACTTGACAAGCTGATTAGAAAGGCCAGCTCTGTCCTGGGGAGCCCACTGGACCCAGTGCAGGTGGTGGGTGACAGAAGGATACTGTCCGTGGTGAGCTCCATGCAGAAGAAGAAGTCCCATCCCATGCATGAGACTGTGATCGCGCTGAGCAGTACTGTCAGTGACCGACTGCTCCACCCTAGGTGTGAGAAGGAGCGCTATCTGAAGTCTTTCCTCCCCACCGCGGTTAGGCTGTACAACCAACACCGACCTAAGCGGAGATCATTACACACAGAGAACTGAAATATCTCTCTGCCTGTTAAATCCATCCTCCCCCCCCCCCCGCTACTTCCTATATGTCTGTCGGCTATCAAAGTAATGCCTCTTACCTTGGAACATTCCTGTACATGTTGTATTTGTATTTGTATCTGCTTATCTTTGCTGCTGTAACACACTGAATTTCCCCATTGTGGGACTATTAAAGGACTATTATTATTAGATAAATTCTATGAGGGGTGTAGTTTTCAAAATGGGGTCACTTTTTGGGGGTTTGTATTGTATTGGTACTTTAGGGGCTCTGCAAATGCGACATGGCACCTGAAAACTATTCCAGCAAAATCTGCCCTCCAAAAGCTAAATAGCGCTCTTTCCATTTTGAGCCCTGCCATGTACCCATACAGCAGATTACAACCACATATGGGGCATTTCTGTGTTCAGGAGAAATTGTGTAACGAACTTTGGGGAGCTTTTTCTCCTTTGTCCTCTTGTGAAAATGAAAAATGTGGGGCTAAATTGACGGTTTATTGGAAAAAAAGTAATTTTTAATTTTAATGTCCCAATGTTAATAAAATTTGTGAAACAGCTGTAGGGTCAAAATGCTCACTATACCCCTTGATATGTTCTGTGAGGGGTGTAGTTTTCAAAATGGGGTCACTTTTAGGGGGCTTCCACTGTATTGGTACTTTGGGGGCTCTGCAAATGCGACATGGTACCTGAAAACTATTCCACCAAAATCTGCTTTCCAAAAGCCAAATAGCGCTCTTTCCATTCTGAGCCCTGCCATGTACCCATACAGCAGATTATGACCACATATGGGGTATTGCCGTGTTCAGGAGCAATTGTTTTGCAAACTGTGGGGTGCTTTTTCTCCTTTAACCCCTTGTGAAAATGAAAACTTTGGGGATAAAGTAACATTTTAGTAATGTTTCATTTATACATCCCAGTGTTCGCAAAATCTGTGAAACGGCTGTAAGGTCAAAATGCTCACTATACCCCTTGATGAATTCTGTGAGGGGTGTAGTTTCCAAAATGGGGTCACATTTTGGGGTTTTCCTTTGTATTGGTACTCTAGGGGCTTTGCAAATGAGACATGGCACCTGAAAACTATTCCAGCAAAATCTGCTTTTCAGACGCCCAGTGTCACTCCTTCCCTTCCGTGCGCTGCCATTCGCCCAAATATCAGTTTACACCCACATGTGGGGTATTTCCGTGCTCGGGAGAAATTGCATAACAAACTGTGAGATGCATTTTCTCCTTTAACCCTTTGTGAATGTGTTAATTTTAGGGCTAAATTAAGGAATTAGTGGGAAAAAATTAGATGTCTAAATTTCGCCTCCATATTGTTTTAATTCCAGTGAAATGCTTAAAGGGTTAACAAACTTCCCAGATGTTATTTTGAATTATTTGAGGGGTGCACTTGTAAGCCTTCTAACATCCAAAATAAATTACAGGACGATTAAAAGATGATGCCGATATATAGCAGAGATATGGTAGATAATATGTATTAATGTATTTGGGTGGTATGACTATCTGTCTGAAAAGCAGAGCATTTCACATTTTGAAAATTGTGATTTTTTTTTCCAAATTTCCATCAAATTTCCTATTTTTTTTTTATAAATAAATACAAAAATATTCATTAGTGTTTACCACTAACATGAAGTACATTGTGTCACGAAAAAACAATCTCAAAATCACTTGTGTAAGTTAAGTCGTCTCAAAGTTATTGCCATATAAAGTGACACATGTCAGTTTTGAAAAAGGCCTGGTCCTTAACGCATTTTTGGGCTCGGTCTTGAAGGGGTTAACCCTGCTTCCCCATTTGAGCTTTGGTAGTTTGGCCTGTCAAGTCTATGTTTGAGAAAAGCTGACACAAGCTGATGGCAAGCTCAACTAATTGTGAGGCCCTCCACGTGCATCTGGCTCCTTATTCCCCAAACATTTTTAAGGTTCAGGTCCAATCTGTCTATTTTCAATACCAAATTCAAATAAGCCTTTTCTTATGTGGCTAGGTACGCTGTATCTGACCAAAACTTCCAAAAATAACAAACTCAGCATTTTACATGCTCTTAACCAGCTACCTACTCTCACAGGTCCCACTGTATTTGACCTATTTTGTACTGAATTAGAAAGTTATATATATGTAGGATTTGAAAGTCTACTTTAACATTGTCTCTCCCCTTAGTAGCTCTTACAAAACCTTCATCCAGCTTTAAACCAGTCAAACATTGTCTTGTCGCCTACATGATAGTTGAATTCAACTGCTTGGTCGCCTTACTATGGTGGAGAAAAACTTACCGAAATCTGTCATCTAGAAGAGATACCTTGTATTGTAAGCATTTGAAAAAATACACTGCCTACTGTCCATAACAAGAGAGTCAATGATAAAACATTATATGCGGTAAGCAAAATAATTTTAGAACTGTGTACTTTCAAATACTTGACCTTGATTATTTTATTGCTAGAGGCAAAATTTATGTATACATTTATATTTAAATTATTTATTATCATTTAACCAGACAGAAGTTTTAATTATGTGGGTTTGTATAAACTTTTTTCTTGCCACAAGTTTGGACCTATTTACTGTAGTTAAAGAACATAAAGAAATGAGAGGTATTCACTTTTTTGCAACTCTGTTTTCTCAAGTTATTTCATTCAGAATATCATAATATGGGTGTCCAAACAAATTCAAGCGAGAAAAGGTCACTGACCATGTTAACTTTGTTACATAGAAAGTTAATTTCTGCCATTCCCACTTTCAGAAAGCTGATACATAGAGCAGTTTTGAGTGGGACAGAAAACAGCATCATCACCACATTATTATCTAGACCACTTCTAAATAGCTTTCTTTAAAGAGTATTTTTGCTCCCATTCGTTATACATGATACCACATTGTGACTGTTTTCTTACTAAAACTTATACATAGTGCAGCTTTCCTGAATTTTGTCTGCCTTCACAAAATGCAGGTAGTATAATGTTTTAAGGCATCTCCTCCTGTTTAGTCCCCTTAAAATACAGGTGTTAACATGATTAGTGATTTTGTGACATGGACTCTACCAAACCAGCATTAATTTTACTTTTTGATTACAATAGTCATAATTAGAGATGAGCGAATCAAAGCTGCAGAAGTGTAATTCGATCCGAATTTCAGGAAATATTTGATTCGCATTGAATCCGAATTTCCTCACGTTTCGTGGTAATGATTCGCATTTAGTTGAAAATGGCTGCTGTACATATTAGGACATGGGGCAAGGAACTCTGGGAACGTGGAATCACCCACAATGCCATGCGTGCAGCCAATCAGCAGCCAGCCTTGTGATGTCACATCCCTTTAACCCCTTCGCGAATGCACACGGCATGTTTGACCGCTGCGTTGAAGGTGTTAAATCCCCCGATCGGTTATGGAGCAGGGTGTTAGCTGTAACTGACAGCTAACACCCTGCTCCATAACCGATCGGGGGTTTTAACCCATTGGATGCCGCGGTCATTGGATGCCGCCCACCCCGGCTCTCTGCAGCCAATAAATAGCTGTTTTTGTTACGCGATTTGCCGCAATTTAATTTGGATCGAATAGAATCGGATTGCGAAATTCGGCGAAGTTGCCGAATCAAATTTTTGAATACTTTGCTCATCTCTAGTCATTATGATTGGTAACTGAACAGGGAAGTCATATTATTTTTAATATAGCTACCAATAATACACAATAAGTAAATTATTACCTGAAGGAGAACTGTGAGCTGGTACAGTTGTTTTAGTTTTAGCATCTGATAAACGAGAAAAGCTATTAGCTCTGGCTCGTGGGGAGCCTTTTCCATCAATTGTTGAAGTAGTTTTAGGACTGCTCCTGGCTGCATATTCTACAGTTCGAGAGGATACAGAGCTTCTGGATATTGTTGCTTCAGAGTCACTTCGTGCTGATAAGGAACCCAGCCTTGCTCTACGCGGCTGTGCTAGCAAATCAATCCTAGAGAGAGCTTTTTTACCTGCTGACTGTTTTGATGTTGAACTTGTTGTTGAAACTTCAGAAACAACAGATGCCCTATCAGCATCCCCAATTTCGGTATCTGATGTTTCACCTAATCGTGATCTACGCAACAGTGAAGTCCTTGTTGGACGAGGTCTTGGAAGTGTAACTGACTTACTAGCAGAAGTTGTTCTTGATGTGATAAGCTTGTCATTTGAAGACACAAACTGAGATTTAGAAAGCAACTTTCCAGAATAATTTTCTTGATCAGATGATAAAATATCTGACACTGCTGAACAATGTAAACTAGAAGTTTGGTCATCATCTGTTAGGTCAAGGGATGGCTGTCTATTTCTGCCACTTGTTCGCAGCACTTTACTTCCAAACTCTTTCACGTGTGTCTTATTTTTTTCTTTCAGTTTTTTCTCTGTACACATTTGCTAAGCTATGAGAGTCTTTGGAAGGAGAAGCTGTTGAGGATTTCTCTTTTTGTACACTACTGAGACTTCTTCGTTTTTGGGGACACTTTTTATCTGAATCACCAGCAACAATGCTCAATGTGCTTGCTGTATCAACATCTGATTCAGGTGATATAGAATTTTCTTTAGTGTAGCTCAGTGTTTTGAGATTGTCATCAGGTTTGCTTTCGTCCTGTAGTCTGGCTTCTAGGAAAGCCATAACTGCTTCTGTATCTTTCAAAAGCATAGTAGTGTCCAAGCTAGAGTCCGTGTCTACAGAGTCACTTCTTTCTCTTATATTGTTCACCGATGAAAATGCAAATACTGATGATACAGCAGGTTGCTTACTGATATGTGGTATAAGTTCAATTGGAACATTTGAGCTAGGTTTGTCAATGGTAAAACTGCCTTGCCTAACTAGTGGTTTTATGGATTCTTTTCTCTCAGTTTCAACATTTTTAACATTATCGCAGCTTGATACATCTTCAATTTTCTGATTTCCTTTTCTTTTAGACACTTCTAAACATTTTTGTGGTTTGTAAACAATCTGACTTGAGCAACCTTTGGTGGATGTGATGGTTGGAGGCTTATTGAATACTTTAATAGATTTCAGACTATGTTTTGTCTGTTCTTGCTGTGCATTGTATGTTGCTGACTTTATTTCAAAATTTGCAGGTAAAGTAACTTCATTCTTCGTTCTTTCACCTAAATTGCTATCTAGTTGACCTGTTGTATCCAATCTTCCATTAGAGAAATACATATTTTCTTTCTTGCCTATATGAGAAGGTGATTCTTTTTCCTGCAATTCAGTATCTTGTTTTTCTCCAATTTCTGACCTCAAGCTGTTTGCGCTAAGAGAAATTTGTGACTGACTTTCTTCTTTAGGAAGCTTTGGTAAAGTTCTCCTTTTACGATCGTTTTGGAGAGAGCTGGTGGAGCCAGTACTATTATATAGCACTCCACACTCACTCATATCAACATCTAAAATTAGAAAAAAAAAAAGTTAATAATTTCTTTTTATATGTACAGAGTATACAGTGTAGTCTTAAGGCAGTTGATCATGTAGCAAACATGTAAATAAATCCAGTTTTTTCACAGCCTAATCACCAATACAGATATTTACTGTACCAAATTGTTAAAATGTTAAATCTTATATAGAATTTTGTGATCCAGAAGAATGTCCAATAAATTATGTACTGACATAAGTTACCTATATGACACTTATCCCCTATCCACAGGATAGGGGATCAATGTCACATCGCTGCGGTTTCCGATCACTGGGTCACCCATGCTTGTGTGACTGGCATGCCATTCACTGTTATGGGGCTGTCGGCACTCCCAGAGATTGCAAACACATAGCAAAGAATGGAGCACTGACTACACAAGCACTCTATTCACAAGGAGGAGGCATGGGGAACTTTCAGTCCCCTGTTCTCCAGATCTGGGGAACCCAGCGGTTGGACCCCTTTAATGAACAATGGGTCTTTCTTTATCCAGTTTCCAAAAATTATCTGTAAATACATCCATAATAGTGCTAAACACTCACTGTTCCCTTGTGCAGCTTTTGCTTGGTTTTATTTTACTTGATGCTTCTTGCATCAATTTTATTTACATGCAATTTATCAGAGGACAAACTACATTTCCCATGATTCATCTGCCTGCTCTCACTCTCTGTTTCCCCACTCGCTTCTCCACTCTCCCATGCAATGAAATGTGGTCAGTCACATGTTACTTTGAGGTTTCAACTTCAACTTCCTGACTGTGTTGTTAACTAGTGATATCTCAGGTTTTATAGCCAGAGAATCGCAGCTTTCTGCATGGTATATTACCAAAGATACAGTTATTTGAAGTGACTATCCCCATTTTGATAAAAGCTACAGCTCAACATATTCAGAATACAAATGTGTAAAGACTTTCCCTAGCAACAGCTCAGTTAGAGGATTGCTAAGGAGAATATTACAGCCTGTTTTATAACAAAAAGGAAGTTTGATAGGTGTGACAACTTGGGGAATTAGACTCAAAATGGCGGCAGGCTCCTGGTCCAGACAGCGGTGGTTCGAGGTACTGGGCGCCGGAAAGATAGCGTTCAGACGGTCCAAGTGTAAAATAAAAGTGGCTTTATTCAGCTTAACTGCAACATAGCAAAACAACAAAAAACCTAAGCCACCATTAGGGCCCTAACTCACTCATTGAGCCCCTAACTAGCCTGACTCCTGCTCAACTCTAGCAAAAGTCCCCTGTGGCCCCAGCCCCTCTGGGACAGACCGTCTATCTGTCCAGCTGGTCCACCATCTCCTGCTCCATGCAGGATACTCCAGCCTTCTGGAGTTACAAGCCCCCCCCCCAAAGGTGTGGCTGAAGGTCTTTTCAGGGCTGGGCCTGGGTCGCTCAACAGTGCACTCTGGCTCACATACTCACATAGGTTAATAAAGTATATTACAAAAATGGTCACCAAACACAATAGCCGGGAGGTAGTGGGTGGGTGTGTTAGGAGAGAGTTAGACTTCTGCTTCTCTGAAGAACTGCGCTGTGCTGGGAGCACCAAAGAGAAGTCCAATGAGACTAAAGTTTTATATTTTAATTGCGAGGCAAGGATGGATTCAATACAGGATGATTTGGGACACCCCCCAGTCTATAGGGACCTGTGGGTGGTTTAGTGCCCCAAATCTACCTGACAGGTTCCCTTTAATAGGGTTATAATTAACCCTCTTGTGCCACGAAAAGGAATTAAATTTCTATCCATAGGATAGAGGATAAATACATGATCCGGTCTGACCACTGAGACGACCAGAGTTCTAAGAACGTGGGTCCTTTCCCTACTGCACATTCAGTCTGACCACGTAGGTGTCACTGTTGGTGGACAGAAGTGAATGGAAGCACTGTAGGTAACCGAAGTAAAACACTTTCTCCGATGCTCCCATATACTTTGCTTCTACCAAAATTCTAGCAAGTCTCAATAAAAAACTAACAGAAACAAAAAACTTTTTTCAGTAAATTACCATTTTCAACAGAAGTCAACATATTGGATTCATTTTGTTCATTTTCTTGATCATGACCCACATGGTTAGAGGCCAGACTTGCCCACTGGGATACCCATCGTTTTCTTCCTGATACAGAAAGAACATCCTAAAATAAGACAAAAATAGAATTTCTTCAATTGAAAACCAACAATATAAAGTATGAAATTGAATCTGAAAAAAAGAATCCTAAATATTAGTCATGCCTGTTAAGTACTTTATATTTGCTGTTGAGAACATTAAGGCCAGGGCTTCACGTGGCGTAAACGCCACAGTTTGACAAATCCCATCCATACGTTGCAGAAAAATACCCACAGTCGTAATGCTGCGATTTCCAAAACCATTGCGTTTTTGGAAATCACAGCATTTCGATTATACCTATGGAAATGCTGGCAGTGTCCCTATAGGTATAATTGAAGCAGAAAGTCCGCAGAGGAAAGCTGCGTTTCCACCACGGTTTTTCCAGCAGCGCTTTTTTGCTGCAGCCCGCTACACTTCCCTCCACTTCCTGATTTGCAGCTCAATCTTGTAGGAGCTCCTACTTGTTATAAATGGCACAGTTATGCCTGTATTTACATACTCACTAGAAAAAAGGCAATGAAATTCCTCTTTTCCTCCTTGCAGTCCATCTTCATCCAGGATGTGTATTCTCAGCTTCACTTTTTCTTCCCTATAGCTGTTCACAGTGGCGTAACTAGGAATGGCTGGGCCCCAAGGCGAACATTTGACATGGCCCCCCCCCCACCCGCCGCCCCCCAACCCCCCCAAGCCGCCGCCCCCAACCCCCCCAAACCGCCACCCCCAACCCCCCCCCACACAAAACCGCATTCCTGCGTACACTATTTTGCCCCATAGTGGCCCCTGCACACGGTATTATGTCCCATAGTGGCCCCTGCACACGGTATTATGCCCCATAGTGGCCCCTGCACACGGTATTATGCCCCATAGTGGACCCTGGACACGGTATTATGCAGCATAGTGGCCCCTGGACACGGTATTATGCCCCATAGTGGCCCCTGCACACAGTAGTTTGCCCCATAGTGGCCCCAGCACACAGTAGTTTGCCCCATAGTAGCCCCTGCACACAGTAGTTTGCCCCATAGTGGCCCCTGCACACAGTAGTTTGCCCCATAGTGGCCCCTGCACACAGTAGTTTGCCCCATAGTAGCCCCTGCACACAGTAGTTTGCCCCATAGTAGCCCCTGCACACAGTAGTTTGCCCCATATTGGCCCCTGCACACAGTAGTTTGCCCCATAGTGGCCCCTGCACACAGTAGTTTGCCCCATAGTGGCCCCTGCACACAGTAGTTTGCCCGATAGTGGCCCCTGCACACAGTATTATGCCCCATAGTGGACCACCCATGAACGATTATTATATACTGGGGTCTTTTCAGACCCCAGAGTATAATGATCGGAGACCCAGGGGAGGATAGAAACATAGAAAACACTGCAACTTACCTCTTCCTCGCTCCGGTGCACTCCCGTGCGCTACTTCGGCCATCTTGTCGGATCTCGCGCGATCCAGGCCGGCGTTGTGACGCATAATGACGTCGGCTGACGTCTGGGACGTCACCAAACAGGCCCGAAGAATGCGGAGCGGCGGATAGGTGAGTTACAGTGTTTTTTATGTTCGCTCACCTCCCCTGGGCCCCCGATCATTATACTCAAGACCCCGGAGTACAACAATAGCAGTGATTGTGGGGTTCGCGGTAGCGACTGCCACAGGGCCCCGGGCCCCGTAATGTTCCGGGCCCTGTGGCAGTCGCTACCACTGCTACCCCGGTAGTTACGCCCCTGGCTGTTCATTAGATCGTGCTATACAACCATGTATGTGCAGTCCTAGCAGACAGGGCATGTGCAGTGCATGAATAATTTCAGTGCAGTGCAGCACTAAGGAAGCACACAGAGTATCTGGGAAAAGTAGTTATCTCTAGTGAAGCAGACAGTCCCATACTGCATAGTACTGCCCACTCTGTAGGTTGAAAATTTAATGGAGCTTGGCATCATAGCAGAGAGGACAGCTAGGAGGAGTATGAAGTCACATTTACCAAACAGATTATTAGCACATTTGTTCAAGTTAAAAAAAAATAAATAAAAAAATTAACTTTTAGGGATTACAGCCACTTTTTACAGTGTCGGCATTTTCATACCGGCATATGATTGACTGACCCTAACACTGCCCTTCTGCCATTACAGAGCTTAACCCCTTCTCGACATGCGCTATAATAGTATGGCACAGCCGGGAAGGACTTCCTGCAAACTGACGCACTATTACAGCGGAAGCATGGTGCGTACCATGCCTAGCAAATGTTATAAACGGCTGACAATTTCCTTTAACACCCGCAGTTGGAGCTGAGCTCCGATCACGAGTGCTAACTCCTGAAATGCCATGGTCAAACACATAATGGAAGCTGTGAGCCTATGCATCTGCATGGGCTGACAGCCTCATATACACTGCAATACATGTGTATTGTGTATACTTATTTAACCGGCGATCAGAATCGCTGGCTCAGATCCCCTACTGAGACAAAAAATAAATAAAAAAAGTTTAAAATGTGGTAATAAAAATATAAATTAATAAAGCCCTATAATGAAAACCCATTTTATCATATAAAATGTTTTATTGTGTAAAAAAAATAAAATAAAAAAACGGTACGTATTTGGTATCATCACAACTGTAAAAACCTGAACAATAAAACTAAAACATTATTTAACCCGTGCAATGAACAGGTAGAAAACCGCAGGAAATAATGATTTTTCGCTATCTTGCCTCATAATATGTTCAATAAAAGGTGAATAAATGTCACTTTTCATTTTGCACAATCTGCTACGTATTTCTTTTTGGAAAGCATATCTAGGGACAAAATGATCACTAATACCCTTTGAGGGGTGCAGATTCCCAAATGAAGTCACTTATTGGTAGTCTCCACTGCATTAGCACCTTAGGGGCAAATGTGTCATAGTACCTGAAAATGATTCTGCCCTCCAAAAGCCTAATAATGCTCCCTGCCTTCTGTGCCCCACTGTGTTGTTGAATACATTTTCTCCTTTAACCCCTTGTATTAATGAAAAATTTGTGGCTAAGGCTAGACTCACATCTGTGTTGGAGTCTCCATAGACTCCGCCACAGATTCTGCCAAAGAATGGTGGAGAAAAAAGTCCTGCACAAAGGACTTTTCTCTCCTCTGGTTTCAGTATAAAAAAGGCAGACACCCGGTAGACCCTATTGTAGTCTATGGGGTCCACGGGTGTCCGCAGGTAACCACTGTTTTAGCGGATGGGTTCTCTGTTGTTTGGCTCCCTTGGCGGACCTGAACGATGGATAACCCAGCATTAGTGTGAACCTAGCCTAAAGCAACATTTCATTGCAAAAAATATAATTTTTCATTTTCACTGCCCAATGTTTAATAAAATCTATGAAACAGCTGTGGGTTCAAAATGCTCAGTATAGCCCTTTATAAATTCCTTGAGGGGTATAGTTTCCAAAATGGGGTCATGTGTTGGGGTTTTCTGTTGTACTAGTATTTTAGGGGTCAGGGCTGGCGTTGGGGGCAGGGTGCAACCTGCCCAGGGCCTCTATCTCCAAAGGGACCCTGGGATCCGCAGCACCAGACGTTTGGTCTAGTGACCCAGATCGGGGGAAACTTAGTAATAAGTGTATTGACGTGCTATGCACGTCAATACTGTGGACACCTATGCTAGAGCAAGTAGCTGTAAAGTCCCTGCTCTGACATAGATTACTGCATAGAAGACGGCGCGATGACGTCACTGCATCGCGCCCACTGTGCCGGACCCATCTCAATAGTAGAGAAAGACTTCAGTATCAGGATTCTTCAGGGAATCGTGGTAAGGTGAGTAAGAGTTTTATTATTTTTTTAAAAGATAAAAGAGTGCAATTGCTGATAAGAGGGGTACATATTTATGAACAGAGACTATTTTTAATAAATCCAGGGTAAACATTATTTATAAGGTGAGGGGGGCTATTTATAAGCTACTTTTAGCACCCCTGATAGACATTTTCATGGACAGTATTGCTGCTCTCTTGTCTGACCTTACAAAAGGTAAGGATTCAGCTCCCTCCATAAGTTTTCTATAGGATTAAGGTCTGGAGACTGGCTAGGCCACTCCATGACATTAATCTGCTTCTTTATAAGCTACTCCTTTGTTGCCTTGGCTTTATGTGTTGGGTCATTGCCCTGCTGTAAGACCCAGCCACGACCCATTTTTAATGTCCTGGTGGAGGGAAGGAGGTTGTCACTCAGAATTTTACAGTACATGGCTCCATCCATTCTCCCATTGATGCGGTGAAGCAGTCCTCTGCCCTTAGCAGAGAAACACCCCTAAAACATGTTTCCACCTCCATGCTTGACAGTGGTGTTCTTTGGATCATTGGCAGCATTTCTATTCCTCCAAACACAGCGAGTTGAGTTAATGCCAAAGAGCTCAATTTTTGTCTCATCTGACCACAGCACCTTCTCCCATTCACTCGCAGAATCATCCAGGAGTTCATTGGCAAACTTCAGATGGGTCTGCACATAGGCCTTCTTGAGCAGGTGGACCTTGCGGACACTGCAGGATTCTAATCCATTACGGCGTAATGTGTTACCAATGGTTTTCTTGGTGACTGTGGTCCCAGCTGCTTTGAGATCATTAACAAGTTCCCCCCGTGTAGTTTTAGGCTGATCTCTCACCTTCCTCATGATCAAGAATACCCCACGAGGTGAGATTTTGCATGGAGCCCCAGATCGATGTCGATTGACAATCATTTTGTATTTCTTCCATATATATATATATATATATATATATATATAGTATAATATGAGCCTGAGGCAGGAAATAGTCCCTGAATTATGGAAATCCTCTTGTGTGGTACCAGTTCCAAAGAAACCCCACCCTATGGACCTCAATGACTACAGACCTGTAGCACTGACATCCCACCTGATGAAGATCTTGGAGAGATTGGTTCTCACACATCTCCGCCCTCTAGTGAGCCCCGCTATGGACCCCCTCCAGTTTGCTTATCGGCCAGGCATTGGGGTAGATGATGCCATCATCCATCTTCTGCACAGGGCTCTGTCTCACCAGGGAACACAGTGAGAATAATGTTCTTTGACTTCTCCAGTGCTTTTAACACCATACAGCCCAGGTTATTGAGGGGCAAGCTGGGCCTTGCTGGAGTGGACCACCACCTCTCCAACTGGATCCTAGACTACCTCACAAATCGACCGCAATACGTGAGAGCCCAAGACTGTGTGTCAGGTACCGTGATCTGTAATACGGGGGCACCTCAGGGTACGGTTCTCGCCCCTTTCCTCTTCACACTGGGCAGATCATATGGAGGCCCTGTACAGGAAGGGCCACAGCAGGCTCTACCTGCTTAGGAAGCTGAGAGCCTTTGGAATCCGGGGGGCACTTCTTAGAACTTTCTTCAACTCGGTAGTGGCATCAGCCATCTTCTTTGGAGTGGCCTGCTGGGGGAGCAGTATATCAACCAGGGACAGAAATAAACTTGACAAGCTGATTAGAAGGGCCAGCTCTGTCCTGGGGTGCCCACTGGACCCAGTGCAGGTGGTGGGTGACAGAAGGATACTGTCCGTGGTGAGCTCCATGCAGAAGAAGAAGTCCCATCCCATGCATGAGACTGTGATCGCGCTGAGCAGTACTGTCAGTGACCGACTGCTCCACCCTAGGTGTGAGAAGGAGCGCTATCGGAAGTCTTTCCTCCCCACCGCGGTTAGGCTGTACAACCAACACCGACCTAAGCGGAGATCATTACACACAGAGAACTGAAACATCCCTCTGCCTGTTAAATCCCCCCTCCCCCCGCTACTTCCTATATGTCTGTCGGCTATCAAAGTAATGCCTCTTACCTTGGAACATTCCTGTACATGTTGTATTTGTATTTGTATCTGCTTATCTTTGCTGCTGTAACACACTGAATTTCCCCATTGTGGGACTATTAAAGGACTATTATTATTATTATTATTATTATTGCACCAGGAGTTGTCTCCTTCTCACACAAAACTTATGGTTTTGTAGTCCATTCCAGACAGGGCTGTGGAGTCGGGGTCGGAGTCGTGGAGTCGGAGTCGGTGCCTATTTTGGTGGAGTCAGAGTCGGTATAAAATGGACCGACTCCGACTCCCAAAACATATAATAAATTGGTACAGTTAGTAGTACAATGCAGTATGTGCTGAATATATTTTCATAAGAATTTGGGAAAATGATGAAATGTTGAAAATGATGAAATGTCCTGTAAAGGTCTGTTCTATTCCTCATATAATGATGGGACTGAGTTCTGAGTGAACCTATAAGGTTTATCAGTGCCAGGGCTGTGGAGTCGGAGTCGTGGAGTCGGAGTCGGTGCCTATTTTGGTGGAGTCGGAGTCAGGGGAAATTGAGGAGTCGGAGTCGGGGCTTTGGCGTACCGACTCCACAGCCCTGATTCCAGACTTGTGCAGGTCTATGATCTTGTCTCTGCCATCCTTAGAAAGCTCTTTGGTCTTGCCCATGTTGTACAGGTTAGAGTCTGACTGATTAATTGAGTCTGTGGACAGGAGTCTTTTATACAGGTGACAATATAAGAGAGCTGTCTTTAACCCCTTAACGCATTTTCACGTACATGTATGTGACGATGATTGAGCGGGCTCAGAAGCAGAGCCCGTGCGATCACCGTGGGAGCCCAGCTGTATCTGGGACGGTGATAACACCGATCCCCACTGTTTAACCCTTAAGATGCCGCAGTCAATAGCGACCATGGCATCTTAGGTGTTTTTAAGTGAAAGTGTGGGCGGCATCAGGAGCGGGTGTTAGCTGTCACTGGTCACTGACAGCTAACACCCTGCTACTTAACCCCCGATCAATGTTGAGCTTCGTTCGGGGGTTCCACCATTTTGCCGCCACCCCCCCCCCCCCCCGGCGAGATCGGAGGGTGCCGATTTCAATAATCTGCAGCCCGGGGTCTGGCCAGTGACCCCAGGCTGCCTGGAGCCACAGTACCTGGTTTATCCTGCCGGGACCTCTGGAAGTCAGCCTATGCGTCTGCATAGTGCTAACTTTCTCTATAGACTGCAGTACATGTGTATTGCAGCCTATAGTGCTGAACCAGCGATCAGTGTATCGCTGGTTCAAGTCCCCTAGTTGGACATATGAAAAAGTTAAAAAAAAAAAAAAAATGTTGAAAAAAAAGAATGATTTTTTGCCATCTCGCCTTAAAAAAAATGCTATAAAAAGTGATCAAAAAGTCATATGTACCCCAAAACAGTACCAATAAAAAGTACAGATCGTCCCGCAAAAAATAAGCCCTCAACCAACTCTGTCAACCGAAAAAAAGAAAATGCTACACATCTCAGAAAATGGTGATGCTAGAACAATTGATTTCTTTCCCCAAATGTTTTTTTGATCTACAAAACTAGTAATGCATAAAAAAACAATATAAATGAGATTTCGCCATAATCGTAACAACCCGCAGAATAAACGGAACGTTATTTATGCTGTACGCTGCATGGAAAAAACATTAAAAAAGGTAAAAAGCAATACCAGAATTGCTGGGGTTTTTTTTTTTATTCACCAAGAAAGAGTTAATAAAATTTATTCAATAAGTTGTAGGCACCCAGAAATGTTGTCATTACAAAATACATCTCCGCAAACAACAAACCCTCATATGGCTGCATCATCAGAAAAATAAAAAAAATATAGCTTGTACAATTTGAAGACAAAAACCTCAAAAATCGCCAAATCATTAGAACACAACTGGCTGCATCAGAAAGGGAATGTATAAGTTGTGCGAGCGTATATCAGGATACACACTAAATTTTCAGCTTACAAGGGAAAAGACAACAGAAGTGACCCCCAGAGTGAGCCCCCCAGTCATAGGAACTACTGGGGATATAGTGGGGAATTTGGTGTTCCCAATGTACTCCGCACAACTTACATATTCTATCTTTACCATCCGCAGTGCATTCACGCCTGGGATACTAATGCTTACTACACCCCGATAAATTCTTTAAGGGGTGCAGTTTTCAAAATGGGGTCACTCCTTTGGGGATTCCACTTCACTGGTAATTTAGAGGCTCTGCGAACATGACAAGGCGTCCAGATACCAAACATCTAAATATACACTTCAAAAGCTATATAGCGTTCCTTCCCTTCTGCGCCATGCTGTGTACCCAAACTGCAGTTTATGCCCACATGTATGACACTTGTGTACCCAGGATAACATACTTAATGTCATATGTGGGTATAAACTGCTGTTTGGTCACAGAAGGGAAGGAGCGCTGTATTGGTTTTTGGAGCACAGAATTAGATTGTTTGGTTTTTGGACACCATTACACTATTGCAGAACCCTGAAATGCACTCTTGGGCAAAAAATGATAATATCCCATGATAAATTACTTGAGGGGTGTAGTTTCTAAAATGGGGTCACTTTTTGGGGGTTTCCCATTGTATGGATACTTTAGGGGTTCTGTAAATGCGACATGGCATCTGAAAACTATTCCAGCAAAATCTGCCCTCCAAAAGCCAAATAGTGCTCTTTCCATTCCGAGCCCCTCAATTTACCCATACAACAGTTTACAACCACATAGGGGTTACTGCCGTATTTAGGAGAAATTGTCTAACAAACTTCGGGGAGCTTTTTCTCCTTTATCCTCTTGTGAAAATAAAAAATTTGGGACTAAATTGACGTTTTATTGGAAAAAAAAAGTAATTTTTCATTTTCACTTCCAAATTTTAATAAAATCTGTGAAACGATGTAGGGTCAAACTGCTCATTATATCCCTTGATATGTTCTGTGAGGGATGTAGTTTCTAAAATGGGATCACTTTTGGGGATTTCCATTGTATTGGTACTTTAGGGGCTCTGCAAATGAGACATGGCACCAAAAAACTATTCCAGCAAAATCTGCCCTCCTAAAGCCAAATAGCACTCTTTCCATTCCGAGCCCCACCATGTACCCATACAGCATATTACAACCACATATGGGGCATTTCCGTGTTCAGGAGCAATTGTTTGAAAAACTGAGGGGTGCTTTTTCTTCTTTAACCCCTTTAACTTTGGGGATAAAGTGACGTTTTAGTAATTTTTCATTTACACATCCCAATGTTAATAAAATCTGTGAAAAGGCTGTTGGGTCAAAATGCTCACTATACCCCTTGATGAATTCTGTCAGGGGTGTAGTTTCCAAAATGGGGTCACTTTTTGGGGGTTTCCTTTGTATTGGTACTCTAGGGGCTCTGCAAATGAGACATGGCAACAAAAACTATTCCAGCAAAATCTGCTTTTCAAAAACCCAATGTTGCTCCTTCCCTTCTGCGAACTGCCGTGTGCCCAAAGATCAGTTTACACCCACATGTGGGGTAATTCTGTGCTCTGGATAAATTGTATAACAAACTGTGAGATGCATTTTCTCCTTTAACCCTTTGTGAATGTGTTAATTTTAGGGCTAAATAAATGTATTATAGAAAAAAAAATGAAATGTCTAAATTTCACCTCCATATTGTTTTAATTTCCATGAAATGCTTAAAGGGTTAACAAACTTCGAAATTGTTGTTTTGAATTATTTGAGGGGTGCAGTTTTGAAAATGTGGTGATTTATGGGGTGTTTTTAATAAATAAGCCTTTATAATCCCCTTCAGAACTGAAGTGGTCCCTAAAAAATTAGTTTTGGAAATTTTCTTGTAAATCTGGAAAAATCGCTGTTACATTTCAAAGCCTTGTAACGTCCAAAGTAAATTAAATGACAATTAAAAGATTATGCTGATATAAAGCAGAGATATGGTAGATAATATTTATTATGACTGTTTGAAAAGCAGAGCATTTCACATTTTGAAAATTATGATTTTTTCAAAATTTCCATCAAATTTCCTATTTTTTTAATAAATAAATACAAAAATATTGCTTAGTGTTTACCACTAACATGAAGTACAATGCGTCACGAAAGAACAATCTCAAAATCACTTGTGTAAGTTTAAGCGTCTCAAAGTTATTGCCATATAAAGTGACACATATCAGTTTTGAAAAATGAGGCCTGGTCCTTAACGCACTTTTGAGTTGTGTCCTAAAGGGGTTAATGCAGGTAATGAAGTTGATCAGGAGCGTTTAACTGGTCTGTAAGCGCCAGAATTCTTAATGGTTGGTAGGGGATCAAATACTTATTTCTCTCTGCAAAATGCAAATAAATTTATAACATTTATACAATGTGATTTTCTGGATTTTATTTTTGATATTCTCTCTCACACTACTAAAATTAACCTACCCTTAAAATTATAGACTGTTCATGTCTTTGTCAGTGGGCAAACTTACAAAATCAGCAAGGGATCAAATACTTATTTCCTTCACTGTGTATATATACATTATATACATACATACACAGATATATATATATATATATATATATATATATATATATACTATATCTATATCTATATAGTACAGACCAAAAGTTTGGACACACCTTCTCATTCCAAGAGTTTTCTGTATTTTCATGACTATAAAAATTGTAGATTCACACTGAAGGCATCAAAACTATGAATTAGCACATGTGGAATTATATACTTAACAAAAAAGTGTGAAACAACTGAAAATATGTCTTATACTCTAGGTTCTTCAAAGTAGCCACCTTTTGCTTTGATTACTGCTTTGCACACTCTTGGCATTCTCTTGATGAGCTTCAAGAGGTAGTCACCTGAAATGGTCTTCCAACAGTCTTGAAGGAGTTCCCAGAGATGCTTAGCACTTGTTGGCCCTTTTGCCTTCATATGACCGCCCCAGGGATATGGGTAAATACAGTGGGGAAAAAAGTATTTAGTCAGCCACCAATTGTGCAAGTTCTCCCACTTAAAAAGATGAGAGAGGCCTGTAATTGACATCATATGTAGACCTCAACTATGAGAGACAATATGAGAAAACAAATCCAGAAAATCACATTGTCTGATTTTTTTAAGAATTTATTTGCAAATTATGTTGGAAAATAAGTATTTGGTCAATAACAAAAGTTCATCACTGTCAATTTTGTTATTTGTTAGGAAGTGCAGCACTGACTTCTGAAATGACTGAATATGATGTTGGTATATCACGATTTGGGGCCCCGCTTTTCATTTTGCCCAGGGCTACACTTTGTCTAAAATCGGCCCTGTTAGGGGTCTGCAAATGAGACAAAAAGAATTCCAGCAAAATTTGCCCTCTAAAAGCCAAATAGCACTCTTTCTGTTCCTAGCTTCGCCATTTACTCATACAACAGTTTACTGCCACATATGAAGTATTGCTGTGTTCAGGAGAAATTATGTAACAAATTGTGGGGTGCTTATGCTCCCTTAACATTTTGTGAAAATGAGAAATTTACAAAACATTAGTAGTAAATTCCACGAACAGCTGTGGCTGAAAAACGCTAACTATACCCCACGATTAATTCCTTGAGGGGGTCTAGTTTCAAAAATGAGGTCATTTGATGGGGTTTCCCACTGCGCTGGTACCTCAGGGGCTAGGCAAATATGAAATGGTGCCTAAAATCAAATCCAGCAAAATCTGCCCTCCAAAAACCTCAGTGGTGCTCCTTCCCTGCTGTGTGCCAATATATATTAATTTATATCCATATATGGGGTATTTCTATAGTGGGGAGAAACTGCTTAAATTGTGGGGTGCATTTTCTCCTTTAACCCCTTGTACAAATTAAACATTTTGGGTTAAAGCAACATTTTATAGATAAGAATGTAGTTTTCCATTTTCACGGAAAATGCAGCAAAAAAAAGCACTGCAGGAAAAACTATGGTGGTAACATTGTGCTTTTTCCCGCAGCGCTTTTCACAGAAGGTCCGCAAGGGTCCCCATCCCATCCCCACTTTGCAGTAAATGCAGTAAATACATGCAGTTTTGGAAATCGCAGCATGTCAATTATACCTATGGAAACGCCAGCGGTTTCCCTATAGATATAATTGAAGCAGAAAGTCCACAGAGGAAACCTCTGCAAACATTCTGTGCAAAGTGCTGCAGGAAGAACTGCGATGTGTCGCCGCCGCGGTTTTTCCCACAGATGTTTTTTGCTGGGGCCTTAGCCTTAAGGCGTTTTCCAGCTCATTTTTATTGATGGTCTATCCTCAGAATAAATCATCAATAAGAGATAAGTGATTCCCCACTGATCAGCTGTATGAAGGGGCCATGGCGCCTGTTTATATCATACGCTGTCACATAGATGTGTATAGGACGAGGGTGTAGTTACATTACATTGCCGCTATGAAAAGAATGACACTATGTAAACAGAGAAGGTGTCACGGCGCTACCACAGGTACCACGGTTCATTCAAACAGCTGATCCTCGGGGTCCTGGGTATTGGAACCCCAATAAGTTTTTTTCCCCATTTTTTTTTTTCTTTTTAATTAGGAAACACCTGGGGCATTATTAATAAGGTGAACTATTTAAAGGGGTGCACAGGGAAGTTATTAATTTAAATTTGCACTTGGGGATATTATTCATTATGGGGGGTATATTATATATTTTATAATTGGGGGTAGCAGCAGGATGGGGCTTTGTGTAGGTGAGGACAATGTGGGTCAGGTGCCTGGAAAAGTGAGGAGCCAAAGATGTCTGTGTTGAAAACTTTACAGAGACTGGAAGAAGTGGCCATGGCCGTCCAGATAAAAGAGATGGGGAATGTGAACGATTAGTCAGAGACGTCACCAATAAGTCACTAAATGTTACTGCCCTGTATTCACCTAAATTGTCTGCAGAACCCTGTGTAGAGCCGCTATATACCACTATACGCTAACCGTATACTCATAGTATCGGTATACGAACATATGCAAGTTGGGGGCCCACTTGGACATGTTCGCCCCCCCCGTGCTGAACCCCCAGCTATGCCTCTGCCCTATGTCTTGTTCGCCAACAGCCTTCTTGTTTGCATTTCTGTGTATGGGGGTGCAAAGGGTGTAATTTTTTGCATTATAGGGATATTTATTCAAATATCTATGAGAAGCAAAACAGTGGTTCGGCTCTTTTGAATTTTTTCCCAGTACAGTGTTTGCATATGGGAAAAATATTTTTATAAGTTTGTAGACCAGGCATTTTTTGGACACAGGGATACCTAATGTGTATGTGTTTTGCAGTATTTTTTAAATTGTATACGTGTTCTAGGGTAAGGGAATTCATTTTTAATTCCCTGTGTTTTTTAATATTTTTTTTTACTTTTTCACTGCATTTATTAGACCCCCTAGGAGTCTTGAACCCCAGGGGGTCTGTTCACTAATGCAATGCATTCCAAACTACCGGCACTTATTACAAGCTGCATAGAGAGACAAGCCTGTAAGCCCTTAATAGGCTCCCGTCTATCATGCAAATGATAACAACTGAAGGAGATCCGGTGCCTGTGATCTACACATAAATTGCAGCGCCCATCGGCCTCTTCAAAAATGGTGCCTTGCTAAGCTTTGATGCCCAAAATCAGCAATAGGACAAGGCAGAAGTTAGGAAGGGGTTAATAGGGGTTAAACAGGGCTGGGCAATTACAGCGGATTACAGAGGATGCTGAGAACAGTTGATCAGTGCGGATGCCAGATGAGGAACCTCACAAATCTGATATATAAAGTTATGAGTAAAAGAAAGTACACCACCTTTGAATGCTATAGTTTTATGTATAAGGACATAGTAAAAAAAACAGATCTTGAACAACTCATGACAAGTTACAAGTATTTAACAAAAACTTGGCCAAAATGTAGAAGCAGTGAGTGTGCAGGGTTTTCTGGGTTAAAAGTATTGATGACCTATCCTAAGGATAGCTTGTCAATATCAGATTGGAGAGGATCCAACACCCACCACTAATCATATGTTCTCAGTAGCGGATACACAAAGAAGGGAGCAAGAAGCAGGCAGCTCTGTTTCTGTTCTGTGTAGTGGCTAAACTGAGTCAATGGAGCTTAGCTCTCCTTCAAGTGAATGGGAACTGATCGCAGTTACAACACAACACAGAAAACAGGTCTACTTCCTGTTAAATTTTGCTGTGTATCAGCTGCTAAGCACAGCTGATTCATGGAGGTGCCAGATGTTGGACCCTCTCTGATCTGACATTGATTACCTATACACAGGATAGATAATAAATAATTTTGGACAGGAAAAACCCTTTTATGCACACCCTATGAATCAATAGCTTATAAAATCTCCAGCAATATCTTGAAGTAATAATTTCCTGTATGACTCCTGTCGGTCACTCACATTGTTCTGGAGGAATTTTAGCCTGCTATTATTTACAGTCATATGAAAAAGTTTGGGCACCCCTATTAATCTTAATCATTTTTAGTTCTAAATATTTGGGTGTTTGCAACAGCCATTTCAATTTGATATATCTAATAACTGATGGACACAGTAATATTTCAGGATTGAAATGAGGTTTATTGTACTAACAGAAAATGTGCAATATGCATTAAACCAAAATTTGACCGGTGCAAAAATTTGGGTACCCTTATCATTTTATTGATTTGAATACTCCTAACTACTTTTTACTGGCTTACTGAAGCACAAAATTCAGGTCTGGGGACTGGGATGGCCATTCCAGAACATTGTAATTGTTCCTCTGCATGAATGCCTGAGTAGATTTGGAGCTGTGTTTTGGATCATTGTCTTGCTGAAATATCCATCCCCGGCGTAACTTCAAATTCGTCACTGATTCTTGTACATTATTCTCAAGAATCTGCTGATACTGAGTTGAATCCATGCGACCTTCAACTTTAACAAGATTCCCGATGCCGGCATTGGCCACACAGCCCCAAAGCATGATGGAACCTCCACCAAATTTTACAGTGGGTAGCAAGTGTTTTTCTTGGAATGCTGTGTTTTTTTGACGCCATGCATAACGCCTTTTTGTATGACCAAACAACTCAATCTTTGTTTCATCAGTCCACAGGACCTTCTTCCAAAATGAAGTTGGCTTGTCCAAATGTGCTTTTGCATACCTCAGGCGACTCTGTTTGTGGCGTGCTTTCAGAAACGGCTTCTTTCGCATCACTCTCCCATACAGCTTCTCCTTGTGCAAAGTGTGCTGTATTGTTGACCGATGCACAGTGACACCATCTGCAGCAAGATGATGCTGCAGCTCTTTGGTGGTGGTCTGTGGATTGTCCTTGACTGTTCTCACCATTCTTCTTCTCTGCCTTTCTGATATTTTTCTTGGCCTGCCACTTCTGGGCTTAACAAGAACTGTCCCTGTGGTCTTCCATTTCCTTACTATGTTCCTCACAGTGGAAACTGACAGGTTAAATTTCTGAGACAACTTTTTGTATCCTTCCCCTGAACAACTATGTTGAACAATCTTTGTTTTCAGATCATTTGAGAGTTGTTTTGAAGAGCCCATGATGCCACTCTTCAGAGGAGATTCAAATAGGAGAACAACTTGCAATTGGCCACCTTAAATACCTTTTCTCATGATTGGATACACCTGGCTATGAAGTTCAAAGCTCAGTGAGGTTACAAAACCAATTTTGTGCTTCAGTAAGCCAGTAAAAAGTAGTTAGGAGTATTCAAATCAATAAAATGATAAGGGTACCCAAATTTTTGCACCGGTCAAATTTTGGTTTAATGCATATTGCACATTTTCTGTTAGTACAATAAACCTCATTTCAATCCTGAAATATTACTGTGTCCATCAGTTATTAGATATATCAAATTGAAATGGCTGTTGCAAACACCCAAATATTTAGAACTAAAAATGATTAAGATTAATAGGGGTGCCCAAACTTTTTCATATGACTGTATAACATTGCTTCAGTTCATTGAGGTTTGTGGGCATTGATTTATGCACAGCTGTTTTACTGTCCCATTACAGCATTTCAATTGGGTCTTGACCTTTATTGACATATCGCAACACCTTATATCCTTTTCTTTCTTGGCCATTCTGTTGTAAAGTTGTTGGTGTACATAGAATCATTGCCCTGCATAACCCAATTTCATTCAAGCTTTCTTTAGCTGTTGGATGGTCACATATTTGACTCTAGAATTTTTCTGTTGCAGTTTTGATGCAATTGTAACTGCATAATAGCTGCACAATGTGAATGCATTCTCAAAGCTACACCGTCCTACACTTTCCACCCAGCACATACAAAAATTCACCTTTTACTATCACCAAGCTCCCCTAGTGGCCCCACATAGCATCATGCTCACCAGTGGCCCACCACGCAGTATATGCTACCTAGTGACCCTAAGATACATAATAATGCTTCCCAGTGGCCCCCAGACACCTAATAATGCTCCCCACTGGCGCCAGACACCTAATAATGCTCCCCAGTGGCCCCAATGCAGGTAGTAAAACTCCCCAGTGTTCCCCAAGTAAGTAGTAATGTTCTTCAGTAGCCCGCAGGCAAGTAATAATTTCCCCTGTGACCCTCAGACAGAAAATAATGTCCTCAATGGACCCCAGACAAGTAATAATGTCCCCCAGAACCTAATAATGCTCCCAAGTGGCCCTCAGACAACTAATAATGCATCCCAGTACCCCATAGGCAACTAATAATGCTTCTCAGTGGCCTCCAGACTCCTTATAATGATCCCCAGTGGCCCCCAGGCAAGTAGTAATACTACTTAGTAGCCCCCAGGCAAGTAGCAATGTTCTCCATTAGCCCCCAGACAAGTAATGATGTCCTCCAATGGACGCTAGACAAATGATAATGTCCCCAGTGGCTCCCAGACAAGTAATAATGTCCCCCAGACAAGTAATAGTGGCCCCCACACAACTAATAATGTCCCCCAATGACCCCCTGACAAGTAATAGTGGCTTCCAGTGGCCCCCAGACAAGTAATATTGTCCACCAGTGGCCTCCTCTGCATATCGATGCAGCTGGTCTTCAACAGGCATCACTAGCTGTTGCCTAAGTAATAGAGCAGGAAGCTAAAGCCTTCCTGCAGCATTGTTCTGTATTCAAATACATCGGCATCCTAAGGATGGCAATGTAATTAAAAGGAGGCATACGGCCATTGTCTCACTGGCAACCGTGTTGGGAATAGCTGGTCTAAGATATAGCTTTTGCCTATTTAGTTTCTCCGAGAATTGCACGGTCAGACCTTGGGGTGGATTTTATGGGGCACCATGAATTTTTCTCACTGTAGTATGATAGACTTGTTTGGGAATGGCCTTATTGATGGGCAACAATAATTGCTTCTCTAAAATTATTGCTGATGTCTTTTCTCTTTGGAATTGTGTTAGCACAATGCTTCAGACCAGCAATCGGCAAAACTTCTCCTTTTATAGAAGTGGCCACAATTTCTGACGATCAATTAATCCAGATGATTTTATTAGCATCACCTGGCTGCTACTTAACCTCTTAGGCTAAGTTTACATCTGCAGCTGAGTCCGTTGGAGACTCTGCCGCAGAAACTGCCAAAAATCGTCGGAGAGAAAAGTCCTCTACGGAGGTGTCCACCGTTTTTATACTGAAAACGGCAGACACCTGGCAAACCCCATTATAGTCTATGGGGTCTGCCGGTGTCCATGGGTAACCCGCTATTTTGGCGCTCGAGCTCTCTATTATTCGGATCCCTCTGCAGACCCAAATGATGGAGAGCCCAGCGTAGATGTGAACCTAGCCTTAAAGAGGACTTTTCACCTCCTCCACCAATTCTAGTACTTAGCATCTAATCACAGATGCCGCCTCACTGATTCCAGCACAGTTGAAATTTTCTCTCTAGCCTGCACCATTCCCGAGCAACAAGTGCAAGTATTTTTGATACCTGATGTGCTATTGAAGCTCTGTAAGGTCAAAAGGGCAGTGTCAGTAAGGGGTTTGATTCAAAACTCCAATTAAAAGCAACCAGTGTCAGAGCACAGAATCGCACCGCTTGTCTGCTTACCAGGCACCACAATTAACACCAATGATTGTTTGGGAATGATGGAGGCTGGGGAAGAAACTCCAACTGTGCCAGAATCAGTGGAGCAGCAGCTATTAATTGATGTAAAAGGCTGGACTTGTTGGAGGATGTAAAAGGTCCTCTTTAATTCCTATGGAATGCAGTGAGTGTGTATTTAATTTTTCGCACACTGCTTTTGCCTTTTCATACAGTTGCTGCTGAATAATGAAATGGTGCTCTCTGAGTGTTATGTAGACTTCACAAGAGAACAAAGCAGCAGTTATAAACCACTTATATTGTCTTCTCAGGGTGACCAAGGGACAAGCTGGGGACCTGACCTGCCACTACCAGATTAAGGCCAGGGACCCACACAGTGGAAACGCTTTGGGAAAAAAAACGCTACATTTTGCAGTCACAGCAAAGTGGATGGTATTCTAGTGAAAAAGATGGTGGAGAGTTATGTGTGCTGTTTTTATATTATGGCTTAAGCACAATAAAATAACACCACTTGATCACCAAAGATCCTTGATGTTTTGATAAGTAATAACTTGTTGCTAAATATAAATACTTGCAAGCATGTGCGTTTGTCATGTGAATTACCTTTGCATCTGATGTGCCCATTTCTTCTTTCGTATTTGCTTTTTCATTGAGCTGACTATTGCTGTGATCTTTACTCACAACAGGTATCTGAATATTGTTCACTGTAGATTGTTTATTTTGTGGTTGTTGTCCAAGACTCCCAGAACTTCTCAGTAAAATATTTTGTGAAAATAAAGATGTACATGTCTCTTCAGATTTCTGCTTTAACAACAATTTTGCATGCTGAGTACTATGAATTACTCTGTGAGATGATGAGCCTGACTGCAGACCTAAGGATAACCCTTTAGGATCTGTAGAACCAGCTTTTGCTTTCTCTAGTCTAGATAGTGGCATAGGATATGGTGCTTCTGGACCTGTGACACTAGCATTTAGAGAAAATGAATACGAACGCCTCTTTCTTGGATGGTCATCATCAAAAAATTCTATAAGAAATGCTGTTTGACTTGCCGTGTCTTGCTGCCTTCCACCTGCATGAATTTTAAGATCCAACATTCTCTGTTCTAGGCTTTTTTGGTTAGCGTGCTCTTGTAGATGGGTAGATCTGTTTAACCGTTTAAGAGATGTACCGTTTTCATAGTCACTTTGAGTCCCATCTTCATGTTTGTTATCTAAAAAAAAAAAAAAGAAATAGAATTGATACTGCTGGTGGTTTACTGGTAATTGCTGCTAAGTCCAGGTGCAAGTGTGGTAATTAGCAGTAAACGTCTAAAGATACCTACTGGTGCTACCACATACTGTATATAACAGTACCCAAATAATACAGTTTAATAGATGTCAACAAGATTATTAAATTCAGAGTTTTACCCATAAAGAAATCTGAAGCATTTCATGTGGTTCACTCCCATGAACAAATAATTTATCATCTCTGCACTCCTCAAATAACGTCTTTCAGACTCTGCATTTATTTATGTACATTGCATCTACACCTACAGTGCCTTGCGAAAGTATTCGGCCCCCTTGAAGTTTTCAACCTTTTGCCACATTTCAGGCTTCAAACATAAAGATATAAAATTTTAATTTTTTTGGTGAAGAATCAACAAGTGGGACACAATTGTGAAGTGGAACGAAATTTATTGCTTATTTTAAACTTTTGTAAAAAATAAAAAACTAAAAAGTAGGGCGTGCAATATTATTCGGCCCCTTTACTTTCAGCGCAGCAAACTCACTCCAGAAGTTCAGTGAGGATCTCTGAATGATCCAATGTTGTCCTAAATGACTGATGATGATAAATATAATCCACCTGTGTGTAATCAAGTCTCCGTATAAATGCACCTGCTCTGTGATAGTCTCAGGGTTCTGTTTAAAGCGCAGAGAGCATCATGAAGGCCAAGGAACAGACCAGGCAGGTCCGTGATACTGTTGTGGAGAAGTTTAAAGCCGGATTTGGATACAAAAAGATTTCCCAAACTTTAAAAATCCCGAGGAGCACTGTGCAAGCTATCATATTGAAATGGAAGGAGTATCAGACCACTGCAAATCTACCAAGACCCGGCCGTCCCTCTAAACTTTCATCTCAAACAAAGAGAAGACTGATCAGAGATGCAGCCAAGAGGCCAATGATCACTCTGGATGAACTGCAGAGATCTACAGATGAGGTGGGAGAGTCTGTCCATAGGACAACAATAAGTCATGCACTGCACAAATCTGGCCTTTATGGAAGAGTGGCAAGAAGAAAGTCATTTCTCAAAGATATCCATAAAAAGTCTCGTTTAAAGTTTGCCACAAGCCACCTGGGAGACACACCAAACATGTGGAAGAAGGTGCTCTGGTCAGATGAAACCAAAATCAAATTTTTTGGCCACAATGCAAAATGATATGTTTGGCGTAAAAGTAACACAGCTCATCACCCTGAACACACCATCCCCACTGTCAAACATGGTGGTGGCAGCATCATGGTTTGGGCCTGCTTTTCTTCAGCAGGGACAGGGAAGATGGTTAAAATTGATGGGAAGATGGATGGAGCCAAATACAGGACTATTCTGGAAGAAAACCTGTTGGAGTCTGCAAAAGACCTGAGACTGGGACGGAGATTTATCTTCCAACAAGACAATGGTCCCAAACATAAAGCAAAACCTACAATGGAATGGTTCACAAATAAACGCATCCAGGTGTTAGAATGACCAAGTCAGAGTCCAGACCTGAATCCAATCGAGAATCTGTGGAAAGAGCTGAAAACTGCTGTTCACAAAAGCTCTCCATCCAACCTCACAGAGCTCGAGCTGTTTTCCAAGGAAGAATGGGCAAGAATTTCAGTCTCTTGATGTGCAAAACTGATAGAGACATACCCCAAGCGACTTGCAGCTGTAATCGCAGCAAAAGGTGGCGCTACAAAGTATTAACTTAAGGGGGCCGAATAATTTGGCACGCCCCACTTTTCAGTTTTTTATTTTTTACAAAAGTTTAAAATATCCAATAAATTTCGTTCCACTTCACGATTGTGTCCCACTTATATCCTTATGTTTGAAGCCTGAAATGTGGCAAAAGGTTGAAAAGTTCAAGGGGGCCGAATACTTTCGCAAGGCACTGTACCTCCCCACACTCTAGCTTTCTTCATGCTTTTCTTAGACACTTTTTCTGTGATCTGCTACTAACAACATGATGCATCAGCACAACATCAGATGGGTTGGTAAATACGCTTCAGAAAACCTGTCAGTTCATATCACAGTTACTGATAAGAATGTGACAGTTCAACTTCCCTGACTATTGATCTGTTAGATAATTTAGGAGAATATAGAGAGAAGGATAATTACACTGTTCCCCAGCAGACAGAGATGGTAATAGTCAGGGAAGTTGAAAACATTCTTATCAGTAACTGTGATATGAACTGACAGGTTTTCTGAAGCACTGAATGTGGCTGCAGTACCAGTAGAAAATTGTGGAGCAGCTCATAAGAGAGTAGCACTGTTCTACAATCATCTACTGACACTGATTCAGTGTTTCAGAAATCCTGTCAGGCTGAAATGCAGCTTCATGAGTAATGAAAAATATTAAGCCCCATCCAACTTCAATCCACCCACATCCAATCTCGCATGAGGGAACACATCCTAGTTCCATTCTAGGATGAAACTAAGACAGCACAGGTAGCCACTATGTTTTTACACTCATACTCTTACAAACAAGCTACTGCATCTTACTAAGGGTATACAAGCATCTATCAGTACAAGTACTCTGACAATTATTTATAAAATAATTCATACTTGGTTTTATTTATTTTATTTTTTTTTAAGCTTGGAAACCCCTTTGGCAATGTAAAAGAGAGTCCGTCAGCAGGAAAGCCGGTATCAAACTAATGACAGTACTTTAGGGTTGGTTCTACACTTTCTAAAGATGCCACTCATTCTGCATTGCAGATCCATTTCCACCAATTAGCTGTTTTCAGCAGCAGGCCTTGGAACTAAGACAGGTAAAGGAGCCAAAAGCACAGCTCCATTTTCTACATAGTGGACAGGCTAGTTTACTGAAGCTCCCACACAAATCTAGATAATTAAAGATAAGGAACAGAAAACTATACATGCTATTATAAACACACCATCAAAAGTATAGGATTTTGTTCAAAATATACTACCTTGTATCCTTTTTAAGTATATTGGTACATCACTTTTAACACTTTTTGCATCCTCTTCAGCTGCTTCTTTCAGCAAACGGGGCGGATTATTTTGTGCTAGCCAGTCAGCTACTTTACTTTCTGTTGCAATCAGTTCTGTATTTAACCCGGCAAGGTCCTTGTCTCCACAGGATGAAGGCTTCTTTACCTTTTGTCGATGATCTGTAAACTTTGTTACATGATCTTTAATTGTTACCTTTCCTGGAGAACTTTCATCAAACTCTATTGTAAAGGAAGCATGTCCTGCACCTGAGACTTGGCTGTGAGGGTCTGGTGTTGTAATTTCATAGACATTTCCCTCTCCATCAGATTTTTGCTGGAGTTCCTTATTAGGGATTTCGAAATAGCTTGGATCTCTGCCATAAAATTTGAAAGCTTCTTCCTTTGTTGACATTACTTGCTCGTCAGCTTTTTTCCCACCTTTGCAGGAACCTAGAAAATAACAAAAGTATGTATAAATAATCTAATTTGCTGAAAAAAATATTTGTTTCACCCCTCAAATGGATTGTATAATTAACACTTATCTCATAGAATAACTGATAAGTGTCTGATAGCTAAGGATTTCACTGCTCAGAGCCCACCAATTATGTGGGGGTCCATGTCCCAAACTGAATGGGGCAGAGGTTTAACTGAAGTTCATTCAAAGGCTATGGGAGTTGTCATGTCCCAGGACTTGGTTTAATTCACTGACATGTATCTGTGATACTGTTTGTCTTTGTAGTTTGTCCCTTTTCTCTCTCTGTATCCTTAGCTGTGATGCTGTAGCTCCTCCTCTCTCTCTCTCAGTTTAGTTTCACTTCTTTGTAAGCAACATGTCTGCTCAGCTCCTGGTATTTCATCATTTTTCACCTACTGCTGTATGAGGTTCTACAAGATTTACTTGGATTAAAGCATCTGGAATCTTATCTACGCCTCCTCAGTTGAGTTGAACACTATCTGATAGATATCTTGGTGTAAATTGCTGGTTAGCATAGAGACTACAGGACACTCTCACAACCTCACACTTGCAGCCAAGCTATTGAGTCAGAACAGTGAAAAATGATGCATAAAGACTGCCAGATACGGCTGTAAGACAGTTCACCAACTTCTGACATACAGTCGGTCACAGCAAGTTACCTGAAGCCAGAAGGAATCAGCATTGTGTAAGTTGCATCTGCAGCTCAGACTCCCTCAGCATAGAAGATTCTATCAAGCAGCCATCTTACTCCAGCAAAGTTATATTTATCCTGTTTGTGTTGCATCATGGCTGAAGGGCACCCTGAAGCACAAGGTAGCATGGACCTCAGTCTGCAGCCCAGTGAGAAGGCTAGACGCTTGATTAAACCTACGTGGAAGGTTAGAGACAATCTAGAAGGTTTAAAGCATGAACTTTCCTGTGAACTCTCAAAATGGTGGCAGGAAATACAGACTAAGATATCTGCCATGTGCTTGCCTGCATACCATATATCACCACTAGAGGGAGCTCTGCGACAGCTTTGTTCTATGCATGGACATTATAAAATGAAAGCTGAGGAGTATGAAAGCATATTGAGGAAACTTCATACAGACGATTCCTTAGTTGAATTGCAAAGCTTCCAGCATCTCAATTCAGAACGAGACAGCTTAGTACATGAAACTAAGTTAAGGACAGAGGCAAGAATTGCGCAACTGCAGGAAATGGCATCCCACGTTTCTGAGTCTACCAAGCGTTCAAAGCGTACATCTAAGTCACGTTCCTCAAAATCTTCCACACTCAGTGAGCAACTTATAAAAGCACGTGCAGAGGCGGAAGCTACTAAGATACAGGCAGCCTTTGCACAACAGAAAGCAGCAATGGAAGCTAATGCAGCAGCAATGGAAGCTAATGCAGCAGCAATGGAAGCTAATGCAGCTCAAAAAAGGGCAGAACTAGAAGCTCTAGAGAAACAGAATGAGCACGCTGCAGCCATGGCAAGGTTAAGCATTTTAGAACAGGCCATCAGTGGAAGTGAAAGAGACAGCACCAGTTTGTGTGATGTGGAAGCAGAGGATTCCCTTAAGCGCACAAGAGACTATGTACTAAGCCAAAGCAGTGAATCCCTATTTGTCACAAATGTTCCTGTCAGGGACAACATTTCTCCAGAGCAACAGGGCACAGTATCTTCTGCAGCACACCGCATTCAAGGTCAGTACAATGCCCTGCCTGTCCAGCATCCAGTTTCTTCTTCCTTCATGGATTCCCAAAGCCTTGCACCTCAGCAAATGCAATATACTGATACTCAGGTAAACACTAATGTGCCACCATACTACCAGACTGCAAACAACAGTCCAGTCTCACATCCATATGTGCCTAAACCTATGGACTTTTAGCTAGCTCCTAGGCTGAATGCCTACGCAGCCCCTACACTACCTACCTCTGTTAACCAGAACCCCACTAACAACGTAATCACCGCTACTCAGCCAGCAACTCAATATTTAAAGTCAGAGAGAACAGACATGTCAGAGTTTGCAAGGTACATGGTTCGCCGTGAGCTAAGACTGGACTCACAAGGTTCGATGACCAACCTGAGAACTACAGAGGCTGGAAATGTGCCTTCAAAACTGCAATTAGTGACCTTGGCATTACTGCAGCTGAAGAATTAGATTTGCTTATCCGGTGGCTTGGCCCACAGTCCACAGAACGTGCTAAAAGACTCAGATCCGTCCACATTTACAACCCCATAGCAGGCCTTACCGCTGCTTGGGAAAGACTGGAGAAAACCTATGGCAGTCCTGAAGCAATAGAGAATGCTCTGTTCAAACGGTTGCAAGGGTTTCCAAAGATATGTGGTAAGGATCATCAGAAATTTCAAGAACTTAGTGACCTACTCATGGAGCTCCTACTGGCTAAGGCGGACACTCTCCTACCGGGCCTCAGTTACCTGGACACTGCTCGTGGGTAAACCCGATAGTCTCCAAGTTGCCATATAATATTCAAGAAAGGTGGACCACAGTTGGGTCAAGATACAAAACTGAGAATAGAGTCTCCTTTCCTCCATTTTCCTACTTCTGTGAGTTTATCAAGAACATTGCAGAATCCAAGAATGACCCAAGCTTTTCCTATGGGGAGCCCAGTGTTCCTGGTTCACCTCCTATTAAGTATGACAGCTCACATTCTAACTACAGAAACCGCAGAGGCCCAGTTTCGGTGAAAAAGACTGATATTCTTCCTATACCTACATCAGCACCAGAAGAAAGCAGTTGCAACAGCAACCAAGACGAAAAGGTAGAAAATCCTAACCGTCTGTGTCCTATTCACAAGAAGCCTCATCCCCTCAAGAAGTGTATTGGCTTCAGGAGGAAACCAATCCAGGAACGTAAAGAGCTTCTAAAGAAACTAGGGATATGTTTCAAATGTTGTGCCTCTACTGAACATGTTGCTAGAGACTGTAAAATTGCTATTAAGTGTATAGAGTGTGGCAGTGAGGACCATGTACAGGCTCTTCATCCATCCCAGCCTAGTGCCACACCGCCTAGAGGTTCCCCTTCCCCAACTAAGCATGGCGGGGAGAACACAGATCAAGCAGCAAATACTACCACAGTATCTTCCTCATGTTCAGAAGTCTGCGGAGAAGACCTTTGTGACAAGTCCTGTGCAAGGATATGCCTAGTCAATATATACCCCAAGGGCCAACCAGAAAGGGCTCTGAGGGTGTACGCCATCTTGGATGACCAGAGCAACCACTCACTTGCAAGGTCAGAACTCTTTGATCTGTTTAACTTAAAGGGTGATACCTATCCGTATACCTTGGGTACTTGTAGTGGCATATCAGAGGTTTCAGGAAGAAGGGCCAGTGGTCTTGTAATAGCTTCTCTCAAGGGCAATTTGGAGATACCTTTGCCCACACTTGTTGAGTGCAACCAGATACCATCAAACAGAGAAGAGATACCCACACCAGAGGCGGCTTTCCAGCACCCTCATCTAAGGGCTATAGCCAGTGAAATACCATCCCTTGACAAAAATGCAGACATTCTACTTCTGCTAGGTAGAGACATTCTCAGACTGCACAAAATACGCCAGCAAATTAATGGACCACATGATGCACCATTTGCCCAGCGCCTCGATCTAGGATGGGTTATCATTGGCAACGTCTGCATAGGTAGGATGAAAAGGAACCACCAATATTTCTTCATTTACAGACGCCAATGGAAACAAGTTCAACACCTGTCCAATGTGTTCTGGCACCGCTGGAAAACAGAGTACCTCCACATGCTACAGAGCCGTCACAAAAGGCAGACCTCAAAACCTAATCTCCACGTGGGTGACCTCGTCCTTCTAAGGGATAAAGAAGTCCATCGGAATGAATGGCCTATGGGTCTCATCACTAAAGTTGTCCCTAGTGATGATGGGAAGACTCGGAAAGTGGAGGTCAAGGTAACCAAGGGAGGCTCAGTGCGAGTTTTCTTCCGCCCAATTAATGAACTGGTGCTTCTTCTTCCAAGAGGAGACGTCACATAAAAGAAGATAAGGACACCATTCACAGCTCATGGCGGGGAGCTTCCTTCCATGAACTAAAACCGTGTTCTTGTGGATTACAGTGTGGGTCGGTGGAGGTGTTGGCAAATTGCGGCTTCCCGACCTGAAGATTGGTTTATTTGGACTAACTGTTGATTATTGTTTGTTGTGCATGTTTCTTTTTTGTTTTTCAGGTTTGAAGAGGACTTTATGGACATCTCAGGACATTTAATGTTTGTTTTCATTGAAATCTAAAGATTTCAGGCGGGGGAGTGTCATGTCCCAGGACTTGGTTTAATTCACTGACATGTATCTGTGATACTGTTTGTCTTTGTAGTTTGTCCCTTTTCTCTCTCTGTATCCTTAGCTGTGATGCTGTAGCTCCTCCTCTCTCTCTCTCAGTTTAGTTTCACTTCTTTGTAAGCAACATGTCTGCTCAGCTCCTGGTATTTCATCATTTTTCACCTACTGCTGTATGAGGTTCTACAAGATTTACTTGGATTAAAGCATCTGGAATCTTATCTACGCCTCCTCAGTTGAGTTGAACACTATCTGATAGATATCTTGGTGTAAATTGCTGGTTAGCATAGAGACTACAGGACACTCTCACAACCTCACACTTGCAGCCAAGCTATTGAGTCAGAACAGGAGTTAATAAAATAACCAGGTACATGAATAATGCATTTTCTAACACAGAAAAAAAAAGGTTTATTCCTTCGAGTTTTCTTTTCATTTCATCTCATTTTTTTTTTATTTCACTTAGATGAAACAGGATTTACACATACAGTTGAAAGCAGAAGTTTACATACACTATATAAAAAGACACATGTGCATGTTTTTCTCACTATCTGACATGAAATCGGAATAAAACTTTCCCGTTTTAGGTCAATTAGGATTACCAGAATTATTTATATTTGCCAAATGCCAGAATAATGAGAGAGAGAAAGAAGTTTACATACATTTCATTAGTATTTGATACCATTGCCCTTAAACTATATGACTTGGGTCAAAAGTTTGGGATATCCTTCCACAGGCTTCTCACAATAGTTGGTAGGAATTTGGGCCCATTCCTCTTGACAGAACTGGTGTAACTGAGTCATGTTTGTAGGCCGCCTTACTCGCACCTGCCTTTTCAGCTTTGCCCATAAATTTTCAATAGGATTGAGATCAGGGCTTTGTGATGGCCACTCCAAAACATTGACTTTGTTATCCTTAAGCCACTTTGTAATCAGTTTGGCAGCATGCTTCGGGTCATTGTCCATTTGGAACACCCATTTGCGCCCAAGCTTTAAATTCCTGGCTGATGTCTTGAGATGTTGCTTCAGTACTGCCTCATAATGTTCTTTCCTCATGATGCCATCTATTTTGAGAAGTGCACCAGTCACTCCTGCAGCAAAACAACCCCACAACATGATGCTGCCGCCCCGTGTTTCACAGTTGAGATGGTGTTCTTAGGCTTGCAAGCTTCTCCCTTTTCATTACGTTTGGAGGAAAAAGGGAGGAGCTTACAAGCCTCAGAACATCATCCCAAATGTGAAACACGGGGATGGCAGCATCATGTTGTGGGGGTGTTTTGCTGTAGGATGAACTGGTGCACTTCACAAAATAGATGGGATCATGAGGAAAGAACATTATGTGGCAATACTCAAGATATCAGCCAGGAAGTTAAAGCTTAGGCGCAAATGGATCTTCCAAATGGACAATGACATGAAGCATACTGCCAAACTAGTTACAAAGTGGCTTAAGGATTACAAAGTCAAATGTCACCAGTATTCTATGGGTCAGTATGATTCAGGGATACCAAATCTATATAGTTTTATTTACGTTTTAACCTCTTAAAAAAAATTCAAAAAAAAAAAAAAAATCTCACATTCTGACATCTGTAACTTTTTTATATTTCCAAGTACGGGAATGCATAGGGTGTCTTTTTTTGCTGGGCCAGATGTACTTTTTAGTTATACCATTTAGGGAAAGGTCTATTTCTTTGATCACTTTTATTCAAATAGTTTTTTATTGCATTTATTAGACCCCCCAGGGGGTCTGATCACTAATGCAATGCAATGCAATGCCTGTCATACAAACTAATGCCAGACAAGCCTGGGAGACTTCAATAAGCTCCTGGTTGTCATGGCAACGGGATGCCGGCCCCGAATCTCATTCCGGGTGCCAGCGATCCCTGGCAAAATGTCACCTCGGTCAACTTTGACCAAGGAGTCGGGGGACTTAATGCCCACGATCAGTGCAGGCACTGATCACGGTCATTAGTGTCTGGTCTCTGCTGTATAATATAAATAATGCCATATTTAAAATAACCGACGACATCTGCAGTACTATTAACTAAGAGGTCAAATTAACTAGAATGGAGACACCTAGTTGCAGGAACTTTAGAGAGGTTTTTGAGGCAGAAAGCAGCCATATTATTAATTAAAGTATATTACAGTTTGGTCCAGAATCACATACTCTATTAAATGAGACTAAGTTGTCTGAAAAGTTAGTGATCATTTAAGTAATTATCTATTATGTACGCCTGTAAGTTCTTTTTAAAGGAAAGGGCGTTTACTCTGAGGTATTGCTCTATTATATATGTATTCATATTACTAAGATTGTCTTTAGTTTCCACAAGTTGAAAAAAAGCTTTTTTCGCATTGAAGCGGATTTTAAATTGGCCATAACAAGCTTTATTTATTTTTTACAACTGCTTTAGAAAATTAGAGTTATGCTGTGATTGGTTGACTGCTTCTCCGTTCAACCTTTGCTAAATAAAAGCCAGTGTCCATTTATCCTAAAACTACTTTCACTTTGAAATTCACTGTTCTAGCAGTTTCCAGACAGATTGCAGGTGACATGACTCAGATGACTCATCACTATTAGAAGTCTATAGTGAGGGTAGGGTGAAGGAATAAGCAAGAAAAGCAAAAGAAAACAGAAGAAACCCAGGCTTAGGCTAAATGCACACAGGTGCACATTGCACTTCCATTGCAACCATAGCAAACTCAAATGTGGTTGAATTACACTTCTCCTCAATTCATTTAGAGGCCTAGAAAGCAGAGAGTGTTTGTAATGTAGGGTAAGCATAATATGGCTGAACTACACTTCTGAATTCATTTTAAGGCCAAGGCTGACAGAGAGGAGTCTTTGAAGAGTTGGATCTCATCTAAATTTGCTTTGCTGCTTGCAGATGAATTCACATTATTTGATCAAAAATTGTGGTAATAGGGGGGCATGGCCTGACATCCTGGTGTCTGGACATGTGTAGCTAGAGCTCCATGCCTGGAGGTCCCCTTACCTCCCAGGCACCTAATACGCTCATTTCCAACTTTTTTCTCCCTCTCGGGGAGTAGTGGCAGACTGCCGAAAGTGATACAGGATCGGAGGTGCCGTCTCTTCAGCCATGCTCTAGCTATATCCCGCCGGCTCAGGGGAAAAGCCAGAATACTCCGCATCCACAGCAAGTCCCTGGAATAGAAACAGAGGAGCACACTGACCAACGGCCTCATCTATTGGTCCGGTAAGTCACCTGACCCTTACCAAGCAGCTCTCCTCACTTTCCCTGCCACATGCAGGATCCCGGCGGCCATCTTCCCTGCCACGTGGAAGTGCTATAGTACCTGATCTTGCAACTGCACTCACCGCCGCACCAAAAGGGCCCTCATGTAACCTTTACCATGCCTGAGCTTGAGGAGATCCTGGTCACCCCACAACGCAACAGGCCACTTCACACTCCAGATACTCTGATTGAGATGCAAGCTGCCCCACCAAAAAAATCAATTTTTCGGTCCCCAACCCATTAGGGACTTGCAGCACGATGTCCTGAACCCTCCCAAGACTCAAATTCCTCATCTGATTATGATATTGATCCACCTGCCACATGCCACTGAACTAGGGAGGGGGCTCTCATCAGCACTGACTGCCCCAAACGTGATACTCCTGGCATTCCATGCTTACCAGAACCAGAGGAAGCTGCTCGCGCCCTCAAAGGCCATCCTGAGCTTCAAGCGCTGCTTTCCCTCCTTCCCAGAAAAAGAGATATGGAAAAATCTAGCTACAGATCTAAAAAAAGGCCTGGTGCTAAGACCTGAAGGTGGTTAAAATGGATATAGAGGGAGCCCCCCCCCCTATTTCTGGATCTGTCCCGTCACACCCTACGCTAGGGATCTGTGCTGAAACCACTCCCAGTCCTCTTTACAAGAACATCAGACCTCTTCTCCGCCTCAACGTTCCCACCGCAGACAATAGCCAAACCCAGATTGAGACCTCCCTGTATGAGATGTCTCCCGACAGGTGACTTCAACGATTTGGACTGCCCTTTCCTCTTACTGAATACTGATAATTTACTTAAACAATGATGTTTTGCCCTGTTTCTCATATGTTCTTACCATACTCCCCTGCTCATATTGTTCCTCATTGCTCACACTCTTGGGCCTTCCTCCAATGGCAGATATACTTGTCTCATCCTTCAATGTTAAGGGCCTGAATACCACTGAAAAACGCTCTCAGATTTTATACAAATGCCCAGGAATTCCACTTTCTTGCCTTCCACGTACCGGCGGTTAAAAACCACTACTATCCCATATGGCACCACAATAGCAATGCAATAGAGAAGACCAAGGGTGTAGCCATTTTCTTTCAAAAAAAAAAAATCTCCCGATTAAAATTATTGACTCCCTCTCTGACCTTGATGCTCAGCACCTCTTCATAGTGTGTGAAATCTATGGGATCATCTATACTATTGCCAATGTCTACTCACCCAGCTCTGGCCAGGTTTCCTTCCTCTTTCAATGCTCTCCCAATTACAAACCTTCATATGTGGTCACCTTATCCTTTGTGGAGACCTGAACCTGACTATTAACACGACAATACGCCTGTAACTTGTTTCCTCAACCTACAACCCCCTGTCTACCAGTCCCAACTCTTAGAGACTCAATGAGTCGCTCTTGCTTGATGCTCAATATGTTATGGTTTCGTGTTTTATTTTTGTTGTTTTTTTGTTTTCTGGGTTTTTCCTTTTTCCTGGTTTCTTGGTGTCATGTGAGTTTCTGGGGGATGGGTTTGGTTTGGTTAGCTTTTTAGCTCAGTCTCGTCTGGACTCTGAGCAGGTCTTCAATTCAGCGATCAGACTGATTCTGTTTCCTGCTTTCCTGAAACCTTGGATCTAATAATCAGTTCCAGTAGTTATTTGTTGCAGGTGAACCGTGAGTACCAAGAATATAAGAATCTAGGCTTCTCACTGCAGGCAAGTATTTTTGAAGTGTGAACAGACAGGGTTTCTCTTAAATGTTAGTATTTCTCTCTACTAGGGTTTCCTATCTAGCCTCAGTTAGCATCCGTTCCTTCTGATGCCATTTTAGGGAGAAAACATGGCCAGAAGTGTTCTTTAGTAGTTTCTGTAGATTGAGTCTGTTCACACACGATTTTGGTCTGCCACCTGTTTTTGGGTGTGGTTCTCTGCAAACCTCTCAGAGAGGTTCTCTGTGATTGCCTCACAATCTTTGCTGGTTTGAATTCCCTACTGCAGGTTGTGAGTACGGTTTATTATGCTTGTTGTTTATTTAAACTTCCCATTCCTCTGCTTGCTTTCTAGTCCAGGATATTTCCTATATAGTTTATTGCTATTTGTTCATGTGTTAACTTTTACTTCTTAGGTCCCCTGATCATAACACAATACTTGAGTAATCTTAAAAGCTTCATTAATAACTTAAAAAATGACCATCTACAGGACACCAACTCCCACCCACCAAATGGAAGGCTTTGAAATGTGTCCTGAAAGGAGTTCTCATCAAACATGGAGCCAGGATCAAACGTGATGCAGGTTGAAAGCTCCAATTCCTCCTGCAATCCCTCAGCACCCTGAAGGCGCAATATAAACAAACCCTCTGAGTGACACTCTTGTCACCTTGACGGCGACTTGGTAGGAGATCAGGTCGTTTCTTGAACACAAGCAACAGCGACTTTCACAATTTGGCCAATGCTCCTACGAATGGGATATAACAAGGTGGGTCATCTCCTGGCCCGCTCAACAATCAGCCTCCCATATTATGTCCATCAAACAGCCCTCTGGTAAGATCTCCCACCTTACTACTGACCACCACTCTGCCTTCCCTCAAAGCGGATGACGCCACCCAACTAGATGGTCCGTTCTCTATACAGAAACTAGAATCTGGCATTTGACCTACCTACTAGGCAAGAGCCCAGGACCGGATTACTTCACAGCGCACTTCTACAAATCCCTTCCACCAGAGTTATCCCCTATTCTGCTTAGGGCCCTTAATGTGGTCTCTACTGATACTCCCTTCCCCCCCTCCTCCTTACACACCCATGTCACAGTCCTACCTAAGGAGGGCAAGGACCATAGTATGCCCCAGCTACACCCCTGGTCAAAATGACTGTTATTGTGAACAGTTAAGCAAGTTGAAGATAAAATGATGTTCAAAAGGCATAACATTAAAGATGACACATTCTCATTTTTTTTTTTTGGGGGGGGGGGAAATATTTTCATATTTTACATTTTCAAAATAGCAAAAAATTCAAATGACTTGATGCAAAAGTTTGGGCACCCTGCATGGTTAGTATATAGTAGCACCCCTTTTGGTAAGTATCGCAGCTTGTAAATGCTTTTTGTAGCCGGCCAAGAGTCTCAATTCTTGTTTGAGGGATTTTCATCCATTCTTCCATGGAAAAGTCTTCTAGTTCTGTGAGATTCCTGGCTCGTCTTGCATGCACTGTGCTTTTGAGGTCTAGCCACAGATTTTCAATGATGTACAGATCAGGGGACTGTGAGGGCCATGGTAAAACCTTCAGCTTGTGCCTTTTTAGGTAGTCTATGGAGTATTTTAGTTTCAATAATTTTTATTAAAGATTTTACAGATATAAAGGGACAAAAACAATAGCATGAGTAAGTAGTACAATCTGGCAATACAGCATATTATGGACAAATAGCGTCTCTTCATCATAGTATACAGGTGCAAGCTGCCTTACCCATTGAAATAAAACCAGAATGCAAAAATCTAACAATGAAACGCTAGGCAATGAATATAAAAACAAACGAACTTTAGAGGCACCCTAATCGAGGCTTTGACGGTAAGGTATCTCAAACGTGTAAAGCGTACACGCAGTAATATCATATATCTGGCTATGGAGGAATACATAAGTCTCTGTGCGTTAGATAATAAATTAGATAAGCAGAGTTAAGGGAAATGAAAATCGGGATATTAAAACAAAATGTGCGAGATAAGGGCGAGATAAGAAGTACTCTAGGCTGATAAACTATGAACCCACCTTAATTAACGTATCTAGAGTGGATCCAGCAGTCCCAAACGTTCACAAAAAAGAGTTATATGAATGGTTACTCAGGGCGATAATTTTTTCATAAGTAAAAGTGTTGTTAATAGCAGATTGTAAAGCCGAAAAGGGCAGGGGAGCGGTCGATTTCCACCTCGGGACCAGCATCAACTTGGCGATAGTCAAGATCTTACACAAGAGTGTTTTATACGGGTTTAGTGTGTTAGGAACTCTAAGTAACAAAACAGCCAAGTGTGGAGAATACTGGATCTGGAGACTGAACAGCTCTGAGAGCATGTCAAATACTTCTGTCCAAAATCCCTGGATAATTGGACACTGCCCTAAAATATTAAGCAAAGTACCCCTCCCCCTGCATCCTCTCCAACAAACTTCGGAAACAGAAGGGTAGGCCAACTGCAAAACTGAGGGGGTGCGATACCATCGCAGCGTAATTTTAATTGCCGTCTCAACATGTGTGCAGCACTTAAAGGAGGTATGAATCAATGTAATTGCACGTTGCCATTCATTGGGGGTAAAGCTCACTCCCAGATCCTGCTCCCAATAGCAAAATGGGGCAGATTTGACATAGGAAGAGGTATCATCCATCAAATCGTACAAAAACCTCAGGCCTCTCACTTTTTTTTTTTATATCCATCTGAAGATCGTACCATTATGAGGAGTAGAAGTGGAGAAGTTTTTAGACAAAAAGTGCAGTACTCTAATATAGGTGTAGAAATTTCTCATAGGGATTCCATATTTTTGCCGCAATGCCGTAAAAGATAGGACTGTCCCACTTTCAGAGTACAGCTGCGAGACCTGGGTAATCCCCCCCGGCCTCCCAACCCGAAATATCCAAGTCCCTGAATGCCCAAGATATGAGGGATAAAGGCATGTCCGAGACATTAAAATGCCTCGTAGGGGTTGCCTTCCCATGAAGCAACGCACAGGCGGCCAGGGAAGCACGCATAATCGGTGAGAATGATTGGGGAGGTGTAATGTTCCAAAAGGGCAAATACAAAGCACACCCAAGCTTCAGAGGCGCTACAAAAGAGTGCTCCATGTGCAGCCAGGGGACCGATACATCCATGGACCACCATTCAGTGCATTGAACAGCAAGGGTAGATAGTAGTTGCGCACTATGGGAACGCCCAGTCTATTCTAGGCCTTCTACGCCCCGTATGTAGTTCAAAATCACTCTCTGTACAGATTCAAAAAATGAAGCAAGGATAGGGATCGGCAGTGTGCGGAACAAGTATAGAAGTCTAGGCAATAATAACATCTTAAAAGCGGCCACTCGCCCAATCCAGGAAACGTCCGTCAGTAGCATGCGATCAGTTTCATCTCGCAAAATTTTTATCATTGGCAAACAATTTTGCTGGTAAAGACACCTAGGAGAGAAAGACACATGTATGCCCAAGTATTGAATGCTATCCTTCCTCCAGTCAAAAATGTATGTTGACTGTAAAGAGCTCAGTATGGAAGAGGGGACATTGAAAGGAAGGGACTGTGATTTTGACAAGTTCAGTTTATAATAGGACAGCTGACCAAAAGTCTGAATAATACCCATAAGGCTTGGGAGAGACACCCCCGGTTTGGTTAACGTAAGAAGAATATCGTCAGCGTATAGCGATATAAGATGGACTTCATCTTTTATATTGACGCCTTGTACATCAGGATCCAATCTCAGATGCTGGACCAGTGGCTCCATGGAGTGGACGAAAATCAAGGGTGACAATGGGCATCCCTGTATAGTCTCATTAGTAATTATGAAAGGGTCTGACACCGTACCATTTGTAAAAACTTTTGCAAAGGATGCCGAGTAAAGCGCCACTATGGCCCCCAAAATCATTCCTGAGAATCCCATAGTCCTAAGAGCCGAGAAGGCATACGACCAGCAAATGTGGTGAAACACCTTCTCGGCATCCAATGCAAGCAGCACCGCCCCCACGCCCCCCAAATCGACACGATGTACCAAATTCAAGACCCGCCTGGTATTTTCGTAGGCCTGACGCTCCTTAACAAATCCTACTTGGTCATAATTTATTAAGCTCGGGAGGCAGTCTGCTAGGCACATCGCAATTTGCTTAGCATAAATTTTTAAATCGGAACTCAACAGGGAAATGGGTCTAAAATTTTGGGGCGAGGTCGGGGCCTTACCAGGTTTGGGCAAAGTGACCACCAGTGCCTCTTGATTTTCCCTAGGAAAGGCTTTAGACTCAACCGCGGTCCTTAAAAAACATAACAGCGGGTCCAGCAGAATCTGGGAAAATGTTTTATAATATTCATTAGTAAGACTGTCTGGACCTGGAGATTTACGGGAAGGCAGCGACTTAATAATTGCAGATAGCTCCAAAGCAGTTATAGGAGCATTTAAGGAAGCTAATTGATCTTCAGAAAGTCTGGGCATATGGGCCGAGGTCAAGAACGAATCAATATCTGCCTGGGAGGTTGGAGCCACCCAGGGGTCACCTGCAATATTATAAAGATCAGCATAAAAGGACCTAAATGCATCCACTATACCTTTAGGGTCATAAATTTTATATGTGCCGTCTTTACTATGGAGGAATGGGATCCTGGATTTGATATGTCTCTGTTTAAGTTTAGAGGCTAGCAGTCTCCCCGCTTTATTAGACTGAGAATAATAGGTAGCTCTCACCCGTTTTAAGTTCTTTTCATATTTATGTAATAAACAAGTAGCATGTTGTCGGCGTAGGTCCACCAGTTTAACTGTATTTGAGGGAATAGGGGATTTTTTATTGTCAGTATCTAAGATTTGTATTTGTCGTATAAGCCGGTCTATCTCTGCTAGTCTAGTTTTCTTTTCAATGTGGCCAAGATGTATAAAGGTCCCCCTAATGAAAGCTTTATGGGAGTTCCACAATACTTCAGGGCTAGATACCGACGGAGTATTGATCTGAAAAAATTCCCTCAGATCACTCTCCAGAGTTGCCTTAAATTTCGGGTGTGACATCAAAAATTCATTACAGCGTCATACATACGACCTAGGACAGTCATATTTTTCTGATATAGTTATTAGTGCATTGGTCCACCTAAAAATAGGTCAATACGAGAGTAGCTATTATGTGCGGACGAGAAAAAAAGTGTAATCTCGCTCAGTGTTATGCAGAATTTGCCAAACGTCAAAAATTATGGCGCCACAGAGCCTGTGAAAAAGAAGGGAGTCGCTGTGAGAGACCAGATGTGGTATCTACCAAAGGATCTGGCGCTATGTTAAAGTCTCCCATCAACAGTAGGCAACCATGCTTTCTTTTCTCAATCGCCTTTACCAGTCTTCCAAAAAAAGCTACCTGTTTCTCATTAGAAGCGTAAACTGACACCAACGTGTAAGTGACATTGTTGATGAGGCACACCACTATAACGAAACGTCCCCCAGGGTCTGAGTAGTGGGAGAGTAACTGAAACGCCACTGAATCTCTGATCCCGATCAGCACTCCCCATCGTTTGGAGGAGCAATGAGCGTGGAACATATGAGGATATGATGGGTGTTTAACGCGGGTGGCATCCTTCTTCAAAAGGTGTGTCTCCTGTATTGCTATTATGTCACAACCCTGAACCCGAACCTCACCCCACAACTTGGCTCGTTTCTGAGGGGTATTCAACCCCCTAACGTTCATGGACATAATCTTAAGAACCATCTTTCAATTATAAAAGAGCTATGAGAATCGCCACCAATAGACTAGTACACATAGAAATGATACTTAAGTACAGAAGTAAGAGGTTATCTCCATGCCAGGAAGCCGTCTCAACCAAGGAACCAGAATAAATAATAAAAAATAAATCAGCCAAAACATAAAGCTCAACAACGGTCAAGCTTAAAATAAAAGGTAACAGAACAGCGGGCCAGCAGCTGTTGCAATCTCGGGGGATAAGTTCAGCAGCAGCAGGAATGAGAAGTTCCTATGGAAAAGAAGAAAGAGCCTTCAGTGTTTGGTTCCCGTGGCTGGAAGTTTTCGGGTCTTCGCTGGATTCCAGCCGTCCGACAAGTGCTTAGGCGGTTTCCCACGCGGAAGATCAACAATAGGAATGTTCCATTTACTCAACAATCGTTTTCCTTCTTCTAAATTTTTGATCACATGTGTAAGATTATCTCGGGTTATCATCACTCGAACTGGGAATCCCCACTTGTACAGGATACGATGTTGACGAAGTGCAGCTGTAATGGGGACTAGCTGACATCGTAATTGTAAAGTTGCAGCTGACAAATCCAAGAAAATGGAGATCTTTTGAAACGGTTCAGGTCAAGTTTACGAGCCGCTAGTAACACCAAATCTTTAGTGCGAAAGAAATTAATTCTCGCCAGAACATCTCTTGGAATCGATTCGTCCAGATGTGAGGGTCTGGGTACTCTATGTGCTCTGTCAATAGTTAAATCTATAGACTTGTGGTCAGGCAGTCAGGCCCGCATCAGGCCCTGAAGAAAAGTAGGCAGTTTTCCCGTAGCAACAGTCTCCGGAATGCCCCTGCATTTCAAGTTATTCTTTCTGGACCGATCTTCCAAATCCGCTATTTTAGCCTTCAAAAAGGTCACATCACTTTCCACATCATAATGGGCATCTATAAGGTCATTATGAGACGTAGCAAATTCCGCCATCTTAGATTCTATATGTACAGTGCGACTTTTCAGGTCTTGAATATCTCTCTCAAGTGGTGTGATCATAAGAGACATGTCAGCTTTCATTGATTTACAGAAGGCGGTCAGCATAACTTTCATAGTGGCCTCAGTCAGTAAGTTTTCTGATGCCGGTATATCAGCAAAAAAATCAACACAAGGTGCTCTAGATTGTGTGTCGTGGCTCACCTCTCCATCGCAGATTGAAGCACTCTGGAGTCGTGGTCTCAATTTAGCTGGGCTGGCAGTAGGAGACCTTGGTGCTGCCAGTGTGGAAGAGGAGCCAGGTGCGTGCAACTCCTCAGCTCCATCTTGGGAGGATGCCCAGTCCGAGCAGGCCGCATCTCTTAGTGGAGGTGATATGGCCTGGCGCGGCTCCCCAGCTGTCATCATCTGTGGCAGCGATGTATCGGAGAGAGTTCGCCGGCGTCCAGAAAGGATAAGCGGCTCGTCGGGGAAGGTGTGCGGAGGAGTCGAGGCCCCGATTCCCGCGCCCGCACGGGAGCCGGCGCCATCTTGGGCCTCCTCCCCCCCCCCCCGTGTGGGAAGTAAAAGTTCAAAATTTTCAGCGATTTAACCGCTGTTTTCCTTTTTTTTGGCATCCCCAGAGTCAGCGGTTGTTCACCAAGCAGACTATGCCTATTTAGCCACAGCATCATCGCTTGGAGTGTCGCTTTCAAAGGCTCACTGCAGGAGCTGAAGATCTAAGTGGCCATCTCCCTCTGCGGTAAGCTCCGCCCCCCGAGAGTTTGTTATTTTTAATCATCTTTCCTGGGCTTCCGATTATTATATTCTGGGGTCTGAGGAGACCCCAGAGTATAATAATAGCACCGGAGCGGAGGGGGGGCTGTTGGGACCATATACTGTGTGTGGGCCACTGTGGAGCATATAATACTGTGTGGGGGCCACTGTGGGCATATACTACTGTGTGGGGGCCACTGTAGGCTTATAATACTGGGTCAGGGCCACTGTAGAGCATTTACTACTGGGTGGGGGCCACTGTGGGAGGCATATAATACTGGGTGGGGGCTACTGTAGCACATATACTACTGGGTGGGGGCCACTGTAGAGCATATACTACTGGGTGGGGGCCACTGTGGGCATATAATACTGGGTGGGGGCCACTGTCAAGCATATAATACTGGGTGGGGGCCACTGTCGAGCATATTATACTGTTTGGGGCCCCCATAACAGTCACTATCAAGAATTTGCTGTAGGGAGGGGGTAGGGTGCACCGGACAAAAGTTTGCAATGGGGCCCACAAGACTTTAGTTGCGCCACTGAAGACTGATAATGTATGTCTGGGGCCTCTGCAACTGTTTTTGCTTGTGTGCACTGTTTAGGAGTGGCTGAATAGAAGGTTTATCCACAACTGCAAGCCTCTGGAGTCCCATTAACCTCAAGGTGTAGGATCCTCCAGCAGCTTCAAATACCTGTTTGCTGCTTTGTAATGGTATTTTAGCAACTGCTTTTTTAATCCAATGAATTTGTCTGGCAGAAACATTCCTCATTATGCTTTTATCTGCATAAACCTCTGAATCAGCCACAAATCTCTTTATAGTACGAACACATTTAAGTTTCATGAAATATCTAATGTTTTCATACATTGTCCAAGGCATTGCACTATTTGATGCTTTTTGGCAGCAGACAGATCCTTTTTATTTCACATATTGCTTAAAAACTGTAACCTACTTAATAATGTGTCCTTCTTAGGCCCCAAGTAGCGGGAAAACAAGAATTACTCTTACTGGTAATTGTTTTTCTCAAGTCCATGACAGCACCCGTTGAAGTAGGACCTTCCACCCTGATAAAGGAAACCAAGGAAGACAAAAATTTTTCCACACCCCTCCACACTTCAGTGATTTGACAGGAAAGATTCCCAAAAATGTAAAAACCATAAAAAGAGAAAAAACAATAAGGGAGCCTAATCTGGAAAACTGATGGACACAGTAATATTTCAGGATTGAAATGAGGTTTATTGTACTAACAGAAAATGTGCAATATGCATTAAACCAAAATTTGACCGATGCAAAAGTATGGGCACCTCAACAGAAAAGTGACATTAATATTTAGTAGATCCTCCTTTTGCAAAAATAACAGCCTCTAGTCGCTTCCTGTAGCTTTTAATCAGTTCCTGGATGAAGGTATTTTTGACCATTCCTCTTTACAAAACAATTCCAGTTCAGTTAAGTTTGATGGTCGCCGAGCATGGACAGCCCGCTTCAAATTATCCCACAGATGTTCAATGATATTCAGGTCTGGGGACTGGGATGGCCATTCCAGAACATTGTATCATTGTGTTTTGGATCATTGTCTTGCTGAAATATCCATCCCCGGCGGAACTTCAAATTCGTCACTGATTCTTGTACATTAAGAATCTGCTGATACTGAGTTGAATCCATGCGACCCTCAACTTTAACAAGATTCCCGGTGCCGGCATTGGCCACACAGCCCCAAAGCATGATGGAACCTCCACCAAATTTTACAGTGGGTAGCAAGTGTTTTTCTTGGAATGCTGTGTTTTTTTGACGCCATGCATAATGCCTTTTTGTATGACCAAACAACTCAATCTTGTTTCATCAGTCCACAGGACCTTCTTCCAAAATGAAGCTGGCTTGTCCAAATGTGCTTTTGCATACCTCAGGCGACTCTGTTTGTGGCGTGCTTTCAGAAACGGCTTCTTTCGCATCACTCTCCCATACAGCTTCTCCTTGTGCAAAGTGTGCTGTATTGTTGACCGATGCACAGTGACACCATCTGCAGCAAGATGATGCTGCAGCTCTTTGGAGGTGGTCTGTGGATTGTCCTTGACTGTTCTCACCATTCTTCTTCTCTGCCTTTCTGATATTTTTCTTGGCCTGCCACTTCTGGGCTTAACAAGAACTGTCCCTGTGGTCTTCCATTTCCTTACTATGTTCCTCACAGTGGAAACTGACAGGTTAAATCTCTGAGACAACTTTTTGTATCCTTCCCCTGAACAACTATGTTGAACAATCTTTGTTTTCAGATCATTTGAGAGTTGTTTTGAGGAGCCCATGATGCCACTCTTCAGAGGATATTCAAATAGGAGAACAACTTGCAATTGGCCACCTTAAATACCTTTTCTCATGATTGGATACACCTGGCTATGAAGTTCAAAGCTCAGTGAGGTTACAAAACCAATTTTGCGCTTCAGTAAGTCAGTAAAAAGTAGTTAGGAGTATTCAAATCAATAAAATGATAAGGGTACCCAAATTTTTGCACCGGTCAAATTTTGGTTTAATGCATATTGCACATTTTCTGTTAATACAATAAACCTCATTTCAATCCTGAAATATTACTGTCCATCAGTTATTAGATATATCAAATTGAAATGGCTGTTGCAAACACCCAAATATTTAGAACTAAAAATGATTAAGATTAATAGGGGTGCCCAAACTTTTTCATATGACTGTATGTCTCGCTGTGGTAATTGACAGTTAAAAAAAAACACCCCTGCTCCTTTCCCATAATGCCTTGTGATATGTAGATGCTAAGTAGAAGGCAAAAGGCAATTCAAACTCTACACACCTTCACTGGTGCTCTCCTCAATGTGAGAGATTCTTGTCCCTAACTCACTCATTGCCTCCCACAAAGCCAGCCAGTTCACTTTGCTCTGTACTGATGAGGGACAAAAATCCTGAAACAGCGCTGTATGCAACAAAAAAGCCACGTTGCTTTAATGCAGCTTTTTTGCTGCAGATTTTGCTGCGGTTTTTTCAGCCAAAGCCAAGAATGGCTACACAAAGAATGGGAAGTATCTAGGAAGTTCTTACACTTCTCCCTTCTGCTCAATCCACTCCTGTATTTGGCTTAAAAAAAGGCAGCAAAATCTGCAACAAAAAAAGCTGCGTTTCCGCAACGTGGGGCCTCAGCCTTAAAGAGAATTTTAGATCTGAGCAAATAATCCACAAATTACCAGGCTAACGTGCAGATCGAACGTAATGCATAAATGCACTCATTTCGCCATAACTCATCAGAAAGATGATATGAGTATGAGCAAAATGCATAAATGCACTTATTAGACCCCAGATCAATCCCTTAAATAGTGTTAGTTTCACACTTCAAATGGCTATTGCCTGGGCTAATATTTTGGAGGAGTGGAGGGGTTGCTAGTGGATACGCCTGAAATAAAATCCACCATTTATAGCTATACAGACATGCATATTCCCCAGGTCAAATAATTGTAGTCTCATACTACTCCATATGTAAGACTATTTCGTTCTTTAAGTACATATGGTACAAATCCTCATTTCTGATTAGATAAAGGCAGGATTTCGGGTGACTTTTTAAAAAGTGGATGGCTGGAAAATCATCTGCTACTAGTGGCCACAGTGAGTGGATAGCAATAATAGCATACCATCCCCCATCTAGTGCTATACTGAAAATGGCCATTGAGCATCAGCCTCACAGTTCAGAAGTTTACCTATACCCTACTCTGGAGATTACTACTTCCATGCATGAACAACCCACTTCCACTATACCTCCAAAACTGACCCTTTTAAGAGAGATTGTCCTGGCAATAAACTGCAGTAAAAACTGCACTTCCCAGAACCCTGACGATGGGTGCCAATAACTGGATGTCAGCTGAGGGCGACGACTCTCGCCGGAGCTCGATATATAAAGGCCAGGCCACGCCCCCCTTGGTACCGCCCCCGGGACTGACACAGCGCCACCTGATTAGTCGCACCCGTACACAGGGCCTTGTGTATTTGGCGTCGTGTCCATGTCCGAAAGATTATGTGGGAAAAACATCTAGAGAATTTCGATGTCGTATTCTCGAACATACAGCAGTATTAACCGCCAAGAAGAACGGCCACTGAGTAGACACATATGGGAGTGTCATGGTGGGGACCCCGGTGCCTTCAAATTTCAGGGGATTGAGCATGTGAGACTGACTGAAAGAAGAGGGAATATAGATAGGAGGATCCTACAAAAGGAGGCCCAGTAGATCTTCAGACTGAAAAGCATGAAGCTCCTGGGCCTAAATGAAAATGTCATTTTCATGTTTTATATAGGAATTGTGTGTAGGATATTTTTTGTGGGGTTTATGTAGAACATAATGGAGGAGGTGATGTCTTTTTGAAGGATCAATACCCTTTGGAGGGTGTTCTGTGGGATCAGGATCTTGAAGTTAGTGTAGGGATATGTGCTGTACTATACCTGAGTGAATGTTGAATGGAGTGGGCCTTTCTTTTGGGACCTACTCTTAATCTATATTCATGGTATGGAGGTAGCAGGGGTGATTAATGGGCGAATTGTTCATGTATCATTATTTGCAAAATTGATGGCAAGGGGGACATGCACTAGATAGCGAATAGGGTGTGTTTGCGCCAGCTTTTAGTATATATGGAGATCAGTAGCTCAAGACGTCTTTGCATCATTGGTAAGAAGGTATAACAGTTGTGGTACTGGACCTACCTGTGTGGACTTAAGATCTCTTGGTCCATCAGGTTTTCTCTATTTAGCCTAGTTGGGTTTAAGGACGAGTACATCTGGTTAACTGATAAGCAGTAAGCTCCCCCCAGAAATGAGAAACCATTGGTAACACTATATAACTGATAGATCAGTGACGCTATACATCCACATGCTTTTCATCTAATCCAGTGCTCTGTACATGCTATTGATCGCGCTGTTCAGGACTTGTAGATAGCATTTTTGCTACCTTGGAAACAAATTCCACCCAATTTGAGATGATGCGTCCCCCACAGCAATCAGCGTGGAGTGTGTCAATGAGGGGCGGAGCGCCATGTTGTGAACGCTTGGCTCCGCGGCCAATCAGGTGGCGCTGCGACAGTCCCAGGGGCGGTACCAGGAGCGTGGCCTGGCCTTTATATATCAAGCTCCTGCGGGAGTCACCGCACTCAGCTGACCTCCAATTACCGGCACCCACCTTCAGGGTGCTGGAAAGTGTAGTTTTTACTGCAGTTTATAGCCAGGACGATCTCTCTTAAAAGGGTCAGTTTTGGAGTTATAGTGGGTTGTTCATGCATGGAAGTAGTAATCTCCAGAGTAGGGAGTAGGTAAACTTCTGAACTGTGAGGCTGATGCTCATTGGCCATTTGCAGTATAGCACTAGATGGAGGATGGTATGCTATTATTGCTATCCACTCACTGTGGCCACTAGTAGTAGATGATTTTCCAGCCATCCAGTTTTGAAAAACTCACCCGAAATCCTGCCTGTATCTAATCAGAAATGAGGATTTGTACCATATGTACTTAAAGAACAAAATAGTCTTACATATGGAGTAGTATGAGGCTACAATTATTTGTAATCCACAATTTATTCTTCATAGCTAAGAGAAGCTCTCAGTCACTGCTTCTAACAAACATTTGTAAAGTCTGGGAAGAAGCATGCTCTGGACCAACTTATTAATCAATATTTCAAGAATGTGACATCTAATTTTCCCAACCTCTTCCTTCAAATTTCCCTTCAAAAAAAGTAGTGAAGGTAATGGCACTTAGATAAATTTTATTGTTTTTGCAATTCCACAAATTCTTTAATCCTGCTGAGTAGATGTTTGCAAAAGCAAATACACTCCATGTGTTATCCAAAACTTGGTATGATCCAAAACTTTTTCAACCTTTATTACCCTAATATGTTTTAGCCTTCTCCCAAACTTTAAATAATTAATCTACCATTGGATATTTATACCTATAAAACCCGATTTGTCCGACTCAAATATGTAGTAAATATCCCTAAAACTATAATGCCCAAATGAATATAGGAGGGATAGTAAATATTATTCTCCCTCCCAATCTTAGCTTTCTTGTAACTTTTTAGAATGGAGGTACCTGGTGCTGGCAAGGATGAGCGACAATCTTAGCAAATAACATGCACAAAACACACACACTTAGCCTACAGAAGCTTCTTGACAATTAAGCGTTAAGTGCACAATACAGACACTTGCTTGATTCTAAAAACATTTATGCCCATATTAGTTTTCTTTTTGTTTTCTGAAAGCCTGATATCATGCTCTCTATCATCCAAGTGCAAAACAAGTGTAGGGATTCCACATGCACACAAAAAAATGCATAAGGATGTGGTATATCCCAAGACCAATGAATCTTGAGTATACGCTTTCATGCTTCTGGCTTACACCTGGGCTTTCACCCAGTCCACCAAGGAGCAAGCACTGTTGCCTTGCAGAGCTTGGTTCCTGGTTTTAAATCCAACCACAGATAAATCATCCTTAAGTGTGCATGGGTTTTTTCCTGGTATGCCCATTTCTTCCCACATGAAAAATGGATTCCTATGAAAATTGATCCTTGTTGCAGTCACTCACTTCCCTGCTTCAGAACTTTCCCTTCCCTTTGAGTCCTTTGTGTGAGTAAAGCACATTACAAATGTTTGTCACTCTATCAGTAGGATCCTAACCCCAGCTTGTTGGAGCACTCCACGGTCACCTTGGACTTTCAAACTACTTGATCCATGGCTTTGATTTGGTGGCTATCGGACACTTACTATGGGTGCGTTTAAACCTATGGCATAAATCAGTCACTTGCAACCTATGACTATCTGGTTCACTGCTCCCTACAATAGTATTTTGTCATCCCCTACAGTGACTTCCAGTGATAACAACAAATAATCTGACCTAAAAAGCTATCTACATGGGAAGAGGGAATATACTGTATAAGCTCCGTGTGCACCAGGAAGCTATTCAGCTCAGAGCTGTCATGTCTAATACCCTGGTCACCCTTGGGGTGCGCAGAACATGAGCTTCTCAGGACTGAGGTGAGGTGAGAAATCTGGTATAAATGAAGTGGAAAATGTATGCCAGCTATAAAATGGTGCATATTTCCCCTCCCAGGGATCTCTCTCTCGTCAGTGATTTAGTTACGAAGACTGGTGTTGATAAAACTAGTCTTCATAAATCTGGCACAATGTTTTTATTGACTTACAGGAAATCAAAGAGGAAATGGAATTTTGTGTACTAGGAAATGGAATTAAGATGAATATCAGGTAATATATTATATAGTGGGGAAAAAAAAGTATTTAGTCAGCCACCAATTGTGCAAGTTCTCCCACTTAAAAAGATGAGAGAGGCCTGTAATTGACATCATAGGTAGACCTCAACTATGAGAGACAAAATGAGAAAACATATCTAGAAAATCACATTGTCTGATTTTTTAAGAATTTATTTGCAAATTATGGTGGAAAATAAGTATTTGGTCAATAACAAAAGTTCATCTCCATACTTTGTTATATATCCTTTGTTGGCAATGACAGAGGTCAAACATTTTCTGTAAGTCTTCACAAGTTTGGCACACATTGTTGCTGGTATGTTGGCCCATTCCTCCATGCAGATCTTCTCTAGAGCAGTGATGTTTTGGGGCTGTTGCTGGGCAACACGGACTTTCAACTCCCTCCAAAGGTTTTCTATGGGGTTGAGATCTGGAGACTGGCTAGGCCACTCCAGGACCTTGAAATGCTTCTTACGAAGCCACTCCTTCATTGCCCTGGCGGTGTGCTTGGGATCATTGTCATGCTGAAAGACCCAGCCACGTTTAATCTTCAATGCCCTTGCTGATGGAAGGAGGTTTGCACTCAAAATCTCACGATACATGGCCCCATTCATTCTTTCATGTACATGGATCAGTCGTCCTGGTCTCTTTGCAGAGAAACAGCCCCAAAACATGATCTTGCCACCTCCATGCTTCACGGTAGGTATGGTGTTCTTCGGATGCAACTCAGCATTCACTCTCCTCCAAACACGACGAGTTGTGTTGCTACCAAACCGTTCTATTTTGGTTTCATCTGACCATATGAAATTCTCCCAATACTCTTCTGGAACATCCAAATGCTTTCTAGCAAACTTCAGACGGGCACGAATATGTACTGGCTTAAGCAGGGGGACACATCTGGCACTGCAGGATCTGAGTCCCTGGCGGCGTAGTGTGTTACTGACAGTAGCCTTTGTTACGTTATTCCCAGCTTTCTGCAGGTCATTCACTAGGTCCCCCCATGTGGTTCTGGGATTTTTGCTCAACGTTCTTGTGATCATTTTGACCCCACGGGGTGAGATCTTGCGTGGAGCCCCTGATCGAGGGAGATTATCAGTGGTCTTTTATGTCTTCCATTTTCTAATTATTGCTCCCACAGTTGATTTCTTCACACCAAGTTGCTTGCATATTGCAGATTCAGTCTTCCCAGCCTGGTGCAGGTCTACAATTTTGTTTCTGGTGTCCTTCCACAGCTCTTTGGTCTTCACCATAGTGGAGTTTGGAGTGTAACTGTTTGAGGGTGTGGACAGGTGTCTTTTATGCTGATAATTTCAAACAGGTGCCATTACTAAAGGTAATGAGTGGAGGACAGAGGAGCTTCTTAAAGAAGAAGTTACAGGTCTGTGAGAGCCAGAAATCTTGCTTGTTTGTAGGTGACCAAATACTTACTGTATTTTCCACCATAATTTGCAAATAAATTGTAAAAAGTCAGACAATGTGATTTTCTAGATATGTTTTCTCATTTTGTCTCTCATAGTTGAGTGGCTGACTAAATACTTTTTTTCCCAACTGTATATGTATATACAGTCATATGAAAAAGTTTGGGCACCCCTATTAATCTTAATCATTTTTAGTTCTAAATATTTGGGTGTTTGCAACAGCCATTTCAATTTGATATATCTAATAACTGATGGACACAGTAATATTTCAGGATTGAAATGAGGTTTATTGTACTAACAGAAAATGTGCAATATGCATTAAACCAAAATTTGACCGGTGCAAAAATTTGGGTACCCTTATCATTTTATTGATTTGAATACTCCTAACTACTTTTTACTGACTTACTGAAGCACAAAATTGGTTTTGTAACCTCACTGAGCTTTGAACTTCATAGCCAGGTGTATCCAATCATGAGAAAAGGTATTTACGGTGGCCAATTGCAAGTTGTTCTCCTATTTGAATATCCTCTTAAGAGTGGCATCATGGGCTCCTCAAAACAACTCTCAAATGATCTGAAAACAAAGATTGTTCAACATAGTTGTTCAGGGGAAGGATACAAAAAGTTGTCTCAGAGATTTAACCTGTCAGTTTCCACTGTGAGGAACATAGTAAGGAAATGGAAGACCACAGGGACAGTTCTTGTTAAGCCCAGAAGTGGCAGGCCAAGAAAAATATCAGAAAGGCAGAGAAGAAGAATGGTGAGAACAGTCAAGGACAATCCACAGACCACCTCCAAAGAGCTGCAGCATCATCTTGCTGCAGATGGTGTCACTGTGCATCGGTCAACAATACAGCACACTTTGCACAAGGAGAAGCTGTATGGGAGAGTGATGCGAAAGAAGCCGTTTCTGAAAGCACGCCACAAACAGAGTCGCCTGAGGTATGCAAAAGCACATTTGGACAAGCCAACTTCATTTTGGAAGAAGGTCCTGTGGACTGATGAAACAATGATTGAGTTGTTTGGTCATACAAAAAGGCGTTATGCATGGCGTCAAAAAAACACAGCATTCCAAGAAAAACACTTGCTACCCACTGTAAAATTTGGTGGAGGTTCCATCATGCTTTGGGGCTGTGTGGCCAATGCCGGCACCGGGAATCTTGTTAAAGTTGAGGGTCGCATGGATTCAACTCAGTATCAGCAGATTCTTGAGAATAATGTACAAGAATCAGTGACGAATTTGAAGTTACGCTGGGGATGGATATTTCAGCAAGACAATGATCCGAAACACAGCTCCAAATCTACTCAGGCATTCATGCAGAGGAACAATTACAATGTTCTGGAATGGCCATCCCAGTCCCCAGACCTGAATATCATTGAACATCTGTGGGATAATTTGAAGCGGGCTGTCCATTCTCGCCGACCATCAAACTTAACTGAACTGGAATTGTTTTGTAAAGAGGAATGGTCAAAAATACCTTCATCCAGGATCCAGGAACTGATGAAAAGCTACAGGAAGCGACTAGAGGCTGTTATTTTTGCAAAAGGAGGATCTACTAAATATTAATGTCACTTTTCTGTTGAGGTGCCCATACTTTTGCATCGGTCAAATTTTGGTTTAATGCATATTGCACATTTTCTGTTAGTACAATAAACCTAATTTCAATCCAGAAATATTACTGTGTCCATCAGTTATTAGATATATCAAATTGAAATGGCTGTTGCAAACACCCAAATATTTAGAACTAAAAATGATTAAGATTAATAGGGGTGCCCAAACTTTTTCATATGACTGTATATATATATATATATATATATATATATATATATATATACATACATACATACATACAGTACAGACCAAAAGTTTGGACACACCTTCTCATTCCAAGAGTTTTCTGTATTTTGAAAGGCATCAAAACTATGAATTAACATATGTGGAATTATATGCTTAACAAAAAAGTGTGAAACAACTGAAAATATGTCTTATATTCTAGGTTCTTCAAAGTAGCCACCTTTTGCTTTGATTACTGCTTTGCACACTCTTGGCATTCTCTTGATGAGCTTCAAGAGGTAGTCACCTGAAATGGTCTTCCAACAGTCTTGAAGGAGTTCCCAGAGATGCTTTGCACTTGTTGGCCCTTTTGCCTTCACTCTGCGGTCCAGCTCACCCCAAACCATCTCGATTGGGTTCAGGTCTGGTGACTGTGGAGGCCAGGTCATCTGGCGTAGCACCCCATCACGTTCCTTCTTGGTCAAATAGCCCGTACACAGTCTGGAGGTGTGTTTGGGGTCATTGTCCTGTTGAAAAAGAAATGATGGTCCAACTAAACACAAACCGGATGGAATAGCATGCCGCTGCAAGATGCTGTAGTAACCATGCTGGTTCAGTATTCCTTCAATTTTTAATAAATCCCCAACAGTGTCACCAGCAAAGCACCCCCACACCATCACACCTCCTCCTCCATGCTTCACGGTGGGAACCAGGCATGTAGAGTCCATTCGTTCACCCTTTCTGAGTCGCACAAAGACACGGTAGTTGGAACCAAAGATCTCAAATTTGGACTCATCAGACCAAAGCACAGATTTCCACAGGTCTAATGTCCATTCCTTGTGTTCTTTAGCCCAAACACGTCTCTTCTGCTTGTTGCCTGTCCTTAGAAGTGGTTTCCTAGTATTTATTTTACCATGAAGGCATGCTGCACACAGTCTCCTCTTAACAGTTGTTGTAGAGATGTGTCTGCTGCTAGAACTCTGTGTGGCATTGACCTGGTCTCTAATCTGCTGCTATTAACCTGCGTTTTCTGAGGCTGGTGACTCGGATGAACTTATCCTCCGCAGCAGAGGTGACTCTTGGCCTTACTTTCCTGGGGCGGTCCTCATGTGAGCCAGTTTCTTTGTAGCGCTTGATGGTTTTGGCCACTGCACTTGGGGACACTTTCAAAGTTTTCCCAATTTTTCGGACTGACTGACCTTCATTTCTTAAAGTAATGATGGCCACTCGTTTTTCTTTACTTAGCTGCTTTTTTCTTGCCATAATACAAATTCTAACACTCCATTCAGTAGGACTATCAGCTGTGTATCCACCTGACTTCTGAACAACACAACTGATGGTCCCAACCCCATTTATAAGGCAAGTAATCCCACTTATTAAACCTGACAGGGCACACCTGTGAAGTGAAAACCAAGAGAATGCCAAGAGTGTGCAAAGCAGTAATCAAAGCAAAAGGTGGCTACTTTGAAGAACCTAGAATAAGACATATTTTCAGTTGTTTCACACTTTTTAGTTAAGTATATAATTCCACATGTGTTAATTCATAGTTTTGATGCCTTCAGTGTGAATCTACAATTTTTATAGTCATGAAAATATAGAAAACTCTTGGAATGAGAAGGTGTGTCCAAACTTTTGGTCTGTACTGTATATATTATCAATCATTACTCCAGATAATTCCCTTCCACAAGCTCAAAAATTTATTCTCTATAACAATAAGGTTAAAATAGCTATTAAATCATATTGCAAATCGAATTATATCCCCTAAATAACTGAGGTAAAATTTAGAAATAATGCCTATTTTCAATATGAGATCTGTCACGTATTACAAATTAACTCAATATACCTAACCAAGTCAAGATGGAAGTGTTGGATAAAATACATTGCCTTGATATGTGATTATATGTCCTATGATTGGAAATTGGCACTATGCTGTTGATTCAATTTTATTTAGTGCATGATTGAAGGGATGAGCATGCTATACATTCCCATAAGCATCAGTGCTATTATAAAGGTGTATCATGTCTCCCAGGCCTCTTCTCCAGACTAAACAAAATTAACTCCTTTAGACTAATGCCCCACATTGCGGAAAAGCTGCTTTTTTTGTTGAAGATTTTGAGCCAGGAGTCAGGAGTGGATTGAGCAGAAGGGAGAAGTATAAGCACTTCCTAGATATTTACAATTCCTTCTGTAGCCACTACTAGGCTTGGCTCTAAAAGCCACCGCAAAATCTGCAACAAAAAAAAGCAGCGTTTGTGGAATGTGGGGCCTTAGACTAAAGAGGACATGAAGCATCTGTTGAGCCTTTTAGTGATGATAAAAATTAGGATATACTAGCCAAGTGAGCAGTACCTCTGCTGGGGCTTGCTTCACGAAGTGGCTGCTGACTAAGTGGAGTTAAAAAGAGTAGATTGTGTTGAGTGTGACTTGGTGGACTGTTTGAGTGATTGCATATACAGTATAGTTTCTTTTGTGTGTTCAATTTGTGTTAGAATTACTGACACAATTTAAATCCCTTTTATTATTATTATTGTTTATTTATATAGCACCATTAATTCCATGGTGCATTACATTTGAGGGTTTACATACAGTACACAAAATATACAAAACAAATATAATACTAACAGTGACCAACTGGCACAGTGGGATAGAGGGCCCAGCCCGCAAGGGCTTACGATCTATGAGGGAAGAGGGATAGAGACAGAAGGTGAGGGTAGAGGCTGCTCAGGTGGTGGTGTGGTGACAGTAGTGTTATTGGAGGTTGTAGGCCTTCCTGAATAGGTGAGTCTTCAGGGGCTGCTTGAAGCTTGTGACTGTGGGGGATAGTCTTATGTGTTTTGGTAATGAGTTTGCAGAGTATGGGGGATGCATGGGAGAAGTCTTGGAGATGATTGTGTGAAGAGTGGATAAGAGCAGAGCGTTGTAGGAGGTCTTTGGAGGATCGGAGGTTACGTGTGGGCAGGTAGCGGGAGATTAGCTCGGAGATACAGTACAGACCAAACGTTTGGACACACCTTCTCATTCTAAGAGTTTTCTGTATTTTCATGACTATAAAAATTGTAGATTCACACTGAAGGCATCAAAACTATGAATTAACACGTGGAATTATATACTTAACAAAAAAGTGTGAAACAACTGAAAATATGTCTTATATTCTAGGTTTTTCAAAGTAGCCACCTTTTGCTTTGATTACTGCTTTGCACACTCTTGGCATTCTCTTGATGAGCTTCAAGAGGTAGTCACCTGAAATGGTTTTCACTTCACAGGTGTGCCCTGTCAGGTTTAATAAGTGGGATTACTTGCCTTATAAATGGGGTTGGGACCATCAGTTGTGTTGTTCAGAAGTCAGGTGGATACACAGCTGATAGTCCTACTGAATGGAGTGTTAGAATTTGTATTATGGCAAGTGCAGTGGCCAAAACCATCAAGCGCTACAAAGAAACTGGCTCACATGAGGACCGCCCCAGGAAAGGAAGACCAAGAGTCACCTCTGCTGTGGAGGAGAAGTTCATCCGAGTCACCAGCCTCAGAAATCGCAGGTTAACAGCAGCTCAGATTAGAGACCAGGTCAATGCCACACAGAGTTCTAGTAGCAGACACATCTCTACAACAACTGTTAAGAGGAGACTGTGTGCAGCAGGCATTCATGGTAAAATAGCTGCTAGGAAACAACTGCTAAAGAACACAAGGAATGGACATTAGACCTGTGGAAATCTGTGCTTTGGTCTGATGAGTCCAAATTTGAGATCTTTGGTTCCAACCACCGTGTCTTTGTGCGACGCAGAAAAGGTGAACGAATGGACTCTACATGCCTGGTTCCCACCGTCAAGCATGGAGGAGGTGTGATGGTGTGGGGGTGCTTTGCTGGTGACACTGTTGGGGATTTATTCAAAATTGAAGAAATACTGAACCAGCATGGTTACCACAGCATCTTGCAGCGGCATGCTATTCCATCCGGTTTGCGTTTAGTTGGACCATCATTTATTTTTCAACAGGACAATGACCCCAAACACACCTCCAGATTGTGTAAGGGCAATTTGACCAAGAAGGAGAGTGATGGGGTGCTACGCCAGATGACCTGGCCTCCACAGTCACCAGACCTGAACCCAATCGAGATGGTTTGTGGTGAGCTTGACCACAGAGTGAAGGCAAAAGGGCCAACATGTGCAAAGCATCTCTGGGAACTCCTTCAAGACTGTTGGAAGACCATTTCAGGTGACTACCTCTTGAAGCTCATTAAGAGAATGCCAAGAGTGTGCAAAGCAGTAATCAAGGCAAAAGGTGGCTACTTTGAAGAACCTAGAATAAGACATATTTTCAGTTGTTTCACACTTTTTTGTTAAGTATATAATTCCACATGTGTTAATTCATAGTTTTGATGCCTTCAGTGTGAATCTACAATTTTTATAGTCATGAAAATACAGAAAACTCTTGGAATGAGAAGGTGTGTCTAAACTTTTGGTCTGTACTGTATATGGAGGGGACAGGTTATGGATGGCTTTGTATGTCAGCATTAGTAATTTGAACTCTATTCGCTGGGCAATGGGTAGCCAGCGAAGAGCGAGGGGAGAGGTATAATAAGCGAGCAGCACAGTTTAAGGTCGACTGGAGGGGGCGAGAGTATTAGCTGGGAGGCCATGGAGAAGGGTGTTACAGTGGTCTAGGCGGGAGATTATGAGGGTGTGGACTAGCATCTTTGTAGTTTCAGGGGTGAGGAAGGAGCGGATTCGATGGATGTTCTTGAGTTGGAGGCAGCCGGAGGTGTTGATGGTTTGAATATGCGGCTTGAAGGATAGGTCAGAGTCTAAGGTTATCCCAAGGCAGCGGACCCATGGGACTGAGGTGAGTGTGGTTCCATTAACTTTGATAGATGGATCAGGTAGGGGGCAGTGCGAGGAGGGGGTGAAGATTATGAACTCAGTTTTCTTCATGTTGAGTTTGAGAAAGCGGGAGGAGTGAAAGGAGGTTACGGCTGATAGTTATTCTGGAAGGTAATGTCTGTTCCAGAGAGATATATTTGGGTGTCGTCAGCATAGCAATGGTAATGGAAACCATGAGATTCTATGAGTTGGCCAAGGCCGAGGGTGTAGATGGAGAACAGGAGGGGTCCTAGGACGGAGCCTTGGGGGAAACTTACAGAAAGAGGGCGTGGTGTGCGAGTAGGAGACGATAAATGGCGGTTGGTGAGGTATGAGGAGATCCAGGAAAGGGCCAGGTCTGAGATGCCAAGGAATGAGTGTGTTTCTAACAGGAGGGAATGGTCGACTGTGTCAAAGGCAGAGGAGAGGTCGAGGAGGAGGAGGACAGAGTAGTGATGCTTGGCTTTGGCAGTCATTAGTGACCTTGGTTGGGGTAGTTTCTGTGGAGTGATGGGGTCTGAAGCCTAACTGCAGTCTGTCAAAGAGCACATTGGATGAGAGATAGGAGGATAGTTCGTAGAAAACGTGCTGCTCCAGCAATTTAGAGGTGGTGAGACGGTAGCATGTTTGAAGACGGAAGGGAAGGATTCATTGGTTAGGGATAGGTTGAAGAGATGGGTTAGGGCAGGAGTAATGACTTCAGGGAGTTTGGGGATGACATGTGACTGGATCGGGTCAAGCACGCAGGTGGCGAGGTGGGATTTAGAGATTAGGGTGGAGAGCTTTTCATCAGTGACGGTGGTGAAACACGTTAAAGAAGGAGAGCACTGAGCAGTTTGGGTAGAGTGGTTGTCGAGGGTGTAGGGTGAGACTGTCTCTGATGGTGTCAATTTTGCTTTTGAAATTTGCTTTCACCTCTTGTCATTTTCATTATCACCTAACAAAATTAATATGCAGGTGAAATTGATTCACAACCGCTAGTGCTTTCTAACTGCACAGATTGATATTCCACGAGTTTTTAAAGACTCCGGGTTATATTGTGTTGCTTAAAGAAAACCTTTCGTCAAACTACTACTCTATACATCCTTTAGCAGTAGGGTAGCACGGTGGCTCAGTGGTTAGCACTGCAGCCTTGCAGTGCTGGAGTCCTGGGTTCAAATCCTGCCAAGGACAACATCTGCAAGGAGTTTGAAAGTTCTCCCCGTGTTTATGTGGGTTTCCTCCGCGTACTCCGGTTTCCTCCCACACTCCAAAGACATACTGATACTGCCTATGTCTGTAAAGCGCTGCGGAATATGATGGCAATATATAAATAAGAAAAATAATAATAGTAGATGCTGTTCCGATGATTCTGGGTGAATTGTAAATTTTTCTGTAGCCCCAACTGTTCCCAAGTAATCGTTGCTGTTAGATTGAGAATCCAATTAGGCTCTTAATTATCAGTGGTGATCCCTTTCTGCTCCAGCTCAGGTCCACCCACCTAACAGTAGAGAGTCTAAATAGCATATTGAATGCTGAAACTACGAGCACTTGCTGATCAACTGCTCAGAAATGGTAGGAGCTAGAGAAAAACTTCCAACTGCCCCAGAATCAGTGGAGAGGCACCAATTGAAGGATACATCGTGTTGGCGTTAATGGAGCTGGTGAAAACTTTCGAGCAACTTATGAATTTTTGGCAGCACCTGTGACATTAATAAATAGATTTGGCTCCTTTCTGTGAAATCCAAGAATGAAATCCACTTTCTGCTTCTTCAATATTTTTTGTTTCTCTTGCTGCTTCTCAGTGGAGTAGGGGCTCTAATAACATAGGGGAGTTGAAGCGGAGGGGTGGGGTGGGGCACTTCTAACAGTTATTTCCAGGGAAAGAACACTGGTTTTGACGTCATATGAAAGAGGAGGTTCTCTTCTTCCCTGGGACACCATATCACCCAGTTGAAAACACAGTCAGGATTGGTATATAGGTTTATATACACATACAGCAGAATTTCAACTTTCAATGTTTTATAATGACAGAGGTATAGCCAAATTATGTTAATAAAGTATACTACAAAAATTAATACCACAAATGAAAGTTTAGGTACGCTTTAAGGGTTCCCTTAATTTTGCTTGAGCAGTACATTATAGTTACCTTAACAAAAGCCTTTACTGGGACCATCACATCAGATTGTTTTTATGCACTTGATAAAGGAGCTTGGTGCTCCGAAACGCATTGTGCTTATCACCCTAATAAATGTGAATTCCTTCTATCATCATCTGTGACCGGGGGTTATTTCCCAAGAGCGCAGGTTGGTACAGTGGATCCTTGGACCACCATAGATTCCATATATTTACCTTCCAACGTTATATACGCAAAACCACACCCAGCTGCCACCCCTACCTTGGACCATCTCACGAATTATCACGTGATCAGGCAAGGGTTTAACTGGTCTGGATTTGTCTAATTGTGAGGACATTATCTAACATGTGGCTCGGCGTCAATCTTCTTCGATTTTTGAGCATTATAGTTACCTTGTTATTTGTACCTTTAGGTTAGAAAATATGTAACTTTCTTTTATGTATGTAATCTAATATATTGCTTTATTGTAAGTGATGCATGTTTGCGTTGTGGAATGTCTCTAAAATTGATACAAAATGCCTGTAATGTCTTACTGTAAAATGAAATAAAAGCATATTTAAAACAATTGCTATAAAATTATCATACCTGTAGTATCAAACTCTTGAATTTTACCATCTTTAGTTGGGTTATGTGTACTTCCCACAGCATCTTCATCACCCCACCAAGAAGGCTGTCCATACAATGGAGTCCCACGAGGAAATGCAGAAAGATCCACTGAAAGAAATTGAACAAACTTATTTATACAATGGTGCTTGAAACTTTTTGAACTCTTCAGAATTTTCTGCACACATTTGACCTAAAAACACATCCGATTTTTACACAATTCCTAAAAGTAGAAAAACAAAACCACATCAAACAAAAAAAAAAAAAAAATTAGACTTGGCCCTTTATTTATAGATGAAAATTATCCAATATCACATATCTGTGAATGGAAAAAATTATGTGAACCTTTGCTTTCAGTATCTAGTGATCCTACTGTGGAGCAATAACTTCAGCAAAACATTTCTGGTAATTGCTGATTAGTCCTGCATATTGGGCTCAAGAGAATTTTAGTCCATTCCTCTATAAAAAACATCTTCAACTATGTTATGTTGGTCCTCCCGTGAACTGCTCACTGTTCAGATCCTTTAACTAAATTTCTATTGGATTAAGGTCAGGACTTTGACTAAGTCATTGCAAAACTTTAAAGGGAGTCTACCACATCCGCCAAACATGCCTCCATCATGTTAGAGAGCACAATAAACATCATACTTTGTAACATATGGCACTGTTATAGATTTCGAGTAAAACAACTTTGAAGTCTTATGCAAATAAAGCAGTTGGTGCACTGGGGATAGGCCTTCAGTTCCCTGGAGCACTGCTCTTGCTGCTCAGACCCCTAATCTCCTGCTGTATCATCTGTAGAGTGAGAGTTGATCTTCCCACTGCTATGACATAACTCATCCTACTTGAGCAGCAAGAGCGGTGCGCTTAGGGCTTAAGGATCATCCTCAGTGCACCAACTGCCTTGTTTGCAAGACTTCAAAGTTTGCTTGCTTTTTTTCAAATCTACAAAAAAATGACACACATAGGTATGTTGTTTATCACGGTCAGGGTGGGTTCACACCTGCGCTTGCTGTCCGTCCGTCGCCAATCCAGTGAAAATCTCGGCGAACTGGATTGGCGTCGGATACAGACCGGTCAGCGGCGCATTGGTTAAAAACCCATTCATTTGAATGGGTTTTTAAAGCAGTGCGCGGGTGTGCGCTTACACCCTCTGCGCTGCCAATCCTTTTTTTTTTCGGCGGACACGAAGTCCTGCCTGTCCGACAGATGTTCTTCTGTGTGATGCAAACACCTCAAACTTCTATTCGTCTGTCCATAACACATTTTTCCAATCTTCCTCTGTCCAATGTCTGTGTTCTTTTGCCCATATTAATCTTTTCCTTTTATTAGCCAGTCTCAGATATGGCTTTTTCTTGGCCACAGTGCCCTGAAGGCCAGCATCCCTGAGTCGCCTCTTCACTGGCGTTTTGCGGGTACTATTTAATGAAGCTGCAAGTTGAGGCGTCGATTTCTCAAACTACAGACTCTAATGTACTTGTCTTATTGCTCAGTTGTGCAGCGTGGCCTCCCACTTCTCTTTCTACTCTAGTTAGAGCCTGTTTGTGCTGTCCTCTGAAGGGAGTAGTACACACCGTTGTAGGAAGTCTTCAGCTTCTTGGCAATTTCTCGCATGGAATAGCCTTCATTTCTAAGAACAAGAATAGACTGTCGAGTTTCACATGAAAGTTCTCTTTTTCTGGCCATTTTGAGAGTTTAATCAAAGCAACAAATGTAATGCTCCAGATTCTCAACTAGCTCAAAGGAAGGTCAGTTTTATAGCTTCTCTAACCAGCAAAACTGTTTTCAGCTGTGCTAACATACTTGCACAAGGGTTTTCTAAACAACCATTAGCCTTCTTACACAGTTAGCAAACACAATGTACCATTAGAACACTGGAGTGATGGTTGCTGGAAATGGGCCTATATACACCTATGTAGATATTGCATTAAAAACCAGACATTTGCAGCTAGAATAGTTATTTACCACATTAACAATGTATAGAGTGTATTTCTGATTCATTTAAAGTTATCTTCATTGAAAAAAACAGTGCTTTTCTTTCAAAAATAAGGAAATGTCTAAGTGACCCTAAACTTTTGAATGGTAGTGTATGGTAGATATTTATTAATGTATTTGTGTGATATGACTGTTTGAAAAGCAGAGCATTTCACATTTTAAAAATTGCAATTTTTCCAAATTTCCATCAAATTTCCTATTTTTTTTATAAATAAATACAAAAATATTGATTAGTATTTACCACTAACAAGAAGTACAATGCGTCATGAAAGAACAATCTCAAAATCACTTGTGTAAGCTAAAGCGTCTCAAAGTTATTGCCATATAAAGTGACACGTCACTTTTGAAAAATGAGGCCTGGTCCTTAACGTACTTTTGGGCTGTGTCCTTAAGGGGTTAATGCACATTTGGGCTGTATCCTTAAGGGGTTAAACTCTTTGAATGCAGTTATGCGAAATTTGAGTTCTAGAACTCAAATGTTTTAATTGAAAAGAAGTAACACAAAAATATTACACAACTATCCATATTTGGTATTGACATAAATGTAACAACCTTTAGAATAAATGTAATCCCCAGTAACATTAAAATGGCAAAAATCCTCCCAATATTGTCATTTTTTTATTGTAGTTTTTGAATTTATGGCTCAAATAAACATTACTGACACATAACCAGTAACATTTTATTCCTCTCTGCATTCCCGCGTTCATAACTTTCTACATTTTATTTCAATGTAGCTCTACGAGACCTTGTATTTTGTGGGGACATAAGACTTTTTCCATCAGTTTTTACTACCTTTTGTTATTGAGAGGTGAAACGATCAGAAAACATCAATTCTGTCGTTTGAATTTTAAGGTTTATGGCATTTATCATGTAGAATAAATATCATACTAATTTTATTTTGGGGGTTGTTTTTTTTTTCCTAGCACTACTAATTCATTTTAAATGGTCACTAACTTTTTAGACAACTTAGTATCTTCTCATAGAGCATGCGATTCTGGACCAAAATTTAACGCACTTTCGCTGCCAGGGGTTTCAGATATTTTGCACCTCTGGTAGCCAGGGCAATTTTCACAGTTTTGAGATGGACAAATAAAACCTAAATTGCAACATTTAAAAAAAATATGCTAACCTCCCATGCCTATATATTTTCTGAAAGTAGACACCTACAACATTGTCAAAATGCCACATGGTACTGTTTACAGACAACTTCATGCAATTTTGATTTTAAGTGTTTAGTTTTATAAAAAATAAATAAATAAATATATATATATATATATATATATATATATATATATATATATATATATATATATATATATACACAGTCATATGAAACAGTTTGGGCACCCCTATTAATCTTAATCATTTTTAGTTCTAAATATTTGGGTGTTTGCAACAGCCATTTCAATTTGATATATCTAATAACTGATGGACACAGTAATATTTCAGGATTGAAATGAGGTTTATTGTACAGTCATGGCCAAAAGTTTTGAGAATGATACAAATATTAATTTTTACAAAGTCTACTGCTTCAGTTTTTCTAATGGCAATTTGCATATACTCCAGAATGTTATAAAGCGTGATCAGCTTAACAGCAATTACTTGCAAAGTCAATATTTGCCTAGAAAATGAACTTTATCCCCCCAAAACACATTTCAACATCATTGCAGCCCTGCCTTAAAAGGACCACCTAACATCGTTTCAGTGATTGCTCCATTAACACAGGTGTGGCTGTTGATGAGGACAGGGCTGGAGATCAATCTGTCATGATTAAGTAAGAATGACACCACTGGACACTTGAAAAGGAGGCTGGTGCTTGCCATCATTGTTTCTCTTCTGTTAACCATGGTTATCTCTAAAGAAACACGTGCAGTCATCATTGCACTGCACAAAAATGGCCTAACTGGGAAGAGTATTGCAGCTAGAAAGATTGCACCTCAGTCAACAATCTATCGCATCATCAAGAACTTCAAGGAGAGAGGTTCCATTGGTGCCAAAAAGGCTCCAGGGCGCCCAAGAAAGACCAGCAAGCGGCAGGACCGTCTCTTAAAAGTGTTTCAGCTGCGGGATCGGGCTACCAGCAGTGCAGAGCTTGCTGAGGAATGGCAGCAGGCAGGTGTGAGTGCATCTGCACGCACTGTGAGGCGGAGACTCTTGGAGCAAGGCCTGGTCTCAAGGAGGGCAGCAAAGAAGCCACTTCTCTCCAGAAAAAACATCAGGGACAGACTGATATTCTGCAAAAGGTACAGGGAGTGGACTGCTGAGGACTGGGGTAAAGTCATTTTCTCTGATGAATCCCCTTTTCCATTGTTTGGAACATCTGGAAAACAGCTTATTCGGAGAAGAAGAGGTGAGCGCTACCACCAGTCTTGTCTCATGCCAACTGTAAAGCATCCTGAAACCATTCATGTGTGGGGTTGCTTCTCAGCCAAGGGAATCGGCTCTCTCACAGTCTTGCCTAAAAACACAGCCATGAATAAAGAATGGTACCAGAATGTCCTCCAAGAGCAACTTCTCCCAACCGTCCAAGAGCAGTTTGGCGCTCAACAATGCCTTTTCCAGCATGATGGAGCACTTTGCCATAAAGCAAAGGTGATAACTAAATGGCTCAGGGAACAAAACATAGAGATTTTGAGTCCATGGCCTGGAAACTCCCCAGATCTTAATCCCATTGAGAACTTGTGGTCAATCATCAAGAGACGGGTGGACAAACAAAAACCAACAAATTCAGACAAAATTAAAGCATTGATTCTGCAAGAATGGACTGCTATCAGTCAGGATTTGGTCCAGAAGTTGATTGAGAGCATGCCAGGGAGAATTGCAGAGGTCCTGAAGAAGAAGGGTCAACACTGCAAATATTGACTTGCTGCATTAACTCATTCTAACTGTCAATATAAGCTTCTGTTACTCATAATATGAATGCAATTATATTTCTGTATGTGATAAAAACATCTGACAAACACACAGAAAAACCAGAGGGCAGCAGATCATGTGAAAATATAATATTTGTGTCATTCTCAAAACTTTTGGCCATGACTGTACTAACAGAAATTGTGCAATATGCATTAAAGCAAAATTTGACCGGTGCAAAAATGTGGGTACCCTTATCATTTTATTGATTTGAATACTCCTAACTACTTTTTACTGACTTACTGAAGCGCAAAATTGGTTTTGTAACCTCACTGAGCTTTGAACTTCATAGCCAGGTGTATCCAATCATGAGAAAAGGTATTTAAGGTGGCCAATTGCAAGTTGTTCTCCTATTTGAATATCCTCTGAAGAGTGGCATCATGGGCTCCTCAAAACAACTCTCAAATGATCTGAAAACAAAGATTGTTCAACATAGTTGTTCAGGGGAAGGATACAAAAAGTTGTCTCAGAGATTTAACCTGTCAGTTTCCACTGTGAGGAACATAGTAAGGAAATGGAAGACCACAGGGACAGTTCTTGTTAAGCCCAGAAGTGGCAGACCAAGAAAAATATCAGAAAGGCAGAGAAGAAGAATGGTGAGAACAGTCAAGGACAATCCACAGACCACCTCCAAAGAGCTGCAGCATCATCTTGCTGCAGATGGTGTCACTGTGCATCGGTCAACAATACAGCACACTTTGCACAAGGAGAAGCTGTATGGGAGAGTCATGCGAAAGAAGCCGTTTCTGAAAGCACGCCACAAACAGAGTCGCCTGAGGTATGCAAAAGCACATTTGGACAAGCCAGCTTCATTTTGGAAGAAGGTCCTGTGGACTGATGAAACAAAGATTGAGTTGTTTGGTCATACAAAAAGGCGTTATGCATGGCGTCAAAAAAACACAGCATTCCAAGAAAAACACTTGCTACCCACTGTAAAATTTGGTGGAGGTTCCATCATGCTTTGGGGCTGTGTGGCCAATGCCGGCACCGGGAATCTTGTTAAAGTTGAGGGTTGCATGGATTCAACTCTGTATCAGCAGATGCTTGAGAATAATGTACAAGAATCAGTGACGAATTTGAAGTTACGCCGGGGATGGATATTTCAGCAAGACAATGATCCAAAACACAGCTTCAAATCTACTCAGGCGTTCATGCAGAGGAACAATTACAATGTTCTGGAATGGCCATCCCAGTCCCCAGACCTGAATATCATTGAACATCTGTGGGATAATTTGAAGGGGGCTGCCCATGCTCGGCGACCATCAAACTTAACTGAACTGGAATTGTTTTGTAAAGAGGAATGGTCAAAAATACCTTCATCCAGGATCCAGGAACTGATTAAAAGCTACAGGAAGCGACTAGAGGCTGTTATTTTTGCAAAAGGAGGATCTACTAAATATTAATGTCACTTTTCTGTTGAGGTGCCCATACTTTTGCACCGGTCAAATTTTGGTTTCATGCATATTGCACATTTTCTGTTAGTACAATAAACCTCATTTCAATCCTGAAATATTACTGTGTCCATCAATTATTAGATATATCAAATTGAAATGGCTGTTGCAAACACCCAAATATTTAGAACTAAAAATGATTAAGATTAATAGGGGTGCCCAAACTTTTTCATATGACTGTATACATATACATATATTAGTTGATAAAACTAGAAAACAAACAAAAAGTAACATGGACAATTTATTGCTCATATATAATAGACACTATTGATAATCATTATAGCTATTATTTTAGCAAGAAATGGATAACACTAGAGAGGCAGACGGCGTATTTTACTCTATAAAGATAAGGCATTCACAGGATAGAGATAGGATCAAATGTAAACTTTACTTATGACTTTGTGTATGTGTTGTGTAAGTGGTTGGTACAACTTTTGTGGCACTGTGATGTGGACGATGGTAAGCGGCTGGGCCACAACGCCAATAAACTTCTTGGTTATGTTCAGAGGAGTATTACATAGGAATACCCCTATGAGTAGGCTCATAGGGTTATTACATTATCCCTCTATGTGACAATCAGAGAGCAAAAGATCAGAATGCTCTTTGATTAATAGGAGAGGGGACAACATATACAGAAGTCCATTCAACCCCTCCCCTTGGAGTCACATACAGGTTATGCACAGACAATGACTATTTATCATTGTCTCTGCAGTCTGCGGCTCTGCTCCTCTGCCACTACTCCTCCACACTGCACCGAAATGCTGCCTGAGGCTGGAGGGGCAGCTAGTCGGTTTTGGAAATCACAGCTGGTCCACAGCGCATCTTTTTCCGCATTGTGGGGATAGGATTTGCTAGAATCCCATCCACTATACAGTGACTGTAAAATGCTGCAGTTTTTTGCGGCGTTTACGCCCGGTAGGGCCTCAGCCTAAAGATGGGATATTATTCACAGAAAGCAAGCAGCTTTTCTGACTGTGCTCTAGAATGCTCTTTTCCTGTGTTTTAGCTGCTTGCCTGCATGTATTTGCAATGTATTTCCCTGCATTTGCAGTCCAGTGTTCCTGCATTTCCTATATTAAGAGCTTGAGTTTTTCTCAGCTATTTTTTTTGGTATTATACAGTTAGAACAGTATCAGTAATGGATGGGGGAAGGATGGGCAGACTGCTACATATTTTAGACGCCCCCTGTCTCAGAGACAAATGAAAAATGTGTTTCGGCCATTATGTGATTATTAGCATCAGCAAAACTTATGGAAAACATTTACAATTTTGTCATTCAGCCAAATTAATACCAAATTGCATCCATCAATGAAGTAGGTACCATGAAGGTGTCATTATTAAAACTTGGCTTTAATTAATTAGGTTAAAATTTAACAACCTAAATAGTTGGTAAATCTTGTCATCAGTTATGTGTCTATGAATTTTATTTATTTATTTATTTTTAACTCACGCAGATAGTGAGGAAATTGGTCCTCTATATAATGGTCTGTGCTAGGTCTCAGTGTTTCCTATGTATAGTAATTATAATGTGCAATTCACAGCTCAGGCTACAGAGCAAGAACAAAGTCCCAGATGCTAATTCAATTGTGGTGACTCTAATTAGCATAATCTAAATATCATAAGCTATGATATTCAACAAAGGAAAATTATGACATCAAAGTGAGCAAAGCTGAGAATTTTAAAATGTGATGAGGTGGATGATGTCAGTGTCAGATTTGGGAGATACAGGATTCCCATCTACATTCTTGTGTGCTAGTTGTAAGTGGTTTGGGTATATTGGTGTCTAACACTATAAGTAGCAAGTGTTGGCAGCTTTTTGGATTTGTGATCATAGAAAGTTGCTTCACTATTGTGTAGCCTAGGAGATAGGCAAATTGGAAGGGAGTGTGGAAGCAAAGTTTCCCTTTTTATGATCGCATATGTGTGGTGAGTAAGGTATATGGATACCCCACAGATTTGGTATAGAGTAATTCATCTATATTTTGTCTGAGGCCTCGATCCCTGACACTAGCATATCAACAAAGCTCTGCAAATAGATAGGTTAGTGTCATCTGAATCAATAAGTGCTTTCCACTTGTGTATCCATGACTCTGTTGCCGAGATACCACAGCTTTGGTCAATATAGAAATGAGCAACCACCTTCGGTATACACCTTTGCTAAAAGCATAACTTCATGGACTTCCGTCTCCAGAGGTTAACCAAGAGTCCACCAAAAACCACGGCTAGCTCCTGCTCTGCCACAAATTGTTTACAGTAAAAGTTCCAGACTATTGCTAGCTCCTGCTATTGTCCACAGAGTGGGCTTTCAACTTGAGTAGTAGCAACAATTTTCATTGTACTGGAGGAGTTTTGGTTGGCCTCTGGAGACTGAATTCCAAGGATCACTTATAATTTTCACCACACACACAACAGAAAGGGCCATGGAGGGTGCTAGAGGCTCAAAGCCCGCTACTAATCAAGACATTCACAAGTACAGCGTGAATACCTTCCCACCCATTCTCCTCCACACTTTGCCACCCCATACAGCTATCAGCTCTCCTCGGCCTGATGTTAGCCTTGTGTACTTAACTAAAGTCAAGTTACAATTCTGAATATAAACAGAATTGTGCATATTTGCAATTACAAATTAATTTAAATCACTCAGCTCTAATCAAAGTGTTTTAGTCAGAAAAAATCTTCACAAATTACTCAGTAATTCTGCCTCCAATACATCAGCCTTGGATTTCAGACTCAGGATGTAACTGGTGAAAGAATAGGTTTAATAAAAATTAAATATATAGACATATACCACTCAAAAGTGCCAGGTGGGACTGACTTTGCTTGGTATTGAATTTGGATATCCTGGGAATCATTGGAGAAAATTATTTTTTTTTTTTTTTTTTTTTTTTTTAAAGGGGCTATCCAGGATAAGATCATCCTTCTACACTAAGCTAAACACCCTCACCAGCCTAACTTCTTACTTACTTACTTTACCAAAAATGTATATTTACCTAGATCACCTAGATAGCTAGGTAAACAGGGAGGGGGTGGGAGGGTCAGCTCTGAGTAAAGAACAATGCAGCATGGTAGATGTAGGATAAAAGAACAGGAAACTACCCAAGTAAACAAATGCAGAGGATGCCAGGAACTCCCAGAGAAACCCAGAAACCACTCAAAACACTGCTAAAGGTATTTGGGTGCACTTAGTAACCCATTAATAGCACTAACAGATCTTTTAAAAAAAAAAAAAAAAAAAAGATTTTTTTGCCCGGAAAACCCCTTTAATGTCATCAAAAGAGAAGGACAAAAGAACTTGCCTATAGTAAGCAATAATACATTTTCTTATGTCAAGTTGCTTCCTGTAAAGCTAATCTTTGAAACTACTGGTATGACAATTAAGGCAACATGGCTTAAAAAGAGTAGCAGTTTCAATTTCCAAAAGTCTTTTTATTGTTTCTTTTGTGTGAGGGATTATTTTTTTGTGACACATATTGTACTTTATAATAGCACCATTCTATACATAGTACTGGGAAGCTGGAAAAAAAACTTCAGACTGAGGTTGAATTGGAAAAAAATTAATACAGTAGTACAACTTTCTTATAGATTTCATTTTATAGGTTTAATTTTGACAGTGTTTACGCAATAATATATTTTGCAGGTCAGTACGATCACAGTGACACCAAAAATTTATACAGGGTTTTTTCATGTTTTAAATACCTTTAAAAAACTATAAACTTTGAAAACACAAATATTTCTTTGTGCTACCATATTGTGGCACCTGTAACTTTTTTAATATTTATACGTAAAGAACTATGTAAGGTCTTGTTTTTGGAGGGGTTTCTATTGGGGTATTTTATTAACTCTTTCTTGGTGGATTTAATAAAAAAAAAAAAAAAAAAACCAAAACACTCTTGAGTGGCTACCATATTCAAAACCCCAACATCTACTGTAAGGGTACGTTCACATGGCGGAAAAAGAAGAATTCCTCTTCATTTTCCGCTAACATATTTGGTTATGGTCTAGCCACAATGTGACAATGTTATGCTGATCGAGACTTTCCACTGCTGATTAGGCCCAGATGAATGGGCTAATAAACAGGGAGTCTTGAGCCGCGGAATCTGTGGCAGTATTGAGCAGGAAACTTATTTTTTTCAGCTTCCTCCAGCGATCTCTGTCTCCCATTGAAAACAATGGGAGGCAGTTTCTGGGCGGCAAATTCCTCCATGTGAACGTACCCTAACAGTATGGCACATGTCCTTAAGGGGTTAATAAGATTTATTTTATAAATTTCTTTTTCCTTTGATTTCAATGTGGAAAGTGACTTGTAATTTGTTTTACTTTATCGTGGTTATACTAAATTCATACTAAAATAATGACTTACAAAAGGTTTTACCTAGTTTGGGTCAGTCAATTTGATACACGTTCACTAGCACTAAGAAATTAACCCCTTAGGGACACAGCCTAAAAGTACCTTAAGGACATGGCCTCATTTTTCAAAACTGACGTGTCATTCTATATTGCCAAAAATTTTGAGAAACTTTAACTTACATAAGTTTTTTTGAGATTGTTTTTTCATGACACATTCTACTTCATGTTAGTGGTAAACAATGATCAATATTTTTGTATTTATTTGTTAAAAAAAAATGTGGAAAATTTCACAATTTACAAAATGTGAAATGCTATTAGAAACCACCCCTAAATCACCAAATTTTTACAACTGCACCCCTCAAATAATTCAAAACAGCATTTGGGAAGCTTGTTAACCCTTTAAGCATTTCACAAGAATTAAAACAATATGGAGGTGAAATTTAGACATTTAATTTTCAATAATATGTTCATTTAGCCCTAAAATTAACACATTCACAAGAGGTTAAAGAAGAAAATGTATCTAACCGTTTGTTATGCAATTTCTCCTAAGTACAGAAATACCCCACATGTGGATGTAAACTGATTTTTGGTCACACAGCAGCGCATGAAAGTGAAGGACAGACACTGGGCGTTTGAAAAGCAGATTTTGCTGGAATAGTTTTTGGGTCCAATGTCTCATTTGCAAAGCCCCTACAGTACCAATACAATGGAAACCCTCCAAAAGTGTCCCCATTTTGGAAACAACATCCCTCAAGGAATTTATCAAGGGGTATAATGAGCATTTTGATCCCACAGCCGTTTCACAGATTTTATTAACATTTGGATGTGTAAATGAAAAATTACTAAAAAGTCACTTTATGCCCAAAGTTTTAATTTTCACAAAGGGTTAAAGGAGAAAAGGCACCCCTCTTTGTTAAACAATTGTTCCTGAACACGGCAATACAAAACTACACCCCTCATAGAATTTATCAAGGGGTATGGTGAGCATTTTGACTCCACATCTGTTTCACAGATTTTATTAGCATTGGAATGTGAAAATCAAAAATTCCTTTTTTACCAATAAACCGTCCATTTAGCCCCAAATTTTTCATTTTTACAAGGGGTTGAAGAACAAAAAGCACCCACAGTTCATTACACAATTTATAGGAAGAGAAAGAGCACTATTTGGATTTTAGAGGGCATATTTTGCTGGAATAGTTTTTTGAGTACCATGTCTCATTTGCAGAGCCCCTAAAGTAACAATACAATGGATACCCCCCCCCCCCCAAAGTGACCCCATTTTAGAAACTTCACCCCTCAGGGAATTTCTCAAGGAGTACTATCATTATGAGCCCAAGAGTGCTTCCCATATTATAATGTACAAAGTCAAAATTGAAATATTTAAAGAAATATGCCATTTCAGAACCAATACTTTGTGACCAATTTTGTATCAAAGACACACACTCCTAATACTGTTAAGTTGTATATGTGGGTGTAAACTGCTGTTTGGGTACACAGGGGGCTCAAAAGGGACAGAGCACTTATAGAGCTTTTATAGTATAGATTTTGAGGGACTCTCTGTCCGCCATTCTGTTTTTGCAGAACCCAGGAGATGCCAGTAAATTGGAATTCCCAAAGTGACCCCACTTCTTAGGGTCTCTGCAAACGTCAAATGGTTTCCAAAAAACAGCAGTTTATACCCACATATGACATTAAGTATGTTATCCTGGGTTTCATACATGTGGGCATAAGCTGCAGTTTGTTCACACAGCAGGGCGCATATGTGAAGAACTGCTATGTGGTCTTTGGAGCGCAGACTTACGCTAAGTTCACACTAGCGTTCGGGATTCCGTCATTGGGATCCATGTGGGGACCCGAACGACAGAGACCCTGTCCACTTAAAAATTGGAAAATATTATAGACTCTCGAAATCTGCGGAGAATCAAGGGGTGAAATGAGGATCAGTTTCTTAGATGTGAATGCACAGCTGATGGTGGAAAGTGAAGAGGTAAGCTGTGCGGAGTACATTGGGAAATTCCCTACTATTTTCCTAGTAGCTCCTATGATTGGGGGACTCACTTCTGATGTCTTTTCCCTCGTAAGCTCTAAATCTGGGGTATACCCTGACAAACGCTCGCACAGCTTATACATTCCCTTTCTGCTGCAGGCATTTTTGTCCTAATGATTTGGCGATTGTAAAGAGAAAAAACATTTTTTTACAAAGCTAAATATTTCTATATTTTTTTCTGGTGATGTAGCCATATGAGGGCTTGTTTTTGAAAGGATGAGATGTATTTTGTAATAACACCATTTTAGGGAACCTATAACTTATTTACTATATTTTATCAACTCTCTATTGATGGATTTAACAAAAAAAAACAAAAAAAAACACATGAATTCTGGCATTGCTTTTTATCTTTTTTTTTTGCCGTGCAGCATGATACTTTTATTCTGTGGGTCAGTACGATTACGGCAACACTTAATATTTTTTTTTTTTTATGAATTATTAATTTTGCTGAACAAAAACCCATTTTTAAATAATGTTTCAGTTTATGGCAGTGTATAGAAAATGTGCATAGGCTGACTCACGTTGAACTCGGAAGGATCAATCAGCTATGTGGGCTCCTGGCAACTGGTGTCACTGGTCAGACTACGGGCTGCCGCTGGGGGGCATTAAAGTAGCGGAAACCCCTTAGATGCCGTGGTGATGTCTGACCGTGGCACCAAAGGGGTTAAAATCCCCGATCTAAGCTCAGCTCCAACCAGGAGGGGGGAGGGGTAATAGAGCGGGTGTCAGCTGTAATAGTACATTGTTGGTCGTTAATACACTGGCGGCTAGTATTACGTCATATTCTTTAAAGCTGCACTGGTTTTCCTTTTCGTATAGTTTTTACAGGTAAAACATCTATTTTTAACGTGTTTCACCATATCAAAAATCTATAGTCCCAATAAATATCACTTTTACTTTTACTAATTCACAGAACAAATGTAAAGCTGCTGCCAGACATGTATTCCTGTTCAGAACATATGTACTGCCTGATCGAGCAAATAGTTTAGCTCAGTTAAAGGGAGTCTATCATTTGCAAAAACACTTTTAAGCTAATGGCACATTGGAATTGCCTTTAAAAAGGTCATTTTTCTCCTACCTTTCCTTTTTTTCTTCTCCCAGCCGATTCCAAGATCATTCGTAATTCGGGGTGTACCTTCTCTTCTGCGAGCACCCATCGTGTCATCGCTTCTTACCACCCCTTCGGCCGTTGCGATGACTCCCCTCTTGGTCTTCTTTCTTCTCAGTTCTCGCTGGCAGCGAATTATCGCGACTGCGCATGCACAATCAGGCCAGCATTTTCCGGTGGTCTGTCACAAGAGTGTGGCTGAGCCGATTGCGCATGCGCAGTCGTGAGAATTTGCTGCCAGCGAGAACTGAGAAGAAAGAAGACCAAGAGGGGAGTCACCGCAACGGCCGAAGGGGCGGTGTGAAGCGATGACGCAATGGGTGCTCGCAGAAGAGAAGGTACGCCCCGGGTGCTCATTTGCATACATGAAGAAACAAATTATCTTGGAATCGGCTGGGAGAAGGAAAAAGGAAAGGTAGGAGAAGAATGGCCATTAGCTTAAAAGTGTTTTTGTGAATGATAGACTCCCTTTAAAGGGGTTGTGCTGTTATGGACACTTATCCCCTATCCACAAGACAAGATCGCGAGGTCCCTGAGTGATCAGGAGAACTGGGGACCGAAAGTCTCTCTAAAGCCTTCTTGTTTGAATGGAGCATAAGTGAGTTTGTGTACCTGGCACTTCATTCACCACTATGGCGCTACAATGTAATTCCCATAGAAGTGAAAGGAGCGCTGGTCATGCAAGCACACTGCTCTAATTCACAAGGAGGCTTAAGAGGAACTTTTGGTCCCTCGTTCTCCTGATCCCTGAGGGACCCTGTGGTCAAGCCCCCAGCAATTGGACACTTATCCACTGTCCTGTGGATAATTATTGTCCATAATGGCACAACCCCTCTAAGCTTATGTGTGCCATCTTTACATACCTGATATTTTTTCTTCAGATTTCTGTGGGTCTAATGGTCTCTGATGTGCTTCAACAGAAACATTCATCTTTACATCAGCTCTTTTCAATTTTGAACCCTCTGATTCCAAATGTTTTTGTGAAAACTGTAGCTGACTTGTAAACTTTTCATGCTACAAAATATGGAAATACAGAATGATATGGAGAAATAGGTCATGGAAATTAAGCATAAAAAATAAGAATTATTTTAATTACCTTTAGTGCCTCTTCAGGTACCTTCAATTCACCACGAACTACAGTAAAAAGGTTGGTATGTGCACATTTTGTAATTAAGGAAATAGCAATTAAAATCCTTCAAATAAAATTTTTTTTTTACTTTATTAATCATTTTTACAAGGGTTGGGGTTCAGTGTTTATGGTACAAACCTCCAAATCCCATTATAAGCTGAACAGGTGAAACCATGGGTTGGGCATCAGCACTATAAGTATTAACCTCTAAATTCCCTGCCTTCTTTACACAGCCACACAATTACTTCTTATGAAGATGTGGTGCAGCCTGAAATTTTGTGTTTAACTTTTGCTTTATTTGGCCTTTTCCCTTCCTCTTTGTAACCCCTAATGAAACAAGGTGAGGCGGCCGCCTCAGGCAGCATTGTTAATATTTTTTTTTTTTTTTTTACTATTCTTTATCCTAAACCAGCCCAAGAAAGGCCGCTCTGAAAACAAAGCTGAGCGGCCTATTTACTTACCTATCCCCGCTCCTGGTCATGGCTGCCCCCCAGAGGCGTAGCTATCGGGGGGACAGAGGGGGCGGTTTCCCCGGGCCTACTGACTCTGTAGGGGCCCACTATTAATGATTTACTTTTAACTAGATCAGTGTCCGCACTAGTTAAAACCCATCCTGTCTTGTAAACCCCAAGCCACTTCAGGCCTGCGGTTTACAAGACACCGGGACCAGGCCAGCGCGATGACGTCATAGCATCGCACTGCCTGTGCGTGGACCCTGCGCATCATAGAGCAGAGGAGAAGAGGAGGCAGCAGCAGCTCCATTCACCAAAGGTAGGGGAGTATAACTTTTTTTTTTTTAGCGCAGTTGTGGGTGTTTTAATACAGTAGTATAAGAGGTTGTTAGGAAGGAAAAATATAAGGGAGGATTCATTAGAGAGCTTTATGATGATAGGGGGTTTATTTACATAAGTACTATTAGGAGCCATTACAAGGGGGGAGGTCATTTATATAAGGGGTCATTAGGGGTGCAGTATTTATGGGGGAATCAGGGGCATAATATAAGGGGGCAATTCATTTAATTAAGGTGGGCTTTATTAAAGCAGGCAGCAGCAAAAAAGCTCTGCAGGAAAAACCAAAGCGGTAATGAATCGCAGTTTTTCCCACAGCGCTTTTCACAGAAAAAAAAAGTTTCCTCTGTGGACTTTCTGCGTCCATTATACCTATTGGGAAACCGACGATGTTTCCGTAGGTATAATTGACATGCTGTGATTTCCAAAACCGCAATGGTTTTCGAAATTGCAGCATGTCCAATGTGTGTATTTTTCCGCAATATGTGGATGGAATTTGCTAGAATCCCATCCACTCTGCAGGAACTGTAAAACGCTGCATTTTTTCCACAGCATTTAAACTGTGGCCACACCACGGCATTTCTGCCACGTGAGGCCAGGGCCTTAAGGAGTTTTCCACCTCATTTTTATTGGTGATCTATCCTCAGAATAAATCATCAATAAGAGATCAGTGAATCCCTGCTGATCAGCTGTATGAAGGGGCCATGACGCAGTCTGTTTATAGTAACCGTGTGATGCAATTACAGCCTTGTCACATAGACATGTATAGGACGAGGCTGTAGTTACATTACATGGCCGCTATGAGATGTATGATACTACATAAACAGAGAAGTGGTCACGGTGCTTACACAGATACCACGGTTCATTCAAACAGCTGATCCTGGTGGTCCTGGGTATTGGAACCCCAATCACTTTTTTTTTTTTTTTTTTTTTTTACTTTTTAATAAGGAAATGCCTGGGGCATTAATAATAAGGGGCACTATTTAAAGGGGGTACACAGGGAAGTTATTAATATATAAAGATGCACTTGGGGGTATTATTCATTATGGGGGGTTATATCATATATTTTATAATTGGGGTAGCAGCAGGATGGGGGCTTTGCGTAGGTGAAGACAATGTGGGTTGGATGCCTGGAAAAGTGAGGAGCCAAAGATGTCTGTGTTGCAAACTTTACAGAGACAAGTCACAGCTGGAAGAAGTAGCCCGGCGTGTAGCTTGGTGGATGGACGAACCTACGTGGCTCTCATTCACTTCGATTGGAGTGCCAAAGATACCCGAAGTCCAGTACTCAGATATCTGCGGTGCTCCTATTAAAGAGAATGGGGGCCATGTGGGCTCGTCCATCCACCAAGCAGTTATTTTCATTGTTAATGCTGTGATGTTGATCTCTGACACTGAAGTAATACAGGAAGAAGAATTATTTTATAAACTGTTTTAGAACTTTGTGTATATTGTGCAACAATAGCAGCGTGTGAAGCTAGTAGCATGTAAACTCAATTTTTTTTTTTTTTTTAGTCCACCTCAGGCAGGGCCTGCAGGGAGCACTTTGCATACAGCAGATGCCGCAGTTAATGTTAAGCAAGGACTACAGCTGACATTAGCCCATCTTATGCTGCAGGGCACTGGGCTACATTTCCTAATGCTGCTTGCTTCTCCATGCCCTGGCAACCTGGGGGAAGATTATTAGAGAGAAGAATTAATTAGCTGAGCAGAGAATTGTGGGAAATGTCTGAACAGGAAAGGGAGAGCAGAGACATATGGCCTACAGAAAGGAGCACTTTTTGTAACTGCCAGAGGGCACATACTGTGGCGCTGGCTAACCAAATGGAAGTCCTGACAGCCCACCAGCGTTTTCTGTGGGGAGATGCAGCAGCATCACCTGTGAAGGTCCATCAGACTGCCAAGATTCCAGCCATCCAATCCATTCATGTCCTCTCACCTGTAGACTGCAGCACCCAGTGGGATCCCAGGATGGCACCCGGATTGCTGCAAGAGTTAATGTGCACATCTTGCTGGAACTTGCTGTACTGCTGTTAAGAAGGTAGATAGAACTGTTAGAGATTAAAGTGCACCAATGTTTTGTGAACGCATGTCAACTGGGTCCTAACGGTTGGATGTTCTTTGCTTTGCCTCTGTTATTATGATATCTATATTGTGTGATATTTAATTTAGGGAGCGTGTGATAGCTGTTACTTGCAATATAAGTGAAAATGTGATTACTATCACCTGTTGGTTACTGTTCTATGAGAGGACTGCATCTTAACCGTTGTCGCCCTCCATAGTTAATATATCAGGGGAACATTTCAATACTGTTATACCACCCAGCCCTGACATATAGCCCATCCCCACCTCTAAGGTGTTCAGTGTTATATTATTGCTATATGTACCTGTGTATTGTTATTTGAATTGCTGCAATATTTTTCTGTTTACTTCACTCTTACTCAGTTCATCATATTTTACTTTCCCGTAATAAACCTGCTAAGTAGTTTTACCCTTAACTGTTTTCAGTGTGTACTGAGCTTAGGTGGAGGTTTCCCAAGCCGATCGCTAGCAAAAGACGAAGACCCTCTTGTATTCTTACAAAGATCCCAGCAAAATGTGGGTGGAGGCACTGCGCCTAGTGAGGTGAGAACTACAGCACTGCTGACATCAAACAAGACAATAACAGCTACCGTGGAAACCTTAAGAGAGGGAGAAGTGCCTAAGTTGTGTGAGGAGATAGGAATCACAGAGGAGTGCAGATCTGCCATATATGGTGAACTCCTTGATGCACCTGATGACAGTGTTGAAGATTGTCTGTATTCTTAATAGCCAATGAGGAAGCAGGACCCACATACACAGAATAGGAAGCCCAGTAGATGTCTACCTCCTACTTCACCTTAAGCCAAGTCTGTGACTGAAGTGCAAAGATGCAGACTGAAGGGAGCTACCATCACTTGAGAACCTTCTCAGGTGTCACCCCTACCCCAGCTCGAGAAGAAGGGTATGACACATGGAGAGATATTGTCCTGCACTGGAAGAATAGAAGTGTGCTGCTGCTGTGAAAAAAACAGTATAGTGGAAGGGTTCAGCTATGGAAGTAGTAGAAGCTGCTTGGCTTGCGGGATCCGAGGTGTTACTATTGCAGCCAGGAGGCCGGGCCATGGTCTCCTGACTTCCTATGCATGGTTCCCTTAGGAACTAATGTGCAATTTTCTGCAGTACTATGTATTGCAGGACATTGCAATAGGTTCAAGTCCCCTTGTGTGACATGTAAAAAGTAAAAAAAAATAAACAATAAAAAGTTTAAAAAAAACCACCTTTATACAGTGCTGGCCAAAAGTATTGGCACCCCTGCAATTCTGTCAGATAATACTCAATTTCTTCCAAATTATTACCAAAGCATTTGTGATTGCAATCATTTTCTGGAAGAAATTGAGTATTATCTGACAGAATTGCAGGGGTGCCAATACTTTTGGCCAGCACTGTATTTAAAAATATATATAATATAAGCAAAAATGAACAAAGACACATGTTAGGTATCTTCAGGAGTCTCCACTATCCAAAAATAGCGTTATTTATCCCTTCTGGTGAGCGCCTTATAAACAATATACTGTAATGCGCAAATTACCGTATTTTGGTCACTTTGCTTTACCCAGAAAATAATAATAATAATTGATTAAAAAGCCATACATACCAAACATTGCATGTATTGAGCCCTGACATATCTCCGTCAACAGTACAGTATAAAAGTTATAGGCGTCAGAATACAGTGAACCTAGGAAAATCGTTCATTTTCAAAAAGAGACGTTTTATTTGTAAAAGAGGAAAAACGTAATAAAAACCAATGTAAATATGGTATCGCCGTAATCGTAATGACCCGCTGGACAAAGCTGCCATGTCATTTTTAATGCAGAGTGAATGCCGTAAAAACAAAATGCAAATAATTCTGATGGAATGGTGTTATTTCACATGGACCCTTAAAAAAACATAAATAAAAGCTAAATGAAATTACAACTCGTCATGCAAAGAATAAACCCTGACGTTGACTAAGCAGTCAGTGACTAAGACAACAGCAGTGGCTGAGAGTCCCTAAGAAGGGCAAGTGATGATCAGCATAGAGGCAAAAGATACAAAGACGGGAGTGCTTTGTATGCGCTGTTCCCAGCCACATTGCTCTCCTGCGCCCAAAGAGGCGGAGTGCTCAAGAGTCTGTCTCCTCCCCACACAAAGAATGGACTGTCTGGAAATGGGGAAATTACCTATAGTGATCACCCTGTGACATTCAAGACATATTCTACAGCTCCATCCACAGGTGATTGTTTGGAACAGCTTCCTGAGGGTCTATTACAAGCAACCTATTTTGTACAGTCATGGCCAAAAGTTTTGAGAATGATACAAATATTAATTTTTACAAAGTCTACTGCTTCAGTTTTTCTAATGGCAATTTGCATATACTCCAGAATGTTATAAAGAGTGATCAGCTTAACAGCAATTACTTGCAAAGTCAATATTTGCCTAGAAAATGAACTTTATCCCCCAAAACACATTTCAACATCATTGCAGCCCTGCCTTAAAAGGACCACCTAACATCGTTTCAGTGATTGCTCCATTAACACAGGTGTGGGTGTTGATGAGGACAGGGCTGGAGATCAATCTGTCATGATTAAGTAAGAATGACACCACTGGACACTTTAAAAGGAGGCTGGTGCTTGCCATCATTGTTTCTCTTCTGTTAACCATGGTTATCTCTAAAGAAACATGTGCAGTCATCATTGCACTGCACAAAAATGGCCTAACTGGGAAGAGTATTGCAGCTAGAAAGATTGCACCTCAGTCAACAATCTATCGCATCATCAAGAACTTCAAGGAGAGAGGTTCCATTGGTGTCAAAAAGGCTCCAGGGCGCCCAAGAAAGACCAGCAAGCGGCAGGACCGTCTCTTAAAAGTGTTTCAGCTGCGGGATCGGGCTACCAGCAGTGCAGAGCTTGCTGAGGAATGGCAGCAGGCAGGTGTGAGTGCATCTGCACGCACTGTGAGGCGGAGACTCTTGGAGCAAGGCCTGGTCTCAAGGAGGGCAGCAAAGAAGCCACTTCTCTCCAGAAAAAACATCAGGGACAGACTGATATTCTGCAAAAGGTACAGGGAGTGGACTGCTGAGAACTGGGGTAAAGTCATTTTCTCTGATGAATCCCCTTTTCGATTGTTTGGAACATCTGGAAAACAGCTTATTCGGAGAAGAAGAGGTGAGCGCTACCACCAGTCTTGTCTCATGCCAACTGTAAAGCATCCTGAAACCATTCATGTGTGGGGTTGCTTCTCAGCCAAGGGAATCGGCTCTCTCACAGTCTTGCCTAAAAACACAGCCATGAATAAAGAATGGTACCAGAATGTCCTCCAAGAGCAACTTCTCCCAACCGTCCAAGAGCAGTTTGGCGCTCAACAATGCCTTTTCCAGCATGATGGAGCACCTTGCCATAAAGCAAAGGTGATAACTAAATGGCTCAGGGAACAAAACATAGAGATTTTGGGTCCATGGCCTGGAAACTCCCCAGATCTTAATCCCATTGAGAACTTGTGGTCAATCATCAAGAGACGGGTGGACAAACAAAAACCAACAAATTCAGACAAAATTAAAGCATTGATTCTGCAAGAATGGACTGCTATCAGTCAGGATTTGGTCCAGAAGTTGATTGAGAGCATGCCAGGGAGAATTGCAGAGGTCCTGAAGAAGAAGGGTCAACACTGCAAATATTGACTTGCTGCATTAACTCATTCTAACTGTCAATATAAGCTTTTTTTTTTTTTTTTCTGGGTAGCGTATCTCTCTCTTAATTCCATTTAATCTAACTGTGCGCAGCTCTAATCCTAGGTGAATGTTATCAGTAGTGGCAACAATGTAACAATAGGGCTTTGTACTCATCCCAGAGTGGCTCGATTGAATTCCTATATAGCCCCTTGGTGATCAAATACACATGTATTGCTTAGCCTAGGCTGTTAGATCAGACATGGTTGATAACATATAGCCGGCATTGTGTCATTCCACTTAATCCCATCTTCTTACAAAGAATCTGGACTTGAGTGCGTTAGTCAATCAGACTTGCTGTCGCTGATGACCTCATTCTGGGTGGTGGCATAAAGGGTATATAAGATGAGGTAGGGATCAGTGGGACAGATGCTACTATGATGAGATGCTACTGTGAGGAGTTGCTGAGATGCTACTATGATGAGTTGCTGGCTGGAATGCTGTGTTGATGCTGCTGCTAGGAGCCTCCACTGGTTATCCCCACATGCCAGGGCATGTGTGAGTGTTGGATTATAGAGCCACATCAAGGACATGTGTGGTAAAGTAATTATTTCACTTTTATTCCCTTTTTATTTTATGTGCTGTATATTGTAACTAGTAACTGTTAATGCTTGTATATATCTGCATATCTGTTCTGAACTTCATGTCTTAGATGTTAATACCGACCCATCTAGGGGTTAATAAATATACAAAATTTAGAAGGCTTGTCTTGTATTATCTTGTGAACCCAACACTCACTGGCAGTGAGTGTGGTTTTTATTAAAGAAGTCTCAGGTGTAGGCCAAAGCGGTGTTGGCGCACTGAGGATCTTTCACAGCACCTGTACTTTCCGATTAGACGCAATGAAAATACATGTGAAGCCCTAACTTACACTAGTTTCACACCTATGTTCGGGTTTACGTTCATGGGGTCCACTTTGGGACTATACAAACGGAAACCTAATCCGCTTAGAAAAAAGTAGTTACCCGCAGAAACACGCGGACCCCATGGAGTATAATGAAATCATTGAGAGGTGAAAAAAAACTCAATACGTTTTTTTTGTTGTGGTTTTTGATGCATTTTTTGACGCGGTTTTTGTAAAAACCACAAACATTTTTTAAGGGAAGTTTCTAGGATCATACAGTTTGCTGGAGCAAAAGATCCGAGGAAAAAACAACAAAAAAAGAGACGAAAAACGTGCTTTGAAGATAACCTGAACAGGGCAGCACGGTGGCTCAGTGGTTAGCACTGCAGCCTTGCAGCGCTGGAGTCTTGGGTTCGAATCCTGCCAAGGACAACATCTGCAAGGAGTTTGTATCTTCTCCCCATGGTTGCGTGGGTTTCCTCCGGGTACTCCGGTTTCCTCCCACACTCCAAAGACATACTGATAGGGAATGTAGATTGTGAGCCCTATATATGGGACAGTGACTGTCAATGTCTGTAAAGCGCTGCGGAATATGATTGCGCTATATAAGTAAGCATAATAAATAAAACAAAAATGAGCGGGTCACTAATTGAAGTCCTGATGGAACGTGGTGCCACCTTCTCATTGGACGACTGGGATTTGGATATGGCAAAAGGAGTGTAGCATGGTATTCTAATGACTGATGAGAAGCCTTTCTGAGAGAGGTCCTGAAGTCTTTGCTCCAGCAGAAGTTGAGGATGTCAGACATCTGTGGGGTGTGCTAGATACTGGAGTCATCAAGAGTCCAACAGCCCACATGCTTCTTATATTGTGGTTGCTGAATTTAAAAATGGGGATATCTGGATGTGTGTGGATTAATGCACTTTGAAGAGATACACGTTCTCTGAACAAAATACTGTGCCCAAGACTGATGAAGCCTTGAATTTCTTACACTGGTTTTAACTGATAAACCTCCGGAGTGGTTATTACTAAATTCCCATTAACCAAAGGGGACCAAGAGAAGCCTGCTTTGTTCTGTCCCATTGGGTTCTTCCAGTTCCAGAAGATGTCCCAAGCAGTGACTGGTGGCCCCAAAGGTGCATGGATAAGGTGATGGGAGACTTGAATTTCAGAGAAGTGCTGGTCTACCTGGACGGCCAGAGATTGTTTAAGGATTTGAACCAAATAAAGGAGGAGGGGACTGAAGTTGTCCCTCAACAAGTGCCAGTTCTGCCAGAAGGCTATGAAATATATAGGACTCAATTTGAGTTGGAAAGGGATCTCTACAAACCCAGCCAAGGTGAAAGCTGTAGTTACGTGACCAAAGCCCATTAAGTTGAGAGAGCGCAAGTCTTTCTTGGGATTCTGTGGTAATCACAACAGTACTCAAAGACATTCTGTGGAAGTGGTTCGATGGTCTGTGGAAAAGGGCCGGAGACCTGAGAGCAATGATCTAAAGACAGAAGATTCCCTCTTGCTTGCTCGAAAATTACAGTTTCTAGTAATAAGAAATGGCTTGCTATGGGGGGGGGGGGAGACTTAATTTCTTCCTGATATCAACCGTACTACTACGGCAAATGCTGAGTCTTTAAAGATGGTGGCCACTCTGCTGCAGAGCAGCCGCCATAGCTACCTGGTCTCCGGAGACTTGGAGCTAATGCCCGCGATCAGAGTTCACTGTCAACACAGGCATTGCACGGCGCTGTGGTCCCTTCCAAATTAAAAAAAATGCTCTTGTTCCTTTAGCATTGCAAGCTGGCTCCCATGCGGCAAGTTCGTGGAAACCAACCTTTTCTTATGACAGCCAGGAGCCTACTGAAGGCTCCCAGGCCTGCCATAGGAATATTACTATTGAGGTTGGTCTATGACCAGCCTCAATAGTAACGTAGCAAATCTCCAATACACTGCAGAACAGTTGGGGGGCTAATAAAATCATTAAAAAAATAAATAAAACAAGGGCTTTAAAAAAAAAAAAAAATTCAAAACATCCCCCTTTCCCTAGAATACATATAAAGGTAAAAAAGTGTTTTGATACACATAAACATTAGGTATCCCTGTGTCAGAAAACGCCCAGTTTACAAACTTATAAAAATATTTTTCCTGTATGGTGAACAAAGAAGCGGGAAAAAACAAAATCAAACCGAACCGCTGAAGAAGCGCTCTGGTATGTTCTTGGGGCATGGTCTTGGACCTCGATACAGCAGGATGTGCCTGCCTGAAGCTCCTGCTCTGCCGGCGCTGACAAGAAACAAACAGCGCTGATCAGCGTTTCTTCATGGGCAAAAAGATCCTCAAACTGGTGCCACCTGGGACCCCTGCTTCCCCCACTCTGGCTGGTCAGGCGGCGCTCCATCCTTACCTGGTCCCGCTGAGGGCATCCACGAGGTGGCAGCCATCTGGCTCTGCTGCTCCTCCGCTGTTGTCGGCGGCAACACTGCATCCCCCACTTCACACAGCCGCTGCTTCTCTGCCCCCACACAGTACCTCTCCAGTGGCTCCCGAGATGACTGGACTGAAGCGGAGGAAGCCATGACCACTGTGCTCACTTCCGCCAAGGCTCCTGCTCCTCCTCCTATTATGGCGCCACCACATGTGGAGTGCAGTGCTGACATCCTGTAACCTTGCAGCACCTGCCTCCCTAATGGAGAGCTTCTGTTACAGTCTTCTGTTACAGTCTTCAGCCCAGGTGGGTCCTCAGCCTCTCTCCAGCTCTGTCACATCTGCTCTACCCTCCACTTCTCTGATCTCAGAGGTGTCCCCCTCCTTGCTGGGTCCACAGCCTTCAGCACAGCCAGTACCACTATCTGCCTGGGTTACTGATGCTGACCTGGGGGCGACCCATTTGATGTCCCCCTGTGATGTGCCCACCCAGGTCTCACACTGCTGGTCTCCGCTGCTCCAGGACCCTTATCACAGTACTCATCCCCCCTCCTCTGTAACTAATTCAGTCCCCCACCTCCACCCCACCCCATCATACTTACCTGTCTTCTTGTCCTGGAGCCATTCTATTGCGCAAGCGTGGGAGGCCCGCTGCATCGCCTATTCACTTCTGCCGGCGTTCTATTGGGCAGGCGCCGACTCCGCTGAAGGAAGTGACGCCCAGCAGAAGAAGAGGACATGAAGACAGGTGAACATGATGGTGATGGGGAGAGGGAAAGAGGAGTATTGGAATGTCACCGGGAAATCAGAAAATGTGCCTGGGCCGGTCACATGACTGTCCATGGGATATGGGTAAATATACATTTTTTTTTTTTTACAGGGAGTAAATTAGAATTTAGGTGGGGGAGGGGGTTTAGCTTAGTGTTAAATTTTTAGTTTATCCCGGACAACACCTTTAAGGGCCTCCCTGAACCTACTGAGCCTAAACTGTGGTGGGTCCAGAAGTCTAAGAGACGCCAACTGCCTTCCCCTGGATCTGTGGCCAGGAGGCCATAGGCGGACCTTCCACCCCCCCCCACCCGATTTCCTTGGACAGTTGCTACTTCCTTTTGTTGTTTTTTTTATTGTTCTTTTTTCTAAGTTCCAGGCCAGCTCTTATTACTTCTGTTCCTGAATGCTGACTCTGATCCATGTTGTCCTCTATTACTTTCCTACGTTGGTCCCTTGGTTACTTTATGCTGCTTATAGATTTAGCTTTGTATTGCAGGCAGAGTAGGTAGCGATGCCTCCCTGTCAACTTCACAGTTCACTACCTATTTCCTGTTGATTTACCTTAGTGAGGTCAGTTGACCTGTTTACTAATTGGTCCCTTCCCCCTCTCCACTACCATGGGGGCTTCATCAAGCTGAGAGTCCAACTCATGGACCCACGTGGTACTTTGGCCCACATCTCTCTGGATACTTGCTCTCTGCCCCTGGCCAGGAGATGTTGTCCTGACCATGATTTGTTATCACTACGCTTGTCTGTTGTATTTTGTCTCTTGTTTGTCTCCCTCCCTCTCCTTCTTCCCTCCCTCTTTCACTCTTTCCTCTCTTTAAGTTTGGAGTCCCACAACCTCTACTGCAGCCTGGTTGCTCCATGTTCCTGATTCGGCACCCCCCGGGTCCTCCTCCTGTGGACATGCATTGGGTGAGATCTGCCTATGTTACATTGCTTGTTTGATCTGCCACTGTCCGCCCACTCATCTCCAATGGCTAAGTGTATTACATTGAATGTAAAGAGTTGTGGCTATCTTATTGGCTCCTGCCCCATCTCTATATCGGCTTCCCACCTGGATCCCCAGGGCCGTTACATTATCCTAGAAGGTCTCCTACACAGCCAGTCTATAGTCCTTTGCAAAATGTATGCCCCTAATTCCTCCCAAGTCACTTTCCTCAAGCATGTATTAAGGCTTCTCCAAGCTTTCCCTGGTGCAGCGTTGCTACTGGGAGGAGATTTTAACATGATCTTCTCTGAACACCTAGACAGGATGTCTCTTGTTTGTACTCGCCAGGGAATTCTGCCGCCTTATTAGGTCAGCAGACCTATATCACCTTTGGCGGGTCAATAACCCGTCCCCTTTCTCCTATACGTTCCATTGCCATCCCCATAGCACACACTCCAGGATAGACTACTTTTCTGGCAACACCCCGGCACTCCGTCTCCTGACTGGTGCGGCTGTTGGCCCCATCTCATGGTCTGATCACGTCCCAGTCCAGGTCTCCCTGTCCTCTACCCTTCTCCCTACCAGATGCTGCCACTGGCATTTTAATGAGTCCCTTCTACACTCTCTCCTTTCGCGTAAATCGCTCCGTACGCATCTTGTGGACTACTTTAGTACTAACGTAGACTCAGTTTCTTCACTCCACTCTCTGGGAGGCCCATAAGGCTGTGATGAGAGGGCACTGTATTGCCACTGCAATCCAACTTAAAAAGGATAGGAAAGCTAGGGAGGTGGCCCTGACGGTTCAGATACCGTCCCAGACGGAGCTTTTGGTAGCTCCCCCCTCCGTGTCTCTCCTCTGCCAGCAAGTTCTTGCTCGAGCTGATCTGCGCGATCTTGCCACATGTGCCACCCAGCGCCTTCTTCTCTACAGCAGGCCGCGATACTATGACAGAGGTATCAAAGCCCACACCCTCCTTGCTAAAACCCTCCGGGAGAACCAGACCTCCTCTGTTTCACATGCGATTCGTGACTCCCAAGGGACTCTACACAACCATCCTGACACCAAAGCTACTCTCGTTCAAGACTACTACACTAATTTGTATAACCTACCCAATCCCACCAACCCTACCCCATTTGGTGGCATCACCACACTTGGGCTCTTACGTTAATTCCTGCTGTCTCCCCAAGCTGCCACCCTTGATTCCTTGAACGACCCTGTTACCAACGAGGAACTTACTGAAATCTTGAAGGGTCTCCCCAACCGTAAAGTCCCAGGCGCAGATGTTTTCACCTACTTCCAGGGGGACCTAGTCCTACACCTGTGCCGTATCTAACTCGTTCCTTGAAGGTACCCACCTCATCCCTCATCAAACTATGCTTCACTCTGACATCACTCTAGTTCCCAAACCGGGTAAGGACCATCAGGAGTTTTCTAATTATCACCCTATTACCCTCTTGAACACCGACCTCAAGCTTTTCACTAAGCTTTTAGATAATAGACTTAACGCTTGTCTTCTCTCTCTCATCCACAAGGACCAGGTGGGTTTCATCCCATGCAGTCAGGGGGTAGACAACACCAGAAGGGTTGTGGACTTGATTGACGTTGCCAACTGTTCGGCTACTCCCACTCTTATTTTAAGTCTTGATGCTGAAAAGGCCTTCGTTCGCCTCAACTGGTCCTTCATGCTGGGAACCCTTGAGAGATTTGGTTTCTCTGGTGCCTTTATGACAGCAATTAGATCTCTGTACTCCGGTCCCTCTGCGGTTGTAAAGCTTCCCAATGACTCCCCCTCCCTTCCCCATCTGAAACGGGATATGCCAAGTGTGTCCTCTCTCCCCCCCTCATATTCGCCCTTTGAATTGAGCCCCTGGCATCCCAGATTTGATCTAACCTGGATATCACGGGAGTTGCGGTCTGAGATAAAGAGTTTAAAGTTTGCCTATTTGCATATGATGTTTTTCTAATCCTCACTAATCCCCACATCACCATCTTGAACCGTCTCCAAACTCTTAGGGACTATGGTAGCTTATCCGGTTACACAGTCAACCCTAGCAAGAAGGAAGCCCTCCCGCTTAATATCTCTGACCCCGCGTTGCAGTTGCTTCATTCTAATTATGATGTCAATGGAGAGACTGCTTGCTCCGCTACCTGAACGTCCAGCTTTCTTCAGCCTACTTTTCCCTGTATTCGGATAATTATTCCCACCTATTCCACGAGCTCCACTCCCTCTCAGATAAATTGCACCCCCTCCACATCTCCCTCATAGGACAGATCACGGAAGATAAAATGACCCTCCTCCCGAAACTCCTCTATTACTTTGGGACACTCACAGTGGTGGTTCTGCCCTCTGAACTACAGTCCCTCCAAAAGGCAATTTTCCAGTTTATCTGGAATGCTAAATATGATCACATCCCCCGCTCTGTGATGTCGGCTAGCAAGGATGAGGGGGGTTGGCAATTCCACACATATTGCATTACTATTGGGCAGCCCATCTCCAAGCTATTCCATTTTGGGGCGGGCCCCAGGCCTACACCAAACGTGTTGAAATTGAAAAACTTTGGTTGGCCCCTGTACATCTGAATGCCTTCCTGTGGTCCCGCACCTCTTCCTCACTTGCCACCGCACTCCTGGGTCCTATCACCTTTAATCGGGCGGTGTCGAATACATGTTCTAAACTATTTTCCCCTGGCCTCCCATTCCTCCTCAATGATCTCTTTCTTGTACAACCCGCTCCTCCAGGGGGGACTGTCTTTTGCTATGGTGCGGCCTTGAAGCAGGTTGGTCCTGTTCCGTATCGCTGATCTGGTCGATCTCTCGACCCTAGAGCTCACGCCTTTTGACAATTTCACTTCTGTTATACACTTGCAGACTACTGAATGGTTTCACTACCAACAAATTTCTCACTTTGTCCTGACCCAGTTTGGATCCCCATGGGTATCTCTACCCACGGCCTTTGAGAAACTGTGCCGTGCTGGTACCTCTACTAGGGGGCTTATAACCAGTATTTATAGGCTCCTGTCTTCCCCTGAGCGACAATCCCAACCACATTATAGATATATGGCCAGGTGGGTTGAGGCTTTGAATAGGCAGATTTCACTCGAGCAGGGGCAAATTATATGGCTCTGAGCGGCTAGGTCCTCGTCTTGTGTCACGTTGCGGGAAACCCAATATAAAATTCTCATGCACTGGTATCATATGCCAACTTTGCTCCAGACCCTTAATCCTACTATTTCCTCTTCATGTTGGCGCTGCTAGGCCTCATTGGGAGTGATGCACCATACAGTATCTTCTGGGACTGCCTTATCCTCCGCCTTTTTTGGATGGAGGTTAAGCTCCTCACTGACGCCCTCTTTGTGCAGGGTGCCCTGTTGGACCCCCTCATCTACCTTCTTAATTTATCCCCCAGACATCTAGGTAAGAAGACATCCAAGCTATTTCTCTTCCTGTGCACTGCTATTAAAACCCTTATTGCCCTTCATTGGAAAGAGGTGCTTTCCCCCCACAGGGCCAGAGTTGGTTGCTCACATGAAGGATGTCCATAGTCTAAAATTCTTGACTGCAACTCTTAACCACACTGTGGATGAGTTCGATGCTATCTGGTCACATTGGGACACCTACTGAATTGACCATGGTCTCTGACTGCTGCTCTCTCTTTGCTCTCCCTCTCCTCCCTGTCTCGTCCTTTGTTTGGTATTTGTTCTACTATTGGATTTTGTATTATTCAACAGTGATTTGTCTTGTTGGACTGTTGTGCCACATGTTGTAGCTCTTTCCATATTCCTTTCTAATTACTGTATGTTGTATTGTTAAAATTTCTTAATAAAAGTTACAGTTAAAAAAAATTCAATTCTCCATACCTTTACAGGCTTAGACTATGCCAGACATTACATAATATTAATACAGTAAAATAAAATATATTGCTTCTTATACAAATGTTTTAGTATTACTTGGTAGTTTGTGCATTTTTTAAAATAAATGTAATTCCAGTATGGCATCCATGAAGTAGAGTTCATAAATAAAAGGATATCATAACCAAATCTCAGCTTATCTTCAAGCTTTAGGGTAACATAAGTTTGTTCAGGAATTCGGATATCATTGACAAATGTCTGTAAAGAGATCAAAATAATTAATAAATATGAATATAAAATACAAAATTGTACAAAGATAATGACAAAGTTAGCACTAAGACCGGGAAAAAGCAAATACTAAAAGCTACTTTCCATGCATTTTAAATGAGCACATTGTAAAATGGATAGTTTTAATGGAAGCCATTCATATGTCCATCTATTAAAGGGAGTCTGTCAGTGGTTATGATCACTGAAAGCTGCTCACAGCGCTGTATAGAGGATGAAGATAGCAGATTGATGGTCATGCAGGTTTCATGACTGAGAAATCATGTTTTAATAACCCCAAACTCAGAGCACTGTATATGACAGGACTTCCTAGGCACTTGCAAATATGATACTAGGGTCATTACAATATGGATTTCTCAGTCATGTAATCCAGTGGTTTTCAGAGAGCCCAGAGAGCCACTCTTTCCCACCATAATAGCAGTTTGTGGGGTTTGTCTCCCAAGTGATGTCAGGGACCGCTGAGGCCTGAGGTTACTTGGGAGGACAGAATAGGCCCAGAGAAGGTGCGGGATAGGATAAAACAACTAGTTTATAGTAGTTCTTAGGTGGCAAACCTCCAAAATTTCTGGTTTGAACCCCAGAAAATTCGGGTTTAACTAAACCTAAAATTGTTAGAAAATCTGTAAATCTTTTTTAATGTTTAGTAATTAAAAATGTTAAGTTTTACTATTGTTTGCATCAGTGCTTTTCTGATTAACTATTGTCTGTTGCAATTTGTGGAATATTTTTGTCTGACGTCATTGTATTCCACCTCCTTTTGGCTCTTTTTTTGCTTTTTTGTTAGAAAATCTGTAAAAAGAACTGGTATCATCGCTATCTATGTGGGATTTTTTTTTTTTTTTGTTATTAACATAGGGGCCACTATAGGACATTATACTATGTGGGGGCCAATATGGACAATATACTGTGTGGAGAGGCCACTATGGGACATTATACTGTGTGGGGGCAGATATGGGACATTATTCATACCAAAGATCCCTGTGACAGAATAGAAATGGTGCGAGGTCCATGGTACTCTTTATCCGCCTCGGTGGTGAATGAATGAATGGAGCTTACTACTTGCTCTTTAGAGCGTAACTAAACTTTCGGTCAACTTTTGATTTTCTGGTAGTATTTTTAAATATACTTTATTAACAAATTTTGGATAGTTTATGTGAAATCCTGCATTTTTTCACTCTTTCCCTTGCTTCTGTATTGAGAGTGGTCCCTACCTCTCACTGTATGCTACTGTTTTTGGGAATATGGGATGTAAAATGTAGACAAAATAAGGTTAGGGGAGGGTCATTTCAAACAGTTATATCTTGGACATTATAAAACGTACAAACTTTTTGTGTCATATGAAAGAAGAGATTCTCTTCTTTCATGTGATGTGAAACTAAGGCAGGGTTCACACTACCGTTGGAGTCTGTTATGAAGGTGTCCGTTAAAAAAAAAAAACGGACACCTATCATAACGGACACTAACTGATGTTAGCATCAGGTAGTGTCCGTTTTTTAAAGAGGACCTTTCATGTCACATACCGCTAGAAAGCCGACAGCGCGCTGAATTCAGCACACTGCCGGCTTTCCCGGTATGTGTCCCGGGGCTGGAGATATCGGCGGTGTAAGTTAACATGTTTTACTGTTTGAAGGGCGCTGTGAGGAACTCCCTCCCTGACACTTCTCTTCGTTCAGAGACTTGTACTGAGGGGGCGTTCCTCACAGCTCAGCGTCATCGCCGGGCAGTAAGGAACACCCCCTCTGACAGTACAGGGCTATAGACCAGTACAGAGAGAGGGGGCGTTCCTTACAGACCAGCGATGACGCTCAGCTGTGAGGAACGCCCCCCTCAGTACAGTGCTATGGACGAACGAGAAGTGTCAGGGAGGGAGTTCCTCTGACAGTATAGCACTATAGACAAGAACAGAGAGAGGGGGCGTTCCTTACAGCCCAACGATGACGCTCAAGCTGTGAGGAACGCCCCCTCAGTACAAGTCTATGAACGAAGAGAAATGTCAGGGAGGGATTTCCTCGATGGCTATCAGTTACTGTCCGTTATAAGTCCGTTACCCATAGACTTCAATGTTAAAAAAATAACGGACACTTGCTGTCCGTCAAGAATCCGTTTTTTTCAAACGGACAAAAAGTCCTGCATGTAGTATTTTTTGTCCGAGAAAAAATAACGGACTTCTGACGGATTGGGTGTAAACGGACACTAACGGACTCAATATAAAAACCCATTGAAATGAATGGAAATTTTAATGGATTTCTGACGGTTCAACTAGTGTCCGTTGCTAAAATCTTGTAACGGACAATAGCAACTGACACTACTGACGGACACCAACGGTAGTGTGAACGCTCCCTAAGTCCGCATTGGTATCAAAATTATTTCCAGAGATATCACTGATTTAAAACAGTCGGTAGTAGAATATTTATATGCAGCTGTATATATACATATATATTATAATATAATTTCATATGACACAAAAAGCAAGTTTGTACGTTGTATAATGTCCAAGATATAACTTTGAAGTGACCCTCCCCCCACCTCATTATCTCTACATTATACTCAGTCCTGTACACAGTAACATTCAGTGAAAGTCAGAGACAGCTCTCAATACAAAAGGGAAAGAGAGAAAAAAAATGCAGGTTTTCACAGAAATTATCCAAAATTTGTTAAAATATATTACAAAATGTATTAAACACAAATACTGCCAGAAATCAAAAGTTGTTTAAAAGTTTAGTTACGCTTTAAACATCACTGTTTATTACTTGTGGAGACTCTGTGGGGCATTGTATATTATATGCGGGGAACTTAAGGGGCCCTGATACTATATGTCGGGGCTCTGACGGGGCCATTATACTACACAATTAGGGGGGCTATTACATAATTGCTAACGAAGGTTCCAAATATAGCCTTATTTTATTAACAGTGATTGCTACTTTGGGAGTACTCGGTCAGGACTTTCTCCCACTAGGGGGTACTTTGCTTGAAAGGTTGAGAAACACTAATGTACTCTACACGACCATCACCCCAGGTATGTTTACACTTCTCTCTATACTCTATATACTGCTGTCAAGAGTTTTTATTCCTCATCAGATTTCCTTCAGGACAATTTTTTACAGTTTTAAAATACAAAGGAAATTTCAGAAAAAATGTGAAATTGCTATCTGAGCACTGTAATCAAGTGTATTACCCATGAAACAACAATTCTGGATCAGAACTTTTTGTTACATTCCTCTATAAATGTATGAATAAACTGAAAACTGGGTGTTACTTTTCCTCCTGCTACAGTCTGACTCTGACAGCAGTACTGGGAGAAATGACTGTATAAGAAGAGGTTTACATTACCGTTATTAATATTGGTTGCTCTCATTCTATATCAGACATTAAGTGACTGATGCAAACTAAGCACACTGTCTGGTGTCCGTTTGCTTTCACTCTCATGTAAGTAGCGTGATTTACACAAACTGAGCTTTCTCCATCTGTGTTTGTTCTCACAGACTATAAAGTAAAAAATGCTTTCTTCCATCATGTTTTTTTTTTCTTTCCTAAAAGAGGAATAAGTTGTGCAGGCAGGACTTTTTCTTCCGTAACAAAAGTAAACAAATGTGATGTTAGAAAGTGTATTTTTTACATTATACAGTACACAATGGGAACGGACACAGATGGAGGGGCACACTCCATTTCTGTCCATCAAACTAATACTGGTAATGTCCATTGCTCTTATTGCTATAACGGTTGACATTTCATCATATGGACATTTTTGTCCTAAGGCAAGTGGAAGGAGAATTTTATTCAGTTGTCTTTGCCAATGGTACACTTGGAAAACGTAGATCGCATTTATAATGGCACATGTACAAGTCGTCTAGCAATATAAAGACAGTTATAACCATAATCAGATACTGAGGTGACATTTATTGCATGAAACATGATGAAGACACAAGTGGGGCTAATGGGGCAAGCAAGACTCTTTCATAAGGAGATATGATATCAAGAATCTGAGGAGAAGGAGGAGGATATCCACAATTACTATATCCATTCAAAATGGTCCACAGTAAGGGGTGTGGTTTGGCTCCCGAGCTAGATAGTAGCGTGAGGACTTACACTGATGAGCAAAAGGGTAACAATGTTTTGAACGTTTGACTTTCAGGCTCCATCATTCCCTACAGCTTCAAACATGAGACTTCCATCATTTTATAGACAATCATCTTGGCTATCTCATACTTAAATTTTACTTGCAATTACTTAGCATATAATTAGTTATGCAGATTCCTATCATGTAACTGCATTGCTCCTGGTGGCGGAAAAGTTTTTTTTCTTCTTGTAATTGTATACTACAAATTACAACCTGTTCTCACATTCCTTAATAGTTCCGTGTGTTATTAGGTTGATTTCCAAATGAAAGGTCACTGGTTCAAATCGAGGATCAGCCATAAAGAAGATTTCCCAAGAAAACAGAAACAGCATCATCCATCTCATTGATAGAGGTCTCTTGGCCAACAAAATTGCCATACTGCATAATTTGAGTGCTATGACAGTTGGAGGAATATGAAATGAAGTCCATGCATCCGTTCTAAAGCTAAGACATGGTCGTCCAGGCAAAATATCGGAGTTAACAAGTTGGCTCATCACAAAGTCTATCAGTTGTGGTGTGACAAACATGGTATTGGAGGTGGCTCGTATGCTTCATAACAGTGAGACAGTCGAACGTCCATGCAAGCACCGTGCAATGCGCATTACAGAAGACTGGAATGGTGGCCCAAAAAAAAAAATAAATAAAGGGAAAAAGCCTCGACTTCAATATCGTCATATGAAGAGTTGACTCAATTTTGTAAAAAAGTACGAAAAGTGAATAGTAGAAGATTGGAAATGGGTGAATTGGAGTGAGAAATTGAAGGAACTATCAAGCTTGGTGGAGGACGCCTGATGATATGGGGTTGTCTCAGTCACAGGTGTTGGAAACTTGACCAGGATCGATGGGGGTCTCAATGCTGAGCTAAATGTGAGTATCCTCCAAGACACATTACTTTGTACACTCAAGCAATATGGGTATAAAAAGGACAACATAGTGTTCCAGCAGGACAACGACTTGAAGCATACGAAGAGATAAGTGAAGATATAGTTCAATATCAGTGAAGTAGAAGAGCTGATTTGGCCCCCAAAATCCCCAGGCTTCTACCCAATTGAACACTTGTGGGTAGAGCTAAAGAAAAAGCTGAATTCGTACCCAAGTGAGTTTATCAGCATACCAACATTGGGAACATGTAGAAGAGACCTGGGATCAGATTTCGGTCGAGAGATGCTTGAATCTGATCGAGAGGATTCAGACAATGTTGAAAGCCAAAAGGTGGATTTACAAAATAATAAAAATTTTAATTTAGATTTTTAGGAGCAAAATAGTATTAATGCACTTACATGACAAGAATCTGCATAACTAATCATATGCTAAATAGCTGCAAGTCAAATTTATCTATGAGATAGCCAATTTGATTGTATATAAAATGATTTTAGTCTCAAATTTGAAGCTGTAGTGGATGGTGAGATATGGAGCAAGAAAGTCAAAAGTTCAAAACATTGTTACCCTTTTGCTCGTCAGTGTAGCTCTGCACTTTGCAAACTTTATAGTGACTATTTCTATTAAATTTGACCAAAAACTTCAACATACCCTCCTATATGAGAGTGTTGTCACCTTTGAAGACGACTCGCCAGTGAAAAGTGAGGCTGGGTTCACATCTGCGCTTGAATTACGTTTGGGGATTCCGTACCCCTCTCCACATGAAAAATGCGGAGAGAAAAGTGCTGCAAGCAGGACTTTTCTCTCCACATTTTTCCACCCTTTTCAGGCAGAAACCACACAGACCCCATTATAGTCTATGGGGTCCATGGGTTTCCTAAGGTAAACGCTTTTATATGCGGATTAGGTTTCCGTTCAGGGTGTTCCCAAGCGGACCCCCCGAACTGAAACCCGAACGCAGATGTGAACCTAGCCTAAGAACTAAACCAAGCAAACTGCTGAAGTTGTATTTCTCTCCTGGCTCCAAGGCCTGCCAAAATAGTGCCTGTTCTACATAACAAGGTACTCCTGGCGCTTCTGAACAAGTTAATAAAAATGCTCACATTGAAGACCTGCTTCCCTCACGACGTTCATCCTCAGCTCCTTCCATAGTGGGCTTCCCTCATCGTGAAAGTGCAGTGTGCCGTGATGACTCCTGGGTGGCTAGACGCCACAGCGATACCTCCGGCTCTTGTAGTGCTCCGCCATTAATTCTCTCTTCTCTGAACTATCTGAGCGCAGCTAAGCAGAAACCCAGAGTGGAAATTTTCTATTGCCAGCTGAGGAAGAATGCCTGGACCCGCAACTGCATGGCCGAACACATGTGGATGTTGAAGGTATTGACTTTTTTGGCAGCAATTCCTACAGATACAGCCGTTACCCTGTCCTCTATGAATGATTAATTAACTGCACTGTGTTGCTCCTTTCATACGAGCTGATAGAAGTACACTATGATTTAAAAGCCGACATTGAGCAACTGAAAGCCAAGGTGGCCAACTTGGAGAACAGGTCAAGATGTAACAATGTTACATTTAGGAGGAGTACAAAAAAAGAGAAAGGGAGGGGCGCACCCTAGTGAAGCCTTTACAGGTGGTGGATGAATAACACACAGGGTATGACAGATCTCACCTATTCAAAGTAATGAATAGTGTATGTCACAAAAACAATCAATTCTGTTGCATGAAGTCAATCTTCCCCCATGGTAGGAAACAGCTGCAGCTACAGTCCTTAGTAATTTGATTAAGAAAAACCATTAGTTGAGGAAATTTTTTTTTTCAAAAAAAAGACTTTAAAAAAAACGCTGCAGTAGTAAAGAATTAAGTAATTTATAAAAAAATAAAATGACGTACAGGTAAAAGATCAAGGCAACGCGTTTCGGCAATGAACAACTGTCTTTTTCAAGCCTATATAGTGTGGATACCATCCTAAAAGAAATTAAAACCTTAGAACGCCTCAATAAAAAGCAACAAACCTCTGTCTACGCTGCTCAATTGCTAACTTTGAGACTGCAATTGCGAACTGAACTTCTACATACATATGAGAAACACCTAAAAAAGGTAGCTATTTTTCTAAATGCACCAAAGCAGTGAAACTATTTGCAGCTAGATTAAAAACTCAATATAAGAAGGCTAGAATACCCTTCCTGACGTGGACAAACACACAAGGTAAACTATACCATCGTAAAGACTATTACTCTTCCCTAAACAATTTGAGAGCGGATCCCTTTATATCTAATCCAATTCAACAGGACATTAATGCCTTTTGGATAGCAGTCAACTGCAAGATCTTAAAGCCCCAATAGTCCTACAGATACAATCAGCAATTTGTTATCTGCCATCCCATAAATCTCAAATCCCAGGTGAATATGTAGCTGAATACAATAAAATGTTCCAACACATACTCGTTGAACCTTTGAAAAATGTATTTCAACATACTATGTTGTCTGCTGAACTTCCTTTATTTTTTTTCGTAAATTATATCTTTATTGAATTTCAAAAAAATAACATAAGTCATTCGACACAACCGCCAACACAGTGCGCCAGGTAATATAAATTACAGAAAATGACAAAGCCATGATATGAAACAGTATCACAGCAATGAATAGGTATATCACATAGACATCACATTACACATAGGAAGCGTAGAGGGCGCTACAATCATGAAGGTTCAAGCAGGACCTCAATCAACCCAGCGGGAAAGAGAGAGACTGGAGGGAGACGGACATCGAGACATTACCTGATGAAGAACGGAATTGCCAGCAAGCAGGACAACGGGAAGTACCAATTACTTTGGAGGGCCTCTATGGACTTATCAGTGGCTGATGTGGCAAATTCATAATGCATGAATAAGTTTACCCTAGCACACACTTCTGACAAAGTAGCTATAGTATTGACTTTCCATCTGAAAGCTAAGCATTGTCTAGCCAGTGTCAATAAGTGAGTAATTGTCCAACGGGCATCCCTAGGAGTATCCGAGATCCCAATGTTCAATAAAGCCATATTGGTCGATATCCTACATCTAGTGACTACCAAAATGACTTCACTTTTCCAGAAAGGAGAAATTTTGGGGCAACACCACCATATATGATATAGAGAACCGATCTGGCCACACTGTCTCCAACATCGATTGGATAATAACACATTTTATTTATATAGCGCCAACATATTCCGCAACACTTTACAAATTGTAGGGCTTAAGACATTACAGAGTAATAGTCAATTCACATAATGGGGCTGAGGGCCCTGCTCGCAAGAGCTTACACTCTATGAGGTAGAAAGAGTAACACAAGAGGTAGCATTGGAGGAACAGAAGGTAGCATTGATTATACAGTAGTTCAGCCAATTTTGTGATAGAGATTATTTTCATTACACATAAATAAAGCTGTACGAGCCGTCACCAGTCAGTTTCCTTTAATGTGCAGATGTTCCCTGGACATACAGTGCCTTGAAAAAGTATTCGGCCCCCTTGAACTTTTCAACCTTTTGCCACATTTCAGGCTTCAAACATAAGGATATAACATTTTAATTTTTTGGTGAAGAATCAACAACAAATGGGACACAATCGTGAAGTGGAACGAAATTTATTGGATATTTTAAACTTTTGTAAAAAAATAAAAAACTGAAAAGTGGGGCGTGCCAAATTATTCGGCCCCCTTAAAGTTAATACTTTGTAGCGCCACCTTTTGCTGCGATTACAGCTGCAAGTCGCTTAGGGTATGTCTCTATCAGTTTTGCACATCGAGAGACTGAAATTCTTGCCCATTCTTCCTTGGAAAACAGCTCGAGCTCAGTGAGGTTCGATGGAGAGCGTTTGTGAACAGCAGTTTTCAGCTCTTTCCACAGATTCTCAATTGGATTCAGGTCTGGACTCTGACTTGGCCATTCTAATACCTGGATACGTTTATTTGTGAACCATTCCATTGTAGATTTTGCTTTATGTTAGGAATCATTGTCTTGTTGGAAGATAAATCTTCCCAGTCTCAGGTCTTTTGCAGACTCCAACAGGTTTTCTTCCAGAATGGTCCTGTATTTGGCTCCATCCATCTTCCCATCAATTTTAACCATCTTCCCTGTCCCTGCTGAAGAAAAGCAGGCCCAAACCATGATGCTGCCACCACCATGTTTAACAGTGGGGATGGTGTGTTCAGGGTGATGAGCTGTGTTGCTTTTACGCCAAACATATCGTTTTGCATTGTGACCAAAAAGTTCGATTTTGGTTTCATCTGACCAGAGAACCTTCTTCCACATGTTTGGTGTGTCTCCCAGGTGGCTTGTGGCAAACTTGAAACGAGACTTTTTATGGATATCTTGCCACTCTTCCATAAAGGCCAGATTTGTGCAGTGTACGACTGATTGTTGTCCTATGGACAGACTCCCCCACCTCAGCTGTAGATCTCTGCAGATCATCCAGAGTGATCATGGGCCTCTTGGCTGCATCTCTGATCAGTCGTCTCCTTGTTTGAGATGAAAGTTTAGAGGGACGGGCGGGTCTTGGTAGATTTGCAGTGGTCTGATACTCCTTCCATTTCAATATGATCGCTTGCACAGTGCTCCTTGGGATGTTTAAAGTCCAAATCCGGCTTTTAACTTCTCCACAACAGTATCACGGACCTGCCTGGTGTGTTCCTTGGTCTTCATGATGCTCTCTGCGCTTTAAACAGAACCCTGAGACTATCACAGAGCAGGTGCATTTATACGGAGACTTGATTACACACAGGTGGATTATATTTATCATCATCAGTCATTTAGGACAACATTGAATCATTCAGAGATCCTCACTGAACTTCTGGAGTGAGTTTGCTGCACTGAAAGTAAAGGGGCCGAATAATATTGCACGCCCCACTTTTCAGTTTTTTATTTTTTACAAAAGTTTAAAATAACCAATAAATTTCGTTCCACTTCACAATTGTGTCCCACTTGTTGTTGATTCTTCACCAAAAAATTAAAATTTTATATCTTTACGTTTGAAGCCTGAAATGTGGCAAAAGGTTGAAAAGTTCAAGGGGGCCGAATACTTTCGCAAGGCACTGTATAAAGTTACAGTCAGATAAGGCATCATATCCTGTGGGGTAATGTGGGCGCGTGAACAGAGGAGGGTTAGTTTTAACGATTCTAACTGTGGAAGGGTTTAGATTAGGAATTGAGATAGACCTGTCTGAAAAGATATGTATTTAGGATGTGCTTGAAGCTGTAGAAATTGGGAGCTAATCTGGTTTTCCGAGGTAGAGCATTCCAGAGAAGTATTGGATACGGAAGTGGGAGGTTCTACTAATAGAGGATGCTAGTCTTAGGTCACTGAGTGAACATAGAGCACAGGTTGGGTGATAGACACAGATGAGAGAGATTGTAGAGGGGAAAGTTTACTAAGGGGAAGACTGATTAAAAGTGAGTTACAGTGGTCAAGTCGAGAGTGAATCAGGGCGACAATAAGAGTCTTTAATGTTTCCGTGGTAAGGAAAGAATCAAACATAACTCCGAGGCAACAGGCATATTGCCTAGGAGTTATGGTAAGGCCGGAGACTGAAATGGATGTTCCAGGAAGCATATGAACCAGTCTATCTGGGGTAAGGTACGATCTAGTGTACTATTTTTTACGTTGTTTTAGATAGCCAACACATCTGGACGTTCTCAATGTCCACTCACATGCTTTTCGCCAAAACTCTATTAGAATAGTCTCCCCCAGTTCTCTCTCCCTTGTAACACAAAGGGGTACTGGTGCTTCATGTAGCTCAACTGTGGCTGTGAAAGGAATAAAGGGAGGATGAGAGTTTTAGACACATTGAGCTTACAATAAGAGATCTTAGAAAATAACTGTAAACTACTCATAACGGAGGGGAGAGAGGTCTCCGTGCGAGTACACATAATGTTATCATCACTGGCATACAATCCGATGCAATGAGATACAGATCCTACCTAGATGCCCGAGATTCTGTTATGAGACCTGATCAGCTCCACCAGCAGTACCTAACAAGTCCCATTTGATATAGAGAACATGGAGGATAGAAACCCAGATGCCAAAATTTTAGCATTGGGGGTGACATACATGGCCATTATTGCTATTTTTCAAAAAACCTGCTATACCAATGCGGTATAAGACAGTGTCTAGGTATCCCCAGTGCATCTTATCATGGGGAGCCTTCCGGGTGTTAGGGAGGTTCCACTTGCAGAGCAGCTCATCAATGTGGCACAAATCACGGCAGGAGTACTTACTACATCTTTCTGATAAGCAATCAAAACTGGGAATCCCCACTTGTGAGCAACTCCAAGGTCTCATAGAAGCTTGACTGAAGCAGCAAAATCCCAGCATCTATCCAGTGTAGCAGGTGATATATCCAAATACACAGATACCCCTGAGAACTCCTCCGGCAGGGTAAGATCAGTGCTTAGATGTGACAAAAAGTCCTCCTCGATGGTATAGAAATGGATCCTAGCCAAAGTGTCACGAGGTATATTGGGACCCAAGTGTTTCGGCTTAGGCACCCTGTGTATACGATCAACTGATAAGTTTAAGGACTCAACATCAGGTAAGATCACTGTCAGCAGTTTTTGGAAGTAGGCCCCAAGGTACACATCAGAAATCATTTCCGGGATACCACACAGACAAACATAATTTCATGGGGGATCTATCCTCAAGATCAGGGATTTTATGCTTAAATTCTGTCACCTCATCTGATAGAGTAGAGTGGGAATCAATCAGGTCATTGTGCGATCCAGCATATTCCACCATTTCGGTCTCTATAGAAGATGACCTGTCTCCCAACTCCGAAATCTCCCGACATAACAGAAGAAGGTTTTTAGAGAGTTCAGCGATTTCTACATAACCTCCTTAGATAATGGTGTAGCACTGGGTTCGTAACTTATCTCATTGCCAGATGCGTCTGAGCATTTTCCACAGGATGATGCCAAGGATAAGGGCAGGGAAGATGGCCGCTGTCTCACTGAGTAGATTCCATGGGGAAGAACTCCATCAGTTCATTTGCTTTTCTCATGAGGCAGTGAAGGCTGCACCCATGAGAGGTCAGGCCACGCCCCCCAAAGGTCTCAGTAAAGGTAAGAAATGGTTAAAATAGAAAGTAGAGGATCTTGAAAACTGATCTAGATGGAACAACATCTGGATTATCGGTCTTTCACAATCTATTAATACAGCAAATTTACTGGAATTTGTAATGAAAGATATTCCTGAAGCTTTGAATCTCACAAATGAAATTAAAGTTGAGAGAGTACATACGATTGCTCCTGAAAAAGAATAAGAGACAGACGAAGATCCATTGTTGCCAAGGTCTTATAGACCAATATGTTTGACAAACCAGGATATTAAATATATAAGTAAAATCTTGGATAACAGATTGGCTAAAGTGATGCCCTTTTTGATCTCTAATGATCAAAATGAGATCGGAAGGGCAATACTTTGGTCAAGAGAGTGAAAAATCGATTGGGTTAATATGAATTGCGATCAAATAAGAGATCCGTCATTTATGATGGTTGATGAAGAGAAAGCTTTTGACCATATTCAATGGTCATGGTTATTTACAGTATTAAAAGAGATGGGATTTGCTGGACGAATTGTCAGCTTTTTGAGAATACTATACAGTCAGCAGAAGGCACAAGTGATAACTGATGGGGAGGTTTCTGAGGCTATTAGCCTAGGTAGGGATACAAGACAAGGATGTCACTCGTCTCCCCATTTGTTTAACATTACAACAGAACCTACTGCCATGTTAATAGTGAGCCATCAGCAAATCAGAGGTATTAAAATATATTGCAAGGAGATAAAAAGGAGTCTGTTTGCCGATGAACTCCTATCATTTCTGTCGGAACCAGAGTATTATTTAAGCCCATTGTTGTAGATTTTGGAGGAATTTGGATTGCATTCAGGCCATAAGAAAAATAAATTTTTTTTGACTAAGGCAAGAAAAAGGCAGTGGACAGATAAATTTGGAATTTAAACTACAGATTATAAATTTAAGTATTTGGGTATTATGGCTGCTTGATCCAGAGAAGAAATATATAAATAGTCCTGCTACTAGAAGAGCAGAAAGTCACTGGCATTCTGATCTACCACTCACAGGCTTGTAGGCCACAGGCCTCATTGAGCCTGTGGTCTACAAGCTAAGCACCGATACTTCCCTGCTATCCAGCGCCTCCTGCTTCTTCCTTCTCCAGGCGCACATGACGTCACATCAGTGCGCCCGGAGCAAGAAGGAGCGGGACCGGGGAGCAGACAGGTAAGTAATCATCCAATCTACTATAGGGGGGACCAGTGAAGGGGCCACTGGTTCCTTCACTATTCCCCCCAAACAGAGGCCCCTTCACTATTCCCCCCCGCCATACAGTGGTACCTTCACTGACCCCCCCCCATACAGTGCTCAGCTTTGTCGGCCTCACGGACACTGTGCTCTCCTGGTTCTCCTCTTATCTCTCAGACCGCACTTTCTGTGTATCATTTGCGGGATCTGTTTCTTCCCCCTCTTCCTCTTGCCGTTGGGGTCCTCAGGGCTCAGTCCTAGGCCCCCTGCTCTTCTCCCTCTACATAGCCCCCATTGGACAAATCATCACCACATTTGGCTTCCGGTACCATCCGATGCTGATGACACCCAATTATATACTGAGAAAAAAGGGACCAATAACACAGGAACTGCGCAGATCCAGGGTAAGGCTATAGAACAAATTATTTTATTCCAAAGGATAAACAGTTTTGACACATGACACATTTCGGGGTTTTGGACACCCTGTTATCAAGTGTATAAAAAACTAAAAGAAAAACAACAACAAAGTACCAATAAAACCATTCTCAAAAGTTAAACAACAACACACCAAAACACCAAAGGTTTTTCAAAGGCGAAAGTAGTCACTTGTGATTTACATAATTAGCATAACAACAACAGAGGATCATGGTAAAATAGATATAAAAAAATATGCATATATCATCCTACAGAGAGATTGCCAGCTCTACAACACCCCTCTTTCTTTGTCACAAATCCAAAAGGCCTTAGAAATGTCCACCAACATTGATGCTTCTAGCAAGGAGTCTTTTTTAGGCCTTCCTCTGACTCTAACACCAACGCCCTTACTTCAGACCAAAGACTATATTCTTGTGGCTCCATCTCTCAAAACCACAATACATACCAAAGAAGCTCCGTTCTACAACAAAATATCGGACTATTACAGCCCAATAGGTCTGAAAAGGAAGAACAGAGACTGCCCCACCACACACGAGTACGTTTCTCCAAAAGACGCATGGGCTGTAGAGGTGGCACGAAATCGAAACGTAAGGCCAGACCCAACATGCCCAACGCCGAAAAGAAACAAAATGTAGAGGCCTGCATCTTTAATTTATCAAATTATACTATCAGTAATTCTGAAAAAAGTCTCCTTAGTAAAGGGCTGTGCTTCTGTCTCAATCAGAGCCATAGTGACTTATAGCTCTTCATTGATCTTAACCAATATATCAGAAAACTAACTCTGAACAGGCATTTCCTCATGATTTCCAAAACAAAAAAAGAACTGACATCCTCAGATTTTGAATCTACGGCTTCATCCAATAATATTTACACCAACATTACAGATCCCAAGGGAACAACTGACAGTTCATTTGGTAATCTAAAACCAATACCCACAAACCTCAGACCGAAATCCACCTTTAATCCTGTGCATAATAGAGGTAGTCACATTGATACATTTTTTTCTTTAGTAGCTAATGAGTTCCGACAACGCCCCAGGATTTGCAGGGGGAACACTAGACCGAACCTATCAAAAGACGAACTGAAAAGTATAGGCTTTCAGAGAATACTAATATTGTTATAAGAAATGCGGATAAGGGTGGCGCTATAGTAATCCAAAACAAAATCGCCTACCTCAGAGAGGCCTACAATATCTTATCTGATACTGACTATTACACTCCACTTACCTGTGACCCTTCAAACGAGCATATGATCGAATACATGACTCTGATCAAGACAGCTCACAAAGACTGGATTATAAATAAAAAAGAAAAAGATTTTCTTACCGTGACCCATCCCTCAATGGCACTGTTTTATCACTTACCAAAGATTCATAAAGATGCTACCAACCCACCAGGGCGTCCCATCATTTCTGGGATTCAGTCCCTCACTAGGAATCTCTCTGAATTTATTGATGTCCATCTTCAAAGATAATGCTACCATCATATCTTAAAGACTCGGCCAGTGTCATAAGCGGGTCTTACATGGAAACCCAGTTATTTGTGGGCGACGCGGCCTCGCTCTATAGTAATATTCCCCATGATAATGGGGTTCGGGCCATCTCAGAAGCCCTTTCAAGTGACCATACTATGCCCAGCTCCCAAAAAAATTTTAATTCTGTACAGTATTGAATTCATACTTAAACATAATATCTACTAATTTGATGATAAAATCTTCCTTCAAACCAAAGGCACAGCTATGGGCACTAAATTTGCCCCTAGCTATGCCAACCTCTATATGGTGAGATTTGAAAACTGGTTCATCCAGAACAATGAAACTTGGTCTCACCAAATAATTTATTTTAAAAGGTACATTGATGATCTCCTGTTTGGGATGGTTCTCCCGAAGATTTTGAGGAGTTCTCTTGCTATCTGAACCACAATAACTGGGGCCTCAAGTTCCTAGGAAAAACTGAGAAAAATGAAATTGAATGTAACGTCTCTGCCGTTTCGGGTCTCGGCGCCGCCCTCCGCTCGCACGCTGTGGCGAAGGAGGCGTCTTCAATTTTGTTCTTTGAGTAAGCTTCTTGATGCTCAGTCTGAACATGGTCCTAGTTCTCTTTCTGTGTAAAGCCACACCCTTGTAATTAGGAACATTTCTCTCTGGACTGCATAGAGTTAATCTCTTCCTGGCCTGAGTGATTGACAGCCTGTGTACCTATCAGCTCTGGGGCTGGTCCCAGACTTTCTATAAACAGGTTGTCAGCCCTCACATGGCTGCCGGTTATTACTCTTGTGTTTTGCCTGCTCTCTTCATTATTTCCCTTGCTACCTTGTTACCTGATTTTCTGACCACTGGCTTTGACTTTGACTATTCTCTTGGATATCGATTCTGTGCTGCAATTGCTCGATTGTTTCTGACCCCTTGGCTAGCTGACCTCCCTTTGTTGTTGTGCGTCTTGTCTGCTTTCTATGTGATCACTTATTATAAGGAGGGACTGTCGACGTGGTTGCTGGCTGTCACCTAGGACAGATCGGGCAAGTTAGCCAGGGACAGTGGGGGGATTCAGCTTAGGGTCCACTGTCTCGTTGTGCCCCTCCCCCCTAGTTCTCCAGCAGCTTCGGGGGAATCGCTCCTCTAGTGATTCCCTTACATTGAATTTTTAGATTTGGTTCTGATTGGGTCAGGGAACAACATCAAAACACGCATACACGTCAAAAAAGTGGACTGTAACAGTCTTTTAGATTTCCATAGTGAACATTATCACAAATGGAAGAATAATGTGCCGTTTGGGCAATACAAACGTATCAGACGAAACTGTACTACAGATAAAGGACTACTCCATACAGAGTGACATTTTAACAAAAAGATTTTTAGAAAAAAAAACTACCCCCCTAGGATCATTAAAGTAGCAAAATCAAGAGCAGGCACTTTAACACAAGCACAGTGTCTCATCCCACTCCAAAAAATTGAGGAAAATATATAATTTAAGAATAATTTCATAATAGCATTCAATGGGGCACATAGTAGGAACATTGGCACATTTTAAAAAATGATCAGTTTTTGAAAAAGATCCTGCCCAATAAACTCGGTATCACGTTCAGACGGGCAAAAACGCTCAAAAACATAATAGCCCCGAGTCGCCTACGGAAAGAAATTGCCAAATGTGGCCCGCAGACTATACCCTCTAGACAGATGGTTCGTAGTTTTAAATGCGGGCACAAAAAATGTAAATGCATCACACATAATGTGATTGTAATAACCAGCTATTCTATCGGAGCGTCCTTTCATATTACACAGAACTTGGATTGCTCCTCTTCACACGTTATTTATCTGTTGGAGTGCCCATATGGCCTCCAATATGTGGGACGCACAATTATGTGCTTAAGGGAGCGACTGAACAAACATCGGTCGAATGTAATAAATGGATTCCTTAAAAATAGTGTCTCACGCCACGCCTCTCTGAAACATAACAGTTTAGAGGGATTCTCTGTAACACCTATTGATCAGATACATGTTGATAAACCAGACTGATTTAGCGCCCTTAAGCAAAGGGAAATGTATTGGATTTTTAAACTCAACACCTTGGTTCCTGAAGGGCTAAACGAATCCCTGGAAAATGTGACTGGTTTTTAATTAATTAAATTAAATAATTTAATCATTTAATTATTAATATGTTTTAATATTTATTTATTCTGCTCAATGTACAGCTAAGGTTTTATACAGTCAGTTGTTGTACATAACCTACCCATTTATATGTCCAACACATAGCCAAACTATCCAATATCTTATCAATTATATTAACTATCCAAGTTATATACCTATTATTATGTAAAACTACACATCTGTTTTGAATGATTTATATCTATATCGCTCAACCTATAGGTAAGGTTTTATATGATATGCAATGAATTGTTATATCCATTTTAAACATATGCTCGTTGCCAATTTATCTGATTACCTAACCAGTATATGAACTATTTGATGTATTTACTTACCCGAGAGCCTATTTATTAAATTATTTGTCTCATTACCTAACCATTATATGAACTATTCGATGTATACAGTATACTCACCAGAAAGCCTATTAATTTAATTATTTATTTACCATAGCTATCCTTTTACCTTAGCGACTATTAGGTTTTTTTTTTTACTGTGTCATGATATATATCCAAAGCAGAGCCACTTTCATTTATATATAGTGCATTTGATCCAAACATCCAATTTTACACTTGATTATTTTAGTGTTTCATATTTTTTCTCATTGTGCCATTTCATTGTGGTTTTAAGAGCGCTGAGCACCTATTCCCATAGTATTTAAGCTATTCCTACTGAGCCTGCGTGGATATACACCCTGTGCATGCCCAGTATAGTGTATGAAACCAACTTACTTACACCCATTCAGGAGACTAATAGACTTGCACAAAATAGCAGTCCGCGCATGCGCAGAGGTGTCCGTTAAACTTAAATCGGCGCTCTCTCCCATCAAGTTCTAAGTACCTGAATTCTGAAGATAAGGTAAGAGACTCCAGATAACATTTTATGCTTTTTGATGCCTTGTTGATGCCCCAAGTATATTCTAATGCCTGCCGCTTTTGACCTTATTTGAGAAGCTGCACTTTATTCTGTTGCTCTAATGGGTTTATAAGTCTTCTAATTGGCTGATCTGAGATTTGGACTTCTGTCTGCCTACCCAAAACATATTGCTACTGATTTGTATATATAAATATATAATCACCTCGTGATCATAAGGGGTATTTGTTCATTTGTTTGTTTATTTAGCATTATATGCACATAGTTTATTTTATCTTATGAAGTACATTTTTTGTCTTTTATGTGAATCACGTAAATTACAGGCGACCACCTGCTCTGCTGAAAAGCTGCCGATCTCGCTGTAGGATTATATATGCATATTTCTTATATCTATTTTACCATGATCCTCTGTTGTTCTTATGCTAGTTATGTAAATCACAAGTGACCGCTTTCGTCTTTGAAAAACTTTTGGTGTTTTGTTTAACTTTTGAGAATGGTTTTATTGGTACTTTGTTGTTGATTTTCTTTTAGTTTTTATACACTTGATAAAGGGGTGTCCAAAACCCCGAAACGCGTCGTGTGTCAAAACTGTATATCCTTTGGAATAAAAAAAACTTGTTCTATAGCCTTACCCTGGATCTGCGCAGTTCCTGTGTTATTGGTCCCTTTTTGCTCACTATTCCTTTACACCTTTCCCTGGGTGAAGTACTGAACCGCTGCGATCCTTTTTCTGATATTGGGACAAACTACTGCTCTAACCAGTTGGTTGTGACTCACACAACCCTCCAAAGGTGAGGAGTCATTTCACTCTTTGTGTATGGTCTATACTGTAAAGTGATAACGCACTATGCACTGGTCGCTGCCTCTTTTTGTTTTTTTGCACCCAATTATATACGTCATTCCGTGACATCACCCCTGCACTAATACAGAACACCAGTGACTGTCTCTCTGCTGTCTCAAATATCATGTCTTCGCTCTGAAACTGAATCTCTCAAAGACTGAACTACTGCTGTTTCCACCATCTAATAGCTCTGTCCCTGATATCTCCTTTGCAGTCTCCGGCCTTACTATAACTCCTAGGCAGCATGTCTGCTGCCTTGGGGGTTATGTTTGACTCAGACCTTACCTTCACCCCCCATATCCAATCATTCACATGCTCATGTCATCTCCACCTCAAAAACAATTTCCAGAATACGCTCTTTCCTTACCAGAGATACAGTACATTAAAGACACTTATTGTTGTCCTAATTCACTCTCGCATTGACAACGGTAACTCCTTACTAAATCGGTCTTCCCCTTAACTAAACTCTCCCCTCTACAATCTATTCTGATTGCGGCGGCCAGGCTCATCTCTCAGTCTAGACGCTACAGCGAAGCCTCCGGTCTGTGCCAGTCACTACACTGGCTGCCTATTCAATACAGAATACAATATAAACTTACCACCCTCATCCACAAGGTTCTGCATAATGCTGCACCTCCCTACATTTCCTCCCTCATCTCTATAGCCCAATCCGTGCTCTCCATTCACTCAAAGACCTAAGACTAAAATCTTCTATTATCAGAACCTCCCATGCTCGTATACAAGACTTCTCCCGAGTTGTACCACTTCTCTGGAATGCTCTATTCCGGACTATAAGATTAACCCCCAATTTCTACAGCTTCAAGCGTAAACTAAAGTCATATCTTTTCAGACAGGCCTACCACAACTCCTAATGTAAACCCTTCCGTAGTTAGAATCTCTAAAACATACCCTCCTCTGTTCACGCTCCCGCATTACCTCACAGGATATGATGCAGTTTCAGACTAACTTTATATGTCCAGGCACCATCTGCACGTTAAAGGACACGACTGGGGATGGCTCATACAGCTTTATAAGCAATGTTACCTCTGATGCCGCCACTGCTACCTCTTGTGTAACCTCCTCTACCTCACAGATTGTAAGCAGGGCTCTCAGTCCCATTGTGTGAATTGACAATTTCTTTTGTAATGTATCTTTTTTTGTCTGTTCTTGAACCCTACAAATTGTACAGTGCTGCTGAATATGTTGGAGCTATATAAATAAAATGTATTATTATTATTACAGTGGCCCCTTCACTGGTCCCCTATACTGTATGGGGACCAATGATTGGGCCATTATATTGTGGGGGGGAATTATTATGGAGGCCAATAGCCATTTGTTTTTTTTATTATATAACTTTTGCCTTTAATCCATGTTTTATCGTTTGTTGTTTTTCCCTTGACTTCATCCTGTTTGCTCTGGTGGGGTGGGATTCTCCACCCTCCACTGCCTCTTTGTACTGTTATCCATGTCCATTCTATAACCTTTTGGGCTAATGGTTTGGCTCTTGGTGTTGGCTACTTCCCCCTTCAAGTGTTGGGGGTGTTCCCCAGCTGTGTGGCTCTTCACTGGACACACTTGGTTCTTAAGTCCGTTCTTAACTGGACGTGTGCTTTGAGCCCCCGGTAGGAAGATCTAGGCCTGACCCTGATACATTATTGCACTGTTTACATTGTTTACTTGTTTTATCTATTGCCCGTTGTCCCCCTGTCTGTTACCTCTCCCTCCCTTGTATTCCCCTTTTTTACCCTCCTTAGATCTAGAGATCTTCCTTTGGCCTGCCCTGTGACGCTGTTGGATTGTGTGGCCTCTATGACCTTCTACAGTCCAGAGTGCCTTGCCTTCGGGGTGATATCTGCTTTCTCATTTGCTGTCTTTATCCTTCTGCTTCCAATTGCTAAGTGCATCTCATGTCAAGGGTCTGGGCTCGAACACTAAATGCCACATGGTCCTCCAGGAGCTTAGATCTCTCCGTGCGGACGTTGCTTTCCTACAGGAAACGCACTGTGACCATTCTGGTATGTTTAATTTCGCAAAACACTACTACTCTACAGCGTACTCAGCCTTTCATAACCACTGCAAGGCGGGATGGCCATTTTGCTGTCCCGTTCCTGTCCCATTACGATTACTGAATCTCACCTGGACCACGAGGGGCACTTCATTGTCTTGGAGGGCCCACTGAATGGACAACCTATAGTTATTTTCAACATCTATGCCCCCAACATATCCCAACTCTCCTTTCTCCGAAAGATCATGGTGCTCTTGTGGACCTTCACTGGCTCAGCCTGGCTACTTGGTGGAGACTTAACCTTTTCTTCTCTGAACACATGGACCAACTGTCCCTTTGTGACAACCCCCTCCCTGTTTCGCCTGGCCAGGGATTTCCGCCGTTTGCTGCGATCCACAACCCTTTATGACCTTTGGCGTGTCACCTATCCCTCTGCTAGCTCCTACCCCTTCTTTTTTTTCTGTAACACTAACTCTCCGTATGCTTACCGATGCAGACATTGGACCTATTCCGTGGTCTGATCACGCCACGGTAACAGTCACCCTTTCCTCCACTGCGGTTCCAACTCAGCGCTGTCACTGGCGTTCAAACGAGTCCTTATTGCACTCAGAAGCTTGACGCTCCACCATACAAACACACTTTCTAGACTACTTTAAGACTAACGAGACCTCGGTCCCTTCCCTTACTACCCTTTGGGTAGCCCATAAGGCAGTCAAGAGTGGTCATTGTATTGCCATCTCTATGCGGCTTAAGAAAGACAGGAAAGCAAGGGAGACTCCTTTACATGTTAAAATTCAGTCTTTAACAGATCGTTTTGCAGCTCACCCTTCTCTTCCCTTGCTTCGCGAACTTGTGGCCGCCCACACCGATCTTAGGGATCTGGCCTCGCACGCTATTCAGTGCTTACTTTATACACGGCAGCATTACTATGAACAGGGCAACAAATCCCATACTCTATTAGCCAAAACTCTCCGTGAAAACCGGATTTCCTCCACCCCCCATGCGGTTCGTGACTCCTCGGGTAATCTCCTTCACCAGCCTGACGCTGTTGCTTCTGTGTTCCAGGTTTATTACACACGATTATATAATCTTCCGACACAAACTGATCCTGCTTCTTCCCCCGCTACTATGGACTTGCATACATATCTTAACTCCCTGTGGCGGCTCTTGACTCTCTTAACGCCACTATTACTGATGAATAACTTATTGATGTTTTGAAAAGCCTCACTAGCGGCAAAGCCCCTAACCCTGATGATTTTACCTATATATATATATATATATATATATATATATATATATATATATATATAATATAAGACTTTTCAGGCGGAATTTCTGCCCTACCTACGCAACCTCTTCAACTTTTTTTTTTTTTAGATGGGTCCCCTATCCCCCAAACTATGCTTCACTCCCAGATTACCCTAGACCCTAAATCTAACAAGGACCACCAGGAGTGCTCCAATTATCGCCCGACTGCCCTCCTTTTAGCGAATCGCCTTAACACTCCCATCCCTTATCCACAAGGATCAAGTGGGTTTTGTTTCCTGCTGTCAGGGAGGAGACAACACCAGAAGAGGTGTGGATCTGATAGATGTAGCCAACCATTCCTCTACGCCTACTCTCCTATTAAGTTTAGATTCAGAGAAAGCCTTTGACCACTTAGATTGGTCTTTCATGATGGCCACCCTGGAAAGGTTTGGTTTCTCGGGGGCGTTTCTAACTGCGATCACTGTGCTCTACTCCTCCCCATCAGCGGTTGTTAAACTCCCCTATACTTTTTCCACGTCATTTTCCATCCATAATGGAACTCATCAAGATTGACCCTCTCTCCCTTGATTTTTGCCCTTTGTATTGAACCCTTAGCTGCTAAAATCCGTTCTAACCCAGATATTACAGGTGTGCCAGTTCGAAATCAGGACTTAAAAATTTGCCTTTTTGACAATTATGTCTTACTGACTCTTACTAACCACCACACTCCAGAACCTTATGACCTTATGGAAGATTGTCGGGCTATAAAATTAACTCATCTAAAACTGAGGCCCTACCTCTTAACATTCCTGAGTCGACCCTTCAACTACTCAGCCAAAACTATGATTTTCAGTGGAGGAATCGCTCTCTCAAATACCTGGGCATTCAGCTGTCCTATTCCACCCTTTAAACCACTAATTACCCACGATTGTTTCATGTGTTGCCCTCCCTCCTGGATAATTGGTGCCCCCTTCACATATCACTCATAGGACGCATCATAGCTGTTAAGATGACACTCTTTCCAAAACTCCTATACTTCTTCGAAACCCTCCCCGTCACCGTCCCTCACTCTGAGTTGCGTTCCCTTCAGAAGGTCATCTTCCATTTTATTTGGAATAAAAAACACCACCGTATTCCTCGCTCGGTAATGTTGGCTGGTAGGGCAGAAGGGGGTCTTGCGGTACCACATCATCTTCATTATTATTGGGCGACCCACTTACGCAGTATTCTGCTCTGGGCGACGTCTCAGACATATACTAAGTGAGTCAAGATTGAAAAACTGTGGCTGGTCCTGACCCACCCTAATGTCTTCCTGTGGTCCTGCACTCCCCCCCCCCCCCCCGCCTGCCACCCCCCCTCCTAGGCCCAATTCAGTTCAGTAGAGCCATCTGGCTTACTTGCAAAAAAATATTTCCACTAGCCTCGCCACATTCCTCTGTGGTCTCCTTTCTTTTTAACCCGCTCCTCGCGGGGGAAGGGGTGCTGACGACGGCTATGGAGTAGATTGGAGTAGATTAGGCCTATTTCATGTGGCTGACTTAATTGACCCATTGACTCTCGAGCTCAGACCCTTTGATAGCACACTTTATATCCACCCTATTTGGGTCTCCGCAGGTTTCCGTCCCTACTGGCTTTGAGAGGTTGTGTCTTGCTGGCATTTCCACTTAGGGTCTAATTTCAGGCATTTATCGACTACTATCCTCTCCACATGGACGGTCTCCCCTGACCCACAAATACATGACTTGTTGGACAGAGGCTTTGGGTAAGCAGATCTCGTCTGCTCAATGGCAGATTATTTTCTCCCGCGCAGCCAAATTCTCCACTTGCATCACCTTCCATGAGACTCAATACAAGCTCCTAATTCACTGGTACCACACCCCAGCTCTCCTCCACACTCTTAATCCCAGTATCTCCTCTTCCTGCTGGAGATAACTCTCAGGGGTGGGCATCCTGCTCCACATTTTCTGGGACTGCCCATTGATCTGCCCCTAATAGTTGGAAGTAAGGACCATGACTTTCTCCAGAGTGTCCTACCTCCTTAATCTGCCTCCCAGGCATCTGGGTAAGAAAACATCCAAATTATTCTTGTATATCTGCACTGCAGTTAAGACCCTTGAAGCCCTCCACTGGAAGAGTCCTCACCCACTCACTGGTCCTGCTCTAGTAGCTCACATTAAAGATGTTAGGAGTTTAGAATACCTCACTGCTATGCTTAACAATACAGTGGAAGCCCTCCAAGTCCATATGGTCCCCGCGGGATACATATTGTATCCTGCATGGTCTCTGATCTCATTTTCATCCCATCCCCCTTATATCCCCTCCCCATCGTTCCTCTTGTCAGTTCCTGTCTGTGTATAGACTTTATGTTAAGATTGGTATTATCAGTTGTTTTGACCAGTTTTTCTTTTTACTCTGGTTCATACAGTCATATGAAAAAGTTTGGGCACCCCTATTAATCTTAATCATTTTTAGTTCTAAATATTTGGGTGTTTGCAACAGCCATTTCAATTTGATATATCTAATAACTGATGGACACAGTAATATTTCAGGATTGAAATGAGGTTTATTATACTAACAGAAAATGTGCAATATGCATTAAACCAAAATTTGACCGGTGCAAAAATTTGGGTACCCTTATCATTTTATTGATTTGAATACTCCTAACTACTTTTTACTGACTTACTGAAGCACAAAATTGGTTTTGTAACCTCACTGAGCTTTGAACTTCATAGCCAGGTGTATCCAATCATGAGAAAAGGTGTTTAAGGTGGCCAATTGCAAGTTGTTCTCCTATTTGAATCTCCTCTGAAGAGTGGCATCATGGGCTCCTCAAAACAACTCTCAAATGATCTGAAAACAAAGATTGTTCAACATAGTTGTTCAGGGGAAGGATACAAAAAGTTGTCTCAGAGATTTAACCTGTCAGTTTCCACTGTGAGGAACATAGTAAGGAAATGGAAGACCACAGGGACAGTTCTTGTTAAGCCCAGAAGTGGCAGGCCAAGAAAAATATCAGAAAGGCAGAGAAGAAGAATGGTGAGAACAGTCAAGGACAATCCACAGACCACCTCCAAAGAGCTGCAGCATCATCTTGCTGCAGATGGTGTCACTGTGCATCGGTCAACAATACAGCACACTTTGCACAAGGAGAAGCTGTATGGGAGAGTGATGCGAAAGAAGCCGTTTCTGAAAGCACGCCACAAACAGAGTCGCCTGAGGTATGCAAAAGCACATTTGGACAAGCCAGCTTCATATTGGAAGAAGGTCCTGTGGACTGATGAAACAAAGATTGAGTTGTTTGGTCATACAAAAAGGCGTTATGCATGGCGTCAAAAAAACACAGCATTCCAAGAAAAACACTTGCTACCCACTGTAAAATTTGGTGGAGGTTCCATCATGCTTTGGGGCTGTGTGGCCAATGCCGGCACTGGGAATCTTGTTAAAGTTGAGTGTCGCATGGATTCAACTCAGTATCAGCAGATTCTTGAGAATAATGTACAAGAATCAGTTTCGAATTTGAAGTTACGCCGGGGATGGATATTTCAGCAAGACAATGATCCAAAACACAGCTCCAAATCTACTCAGGCATTCATGCAGAGGAACAATTACAATGTTCTGGAATGGCCATCCCAGTCCCCAGACCTGAATATCATTGAACATCTGTGGGATAATTTGAAGCGGGCTGTCCATGCTCGGCGACCATCAAACTTAACTGAACTGGAATTGTTTTGTAAAGAGGAATGGTCAAAAATACCTTCATCCAGGATCCAGGAACTGATTAAAAGCTACAGGAAGCGACTAGAGGCTGTTATTTTTGCAAAAGGAGGATCTACTAAATATTAATGTCACTTTTCTGTTGAGGTGCCCATACTTTTGCACCGGTCAAATTTTGGTTTAATGCATATTGCACATTTTCTGTTAGTACAATAAACCTCATTTCAATCCTGAAATATTACTGTGTCCATCAGTTATTAGATATATCAAATTGAAATGGCTGTTGCAAACACCCAAATATTTAGAACTAAAAATGATTAAGATTAATAGGGGTGCCCAAACTTTTTCATATGACTGTATATGTTGTTGTATTGTTCTTGAAAATATTTTTAAGTGCAGTGTTCTTTCCCTTCTGTGCCTTGCTGCCCAAACAGCAGTTTACATCCATATATACAACTTTTTTGTACCCAGGATAAACCAATTTTAGTTTTAGGAGTGTCTCTGTTGAACATATTAGGCACTGAAATGGCATATTTCTTTAAAAATTTCAATTTTCACATAATACCCTTTGAGAAATTCAGTGAGGGGTGCAGATTCTAAAATGGGGTCATATTTTGGGGGTGAATTATTTATTTTATCTCGGGCCACTGCAAGTGTCAATCAAATGTTCAAATTAGGCCTCAAATGTGCAATTCTGAGCCCTGTCGTATGTCCAAGCAAAAGATTAGGGCCACATGTAGGGTGTTTCCAAAATCAGGAAACAGAGCATAAATAACTGGAGAGCTGACCTTTCACAGTGCTACAAGCTGGGCATGACATATCAGGCAATAAAGTAGATGATAACTGTTTCATTTTGCACCATCCACTACACATTTCTTTTTGAAAACCATCTCTTGGGTCAAAATGCTCATATCCCTTGAGGGGTGTAGTTTCCACTACATTCACCTTTTGGGGGTTTCCACTGTACTGGTACTTTAGGGGTTCTGCAAATGTGACTCGGTATCAGAAAGCTATTCCTGCAAAATCTGCCCTCCAAAAGCCAAATGGCGATCTTTCTATTCTGAGCCCCGCCTTGTATCCACATATGGGGTATTGCTGTGTTCAAGATAAATTGTGTAAACACACTGTTAGGTGCTTTTTCTCCTTTAATCCCTTGTAAAAATAAAAAATTTGGGACTAAATGGACGGTTCATTGGAAGTAATATTTCATTTTCACATCTCAATGTTAATAAAATCTGTTTAACAACCATGGGTTTCAAAAGGCTTCATATATTCTGTGAGGGGTGTAGTTTCCAAAATGGGGTCACATTTGGGGGTTTCCATTTCACTGGTACTTTAGGGGCTCTAACAAAATCTGCCCTTCAAAAGTCAAATAAATGTCTTTCCATTATGAGCCTCACCATGTACCCTTACAGAAGTTCATGAGCACATATGGGGAATTGCCGCGTTCAGTAGAAATTTTGTTACATACTTTGTGGTGCTTTTTCTCTTTTAACTTCTGAAAATTCAAAATTTGGGGATAAAGTGACACTAGCTTTTCGTTTTCACTTCTCAATATTAATAAAATCCCTGAAACCGCTGTGGGGTTAAAATGGTCACTATACACCTTGATAAGTTCTGTGAGGGGTGCAGTCTCCAAAATGGAGTCACTTTTTGGGGTTTCTATTTTATCGGTACCCTAGGGGGTCTGCAAACGCGACATGGAACCTGAAAAATATTTCAGCAAAATCTGCCCTCCGAAAGCCAAATAGTACTTTTTCATTCCAAGCACCACCATGTACCCATACAGGAGATTACAACCACATATGGGGTATTACCGTGTTCAGGAACAATTGTTAAACTGTGGTGTGCTTTTTCTCCTTTAACCCCTTATGAAAATGAAAAATTTGGAAATAAAAAGTGACATTTTGGTAATTTTTCATTTTCACATGCCAATGGTAATGAAATCTGTGAAACAGATGTTTGTTCAAAATACTCACTATACCCCTTGATAAATTCCTTGAGAAGTGTAATTTTCAAAATGGGGTCACTTTTGGGGTGGGGGGTCCATTGTGGCTAAAACAGTGAGCTTTCTCAAGACTTGCAACAATAAGGTTGTGAAGAACATACTGATGGCATTGATTACAGAAGAATTTTTAAACAACTGAAGGTTCCAGTGAGGATTGTTGGGGCCATAATCTGGAAGTGTAAACTGGCCACAACCAGGTGCACCCCACAAGATTTCAGACAGAGGAGTGAAAAGAATTATCAGAGTTGTCCAAGAGCCAAGGACCACCCTTGGAGAGCTACAGAAAATCCTGGAATCAAAAGGACGACTCGGAAACCAGAGGAAGCCCATGCAAACACAGGGAGAACATACAAACTCCTTGTAGATGTTGTCCTTGGCAGGATTTGAACCCAGGACTTCAGCGCTGCAAGGCTGCAGTGCTAACCACTGAGCCACCGTGATGCATCAACCTCCATGACCTGTATGCGTGCTCACCACGCAAGATTCCATTGCTGAACAAAAAGTACATTCAAGCGTGTTTAATGTTTGCTCAACAACATTTAGACAAACTTGTGAAACACTGGGAGTATATAGTCTGGTCAGATGAAACCAAAATGTAACTCTTTGGATGCAATAATGCACAGCATGCTTGGAGGCCAAAAGGCACTGCATAATCACCCCAAAAAGAACACCATACCAACAGTGAAGTTTGGAGGTGGGAACATCATGGTGTGGGGCTGTTTTTCAGCATACAGCACTGGAAAACCTCATATAACTGAAGAAAGGATGAATGGACAAATGTAGTGAGACATTCTTGATAAAAATCTGGTGCCAACTATGCAGATGATGCAGATGAAATGAGGATGGACATTTCAGCAAGATAGTGATTCCAAACACACATTCAAGGAAACTCTCAACTGGTTTCAGAGAAAGAAAATAAAGCTGCTAGAATGGCCAGCCAATCACCTGACCTGAATCTAACAGAAAATCTATGGAAGGAACTAAAGCTCAAGACTTCATAGAAGGAGCACACGTAACCTTGAGGATTTAAAGAGTGTTTACATGGAAGTATGGGCAAAAATCACACCTGAGCAATGCAGGCGACTAGTTCCCAATAAAGGAGGCATCTTGAAGCTGTCATCACCAACAAAGGCGAAGTATTAAATAAATTTCAGTAAGCATGTTCAATACCTTTCCTTGTATCATTTCTCATAATTAAACATAATTTATGGACAACTATGATTACATTTCTTTGCCTATGTGGATTTAATGGGCTGTTACCACCATCTGGTGAGAATTTCATGTCAATAACGCCTTTAAAAATATATTAAGGGGCTTAGAAAATTGGTGAAGTGTTCAATACTTATTTCGCCCACTGTGGAAATACAAATCTGCATCTGTTTCCATCCCCAGCTCAATTTTCAGATATATTATTCATAATGAACATATCTCACTCATAGATAGCAAATACGTCACACTGGCATTACCATTGTACACATGACAATGCCAATATAAATAGATACACTGTTGATAACAAAATGTCACTCATTACTAGTTACAGAACAATTATATTATACAGTCATATGAAAAAGTTTGGGCACCCCTATTAATCTTAATCATTTTTAGTTCTAAATATTTGGGTGTTTGCAACAGCCATTTCAATTTGATATATCTAATAACTGATGGACACAGTAATATTTCAGGATTGAAATGAGGTTTATTGTACTAACAGAAAATGTGCAATATGCATTAAACCAAAATTTGACCGGTGCAAAAATTTGGGTACCCTTATCATTTTATTGATTTGAATACTCCTAACTACTTTTTTCTGACTTACTGAAGCACAAAATTGGTTTTGTAACCTCACTGAGCTTTGAACTTCATAGCCAGGTGTATCCAATCATGAGAAAAGTTATTTAAGGTGGCCAATTGCAAGTTGTTCTCCTATTTGAATCTCCTCTGAAGAGTAGCATCATGGGCTCCTCAAAACAACTCTCAAATGATCTGATAACAAAGATTGTTCAACATAGTTGTTCAGGGGAAAGATACAAAAAGTTGTCTCAGAGATTTAACCTGTCAGTTTCCACTGTGAGGAACATAGTAAGGAAATGGAAGACCACAGGGACAGTTCTTGTTAAGCCCAGAAGTGGCAGGCCAAGAAAAATATCAGAAAGGCAGAGAAGAAGAATGGTGAGAACAGTCAAGGACAATCCACAGACCACCTCCAAAGAGCTGCAGCATCATCTTGCTGCAGATGGTGTCACTGTGCATCGGTCAACAATACAGCACACTTTGCACAAGGAGAAGCTGTATGGGAGAGTGATGCGAAAGAAGCCATTTCTGAAAGCACGCCACAAACAGAGTCGCCTGAGGTATGCAAAAGCACATTTGGACAAGCCAGCTTTGGAAGAAGGTCCTGTGGACTGATGAAACAAAGATTGAGTTGTTTGGTCATACAAAAAGGCGTTATGCATGGCGTCAAAAAAACACAGCATTCCAAGAAAAACACTTGCTACTCACTGTAAAATTTGGTGGAAGTTCCATCATGCTTTGGGGCTGTGTGGCCAATGCCGGCACCGGGAATCTTGTTAAAGTTGAGGGTCGCATCGATTCAACTGAGTATCAGCAGATTCTTGAGAATAATGTACAAGAATCAGTGATGAATTTGAAGTTACGCCGAGGATGGATATTTCAGCAAGACAATGATCCAAAACACAGCTCCAAATCTACTCAGGCATTCATGCAGAGGAACAATTACAATGTTCTGGAATGGCCATCCCAGTCCCCAGACCTGAATATCATTGAACATCTGTGGGATAATTTGAAGCGGGCTGTCCATGCTCGGCGACCATCAAACTTAACTGAACTGGAATTGTTTTGTAAAGAGGAATGGTCAAAAATACCTTCATCCAGGATCCAGGAACTGATTAAAAGCTACAGGAAGCGACTAGAGGCTGTTAATTTTTGCAAAAGGAGGATCGACTAAATATTAATGTCACTTTTCTGTTGAGGTGCCCATACTTTTGCACCGGTCAAATTTTGGTTTAATGCATATTGCACATTTTCTGTTAGTACAATAAACCTCATTTCAATCCTGAAATATTACTGTGTCCATCAGTTATTAGATATATCAAATTGAAATGGCTGTTGCAAACACCCAAATATTTAGAACTAAAAATGATTAAGATTAATAGGGGTGCCCAAACTTTTTCATATGACTGTATGATTGTCAGTTATAACGAGTATTCCAAAATGGGATATGTGAGTAGGACGGCACCATGACATATTCTAAAGATTTTATAAAAATATTTATATGATGCGTGCGTTTTAGATATTTCATATCTTATGGTACTGAGAAATATATCCCTTTCTTAACTACTATTTATATTTATTTATTGGGTGTAAAACGTTTTCATTGTTGTTTATATACAATTACCTCCCATCTCTCGTGTGTCTAGAATGACCTCATCCCAAGAAGTCTGTGGCATTATATGACTGTGTAATTTTCCTTTTGTGTATACTGCATAGCCCCTGCAGCATCTGAGGAGGGAAAGTGGCGCTGATCAGGAGAGTGGGTATGTCACATCCCAAAACCTGATTGGGCGCTCCTCCAATGATGTTAGTAAGGCGGCGTGGCCTTGGATTATATAAAGCCAGAGTTCAGGAATGCCCACTGTGGCCATCTTGCCACTTTCTATTATGCTGCTGTGCCGGCAGAACAGCCTGAGCAGCATTACTGTCAAAAAACCCCCTGATGAAACAGAAACAATAAATCAGTGGAAACAGGTAGGGTTGCTATGTTATACAATGGCAGGATTAATTTAACTCTACCATAGGGCTTGGAATTTGGAGTATAGGAGGGAGTTAATAGGTGTTTTCACAGCTCAACTTTATATATGAGCAGTGTTCAATGGATACAGTGAGCATCCAAATGGAAGGGTGGACTATATGTTTAACCAGCTAGGTGTTATAAATAGTGTTTCCAGACATGCAATTTGTAACTGTTGCTGGAATTCACATTTGCTAAAACACTACCTAAATCAGATCTATCTGAAAATAAATTGACAATATATTTTCTGGTTAACCAGTTAGGTGTTTCAAATTGAATGCCAGCAGCAGTTATAAATTGTATATCCAGACATGCACACTTGCTACCTAATCAGATCTATCTGAACCTAAATGGACAATATATTATCTTCTTGGAATCTGGAGTATAGGGGGGAGTTAATAGGTGTTTTCTTAGCTCAACTTTATATATGAGCAGTGTTCAGTGAATATAGTGAGCATTCAAATATTAGGGTTTGCCATCTGTTTAGCCAGCTAGGTATTACAAATTTAATACCAGCAGCAGTTATAAATAGCGTTAACAGACATGCACACTTGCTAAAACACCACCTAACCAGATCTATCTGATCATAAATTGACAATATATTATCTGGTTAACCAGTTAGGTGTTACAAACTGAATGCCAACAGCAGTTATAACTTGTATATACAGACATGCATACTTGCTAAAATGCTACCTCACCAGATCTATCTGAACATAAATGGACAATATATTATCTTCTCCCTCCATACTCTCATGGTTACTTTGTTACCAGTGTGGTTATAAGAGCATATAGCATATAGTACAATACAATATTCACTGCTCTAATTAGTTGTAAGCTCCTAGATCTATACTTTATTATTTTAATTGGTTGTTAATAAATTGTGTTTTAACCATGCTATTCTTTGTTGAGGGATGGAAAAAGGAAATGGATATTCAAACTTTCAGTGGCAAAAGTTTAGACTCCGGTACAAACAGGTAATACAGTAATATAATATAAAAATGGAAAGAAATGCATTTATATATAGTTTACAGTTTGTATTATAATTGCAATATTCCTCTCAAATGCCCAAAATGTACTTGGAAGGGTCCAACACTCTACCATTATTTTTTGACTTGTCAGGCTGTTCAGCTGATTTTAAAAGAGCTTAATTATTTGATCCATATGGTTTCAGGAGGTAAAGTGGTGATTATCATCTGGTTATACCTATTTCACGAGCAGTTTTGATGAATTGGACCTAGCCACAGATCCCAACAATTTGTCCTAAAATATTAGGCAAATTAATGAAATTGGAGTGGTCATCGGAGCCCAATTGGTCCAAAGGTAATCCCTTTACAGAGATATGGGGCTGGTATATAAATTCTTATTTAAAAATATCTGTAAAGGGTTTAGGGAAACCATAATTGATTCCACTTCGACCATATTGGCCATATCTCCCCAGCAATAACTAAAGAGATTTGGGCTATGTGGGCCACACTTCCACATGTTTGGGACAGAGAGACCCCTAGACCAGGAGTCAACCACCTGTGCCAAAGTCAGCACTTCAGACACATCTACCTGGCACATGGCTCTCTTAGCTGTGTTGTTCCAGGAGAGGAGGTACTAAGAGGGAAGAATGAGGTGTGACAATGTGTCTAGGCATGAGCTGCATTGCTCAGAGGGCAAGAATTGTATTTATAGCTTGAAGCAAGTTTAAAAGTAATATAACAGCAGAACACACTAAAGTGGGCGTTTGGTAATTTCAAAACAATATGGAAAGGTTTGTATAAATTTATTCAACATATAGGTCAGCCTGTGTAAATATCTGAGCTCACTGAGTCCTCCGTTCATCTGAAAGCACAGAAGCATCACACTGAAATATAAGTTTATTCAACTAATTAATTGACTGTATGGACTGTATTATATAACTTTGACGTAGTGGTCAACATCCTTACAGTTATTGCATGGCACACAAGAGGAGTACTTTGTCTTTGATTCTTAAAAAAATAAATAAATAAATTGCCATACCATACAAAAAAGGCTCCTGACCCCTGCCCTAGATGCTTATGAACATACAGTATCTCATGTAGAATACTGTAATAGGACATGGTTATTTGACAAAATCATAGTGTCTTATGTCTATATATATATTTCATGGTGTACATCTATAGGAGGTTCACTCTGTAGCTTTGTCTGTATTTATGTATACTTTACTGGTCAGCCTATACTGATAAGTAGATAAGCATTTGTTCAAATCCCTGTACCATACAGGTGCATCTCAATAAATTAGAATATCTTTGAAACGTTTATTTCTTTCAGTAATTGAATTAAAGTGACCTCTTATATTTTCTAGATTCTTTACACACAGAGTGTTCTATTTCAAGTGTTTTATTTCTGTAAATGTTGATTATGGATTACAGGTAATGAAAACCCAAATCTAAGAAAATTAAAATATTGTAAAAAAAAAGTTCACTATTGTAAATTCAGTGTATCACCTGCCAAGGATTCCTAAGCCTTTAAATGATCCCTCAGTCTGGTTCAGTAGGACACACAATCATGGAAGACTGCTGATTATGAACTGAATTACTGAAATGAATGAACATTTAAAAAATATTCTAATTTATTGAGATGGACTTGTAAATGGTGTTATACGCTGACTACTCAGCCCCACAGCCTCCCCAAAGGTACTATAACAACTGTAGAAAGCTATGGTTTGTGAGTCTTGGCTGAAATCATGGGATGTCCAGCAACTCTGGAAGTTATCGAACAATCAGTGCATAATATATAATGGGGTTCTCCATCCAGTGAGCTATTACATCATTTGTAATCACAGCTAAGTATTATCCCTTTTTATTTATTAAACACTTATTACTTTATTATATTCTGGTGTGATTAGTGTGATTCTTTGACCATCTTTGAGTTAACCTGTTTAAAAGAAAAAAACCGTTTGCCTACAAATACTCACTCTTTCAGAACTCAAAATAAATTTAAAAAGAAAGAGAGCCACCTGTAGTGCGATAAACTAGGAATAAGAAACGTGTGAAATAAGTATAAAAACGGGATGAGGTCAACACTTTATACCGTGTTTCTCTGAAAAAAAGACCTACCCCGAAAATAAGCCTTAGCATGATTTTTCAGGATTTTTGGAGTATGCTTGAAATATAAACCCTACTCCGAAAATAAGCCCTACTCCAAAAATAAGCCCTAGCTACAGTTCATTTAAAAAAAAAAGTGTCCAGACAGCTATACAAGTAAAAAAGTAAATAGAATACAGCAGAACATATACAGTAGACCCCTCATCAAAGAAAGCAGACACCCCAAGATATATGCTATATGCTACTTGGCTGCAATGGCAAGGGGCCTGAGACAGGAGTGACACAGATCTGTGTGTGAGGGCCCATCCACCATCAGCACTTGCCAACTCTTAACTGTTTTGGGTGTAAGGGGCTCTGGTGAGTGGATTGTTTATGGAAAAAAATAAGACATCCCCTGAAAATAAGCCCTAACCCATCTTTCGTAGCAAAAAATAATATAAGACCCTGTCTTATTTTCGGAGAAACACGGTATTATTAATTCATCCTATCCAAGATACATAAGGGAAATCCTAATCGTTAAAGAGAACCTGTCAGGTGTTTCATCCAACCTAAACTGGTCCCAGTGTGTGCAGCATCAAGTAATGACCTTTCCTATGTTGCCCCTCACTAAGCTTTCTGTTGCTGAAAAGATGAGTTATAAGCTTTTAAAACATTATGCAAATTTACCTTAAAGGGGTTGTGCAGGATTACAAAACATGGCTGCTTTGTTCTTCTTAGGAAGTAACCTCACATCCATTGGTCACATGGTAATACTACTGCTCAGTCCAATTAAAATGAATGAGACTGAACTGCAACATCACCATGTGACCAATCAGACATGTCTTCTAATCCTGCACAACCCATTTAACTAGTCACAGAGGGCAGGGAGCAGCTTCATCTAGTCATACTGAAACCCTGTGCGGCAGGACATCAGCCAGATACCCTATGTAACTAAGCTAAGTTGCCTTTAAAAGGTTTTTTTCGGGCAAAAATTATTTTTTTTTAAAAAAGGCCTGTTAGTGCTATAAATGGGTTAATATGTGCACCCAAATACCTTTAGCAGTATTTTGAGTGATTTCTGTGTTTCTCTGGGAGCGCCTAGCATCTTCTGCATTTGTTTACATAGTGTAGCTTCCTGCTGCCTTAGCTGATGCAATGCATTCTGGTAGTTAAAGGCTCTCACACACTCTCTCACTCCTCCCCCCTTCCTCTCTAACACCCCCTCCCTGCCTCCCTAGCTATTCCTCCCACTGCTAGCCCTTCCCAACTCCCTCAGTGCTTGCAGTCAAAAAAGAGGAAGAGCCGTTTTCCGCAGAAGGAAGAAGACAGGTAAAGCATAATAGGGTACGCATGCGCGTGCTGACTTCAAGGAAGGAGGAGGAGCCCTTCCCCGTAGAAGGAACCGTAGACAGGAAGAAGATAGGCAAGTATGATGGAGTGGATGTGGGGGGAGTAGTAATGACGATCCATTTCCGGAAATGAGGAAACGGATCGTCACCGGATAATCAGAAAATGTCCCTGGGGGCGATCACATGACCGCCCCAGGGATATGGGTAAATATACATTTTTGTTTATGTAATTTAGAAAGTAGGCAGTGGAGGCTGTTTAGATTAGTGTAGGGTTTTATAGTTATCTCAGAAAACTCCTTTAAGGTCTTTTCTGATGGATCGATATAAGCAGGGATTATTATGGATTTTCAGAGCACTAAAACAGTTGGATAAATTTATCCCTAAATAGGGAATAAAATTGGTTGTATATACAACATGTATATCCATGAAACACTATTGAAGGCTTTTTCAATATCTAGAGCCAGAAGTACCACAGTTGTGAATGTAACCTATGCATGATGGACAACGTTCAAATCCTTCCTTATGTTAGGGAGCATTTCAAGCAGCCGAAGAAAGCAGACATGCATGACTGAAGCTCCAAGGTCTCTATTATCTCTCGACCACTATTTCTCTGTCTGCCAACTTCCACATCGATAAATTACACCCGAGGACCCTGTATACCTTTTGGGGTGCTGCTCCACATTTAAGGCCCATTTTGAATGCAGGCTCAATTCTATCCTGCTGGAGACTCTGCACTGGAGACAAACCGCAGCCATTTTGTATTTCCCAGTCCAACCAGTGTGACCTCTGCAAGTGCTCATACTGCCTTCCCTGCTTCATCACAATGTTCAGACCACCTCTGATTGACCAGTTGATCTTCCAACTCAATTCTCACCCTCTGGAACCCAAGCTCCTGAATCCTTCGGATCTGGGCCTACAATACAGGCTGAAGCTGGGGATTAAATTTCCAGCTATCATAGATTGCAGCCAAACAGCACACCTCTAACTCCCAGCGGCCCATAAATCCATCTGAAGCTCCTGGTACTGCCCCAAGGCAGCTACCTTACATTCCACCTCTGTTCCTGGCCCCCAGACTAGCAGATGCATTCCAGCATCTCTTTCTATCTGGCCGCAGTGGTCATCTTGGACCTTCTCTCTGTCCCTGCTGGTGTTATTTCCCTGTCTACCCTTAATAGCCAGTGTCTCCTCAGTAAAATGCACCTCCATACAAGTTTGCTTTCAATATTCCTACCTGCCTCAGATCTCTGCAACAGTTCAGTGTACTCCACCACCTGCAGACCCCATATTCTACTACTAAATGGCAGTTTGGAAACCATCTTACTATAGACCTACCTTTCTTTATCAACATCCCAGGTGAATGCACATTGATCATAATTTAAAATCGCCCAAACTGACTAACTTACCTCCACTGCTATCTTGCTCCATTTTTGCCAATGTCTGTTGTGCTTAACCAGCCCCTCCTTCCCCTCCCTTTACCCTATCCTCATGGCAAAGCATTAACTTGAGACAACTGATCCAGAGGAATCCTCAGATGCTGAAAGCCTCATGGATGAGGGGACGACCTCAGACCATCCCTCCATGATCAACATCTCCTCCAAAGGCCTTCCAAAAAATAATTTAAAAAGTCCGCCAACTGGTTGTATGAGAACACTCCAATATTAGACAAGATAAACATCTGGAGGATGCACAGACATCCATTCTTGCTCATGGAGAATTTACACCGTTATCAGCTTGACAGTCTCATCTAAACTCTCTATACTCCTACCTAGAAGACCAAGACAACAGAGGATGTAGGAATAATGTCCGCATAAGAGGAGTGCCTGAAGATTTCCCTCAGGGTGAAACTGTCAGTCACTGTGGTACAGGTTCAGCCAAGTGGGATTAATTTTTGATATGGATTCCATTTGCGGCCGATTGTTATCACACCCTTTTGATGTTTCACTGGCCTCCAAGACTTAATATCTACTGTCCCTCACACATAGGCTATTTACATACAAGTGTGAAACTCGTTAACTCAGCAGAGGAGATCCTGGAATATGTGTATTCGAACATTGTTTAGCAGCCGAACTGGCGCTGGTCAAAATTTAAAAGGAAATATAGTGAAATTATGATATTTTCCTAGGAGAGCATCCTACAGTCGCACCGATAAATTCCTCGGGTGCCCAAGGCTTGACCGCATGCTCCAAGTCCAAACACGTTACTGTGGGGAGCAGGGAAGAGGTCCAGACACTGAACTCCCTACCCAGAGGGATCTGGTGGGTCATTCCTGGTGTCTACGCAATAGGAATCTTGCCACAAACCCCATCATACCCCTCTCCTGATACTACAGTCATTCGGTGAGGAGTTATGATTGTATATATTTATCTGGTTCCAGGATGTAGGGAAGAACCTCGTGTCCTGGTGACATCAGGGAGGAGACTGGGGCAAAGTATAGGTCTCACATCTGGGAGAGAGGCTAGAGTTCTTATCCTGGTAGACATGTGAGGACACATGTCGTGTTGCTGACTTAAAGAAATGCCCTGAGGCCTAGCATGGATGCCTCAGTGAACCAGACTGCAAACTCGTCTTGGCATTTTTCTTCTCTTTTCATCCCATTTTATTATGAACGTACTGTATTCCTTGTTTTTACCTGTATTTGCTTGACCATCCTCTGATGTGTATTCTATATATGTTAGTGGCTAGTACCGATCCACTCAGGTTAATAAATATATAAAATTTATAAAGCTTGTTTCATGTTATCCCATGAACTCAGGCACTCACAAGGTGTGAGTGGAAGGTAAGGTACTTGATGCCCCATCTGATCTACAACTTGAGAGAGCCCATAGAGCCTTACGCTCCAAAAACAAAGAAGTCAAACCTCCTAGAGATATAATTTATAAACTTCTATACTTCCCGTTAAAAGAAGTGGTCCTTCAAAAAGCTCGCAATACACCTGAGATGATCTATGAAAGCCAAAGGATCTCCTTTTTTTAAGACATTTCTCCATTGACTTTGGCCATGTACTGACAACTGAAAACCATCACAGATCACCTAAGGAAAAAGAGAGTACCTTATAATTTTTTCCTTTTGGTTTGACCTAAACCTTGGAAGTCTTCAATATACAATGTTTTCCAGGAAATCTTATATCTGCATGCACCCCTCTGGATCTAGACCCCTTGACAATTCCATCTTGGCTTACTTTTACTGATGTTGCCTCACTTCCAGAACTGCCTAATGCTGAGGTGTGGCTAAAACCCAAATCCAAGACACAGAAGAAAAGGGCCCAAGTTGGACCAAAATGAAGACCTTCCAGCTGTACTTTAAAGAGGACCTGTCACCAAGTAGAAAATGCTAATTAACATAAATCATTTGATTCTCGATATTCTCATGATCAATTTGTTTTGTCTTTTTAAAATCTGTCCACCCGTTCAAAAGATATGGCTCTGGAAGATTATACTTAAACTAGCTCTGTTTCCCAATGTGGGCAAGAACCTTTTATTTTCTCATAAAAAAAAACCTTAAGATTCCCGCCCACTCGGAAAATCAGACCTAGTTTACATATAATCTTCCAAGGCCATAATCTTTGAATGGGTGTACGGATTTTAAAACGAAAAAAAAACAAAAACTAAATTGATCAGGGGAACAGCAGGAATCAAATTATGTAAATTATTTAGCATTTTTCTACTTGGTGACAGATCCTCTAAGTTTCCTTTCCTTTCATTGAAAAAACTGTTTCCTAGTTTTGTCCATTCTCGCTTTCCCTGTTGAGAACTTTACTATCCAATGTTTTTGATACTTTTAATCCAGCATCCTTTTGTGAGTTTTTTTGATTTCCCTTCCTGTAGCCGGAATTGGAAATTAACTTGTTTGGTATACCCACTACTAATTCCTCATCCACCACCCTTTTACCATTCCCCTAACTAACTTCTGCAATCCCGCCACCCCCTTCCTGAGTTTAGGCACTGTAGTTCAGTGCAGTTCCCTACCATACGTATTTAGGTAGCTCATTTGCAATCGTCCAATTGCATTGCTTGCTATTTGTATCTTTCAGTTCTTGACACTTATGCCTTGTGTTCAGGTTAACGTCATGGAACGCTAAAGGTCTTAACTCAATTTTGCTTCAAGAAACTTACTTACGTAAAAGGTAAAATCCCTAATTTGTGCAAATCCCCTTACTCTAGTTGGGATCATGCTTGCCACACTACAAAAGAAATGGGGTGAGTATAGCCTTCAAGGAGGAGATTCCCTTTCTTCCTACTTCCTAACTAAGAGGCGACTCTGGCAGATTTCTAATTCTTAAGGGACAGATGGCTAAAACCTAGGTCACGATTGGCAACATTTACACCTTTAACATAGGCCAAATCCCATGGCTATTAAAAACACTAGACTGGGACTTAATAAAACCTTATTATGTTCAAAAGATATTGAACAGAAAGCTGAACAAACCCTTTACGTTATTTTAAGGAAAATGACACGACTCATGTTCTTCCCAGAATTATCTGGGAAGCACATAAATCAGTAACCAGAGAGGTTTTTATTAGCCTTGGTTCCTTCCAAAAAAGGAACGCGCAAGAGAAGGGGACATTCTTCTTTCTCAAATTGCTCAGCTTGAGTGCCAACATAGAAGATAGGCAACCCCAGGAGGCTCCTTCAGACCTTGTAAAATATGGAGAAAAACTTAAAAATTGTCTAAATCTAAAAACCGCTAAAGCATACCCCTCTGCCTGTAACAAAAACTTTATACATGGCAAAAAAGGAAGCAAACTAATGGCCTATTTAGTCAAAAAGCAAAAAGTTATACATCAGAGATTATTTCCACTCCCGAGAAGTCCCTCAAGAGCATTACAGACATTGCCTCGGAGGTTTGCTCTATCAAACGCTATATGAATGGAGGCCGACTGAGTCCCCCTCTGAGCTGCTTGACTGCAGTATGCTTATTCATGAGTTTCTCCAATCACTCTTACATACCCGCCACCAAATTGACCTCACATCCCCTTTCACTTTTTTTTCATATTTTCCATCCACACCTTACAAACTTCATAATTTTTTTTAAATTCATCTGTCCACATAGCCAAGCAAGGCCTTACCTTGTGCACGGCAAATTTTTCTTTTGGTTGGAAACATTTTGCAGTACATATAGTGTTTTGATTAGCTTTTATTACCTTTTTTTTTTCCAGGGGAAAAATGTACAATTCTATCATTATTTTTTTGCATTTTGCTTTTACAGCATTCAGGTTGCATTAAAAATGACATGACAACTTAATCTGACGAGTCATTATGAACATGGAAATACCATATTTATACTGGTTTTATTATGTTTGTTTTACAAAATAAAATGTCATTTTCAAAAATAAACGTATTCTGACGTTCATAATTTTTGCTGTGTTTTGCGGAATTCAGACTTGATTATAAGGACAGCAGACAAATGGGGGATCTATTGTAGCTTTAAATGCAGGTCTTTATAGAAAATTAAACATGGAGTTAAATAACCCTCAGATATACTGTAAATTGGAGAGTGATCCAACTAAGATAATAGAATCCAAATTAAAAAATTTATTGGAGTGAAGGTGTAAGTTTATCTGCTATTACAGATAGGATTATAGAGCACTTATATGTAGAATATCCAGTTACACCCATCTTCCATGCACTCACAAAGATCCATAAAAATGTGTTCCCGTCACCATAGCAGCAGGCACTGGGTCTTTGGGAGAAAAATTAGGAGAATGGATATATTTCCATTTGCAACCATTGGTTAACCCCTTCCCACTGGAGCATTTTTATCGATTTTCGTTTTTGACTCCCCCCCCCCCCCACCCCTTTCCAAACCCTTAACTTTTTAATTTTTCCGTTTTCAGAGCAGTATGAGGGCTTAAAGTTTGTGGAACAAATTTTTCTTCAGAATGCTACCATTTATTATTCTGTTCAAGGTAGTGGGAAGCTGGAAAAAAATTCAGAATGGAGTGGATTTGAAGAAAAAGTGCATTTGTGCGACTTTCTTACGGGCTTCGTTTTTACAGCGTTCACTCTTCAGCCAAAATGACATGTCACCTGTATTCTATGTTTCAGTATGATTCTGGAGATACCAAATTTATATGGTTTTATTTACATTTTAACCCCTTAACAAAAATATAAAACTGTGGAAAAAAAAATTTTTTTTTCTAAAAGTTGTCATTCTGACACCCGTAGCTTTTTTATACTTCCGTGTACAGGGAAGCATAGGGGTGTCTTTTTTTTGCGAGACCAGGTGTACTTTTAGTTATACCAATTTGGGGAACTACTATCGCTTTGATCACTTTTTATTGAAATTTTTATCAGTGGTGAAACAGTGTTAAAACGTCGGTTTGGCACATTTGGCTATGGCGTTTACCGTACTGGAAAACTAATTTTATAGATTTGTAGACCGGGCGTTTTTGGACACAGGGATACCTAATATGTATGTGTTTCACAGTATTTAAGTACTTTTATATGTGTTCTAGGGAAAGGGGGGTGATTTGAATTCAATGATTTGTATTTTTTATATATATTTTTTATTTTAGGGGTCTTGAACCCCAGGGAGTCCGATCTCTTATGCAATGCATTACAATGCTAATGCATTGCAAATTACTGGCCTTCAAAAGGCTCCAGGCTGTCATGTCAAGGGTACGCCAGCTCGGGAGCTTGCTCTGGGTGCCAGCGATCCCTGGCAAAATAGCACCTCGGTCAGAGTCATTAGCGCTGGGTCTCTGCTGTATAAAACGGAGCTGAGCGGCAGCCATAATTTAAATACCCCAAATACGCCATACTATTACGGAGGATGTTGGGAATGTGTTAAAGCAATACCAAGTTATTTGAGGGACACAAAACATGTTATTTCCATTATACAAAATGTTGGTTGGACAAAAAAGTCTGTCCGGATAACAGGTGATATAGTGTCACTATATCCAACCATGCCACATTGGAATGTTTAAGATATTGTGTGGAGAAATACAGTGGGAATGCCTATCAAACTAAGGAGTTTTTGGTGATGGCCGTTGGATTTTTATTACAATAATTTTTTTTATGCTTGATTGGAGCCACTTAAAAAGATGAGAGAGGCCTGTAATTGACATCATAGGTAGACCTCAACTATGAGACACAAAATGAGAAAACAAATCCAGAAAATCACATTGTCAGATTTTTAAAGAATTTATTTGCAAATTATGGTAGAAAATAAGTATTTGGTCACCTACAAACAGGCAAGATTTCTGGCTCTCACAGACCTGTAACATCTTCTTTAAGAGGCTCCTCTGTCCTCCACTCATTACCTTTAGTAATGGCACCTGTTTGAAATTGTTATCAGTATAAAAGACACCTGTCCACAACCTCAAACAGTCACACTCCAAACTCCACTATGGTGAAGACCAAAGAGCTGTGGAAAGACACCAGAAACAAAATTGTAGACCTGCACCAGGCTGGGAAGACTGAATCTGCAATAGGCAAGCAGCTTGATGTGAAGAGATCAACTGTGGGAGCAATAATTAGAAAATGGAAGACATACAAGACCACTGATAATCTCCCTCGATCAGGGGCCCCATGCAAGATCCTCCCCGTGGGGTCAAAATGATCACAAGAACGGAGAGCAAAAAAAAACGGAACCACATGGGGGGACCTAGTGAATGACCTGCAGAAACCTGGGACTAACATGACAAAGGCTACCGTCAGTAACACACTACGACGCTAGGGACTCAGATCCTGCAGTGCCAGACGTGTCCCCCTGCTTAAGCCAGTACATATCCAGGCCCGTCTGAAGTTTGCTAGAGAGCATTAGGATGTTCCAGAAGAGTAATGGGAGAATGTCATATGGTCAGATGAAACCAAAGAAGAACTGTTTGGTAGAAACAACTCGTCGTGTTTGGAGGAGAGTGAATGCTGAGTTGCATCCAAAGAACACCATACCTACTGTGAAGCATGGGGGTGGCAACATCATGCTTTGGGGAGGTTTCTCTGCAAAGAGACCAGGACGACTGATCCGTGTACATGAAAAAATGAATGGGGCCATGTAACATGAGATTTTGAGTGCAAACCTCCTATCAGCAAGGGCACTGAATAAGAAACGTGGCTGGGTCTTTCAGCATGACAATGATCCCAAGCACACCGCCAGGGCAACGAAGGAGTGGCTTCGTAAGAAGCATTTCAAGGTCCTGGAGTGGCCTAGCCAGTCTCCAGATCTCACCCCCATAAAAAACTTTGGAGGGAGTTGAAAGTCCATGTTGCCCAGCAACCGCCCCAAAACATCACTGCTCTAGAGGAGATCTGCATGGAGGAATGGGCCAACATACCAGCAACAGTGTGTGCCAACCTTGTGAAGACTTACAGAAAACGTTTGACCTCTGTCATTGCCAACAAAGGATATATAACTTTTGTTATTGACCAAATACTTACTTTCCACCATAATTTGCAAATAAATTCTTAAAAAAAAAATCAGACAATGTGATTTTCTGGATTTTTTTTCTCATTTTGTCTCTCATAGTTGAGGTCTACCTATGATGTCAATTACAGGCCTCTCTCATCTTTTTAAGTGGGAGAACTTGCACAATTGGTGGCTGACTAAATCCTTTTTTTCCCCACAGTATGTCAAACCGACAGCCAACAATTCTATATTGCAGGCCAATTCATGTCATCCGTCACATGTGGTAAAAAATGTACCGGTGGGAGAGTTAATCCGAATAAAAAGATATTGTTCAGATAAGGATAAGTGTAATAAAAAAAATCATGAAAACTTGTAATAAATTAAAATACAGAGGATATCCAGAATGGAGTCTGAATATGGCAAGAAATGTTGTTGCACATATAAATAGGGAGACACTGACAATGAATGCAAATAATGACAAACATCGGGGCTCTAAAATGAGGGATGGTAATGTCATCACCTTCGCCACCACATATAGTTCACAATTTACAGTGATTAGAGATATTGTAAAGAGATATCTACCAGTATTATGTCAGGATCCCACATGGAAAAAATGTGGTGTCCAATGAGATCCGTTTTGTGGTGAAAAGTGCTCTTACACTGGGTATGCTGTTGTCCAAGTAATTTTAAAAGTAGTAAAATGACAAATAAAACGTGGTTGGATACCACTGTTTTTTTTCAATGTGGACATAATAAATGCAAGGCATGTCATTATGCGGAAAAATCTCGCCATTTTCAATCAAGTGTGACTGGACCATCCTATAAAATAAAAAATTATATTAATTGCAACACAGAAAACGTAATATATGTAATTACCTGTGTTGCTTGTCATTTACAATATTTGGGATGCACATCAGGGCCGCTAAAAATAAGAATACACCGGCATCTATCCGATGCAATTAATCCCAATGCAGTGAATACTTCCATGCTGTCTAAACATTTTGCACAGGTGCATCATGGGAATCGTAGTTCTTTCAGATTCAAGAGCATTGAGAAAGTCCACAAGCCTCTAAGGGGAGGAGATCCAAGGCAGAAGTTGCTAGCAAGAGAAACATTTTGGATTTTCACACTACAAAACATGAATACCAGAAGGTATGAAGACAGGATGTGATATATCAATATTAGAGAAGTTCTGTGACTCCAGCTGATATCTTAGATGTTGTTGTTTATTATACATGTCATTTTACTATAATTTTAATGCAATAGTTGATTTATGATTATGTATTGATTATGTGGGGGAGGAGTTATGCATGTTTGTGACTATAGGAAGTGAAGTGGCCCTATAAAGAGAGCCGTATATGTCAGTATGGTATGCTATGACTAAGACTGTCCGCTGAAACGCGTAAGAAGTATCTTCAGTTCCTTGCTTATGTCATTTTGATGGTGTGAATAAAGGCAAAGTTTTATATGGAAACGGCTCCATGCTGGAAATTGTTGTTTTTGTATTGCAATTTACCTACGGGGGGTGGGAGTACTCCAACTTCTTTTTTCTCACATGCAAAGAACCATAAGAAGAATCCAGGGTAGGCTGGCCTCTACTATATTTTGTTGAAGGAGCTCTTATTTGCAGAGCAAATGATAGTTTTTATTGGTAGTATTATTGGTATGTACAACTTTTTTCACATTATTTTTTTGTGCATACGATTTTTTTTTATTTATTTTTTGTTACGGCAGTAATCATAGGGTATAAATAATATTATTTTTGAATATCACATCAAATGATACACAATATCTTCTGTTTTTCACATTATTTATGGAGTGGGAGTGTTTTTTTTATCTTTTCATTATTTCTTTTTATACTTTTTTTTTTTTTACTTTTTTTAATTTCACTTTTTAATCTTTTTCCCATTCCACAAGTTACTTAAACCTGGGACTGTTTGACATTCTTTGCAATATTTTATATATATTATTGATCACAGGGGATAAACTGCCAGAGTCCGAGCATTTTGCAAATCCTGCAACTAGTCCCAGATCCCATCTGTATAATACAGCTGGAGTCCATAAGACATGTAGCAGACATGTGCCTGCTACAGAATTGTGCTGTACAATTACAGCCCTGAGTGTTAACTATACGCCCTGTGTTATGTAACAGTACATGCAGAGTGGGAAGAGGTTATGCGATGAACATTATTTATTGTCTGAACAGGCATGTCAAACTCAGGGTACCCCGAGGGCCACATGAGTAACAAGAGGTTGTTGCGAGGGCCGCACACAGCAGCTAATGTCACACACGTATTTTAACAGCAGTCATGAAAACAAGATATGAAGTAGTAATATGTAACAGCAACATATATTTGCAGTGCGCAACAGCAACTAATATATTTAACAAAAATACAGCAATTAAAAACTAAACATTTATTTGTTATCATTTTTTTCAATCATTTTTAGTGTTTTGTCCTGAGGCTTGACACCTCTTTGTGCTTTGTGCTAATAGGCCTATTCATTATATTATATTATTATATTATTACTTATATTATTATTATGAATTTTCAATATGTATTTATTTACTTTATATTTATTTAATGGGCGTCTGTAGGATTTGTTCTTTTTGGTGTTCACCCCTGGTATTTGCCTCCAAGGGTGCACATGTATTTTAATTGCTTTTAATTTTTCCTTGTTTGCTGTGTTATTTAATAAAGAAATTTTGTGTGTGCTTTATATTGGATGCTGTTTCTCCTTTGTGTTCGATTGCATTTTTCATCCAATCAGCACCACTGTTTTTTGCATCACAATTATTTATAATCTGAGTGCTCACCCCTCTCTTTAGTTTTTAATGGTTACATACAGGAGGGCCACTCACTTGCTTGGACTTTGCCTGTGCGGCAGTGGGTCCCTTCTTCCTCAGCACGGTCACAGTATCCCAGTCACTCTCAGCCACGACTCTTCCTCCGCTCACAACAAAACTGACTTAGGTGATCAGCAGCCACGCGAGCCGCAGATGTACAAAACTCACGATCAGCACTTCCGGGTCGTCATTCATTGATCATGTAAGCAGGTCATATGCAGGGATATGGGCCAATGAATGAAGAGCCGGAAGTGCTGATCGTGAGTTTTGTACATCTGCGGCCCGCACAAAAGTCTCAAACTTTGTCTCTAAACTTTAGAGCAGTGGTTCTCAACCTTTCTAATGCCGTGACCCCGCAATACAGTTCCTCATGTTGCGGTGACCCCGGACCATAACACACACCTAGGTTTTAGAGGAGGAAAATAGGGAAAAATATTTTAAGACAAAAAAATGTGGTAAAATGTCTAATATATGGAAGTTGTAGTTTTGCAACAGCTGCAAGGTCACATTGACAGGTGTCCCTGCAGCTGTACGGGGAGGAATAGGGCGTCTTTTTTTGCAGGGCCAGATGTACTTTTTAGTTATGCCATTTTGGGGAATGTCTATTGCTTTGATCACTTTTTATTCAAATCAGAGGCGAAACAGCAAAAAATATGGCGGTTCGGCACTTTTGATATTTTTTCCCGCTCTGATGTTCACCCTACAAGAAAAATATTTTTATAAGGTTGTAGACCGGGCATTTTCGGACACAGGGATAGCTAATGTGTATGTGTTTCACAGTAATTTTGTACTTTTATATGTATTCTAGGGAAAGTGGGTGAGTTAGAACTTTTTTTTTTTATTTTATTTTTTTACTATTTTATTAGCCCCCCTTCCTTCATGGGGCTTGAACCTGCAATCGTTTGATTGCAAGTCCCATAGACTGCAATACAAGTGTATTGCAGTCTATGGGAGATTCTGTATCCCAGTGACAGGCCTGGGAGCCTTCATTAGGCTCCAGGCTGTCACCGGAACAGGTCGACTCCCCGCGATCTCGCCGCGCGGGGAGTCGACCTGCAACTTAACAGGTATGGGGCCGGTGGGGACCGGGGGCAGTTTTTACAGCCCGCGGAGGCCCGGTTGCTATGGTGACCACTCTGCAGCAGAGCGGCCTCCATCATTGTAACAGACCCGGCATCGCGGATGCCGGGAGCTACACAGCGCGGGGCACCCTCTCAGGGCTGGACCCACAGCATCGCTCCACTGGTCTGAAAGTGCGCACAGGCATTCAGTTTGGAACGCACATCCATAACGACGTGCGTTCCAGCTGAATAGCGCGACTTCTCAGCGGCTAAAGCCATCGGAAATATGTATTTTCCGATGGCTTTAGGCGACCCCTGTGTTTTGGTCATTCGACCCCTGCCGGGGTCGCGACCCACAGGTTGAGAACCGCTGCTTTAGAGACAAAGTTTGAGACTTTTGTGCGGGCCCCAGATATGCCTGTAAAGGGCCGCATACGGCCCGCGGGACGCATGTTTGACATGCCTGGTCTGGAGGATAAATTACTGATCAGTAGCTGTCTGACAGCTGAGATCTCACTGATTCTGAGAGTAGTTTTTTTTTTTTTCTCTCCCACTGGGGACAACACATCACTGCTCCATTCAAATGAATGTGAGCACCAGAAATAGACTTAGTACAGCAAAATCAAAAAAAACACAAACATTGATTGGGGTCTCACCTAGGGATAGATGATAAATCATTTTCATGGCATAACAATTTAAGATACTATACTGATTTATACACCTGCAGTGGTAAATACCGAAGTATTTCCTAGAATGCCTCAATGTTCCAAGGTAATACCCTTTTAAATACTAATAAATGTTTAACCACTTAATGACCAATGACATACCTATACGTCATTGGTCGTATGGAGATGTATGAAGAGGGCTTAAAAGCTGAGCTCTCTCCATACACAGTGGACGCTGGCTGTATAATACAGCCAGGACCCGCCGCTAACAGCAGCGATTGGTGCTGACACAGATGGCAGCCGTTAACACTTTAGTTGCCACGATTAAACACGACCACGCATCTTTACTCGATGTTTCGGAGGGAGGGATTATAAGAGGGCAGCGATCGGTTGTCATTACATCAGTTCTATTACACGCTGCCATACAAAATGTTAAACAATGTACGGATGAAACACGTATGCCAATCTGTGTGTCATTCGTACCGTTTTTACTGCCGGTACACTGCACATTGTCGTGTGCATGTAGACTCAATATTTCCTACCTTATTCTTACACCATTTGTCCCATGCCCAGTTACAAGCTCCTGCTGGGCTCTATATTATACATTAAAATAACTTCTTATAAAAAAGGTACACAGATGTCGGTTTACATTTCACGCTAGGTTCTCATTATCGTTCGGGTCTGCATGGGGACCTGAAAGATGGAGACCTTGTCCACTTAAAAAGCAGTTACCCATGGAATCCATAGACTATAATGGGACCTGCCGAGTTTCCGCTGGTTTTATATACAGAAACCAATTTTAGGCGGAATCTGCAGCAGAGACTCCAATACAGATATTAATCCAGCCTTATCCTCATGGAGTTAATGTAACTCATTCTACATTCCATTTTCTTTATACAGAAAAATATCACTCTAAAAATACAGTTTTTGAACAGTTTAAACAATCACTATACACTGTTAAGAACTTGTTAGTACATTCAAAACTATATTTTCTTATATAGAGTAATGACATTTATACTTACCCCGTTAAGACTCCCCAAGTCCTTTACTAAATGTTCATCAGTGGATGCTTCATAGTTGATAACTGCATGCTGTTTGTCCACACTTCTTGACTACAGAATTAAAATAATGGAAAAACAAGAAGTCAGTAGGTTTCTTAGATAAATATTATTATTATTGCTTATTTATATAGCACCATTAATTCCATGGTGCTTTACATTTGAGGGCATACATGCGGTACACAAAATATACAAAACAAATATAATACTATCAGTATCAAAATTTTTGGTACCCCTGGGGAGATCGGATCACAACCTAGTACATCTCCGACCTGTGTACAAGCCACTTGTACGTAGAGAACCAGCTGTCACTCGCACAGTGAGGATATGGTCTGAGGAGAGTGATGAGGCTCTGAGGGATTGTTTTGACACAACCGCATGGGAAGTTCTGCAGGATTCTTATGGAGAAGATATAGAAGGACTCACACACTGCATAACGGACTACATTAATTTTTGTGTGGACAACACAGTACCCACAAAAGTGGTGAGGTGCTTCTCCAACAACAAACCATGGATTAACTCTGATATAAAAACACTACTTAAGGAGAAAAAGATGGCATTTAGGACAAGAGATAAGGAGGGGTTGAGGGAAGTACAAAAGGAGCTGAGGCATCAAATCAGGCAGGGAAAAGCCAGTTATAAAGAAAAAATGGAAAAGCAAAATGGAAAGAAAAGACATAAGGGGGGTCTGGGAGGGGCTTAAGTCAATTTCGGGTCATAAACAGTCTGTCTGCCAGATTGAGGCAGATGTTAATTGGCTTAATGAACTAAACCTATTCTTCAACAGATTTGATCACACACCAGCTCCTCCCACCCCAGCATGTCCTTCAGCTCCTCCCACCACAATGACTTCTCCCCATGCGGCCACTTCCCAACAGACCAGTAAATCCAGAAATCTGTCTTTATCTGACCACAGTCTGACCTTCACACGGGCCCAGGTGAGGAAGGAGATGAAAAAGATCAATGCGAGGAAAGCCGCAGGGCCAGATGACATCAGTGCAAGGCTAATTAAGACTTGAGGGGACCAGCTGTGTGGTATAATTACATATATGTATAATATGAGCCTGAGGCAGGAAATAGTCCCTGAATTATGGAAATCTTCTTGTGTGGTACCAGTTCCAAAGAAACCCCACCCTATGGACCTCAATGACTACAGACCTGTAGCACTGACATCCCACCTGGTGAAGATCTTGGAGAGATTGGTTCTCACACATCTCCGCCCTCTAGTGAGCCCCGCTATGGACCCCCTCCAGTTTGCTTATCGGCCAGGCATTGGGGTAGATGATGCCATCATCCATCTTCTGCACAGGGCTCTGTCTCACCTGGAGAAACCAGGGAACACAGTGAGAATAATGTTTTTTGACTTTTCCAGTGCTTTTAACACCATACAGCCCAGGTTATTGAGGGACAAGCTGGGCCTTGCTGGAGTGGACCACCACCTCTCCAACTGGATCCTAGACTACCTCACAAATCGACCTCAATAAGTGAGAGCCCAAGACTGTGTGTCAGGTACCGTGATCTGTAATATGGGGGCACCTCAGGGTACGGTTCTCGCCCCTTTCCTCTTCACACTGTACACTGCAGATTTTAGGTGCAACTCATCCAGCTGCTACCTACAGAAGTATTCTGACGACTCTGCAATAGTGGGTCTCATCACAGATGATGATGATAGGGAGTACAGAGAACTGAACCAGGATTTTGTGGACTGGTGTCACCAGAACCACCTGAAGATTAACGCGGGGAAGACGAAGGAGATGGTGGTGGACTTCCGTAAAGGCAGAAGCCCTCCTAAACCAGTGGACATCCTGGGGACGGGCATCGAGATTGTGAACACCTATAAGTACCTGGGTTTGCTCCTTAATAATAAGCTGGACTGGGCAGATCATATGGAGGCCCTGTACAGGAAGGGCCACAGCAGGCTCTACCTGCTTAGGAAGCTGAGAGCCTTTGGAATCTGGGGGGCACTTCTTAGAACTTTCTTCAACTCGGTAGTGGCATCAGCCATCTTCTTTGGAGTGGCCTGCTGGGGGAGCAGTATATCAACCAGGGACAGAAATAAACTTGACAAGCTGATTAGAAGGGCCAGCTCTGTCCTGGGGAGCCCACTGGACCCAGTGCAGGTGGTGGGTGACAAAAGGATACTGTCCGTGGTGAGCTCCATGCAGAAGAAGAAGTCCCATCCCATGCATGAGACTGTGATCGCGCTGAGCAGTACTGTCAGTGACCGACTGCTCCACCCTAGCTGTGAGAAGGAGCGCTATCGGAAGTCTTTCCTCCCCACCGCGGTTAGGCTGTACAACCAACACCGACCTAAGCGGAGATCATTACACACAGAGAACTGAAATATCTCTCTGCCTGTTAAATCCCCCCCCCCCCTGCTACTTCCTATCTGTCTGTCTGCTATCAAAGTAATGCCTCTTACCTTGGAACATTCCTGTACATGTTGTATTTGTATTTGTATCTGCTTATCTTTGCTGCTGTATCACACTGAATTTCCCCATTGTGGGACTATTAAAGGACTATTATTATTATTATTATTATTATTATTATTATTAATGAAAGAAAAACCCACAATGGTCACAGAAATAACTTGAATCTGACAAAAGTAATAATATATAAAAAAAACTCTATGAAAATTAACAAATGAAAGTCAGACACTGCTTTTCAACCATGCTTCAACAGAATAAAAAAAAAAAAAAAAAAAAAAAAAAAAAACTCATGAAACAGGCCTGGACAGCAATGATGGTACCCTTAACTTAATATTTTGTTGCACAACGTTTTGAGGCAATCACTGCAATTAAACGATTCCTGTAACTGTCAATGAGACTTCTGCACCTCTCAACAGGTATTTTGGCCCACTCCTCATGAGCAAACTGCTCCAGTTGTCTCGGGTTTGAAGGGTGCCTTTTCCAGACGGCATGCCTCAGCTCCTACCAAAGATGCTCAATAGGATTGAGGTCAGGGATCATAGAAGGCCACATCAGAATAGTCCAAAGTTTTCCTCTTAGCCATTCTTGGGTGTTTCTAGCTGTGTGTTTTGGGTCATTATCCTGTTGCAAGACCCATGACCTGCAACTGAGATCAAGCTTTCTGACACTGGGCAGCACATTTCTCTCTAGAATCCCTTGATAGTCTGGAGATTTTATTGTACCCTGCACAGATTCAAGACACCCTGTGCTAGATGCAGTAAAACAGCCTCAGAACATAACAGAGCCTCCTCCATTTTTCACAGTATGGACAGTGTTCTTTTCAAGATATGCTTCATTTTTCCGTCTGTGAACATAGAGCTGATGTGCCTTGTCCATAGGACATTCTCCCAGAAGCTTTGTGGCTTGTCAACATGTAGTTTGGCAAATTACCTTTCTCAGATTCAAGTTATTTCTGGGACCATTATGGATTTTTCTTTTTCTTTCATTAAACAAGGGGTATCAACAATTTTGTCCACGTGTGTATAGGGCCAATCCCATTACCTGATACCATACCAGGGAATACCTGCTACATATCATCCGAAATGTCAAAAATCGATGGATAACACTGGTAATGTTATTACACACACAGTATATATAATATTCCAGATGAAATAATATATATGTTGCTGCTGGGACATAGGGATTAGACTTGCCCTAGTATTGCCCCAAACAGGTAAGACCCACCCCCCCAGACACACACAGGTAATATTACCTGTAGGGTGCACTACTAGGGCATTATTATAGTTAACATTACTTGTGGGGAGGGGGTCACATCACAGTTACAGTGCCCCCTACAGTTAATACCTCTCACCCAACACAGAGGTAATGTTATTAGTAGTACACCCCCCAGCACAGGTAATATTCCCTGTGGAGGGCACTATTACATTAATAGTGCCCCCTGAGTGATGGTCCGCCCTGCCCTACACTACCTATACTTTATTAAGGGAGCTCTCTGCATATCGCCCCCTAATTGAGTAAGGGCCACTGCCCTCTACCCATACTTTTAGTAAGGGAGCTGTCCATACCACCAATAAGTTATGCATGCTATGGAGAGATCTCCCTTAATATAGGTAATTGTAGAATTGTAATCATTAAATATACTCTTTAGTGTGTTTTCTAAGAAGACTCTCAAACGTCCCAACCTGCCACCAAAAACCCTGCCCCCTCCAAGACCCCCCACCTGCCGGGCCATGGGAGAATTGGCCTACATGTGGTCCTTGATACAAAAAATATTGGGGACCATTGCATTAGAGAATAATTCTGAGGTTAGGCTGCCTGATTATTTGGAGGGCATGCATTCAGGACTCTATGTTTATTTACCCTATAGTGTTGAATATTTTTCAACATTGTGAGTCAGCTTGTGTCCTAATAGTTTATCAACAGCCTTCCCATAAGTTGACAGCTGTTAGTCCGCATTTTATTTTAATAATTGCTTTCTTTTAGGCTTTTATAAAAGGTTACTATCATTAAAAGTTATATTTTATGGTCTCCTTTTTTTTGTTTTTCTACACAGAGAATCTCCTTTTTGTTTCTGGTTGACATACTATACAGTACACTATATACCATATAGCCATACATACAACTATATACAGTATACATAGCTGTCCTATATACTGTACTCAAAATCTGCTCCAAATTCTGCCTGAAATCTGCCTTTCATTCATTTCAATAGGAAGCAAATGGTGATTTTCTCAGCTACCATAAAAAAGTAAGTGTCATGCTCGATATTCAGATAGATTTGGCCTGATAATGCCTCTGATTCACTTCAGTGGGAGATAAATTCTGCCTTAATGTTGTGGATTTGCAAATTCTGCAGCAGATCCCACGGCAGAATCTGGTCAAGCAGAAAAATTCAGCTTCAAATTCCTGAAGCTGAATTTCTCAGCTTGTACAAATTCTGCCGTGTGAACATACAGTGCTTTGCGAAAGTATTCGGTCCCCTTGAACTTTTCAACCTTTCGCCACATTTCAGGCTTCAAACATAAGGATAAAAAATTTTAATTTTTTTGGTGAAGAATCAACAAGTGGGACACAATTGTGAAGTGGAACGAAATTTATTGGTTATTTTAAACTTTTGTAAAAAATAAAAAACTGAAAAGTGGGGCGTGCAATATTATTTGGCCCCTTTACTTTCAGTGCAGCAAACTCACTCCAGAAGTTCAGTGAGGATCTCTGAATGATCCAATGTTGTCCTAAATGACTGATGATGATAAATATAATCCCACCTGTGTGTAATCAAGTCTCCGTATAAATGCACCTGCTCTGTAATAGTCTCAGGGTTCTGTTTAAAGTGCAGAGAGCATCATGAAGACCAAGGAACACACCAGGCAAGTCCGTGATACTGTAGTGGAGAAGTTTAAAGCCTGATTTGGATACAAAAAGATTTCCCAAACTTTAAACATCCCAAGGAGCACTGTGCAAGCGATCATATTGAAATGGAAGGAGTATCAGACCACTGCAAATCTACCAAGACCCGGCCGTCCCTCTAAACTTTCATCTCAAACAAGGAGAAGACTGATCAGAGATGCAGCCAAGAGGCCCATGATCACTCTGGATGAACTGCAGAGATCTACAGCTGAGGTGGGAGAGTCTGTCCATAGGACAACAATCAGTCGTACACTGCACAAATCTGGCCTTTATGGAAGAGTGGCAAGAAGAAAGCCATTTCTCAAAGATATCCATAAAAAGTCTCGTTTCAAGTTTGCCACAAGCCACCTGGGAGACACACCAAACATGTGGAAGAAGGTTCTCTGGTCAGATGAAACCAAAATCGAACTTTTTGGCCACAATGCAAAACGATATGTTTGGCGTAAAAGCAACACAGCTCATCACCCTGAACACACCATCCCCACTGTCAAACATGGTGGTGGCAGCATCATGGTTTGGGCCTGCTTTTCTTCAGCAGGGTCAGGGAAGATGGTTAAAATTGATGGGAAGATGGATGGAGCCAAATACAGGACCATTCTGGAAGAAAACCTGTTGAAGTCTGCAAAAGACCTGAGACTGGGACGGAGATTTATCTTCCAACAAGACAATGATCCCAAACATAAAGCAAAATCTACAATGGAATGGTTCACAAATAAACGTATCCAGGTGTTAGAATGGCCAAGTCAGAGTCCAGACCTGAATCCAATCGAGAATCTGTGGAAAGAGCTGAAAACTGCTGTTCACAAACGCTCTCCATCCAACCTCACTGAGCTCGAGCTGTTTTCCAAGGAAGAATGGGCAAGAATTTCAGTCTCTCGATGTGCAAAACTGATAGAGACATACCCCAAGCGACTTGCAGCTGTAATCGCAGCAAAAGGTGGCGCTACAAAGTATTAACTTAAGGAGGGCAGAATAATTTGGCACGCCCCCACATTTCAGTTTTTTATTTTTTTACAAAAGTTTAAAATAGCCAATAAATTTCGTTCCACTTCACGATTGTGTCCCACTTGTTGTTGATACTTCACCAAAAAATTAAAATGTTATATCCTTATGTTTGAAGCCTGAAATGTGGCAAAAGGTTGAAAACTTCAAGGGGGCCGAATACTTTCGCAAGGCACTGTACCCTAAGAAGAAAGTGTTCATTACGAGAACTCGTATTACTAAATATTGGCCATTATTATAGTTGGTTACAATACTTGAGTGATCTAGTTTTTTATTATTTGATTATAGTTTGAGGGGTTGCACCATTGTCCGGCCTAGTACATGGATAATAGTTATGTGTTGGCACAGTGGGGATGCGCATGCACACTGGAAACCCTCTGTTCTCCATTTACCAGCGCTGTCAATAAGATCTTCAGATCACGTGTTGATTGGATTGTGTCATTGTGTGTGCGTTGAGCACTTGTTGAGCTGTGTAAATGCAGAGGGAAGTTATTTTTACCCAGCCCACATGTGCTGCATTTCTCTAAGGCAGGGTTCACACTACCGTTGATGTCCGTTCTGATAGTGTCCGTTAAAAAAAGAAAAACAAAAAAAAAACGGACACCTATCATAACAGACATTAACGGACACTAACTGATGTTAATGTGTCCGGTTTTTTAACTGATCCAATTAATGGATTAGTTAAAAAAGACGGACACATTAGCATCAGTTAGTGTCCGTTTTTTAACACTGTCCGTTTTTTTTTAACACTGTCCGTTTTTTTTTTGTTTTTATTTCTGCTTTCTGAGCATGCACAGGAAAAAACGGACATAAAATAACGGACAATAACTGATGGCTATCAGTTACTGTCCGTTTTAAGTTCGTTACCCATAGACTTCAATGTTAAAAAAATAACAGACACTTGCTGTCCGTCAAGAATCCGTTATTTCAAACGGACAAAAAAGTCCTGCACGTAGGATTTTTTGTCCGCAAAAAACAAACGGATTTCTGACGGATTGGGTGTAAACTGACACTAACGGACAAAATATAAAACCCCATTGAAATTTTAACGGATTTTTGACGGTTCAGCTAGTGTACAATGCTAAAATCTTGTAATGGACAATAGCAACGGACACTACTGACGGTCACCAACGGTAGTGTTAACGCCCCCTAAAAAGTGCGCCAAAAATTTTGTTATAGGGCAGCCTATAAAGCTTTGACCCAATGGGATGACCCATCCCAGAAGGAGAATCATCACTATGGGTAAGGTAAGGTTTTCATGCTGCATTGTATATGCAATTATTCATAAACCCATGCATACAATACAGTAGTGTGTCGTGTTATTTTATCATATAGCAGGCTATTTGCTTGATTCAACACTATTGGCAATTATAATCTTTAGTTACTGGCTGAAGTTATTGAGTGTAATACATTTTCTTATATATTCTAAGTTCTTGTGAGCTGGGTCCTCACTCCTATTGCTTGATATGTTAATTATTATATGCTAACAGTTCATGTACCCTCTAATTTGTAAAGTGCAGTGGAATATGGTGGTACTATATAAATAAAATCTATTATTGTTATTGCTTTTCGATGTTCAGGCAAATTTGTTAACTACATTTGGGCTACTTCATTCGTTCAATACACAGTTTTGTATGCCAGTACATTATGAATATATAATAAAAAAAACTCACACAAATCAAATATATAACAAAGCAATACATTTTATTGATTTACAATATAAAAGACAATAATGAAGGATACAAGATAAGAATATAGATCTCCATACACAGTAACAAACAGAGGGCTGGAAAGTATGCCACAAACTTATAAAAGATTGGCCATATGGAATAGGGTCAAAGCTAGGAAAAATGTACAGGGTGGGCCATAAGTATGAATACACCCAGACAAAATGGAAGTGGTTGCTGATATCACCTTACCATTTGTGGCATATTAGTACACGGGAGGGGGAAACATTTGAGGCCAGGTGACGCCCATGGCGGCCATCTGCAAAACCGCCGTTTTGGATTCAACTTTACTTTTTTGAATGGGAATGGGGTCATGTGACACATCAAACACATGGAGAATTGCACAAGAAAACAATGGTGTGCTCATTTTTAACATAGCTTTATTGATTATCAAGTTATTGACATGTTTCTTATTGTTACAGCCATTGACATGTCGCAGAGGTTAACTGATGAGGAGCGGACAGACATTGTGTTGATGTCTGGTGAACGCAATACCCGGGTCATTGCAGCAGACTTCATTGCAAGAAACCCTACGAGACCACCCATCTCCCATGCCACAGATCGCAAACTGCTCGCCAAATTTCGTGCAACTGGTTCGGTGTTGGATAAGCCCAAATATGGACATATCAAAACTGTCACCAATGAAGAAACATTAGTGGCTGTCCTGGCAGCATTTACCAAGAGCCCACAGCGTAGCACTCAACGTATGTCCCTGAAGTGTGGCATCAGTTGAACGTCCATTCGACGAATACTGGCTACACACAGGTTGTAGCAGCTGGATCTTGTAAGGGTGCCATCTGTGTGTAGCCAGTATCCGTCGAATGGACGTTCGACTGATGCCACACTCCAGGGACATACGTCGAGTGCTACGCTGTGGGCTCTTGGTAAATGCTGCCAGGACAGCCACTGATGTTTCGTCATTGGTGACAGTTTTCATACGTCCAGATTTGGGCTTATCCAACACCGAACCAGTTGCATGAAATTTGGCGAACAGTTTGCTAACTGTGGCATGGGAGATGGGTGGTCTCATAGGGTTTCTTGCATTGAAGTCTGCTGCAATGACCTGGGTACTGCGTTCACCAGACATCAACACAATGTCTGTCTGCTCCTCGTCGGTTAACCTCTGCGACATGTCAATGGCTGTAACAATAACAAACGTGTCAATAACTCAATAATCAATAAAGCTACATTAAAAATGAGCACACCATTGTTTTTCTTGTGCAATTATCCATGTGTTTGATGTGTCACATGAGCCCCTTCAGATTCAAAAAAGTAAAGTTGAATCCAAAATGGCGGCTTTGCAGATGGCCACCATAGGCGTCACCCGGACTCAAATGTTTCCCCCCCTCCCATGTACTAATATGCCACAAACGGTAAGGTGATATCAGCAACCACTTCCATTTTATCTGGGTGTATCTATACTTATGGCCCACCCTGTATATAGACACAATGCAGTGTAATGCAGATAGAAATCAAGTGCTAAAAATATGAACTATAATATCACCAAATAACACTATTTGGAAAAGAAAAAATAAATGCAAGACCTTTTGAAAAGCTCAAAATAGCTCAAGAAGGTCACTTACGTGACGTCACTTACGCAGCTGACGTAATTGCCTGTTGGAAAGAGTCCTCAATTTTGCCTTATCAGCACGCACACGTGTGTGCAGTGAATCAGCTACATACTTCTTGATTGTGCGATGATCACGATGAAGTGTCTTGGCAATGTTGATTGTAGTCATGCCTTGACCTAAACACTCCACAATTTGTTGCTTCTCAGCAGCCGACACATCCTTTTTCTTTCCCATTTTGGCTGAAAATGTAGGCTGCTTAATAATGTGGGACAGCCTTCTTAAGTAGTCTTGCCTTTAATTGGACACCCCTGCCAAACTAATTAGCACAGGTGTCTGCAATTGCTTTCAGTGATATAAAGAGCCCTGACACACATCACCATCAATGAGTTTAACTGACAAACAAAAAAAATTCTTACCTTATCACTCCTAAACACTTTTTGCATAATAATTTGGAACACAGTGTATAATATTAAAGCATATACCGGCAGTAAGAAACATCGGTAGGTCAGTCTTACAGCGCACTGAGCACTGTCACGAATGCTCAGATTAAGCCCAATGGCATTTGCATACTTCGCTCAGTCTTTATGATATACAGGACGCCAAGATACTCATCGCGCATGCGTGAATCATTTCGCGCATGCGCAATAAACTTTTTCAGTCCGCAGACATATAATCCATTGGATGACCATTGCACATGCGCAAAGTTATTTTTCACGCATGCGCAGTTGATTTTTCGTGTTTTGAGCAGAAATACAACATAAATCCCGTTTTTTTAAGCCCAGACATGTGGAGTTTGATATGTTGAACCCCAACTACGTTCTATTCGATCTTTAAAGCTACGGGAACAGTAAAAAAGGTCATTTATGTATTATTTGCTTATACTTTGTGACTTGTATTTTGGCAATACCAATTACCTTATATATTGCTTTTGTTATTGTGACTTTTATGTTGTTAATTGGAAACGCCCATAGGGTGTGTCTTTTTAGTCCTACTGACTATTTAGTTCTGATCATTATACCTCCTCAACATACAGCCATCCTGTACACTTGAGAAAGGAGCACAGACCTCCGAAACGCGTTGTGTGTGTTGGTTCTTTTAACAATAAAAAGGAAATTCTTCATTCGATTGGGTAAGCACTGGTTCATCTTCTATCCATTACGGTTATTTCATCGCCTTCTGGATTTGGTCCTTCCTTCTGCATTACTAAATGTCCATCTGAGACGGAGAATCGTCAGCTGCTATATACCCAAACATCTACTATACGTCTTCTGTGGGAGTTGTGACTCACTCACAACCCCATAAGGTGAGCGGCCAATTATTTGTACGGACATCCATTTTTAAACGATAATACACAGGGCTTTTGCTCGGTGCTGTTTGCTCTCCCTTATAACAGACAGCCTTATATATAATAGTTCCCCCTTATATAAAATAGTTCCTCTCCTATAATACCCCCTATATATAATTCCTCTCTTATAATAGCGCTCCTTATATATAATAGTTCCAATCCTATAGTAGCCCCCCTTATATATAATGGTCCCCCCTTATAATAGTGCTCCTTATATATAATAATTCCTTTCTTACAATAGCGCTCCTCATATAAAACAGTTCTTCCATTATAAATAAATATCCCCCTTATATATACCTCTCCCTTATGTATAATGGTTCCCCCTTATAATAGCACCCCTTATATATAATAATTCCTCTCTTATAGTGCCCCTTATGTATAATACTTCATCCATTATAAATACTAGTACCCTTATATATAAAAATCTCACCCTTAAAATAGCCCCTCATATAAAATAGTTATAATATATATGAGTTCTTTTATAACAGCCCCATTATAAATAATGTCATGTCTTATAATAACCTCCTTATATATAACAGCCTCCCCATTATAATAGCGATTTTCCAGATTTACAAGAAAATTTCCCAAACTCATTTTTTAGGGACCACTTTAGTTCTGAAGGGGATTATAAAAGCCTATATATTAGAAACCACCATGAATCACCCCATTTTCAAAACTGCACCTCTCATAATTCAAAACAGCATTTGGAAAGTTTGTTAACCCTTTAGGTATATCACGTAAATTAAAACAATATGGAGGTGAAATTTAGACATTTCATTTTTTTTTTTTCAATAATACATTCATTTACCCGTAAAATTAAACTCACAAAGGGTTAAAAGGAGAAAATGCATTTCACAGTGTTATGCAATTTCTCCCAAGTACAGAAATACCCTACATGTTGGTGTAAACTGATGTTTGGGCAAACGGCAGTGCACAGAAGGGAAGGAGCGACACTGGACGTTTGAAATGCAGATTCTGCTGGAATAGTTTTCGGTGCCATGTCTCATTTGCAGGGTCCCTAGAGTACCAATACAAAGGAAACCTCCAAAAAGTGACCACATTTTGGAAAATACACCCCACTCAGAATTTATCAAAGGGTATAGTGAGCATTTTGACTAATAGCCTTTTCGCAGATTTTATTAACATAGGCATGTGTAAATGAAAAGATTACTAAAATGTCACTTTATCCCCAAAGTTTTCATTTTCACAAGAGGATAAAAGGAGAAAAAGCTCTCCAAAGTTTGTTACTCAATTTCTCCTAAATACAGCAATACCCCATATGTGGTCATAATCTGCTGCATGGGTACATGGCAAGGCTTGGAATGGAAAGAGTGCTATTTGGCTTTTGTAGGGCAGATTTTGCTGCATTAGATTTCGGGTGCCATGTCGCATTTGCAGGGCCCCTAAAGTACCAATACAATGGTAACCTCCAAAAGTGACCCCGTTTTGGAAACTACACTCCTCACAGAACATATCAAGGGATATAATGAGCTGTTTGACCCTACTGCTGTTTCACAGATTTTATTAACATTGGGATGTGTAAATCAAACATTAAAATGTCACTTTATCCCCAAAGTTTTTTATTTTCACAAGCGGATAAAGAAGAAAAAGCTCCCCAAAGTTTGTTACACAATTTCTCCTGAGCACAGCAATACCCCATATGTGGTTGTTAACTTCAGTATGGGTACATGGTGGGGCTCGGAATGGAAAGAGCGCTATTTGGCTTTTGAAGGGCAGATTTTGCTGGAATAGTTTTCAGGTGCCATGTTGCATTTGCAGAGCCCCTAAAGTTCCAATACAATGGAAACCCCCAAAAAGTGACCCAAATTTAGAAACTACACCCCTCAATGAATTTATCAAGGGGTATTATCATTTTGAGCCCAAGAGTGGTTCCCAAAAAATTTATGTAAAGTGAAAATTTAAATTTTTAAAGAAATATACCATTTTTGTGCCCAATACGTTGTGCCCAGTTTGTGTCATCAGAGACATACACTCCTAAAACTATTAAGTGGGCTATACCAGGTAAACTGCTGCTTCAGCACACAGCAGAGCTCAGAGGGGAAGGAGCAGTGTGCTTTTTAGCTTTTGGGAGTAAAGATTTAGAGGGACGCCATGTTGTTTTTGTCTGGAGGTGCCAGTGAATTGGAATTCCCCAAAAAGTGCATTTTTAGAGTCTCTACAAATGTGACATGGCGTCCAAAAACCAACAATCTAATCAGTGGTCCAAAACACACTGTGCTCCTTGACATCTGTGCCCTCCTGTGTGCCCAAGCGGCAGTTTATACCCACATGTATGACACTGTTGTACCCAGGATAATGTACTTAATGCCATATGTGGGTATAAACTGCTGTTTGGGAACAGCTGCGCACAGAAGGGAAGAAGCGCTATTTTGGTTTTTGGAGCACAGTTTGGTTTTTAGACGTCATGCCACTTTTGCAGAGCCCCTGAATTGCCAGTAAAGTAGAACTAGCAGACACATAACCCCAAGTACACCCCTCAAGGGATTTATGAAGTGGGTTAGCGAGCATTTTTAACCCTTGAGCGTTGCATTAATTTAATTTCCAGAAAGGAATGCACAGCTGATAATGAAAAGTGAAAATTGCAATTTTTCCACAGATACACCATTTCAGTGTCAGATATGTTGTGCCCAGTTTATGTCAGCAGAGACACATACTCCAAAAACTATTAAGTAGGTATCCCGGGCACAACAGTTTTTGGAGCATACATCTCTGATACAAGCCAGGCACAATATATTACGCACTGAAATTATGTATTCCTGGAAAAATTGTCATTTTCACCTTTCACCATCAGCTGCGTATTCATTTCTGGAAAATTAATTATTTTAACACTTGGGGGTTAAACATGCTCACTGTACCCCTGGATAAATTCCTTCAGGGTTGTAGTTTGCAGAATGGGGTCACATGTCAGGGGATTCCAGTTTACTGACATTTCAGGGTTCTGCAAAAGTGTAATGGCGTCCAAAAACCAAACTGTCTAAATCTGTGCTCCAAAAAACAAAACAAGCGCTCCTTCCCTTCTGTGACGTAATCCCGCAGCTGAAGGTCAATTACGTAGGGTAGAACCCATATTAGAAAAATAATCAAAACCTGTGAGATAAAATTGTAATCCACAATGGTGTTACCTCATAGATAATTTGCGTGGAGGAACTCCAACTGTGCATGCGTGGATTGCGCAATCCATATCACATGACCAAGTCATGTGATTACATAGTATAAAGAACATTAATACAGATATGCTCCACATAAATATGAAGAGCAAAAAGATAAAAAGTCAAACCAAAAAGGATAATATAGAAAAGTTAAGACTCAAATTTAATACTTTTTGCGAGGGAGTAAGCGGAACATCGGACAGATTAATTGCACAAGTCTAGAAATTTTCAAAAGTTGTTTGGTTCAGAAATAAAATGAGCTATTTCTTAATGATTTTCATGTGCTGAATTCATATATCACAAGGAAAACTGTCAATTGGCTCTAGTTTCTATGATCTCGAAGAATTCTCATTTACGTAATGTTATGTAAATTGTATAGATTATCTCTTATATACATAAAAATGAGTTTCTGTCTGTCTGTCTGTCTGTCTGTTCTTTATGCACGACCAAACGACTGGACCGATCCTCACCAAATGTGGCACACATGTACATCAGGTGCCCGGGAATATTTTAGACTGGGTCTCAGCTCTAAAGGATGTACCGTTCCTGAGATACAGTATTCCCAAAAAATGACCAGCATTAGCTAATACAAGCCTGCAAGTCTTTCACTCATATTCCAACTGCCATACACACGGTCACATGTCCCTTATCAACCAATAAGAGCTTGCAGGCGCTTACTCTCCTCAGGCACACAGGTTTCCATAGCAACTAAGCTATTTGTGACCTCTATTAGTCAATAGCAATTCGCAGGTCCTTAAATATTCAGTCATATTACGTGTATCAGCCAATGTAAGTTCACATTTAATTTACC